>JAYESD010000010.1:17829838-18429838 GCA_036927565.1 Tuctoria greenei | reverse complement strand
GAACTTACCGGTTCATCTAACCCGGTAAAATCCCATCTTTAGTTTATTTTGTTGAATAAAGAATTCAGGGAAAAAGTGTGGGGGAGGCACCCCAAATTCGCGAAATCTTGACGTGCAAAAATAGCATTGCATCTCGAAACACGTCGCAACCGAATATACGAGTCGACACGTCGAAATAGAGCAACAGAGAGTTCAGAAGGGGGTCGGCCGAACTCCCTAGTCGACTGTCCTGGTTTGGGCCTCACATGGCCCTGTTTCATTCCACAAATTCGGTTTAAATCTCCTACCCCTAAGTATGGATGTTACATTACTATTTGAGTTGATTTAGTATTTAATATTGAATCATTAAAAGCAATTCAACTCAACAATTAAAATTTAAATCTTGGTAATCAAAATTTGCTTGAGCTGAAAATTTGAATACTTTATATTTTGATTTATTGCCTTGTTTGTGATTCACACAAATAAAATAGGAACAACACATCATCTAAGTATTTGACTAGTGTGATATGGTAAATGAGTTATTCGAGGAGATATCTCCTTGCTTGAAATTGATTTTGATGTTTGCACAATTCGGAGTCTTGAACTTTGTTTGATTCTCTCATTGGAAATTTAAATACCCACCACGGCCACAAGATACAAATTCTTGAAAACCACATGCATATGCCACTTTGCTTTTCATCGAACTTTGTCAAACTCGTCACCCAATTAAGTGACATGCAAGGACTTTTGACTTAGAAATTCTTGTGTACCCTATTCATGCAAAATTTCTCACATTGAGAATTTGCATCCACCATTCATCCATCCAATAAAGAAACTCCATACATTTTGGTCATCAAAATATCTCTAGAAAAATAAAAAGGAGTAGAAGATATGGCTAGGAAAAAAAGTATTTTGATCCTTAAAGATAGAAAATCATGGAGTCCACATTTATCCATTCCATTCATGTGCACAAGGATTTTCTTTTCAAATTGTTTGTTGCATAAGTCACTCATAAGATCAAGTTTTTGACTTAGTAATATATGAATTGCAATGTGTGCCGTATTTATCCCTACCAAGCTCCAGATATAGCCATATTTAGTATAGGGACAAAATTGGCACAACATGCCAAGGTGAGGATCAAAACACTTTGAGAGATTTGAGAGATTCCAAATGAGAGATAAGGGAAATTGTTTCTTCGACTTTCCAAATATAGTAAATCGTTAGAACATTTCGGCAGGGAAAGATCCAAGGGAACTACATTCGAACTGATGAGATCATGCACATTATTATTGCACCTACAAACATGACACAATGTTTATTTGTTTGGGATCCTGGCTCAAGTGAATGTGCGGTCTTATTTGATGGACAAGATCAAGATAGCGCACTATGTCGTCCACCACCTTGGCCTCCTCCATTCATGCATACAAGAAGATTTGATGGCGTTGCACATTTAGACCATGCACCATAAATATACCACTATGTTCATACTGTATTAGCTGATAATTATATTGTACCTATGCTAGAACAACCAAATGAATTTGATACTTTATCACTCACTATGCTGAAATTAAGCATTTGATTCCAACTACATGTGAAAGGGATGAGCTGAAATTGGTATCTTCTCTAAATACTTTGGGATATATTGAATTTGACACTCTTTGTGATCTAGATATCTTAGAGAAGATAATATTTTCTCAATCTGAATTACCTTTGTTAAGTAGAAATATTTTTCATGCTATAGGCAAATATGAACATAGTGGTATGTTTATGGTGCATAAAGTTTACATATGTTCAAATAAGGAAGCTCCTTTTGTGCTGCAACAACATGGTCAAGTAAATGAATGTACTAACGCTAATAATGTCTTGTCAAGTTTTTATAGTATTTTTTCCTTACAGCAGGGACAACAAAAAAATTATTCACTGCGGTTGTGCATTACGGACAACACTCATTCTACCTCCAAAGCAAGCCTCTTTGTTGGACATACGAGCAAGCCGATGAACGGCTTGTCATAAAGAAGGAGAGAATGATGAGATTATGCACATTATTATTGCACCTACAAACATGACACGATGTTTATTTGTTTGGGATCTTGGCTCAAGTGAATGTGCACTCTTATTTGATGGATAAGATCAAGATGGCGCACTATGTTGTCCACCACCTTGGCCTCCTCCATTCATGCATACAAGAAGATTTGATGGCGTTGCACAATTAGACCAACACATGAGAGGAGATGAACTTGAGTCGAGGACGACTCCAATTCAAGAAGGGGAAGATGATGAGGACATCACTTCTATGGATACAAACAACACTCCATTGAACATACAAGATGCAATCAATAGAGTTCATACACAACAATTAATTTTAGAGGTGAGCTCGTTCTTATATGTTTCCTTATATGTTTTTGAGCATAGATTGCTACATAATTATTTAATTGTGATTAGGATCCATGGAGAGGTTCAAGGAGTAGTTGGAGGAAATATTAGGGACGTGGAGGACCAGAGAATTCGTTCAAACAAGATGGAAACCGAGCCAAACTTAAAATCGTGTCCAACTCGGAGTCCAAGAGCAGTACGCACTAAAATGAACGCCCAGGACTCATACGAACTCCGTTTTGGACGTTCTACATATGCACAGAAAGGGGAGAGGATAGCCTTTCCAATGGCGCTGTTCTCATGTCAAATTTACTACGGAGTCAACGTGAATCGTCGAAACAAAATCAAGTTCGGAATCTTTCAAGGTGCTGCGCCACCGTATTGGACCATTGGGCCTTGTATCAAGTCTAAGTCCATTATTTTCATATCTTAGGGTTAGGTCACGACCCCAACACCCCCTTGGACGTCCTCCCACCTATATATACTCCATAATAGCCGCCATGAACAATTGAATTTTGCTTCGATCAATAATATCGCCGTTCTTCGGTTTGTGAAAACCAAACTTTGCGATTTCAGATCGTGTCTACCTTGTTCTTGCTTGTGTTCTCGGTTGCACTTGCGGTGATTAGCCTTCTTGATGAGGTTAATTGTTTGCAGCACGGTTGATAACCAACGGAGCGGTGGTTTAGTGATTGTAGGGGTTTTTCGTGTTCTACTCGAGAGCCTGGATCATCAGCATCGAGATCTCCACCTCAATTGACTTATCCTTACCTATCGAAAGATCTGGACTCATCTTCTTATCACCAACCATTCCAATTTTCAAACATCCAAGATTGATGTGGTAGCTACATTCCAAAAAGAGAATTCATGATTTGAGGTATGAGTTGAAATATCTAGTATTCTCATTTTCTAACTTATAGCTAATTTATGACAACACCTTAGTTCTTTTTTTGCCTTCACTCGAGGACGAGCAAAGGACTAAGTGTGGGGGAGTTTGTTGACAGTCCTTAAGTGCCATATTTAGATCGTCAATTCACCTCATAATGTGCACAAATGAGAAACACAACGTAGTGGTAGGCTTCAAAACTAACCAATTCGACAAGTGTTGGTGTTTATTTGTATGCAGGTGAATTTAGACGCAAAATACCATGACGTGCAGGAAGAAATCCATAAAATTAGGTTTGGATGAAACAGGCGACACCACATGTCATCACATGGATCAAATGGCCCACAAACAGAAGTATTCGAGGCCATCCAACAGCGTAGCACCTGTATCAATGGATGGGAGCCACCTGGCAGAGACCTAGAGAAAGCACAGCTCCAACAAAGCTAAGACCAGGTCGACCGACCTCCCTAGTCGGCCGACTAGGGAGTGGCGGCAAACCCGGTCAAATGCCACGTGTTGGCTCCTTCTAGCTTGAAGAAGTCAGTGGTTACTGATTCGCGCGCATTTGGTGGCGGGAACCAACCCTTCTCCACCTAAAAATAGCACCCTCACCTCACTTCACACATACACCAAAAGTTCAGAATAGAATACCACTCTTAAGGTTTAGAGTAGTCCTAGAGGCTACCAAGTAGAAGGAGAGTGTGGTGAAGAGTCTAGGAGAAGGAGGCCTGGGCTTGTCAAGTCCCTCTTCTACACTTGTACCCCTACAAAGGTGTTATTCAAATTAAGTAAGTACTTTGTGAATTCATTTCAAGCTTGATTTCCAGTGCAAGGTAGTTTGCACAAGTAGTTACTTGTGGGTTCATTGCTTTAATTTATTAAAGGCTCTAGTTGTAGTTTTGTGTTCGAAACAACTAGAGTTGTGACTTAGAACATAAGCATGGTGCTTAGGTTAGAAATCACCAGTGAATATCTCATAGACCCACTAATTGAAGAGGTAGGCAGTAGGTGGTGATAGCCCTATCCGTCCTTAGTAATCTCCACGCTTAGTTATGTCATAGGCTCATGGCGGGAGTAGTCCTAGTATTACTGGGGGTAAACCTGTGCCAAAGCAAGCAGCTACCGCAAATTCCTTTGAATTAAAATCAATACTTTGAATTTGTCTATATTCCTTGCCCACCAAACAAATTTGTGCCCTTGGGTGAATTAGTTTGTAATATTAGCACATACGTTCCTTGGGTTCGATACCCTTGGGAATACTCTTAAGGGGAAGTACTACACGATAGTTTTTGTGCGCTTGTGGATTTTTATCTGTGACGTAAGAAACATCAACAATGCCTAACCCCAAGATCCCTCAAAAAGTTTCGGAAGGTCTTATCGATGAAATGAGACCCTCCATCACTTATGACCATTAGGGGAGTTCCGAAGCGTGGGAAAATGATTTCATGAAACATTTTCTGAGCGGTCTTGGCATCGGCATGTTTGCATGGTAATGCTTCTACCCATTTGGACACATAATCTACGGACACCAGAATATACTCGCAACCATAGGACTTTGGGAAAGGTCCCATGAAGTCAATCCCCCACACATCAAATAATTATACTTGGAGATTGTATGTGAGGGACATCACATTCGAGCAATGATTCCTCCATGCTTTTGGCATTCCTGGCATCTTCCAACGAATTCCTTTGTATCCTCATACATTGGCAGCAAAAAGAATCTGATTTGCCAGATCTTTGCCTGAGTATGGTAAACACTGTAGTGCCCCCCATAGGGGGCCGCATGGCATCTTTCGATTATTTTGGTGGCTTGGATTGTTGGGATGCACCTTCTAAGTAGCCCATCGGAACATACCCTATAGAGGTATGGATCATCCCACAGGTGACGTCGACTCTCAAAAATAAGCTTTTTCTTATCCTGTCCTGGTGGTACGTACCGCGTAACCTTGAAGTTTACTATGTCCGCGTACCAAGGGTTATAATCGATCACCTTGAGCAACATATCATCACGTAGGATCATTGATAGGTATGTCCATTGTACTTGGGATTTCCATATGTGAGAGATGATCAGCGACAGAATTCTTTATTCCCTTTTTATCTCTTATCTCTAGGTCAAACTCTTGGAGTAGGAGAATCCATCGTATTAGCCTAGGTTTAGCATATTTCTTGGTGAGCAAATATTTCTAAGCAGCATGGTCTATGTAGAATATGATTTTTGCTCCAACCAAGTATGATCTAACCTTAACGACGGCAAATACAACTACTAGGAGCTCCTTTTCTGTTGTGGCGTAGTTAAGATGAGATTTTGATAGAGTCTTGCTAGTGTAGGCTATTGCATGATGCTTCTTATCCTTGGTTTGGCCAAGGACCGCTCCAACAGCATAATCACTAGAATCACACATGATTTCGAATGGCAGCATCCAATCAGGGGTTGAATGATTGGAGCTAAGATGAGTGCCTTCTTGAGGATGTCAAAAGATTTGTGACACTCATCATCGAAATCAAAGGGCACATCCTTATCTAATAGGCTAGTGAGGGGTCTAGCAATTTTGGAAAAATCCTTGATAAATCATCGGTAGAACCCCCACATGGCCTAAAAAGCTACGGATACCTTTAATGTTGGTGGGAGGTGGAAGCTTTTCAATAACTTCAGTTTTGTCTTTGCCCACCTCAATACTCCTTTCGGACAACAAGTGTCCTAAGACGATGCCTTCACAGACCATAGAATGATACTTTTCCCAATTTAGCACTAGGTCCTTCTCTTGTCATCATTGTAAGACTCTAACTAGGTTCTCAAGACAATGATAAAAAGTTTTTCCATAGAAGGAAAAGTTGTCCATGAAAACTTCTATGATTTCCTCGATCATGTCTAAGAAAATAGACTTCATGCACCTTTGGAACGAAGCAGGTGCATTACACAACCCGAACGACATTCTCCAATAGGCGTATGTTCCAACAGGCATGTGAAGCTGGTATTACTTTGATCATCAGGGTGGATGGGAATTTGATGGTAACCAGAATATCCATCAAGGAAACAATATAAGGAATGTTTCGCTAGCCGCTCAAGCATTTCATCAATGAAAGGCAACGAGAAATGATCCTTCATTGTTGCCTTGTTGCATTTTCTATAGTCAATACACATCCTCCACCCTGTGACAGTTCGTTGAGGAATGATTTCATTCCTTTCATTTCGAACGATTGGCATTCCTCCTTTTTTGGGCACTACTTGGACAGGGCTAACCCACTCACTATGAGGAACGGAATAAATTATCCTGGCATGCAAGAGTTTCAAGACCTCCTTCTTGACAACCTCTCGCATAGCATTATTCAACCTCCTTTGAGGTTCCCTAGACGGTGTGCTAAGAGGGTCGGTGGGAATGCGATGGGTGCAAATAGTAGGGCTGATTCCCTTAAGGTCTTGGAGTGACTAGCCTAGGATGGATCTATACCTTCTAAGATGGTCATGAGTTTGGCAGTTTTGTCTTGTGAAAACATGTCACTTATGATGACAAAAGCTTCCACATCACCGTGTAGGAATGCATAGCTTTGGCTTGGAGGTAGGGTTTTCAAATTAACTGGGGGCTTTTTTATAGTTCTTCTTTGGGAAAATCAAATGTCTCCTGCAATTCATCCTCTTCTTGGATGAACTGTTCTTCTTCTTCATTTTTAGGAAATTCTAAGAATTGAAGGGTCATGGCTTCCTTGATTGGTTCACTCTCAGGGGGAGGTTCTGCTAATGTGTTCTTGGATTGCAGAATGGGAATGGAAAACTTTCTCCCTCCGAGTTTAACATCTAGGTTGCCTTTTGAGGGTGCATCCATGAGTAATTTTTCAATAGGTAACCCTATCATTACATTGAAGTTTTGGACTTCGAAGACATAAAAAACAAGGCAGAACTCGATGTTTTCATGTCTTGTAGACACGTTTTGTAAAATCCCATATCTTTCCTTGATGTTTCCATAGGAGTCTCTAATGGATTTTCTTGTTGGGGCCCAAGGTAGATCACCCAAAATGGCTAAAGCACAATTCTCATAAATCATATTGGCTCCAACAGTGGGATTATAAAGGATGTTCATCATGGCCCCTCGAAAAGACATTGATTGGTTGCTGGGGGTGAGTTTACCCAAATTATTTCAGGTGAAAGCTCAACCCCTGCCGTCCATTTCCTACTTATGATTTAGGTCAACTCATTGACAGTTTCCTGAAGGAATTTTTGTTTGGGCGGATCAAAAAGTGAGGGATGTGATGATGGTTTCCTTCCATAACAATAATTTGAGGCATTCCCAAAATATTCAAAAAGATCTTCCTCACAGCACAATGGAAACTCCGAAGGTCGGATTTCTTCTTCCTTCGGTGTGTTTGGTTCAGGTGAGGATTTTATGGTCACAACTTGATATGAACATGGTATGGGTTCTGGGGTGACTATGGGGGATCCTCATGTCTCAACTCGGCTTCCTCTTTAGGAGGTTCATTTAGATCAGCGATGAAGGATGTATTTTCTAGAATGCGGTCTAGAATTTCCTTCCTTCAACTAGTGTCTTATGGAGTAAAGAGCCTCCAACCATCATGTCGAGGTATAGGGCAGAATCCTTGTCAAGCCCGAAACAAAAATGTTGTAATAACACATGTTCATGAATGGACAAGTCCGGGCCTGATATGATTAGCAATGAGAATCTAGCCCAGGCTGCAGCTATAGATTCCTTCTGGATTTGCTAAAAGTTGAGTATTTCCCTTCGTAGAAGGGCAACTTGGGAGAGTGGAAAGAATGAAAGACAAAAATTTTCTCAAAGTTCTTTCCATTTTCCATTTGCACTCACAATAGTATGAGTGTACCATTGCTCCGCTCTCCCCTTGAGGAAAAAGGGAAACAATTTCCACTTAAGGGTTTCTTGTGTCATGCCCTTGATTAGAAGGCATGAACACAATTGCTCAAACTCCCGCAGGTGATGGTAGAGATTCTCATAATCCTCCCAGAGAATGATTGCTCCCGAACGATGGCCATAAAGCCATGGTGGAGTTCATAACTAGTTGAGCAAATGGGATCCGCCGATGGCAAAGGCTCACAGAACTCACCCTTAGGAGCAGATAGAGAAAGATTGGATGGTTGCTCCATGGTTTAGATGCTACAAAGATAATGAATAACTTAAAAATAGATACGAGGGTGAACAAGGTTCGAAGATCAGCAGCAACCGTTCTCCAGCAACGACGCCAGAAATGCTTGTTGACGGCTGGCACGTCACAGATGAAAATCCGCAAGCGCACGGAGAAACCATTGTAGCACTTCTCCATAAAGAGTATTCCAAAGGGTATCGAATTCAAGGAACGTGTGTGCTAATCTTCTAACTAGTTCACCCAAGGACACAAAGCTTGGTGGTAGGCAAGGGATAGAGTGGATTTCCTAAGAGAATGGGGTTCTAATTCAAAGCAAGTCAATCAATAGCAGCTGTATTGGGCACGGTCTTACCTTGGTCTGCCAAGCGACTCCCGCCAAGAGCCTATGTCGTAGTCGAACGTGCAGGATTACAATGGACGGATAGGGTTGTCACCAACTACTGCCTACCTCTACAACCCGTGGACTACGAGATAATCAAAGGTAACGTTAAGCCTAGACACCACGCCTATGCTATCGGTTACTTCTCTAACCTCTCGTGCAAAGACTAGGGCCTCTAAATGAATAGAGCAATGAACGAACAAGCAACTAAGGAATTAACTCACTAGAATTAAATAAATAGACTCAAATGGAAATCATGTACCTTACTTGAGATGTAATGAACTGTCAAGTTACAAAGGTGGAGAGGGTTCAGCAAGCCCGAACCCTATCCCAAAGTGGAAGAAGCCCGACAAGCTGGAGCCTCCTCCTCCTCCACTTCTCACTCTCTCCCTATTTTCTAAGCACATCGGCAACGCTACGCCTTTGGAATGGAGTACTAGACTCAAGCTTTTGGTGTGTGTAGTGATGGAGCCCCCTACCCCCTATTCATACCCTCCAAAGGTCGTTTTGGCACCAGAAAAAGCGAGGGAATCAGTCGCCATCGTGATCTCCAAGGCGTAAGGAGCCACCACGTGGCGGTTGACAGCGTTTGGCGCGAATACCAGGTCGGACGACCTGGTGGTTTGGTCGAACTGCAAACGGCTCCAATCGCGCTGAAACTTCTTTGTAACACTGTTATGTGGGCCCCCATCATGGGTATGGGTGATTTTGTTGTTTTTAGTTTGTTTTCTGCTCTAAGTGGGCCCATGAATCCTCGTGCTTGCGCCTGATTTGTCGGAAGGTGTGTTTTTGTAACACCCTCATTTTCATGCACAATGCATTGCATATATCCTCATACATGTTTAACATAAAACAACCTTAAAAGGAACAAGATTAAAATGAATTTAGGTCTAATTAGGAATTTAAGTCTGTCAGAGTATGGACTTGTCCGGCCTCCAACCTGGACTAGTCTGGTATTCCCCTTCTATTCAGAAAATTCAGTCTTTTTCGGAGCCTAGACTTGTCCGGCACAATGCACAGACGAGTCTGTTTGAGGTTCTGATGTTTTCTCAAACTTGTCCAATTTTGAGCGGACTAGTCTGATCTCATCAAATTTTCAGTCTGAAAGACTTTTGTTTTGCAACCCCGGACATGTCCGGCCCATAAAACTGAACATGTCTGAAATAGTTTCTGGTCCAAAACGGACTTGTCCGGCCACCATTGCGGATTATTTCGGCCTACTGAATTCAACTCGGATTCTATTATTCTTCCATGATTGGTTATTGTGTAATTTCCTTAATTGGGCCCAAGAACTTCGTGCCCAACCTCAAAGGAGCCCAAGTGGACCCCACCTCGGCCCCTACTCATCCCCCCCCCCATCGAAATCCACTTGGAATTCACCCCAAAACCCTATATCTCCACCTCTATATAAGCAACCCAATACCCCACACCTCTCCATCACCATTGAAAACCCTTGCTGCCACCTTTTGCCCTGCGTCGACATCAAGAGGGAGACCAAAAACAAGGAGGAGGAGGAGAAGAGGGGGAAGGATCGATCAAGCACGATCTTCATCAACTTTTCAACAATTGACATTATTCATCACCAAATCTTCATCAACCCATGTTCATCAATCCCTAATCGACAAGACTCAAGGGTTGCACCCAATTCTTGATCCTTGGACCTCTAGACACATGGTACACCTTCTACATTCACTCTCCCACCTGAAATTAACCCCCAGTTCTCGCTGATTCGAAAACCATAACTCGCAGTTCTAATCAGGCGGACTAGTCTGGCCCTAATACCGAACTTGTCTGGCCTCTGAATCTGTATTGTTCTGAATTGAATCGAAATTGACTTAAATCAATTCCAAACTTGTTCAAACTTGGTATAAACCATTGTAACTAGTTATTAAACACTAATAGCAACTCATTAACAAGTTTTACCTCACAATTGCATTAATGATACATATCATGGCATATTATCTAATATATGAGCATTTATTGATTGTAATGTTTGTTTTGTATGTTTGTCATGCAGAATAGAAGGTCTCGCAGTAGAGAGTGCTTTTGAGGACCTGCAGAACCAGAACATCAAAGCCTTCGATCTGAACCAAGCTCAAGAGCAAGGCAAGTGTCCTCGATGATTTTGATTCGGGTTTTTAATGTTTTGTTTGAAAATTTGCATGCTTGTGTCAATTGATGGGAAAACCCAATTGTAGGAGTTTAATAGCTTTCTAGGACCACCCTTGTCGCTTGAACACAATGTAGAGAGGCAGTAAGGGTATTTCATACTTTTTGCTTCACTATAGTCAATTGGTTTGGGAAATAATCATATTACTTAATTATAAACTAATGGACACATGAATGATGAGAATTCGTACTAATGATCCTTTAGCAACATGGTGCCTAGGGATCTAAGCAAGTCGGTTACGTGGAATGGGTTGGACTATTTCGGTGGTTTTGCTTGCTTTAGATCTAAGGACCGGTTCGTGGAGCGACCATCCAGGATTTACAGTGCCACCATAGGGCCAAGTATGGGTGTGGCTTAGCTGACTAATTAGTATTTTGCCAGTACTATTTGGACCTCAATAGGGTTTAAATATGCTCGTAATCACTTTGTAAAGGCTATTTTGTGATCTCTTGGCCACACACCAAGGAAGTGTGAGACAGGATAATTGAGATTCCATAGTCATCAAAAGGTGATGAAATCACGAACTTGGTAAAGTGGTACAACCTCTACAGAGTGTGTTTAAAACTATCATGGTAGCCGTGCTCCCGGTTATGAGCAATTTGGACCCCCACATGATTAGAGTTATGGACCTTGAATATGATTGAATGGCTGCAATTGAATTGCGAATTGGTTTTGGTTCAGTAACTGGGTTTGGTATATGGAATTGATGAAAATGAGACAGATAAGCAGTTATGAGCTGATTATGGTTTAATATTTCTGGTATTTGTTATTTAAGTTGAATTGATGATTATCTGGGTTATTTTGGGAAGGACCACACTTAATGATAATATAATTGCATTTTCAACTGTTTTTGATGTGCTTTTATGCAATTATCCCATTTATTTATCATTCCTTGTTTAAGCTACATGTCATACTTTCCCACACGTGCTGAGTACGACATGTGCTCACCCATGCTATTCCCCCAACAAATTTAGACGCAGGCATCAATGTGGAGTACCAGGAGGTCTTTGAGGAGTTCTAGGCGTGCGTGTTACTGTCAAGCTTGTCTGTGTAGTTTGGAGTCTTAGTGTTTAGTGTTTTCTGTTGTAGTCTTTTAGAGCTTGTATTCGAGACTATTTGGTTTGTAATAAGGTACTATTATTAGTATTATTATTTGAGGCATGGTTTTATCTGTTTATTATTTGTGAATCACTTGTGTATGTGTGTTAAACATCCTGGCCACACATACATGTCACGCTTGGTTCATTTTCAGAACCGGATGTCACAGTTTCTTGGAGTGGCCCCTAGAAATACCTCTAATTACAGGCATAATTCACCTGCATACAAAATTGCACCAACACTTGTAGAAATAGTTAGTAACTAACTCCCACCACTATGTTGGTTGTCCAATCCATATCTTTTATGCAGAGAATTGACGGTCAGATTTGGCATTTAAGGAACATCAACAGGTGGATTTAAGACCTATCCTTTCTAATAGATGTAGGGTCATGACGTTAAATAAACTATAAAGTAACCATGTATGTTCATTAACATATATTTATTTTTTATAGTTTTAAAATGGGTGACGACCGTAAGGCGATGTATGATGGATGGAGTTCAACCGATGCGCACACTAAGGAATGGGGTTATATCACAAATGTTTTCTTGAGCCATGCATTTGCTAGTGATGCTCGTGTTGCGAAGTGTCCGTGTATTAAGTGTTGGAATCGTCGATGTCTGGATAAGTCTGTAGTGGAGCTGTATCTTTGCAAGCACGGATTTATGCTCGACTACCTGGTGTGGCGCGAGCATGGAGTGATAGAGCATGCTGATGAGTCAGACGGAAATGAGGATGAAGATCGGATGGATGAGATGATAGCAGACATTGGTAAAGAGTACAAAGAGTAGTCACAGTCGGAGGAAGCGAAGGAGTTTTATAATCTTATTGCTTCCTCAGATGAAAAAGTGTATGAGGGCACCAATGTGACCGTTTTGTAGGCGGTCACACGACTTATGGCAATGAAGTACAAGTACAATTTTGTGAACAATTGCTACAATGGTATTATGAAGCTAATCAGTGATCTCCTTCTGTCAATTCATAAGATGCTGAAAGATCTATATCAATCTAAGAAGCTTTTGGCTTGTCTGGGCATGAAATATGAGAAGATTGATACGTGCGAGAATAATTGCACGTTATTTTGGAAGGAACACAAAACAATACTCATTGTATGCATTGTAATAAATCTATATATGTGTACAATCTGAGTGATGATGGAGAGAAAATAACTACAAATATCCAATCAAACAACTTCAATACATGCCTATCACGTCATGGCTTAAATGATTGTTTCTGTCCCAAGAAATACTGTAGGATCGAAGAGCACGTGAAAAGCTACCAGAGGGGGGTGAATGGTAGATTTAAAAAATCTTACGCAACGGAAACTATTAAATCCCAAACCCTTCGGCAGAAAAACGATATGTCAAAGAAATCGTGTGTGAGACTAATCTAAACATGTTTCACCGTGACAAAAGTGATATATATCAGAGAGAATCAAGTCACGAAGAAAACACAAGTATAATCACTCAAATCCATCAAGAGAAACTCAAGTTATGATCAAAAGATCGAACAAAGGTCAATATGTCCTACCCGAGTAAAACAGTTCTAGAACGCTGCAAAGAAACTCGTGTAGATCAGAAACCACAAATACAATGACCGTGAAATTTGTACATATGATAGATAATCAAGTTGTGAAGACAAACCAAAAAGAATCACGTCAATTGGATCTGTAAACCTCGAGTTATGATAAAACCACCGATGAAAGGTAGTGCTGTCCAGAAACTCGATGAGTAAAACTTGTCTAGAACAAGTTGGACGAACAAGGCATAAAAGTTCCTTCAAACTACGAATTTTATTCAATAGAACACAAGAGGAACAGCCCCAAAGTCATGCACCATGAGCTCTGGCCTCCCTTGCTTATATAACCAGCCCTTAGGCCAACCCAATCTCAACTAGGACTCTAATCCTACTCAAATCATGAATTGAAACTTTATATAACTGCTTAGGACTCTTCTATACACAGATAGAAGCAATTTTAAGACTTTCAAACACCTTAGGAATGTATCCCACATTCCTAAAACAACTCAAATTCGTGTCCCTCACGAAATCCTATCATAACCAACTCGATACTTTCCATACCGAGCCATATCCGACTTCACCGCAGCCAAAGTCATCAACCGATACGATCCGATCCTTCCAACCAGATCTTTCCATCCATAAACCATCTTCAGAACTATGTTGCCACGTCATGCACCGCATGCATACGTTCTAACACCTTCCTTCGATGTCCAATAACCTTCATATGCACTGCCCTTGATTCAATCATGCTGCGCGACCTCCTGACCCGCTCAACCACAATTCCTCCTGAATTTGGTTGTTGGAACCTCATCTCCTCCCTGAGAATAGTCCAAAGGATCCAGTCACCAGCCATGACTTGAACTCAAGCAACACCTGCACATGAATAAACAACCAATCCGTACGAGCCCAAGTCTGCGACTTGACTCAAGTTAGTTCCAAACACAACACCTTACGTGAGCACCTCACATAAGCATGTTGCAAAACCACAGTAAAACGATATCAACCATATCAACCAAAATGCTCCAAAAACATAGAAAATGAATACTAAGAAATCTTTCCATAGATGTAAAACAAGTTCAAAACATTTCATAGTAAAAGCAGGAACATTGCGACCAAGCACTGAATCTTGCCAAAGCTAGCCGGAACTTGAGCCGGAGCTTATCAAAGCCAGTACAACCTAGCGCCGGAGCTTACCAAAGCTAGTCGGACCTAGCACCGGAGCTAACCAAAGCTAGTCGGACCTAGCACCGGAGCTAACCAAAACTAGTCGGAACTAGTCAACCAAAAAGTCGGAGCTAGAGAAACATGTCGGAGCTAACCAACATAAGTCGGACCAAGCAGAACATATAGGAGCTTAACAAAGACAAGACGGAGCTATCAAAGACATGCTAGAGCTAAAGACAAAGCTCACCGGAGCTACCGAAAAACATGTCGGATCTAGACAAAGAAAGTCGGACCTATTGTCGGACCTTGCAGAAGCTCGGAGCTAGAGTTGGACCTTGCTAAAAAGATGTTATGGCAGCATTCAAAACTTTTATTGTCAAAGCCAATGTATTCAGCACACAGAGGTCTCACAATCTCCCCCTTGATGAATGCATTGGCAACACCATTTAAAATCTGAACATTGGCATGAAAAGTTTTGAAAACAATTTCTCCCCCTTTGTAAAATAAATGAGATAGAAATAAATTTCTCTCTCCCCCTATACATATTTCTCCCCCTTGCATAATTCACCATATTATCTCTCCCCCTTTCACAATGTATTCAGCAAGGTTCAAAAGAAAAATTTTAATTGTTATGAGCATATTATCACAAATACATATAAAACAAAGCTCATCCAAGTCATACTATCAAGTAACTTACACTATCACAACAATGAGATACATAAAGTAGTGTAAGCCATGCTAGAGATCAAATGTAATTTTCAATTTAAGCAAGTCAGGATCTCACAAACTTAACTATTTCAATACCTATAAGCATGATACTTGTTGCTGCATTTTATTATTTTTCAAGGCACAAATTTAGATTATATGATATTTGCAAGAGATAATATGCGCATCTGCCTTATCCTAACCAACCAAGCCAAGCCTATGTCATCTGACAATCAGAAGCTTAAGGACATGGTTTTAGTCATACACAACTTCTTCCAAGTTCATACCAAAGTGCAATGATAAGCTATCTTAAAAGAAGAAGTGTGATGCATGCATATTCTCTTGAGCTTTTCTCAACTTATATTTGTTCACAAAAACTCAACAAGTGAGTTGATTAATTGATTAATTATTTATGATTAAAAGCATTTGTGAGCATGCAACAAGTTCAAAACAGCAAAAAAGTTCGACCATGACCAGTTTTAGTGTAAGTAATTATTCCAATTAAAACATGGCAAAAACTACAAAATGTATAACACGAGTAATGTAGTAAGAACTTTCAGCATGTAAAAGAAATCACAAAGTCATATATGTATGATATACTGCTCATATTATTTTAATTTCAGATTCACACAAAGACTTCTAGAGTTTGAAAACTCTCCCTCAATTTAAGCCATGAGGATGCATAACCCCTATTTCACTACGAATATAACAAAAATGAGTGAAATCCAAAGGTTTTGTAAAAATGTCAGCCAATTGTTGTTTGGTATCTACATGGTGAAGCACAATGTTTCCCTTTTCAACATTATCACGGAGAAAGTGATACCTAATAAAAATGTGCTTAGTTCTAGAATGTTGCACGGGGTTTTTAGCAATGCAAATGGCACTGGTGTTATCACAATATAGTGAAACACTATGTAGGTCAACCCCATAGTCCTTAAGTGTTTGAACAATCCAAAGAATTTGTGAGCAAGCACTAGCAGCAGCTACATATTCAGATTCGGCTGTGGATTGTGCAACTGAATTTTGTTTTCTAGAGGACCAAGCAACAAGTGAATTACCAAGAAAGTGACAAGCACCGGAAGTACTTTTCCTATCAATCCTACAACCTCTAAAATCAGCATCGAAAAAAGCTTTCAAAGTAACGGTTGAGGAAGAAGGAAGAAAAATGTCAAATTCTTGAGTTCCATGTAAGTACCCGAGAATCCTTTTGACAGCTTGACAATGTGAAGCACGTGGGGAGGTTTGAAACCGTGCACAAAGACATAGGCTGAATTGTATGTCCGGTCTTGATGCCGTGAGGTACAAAAGTGATCTGATCATGCTTCTATATTCTTTTTGATTCACGGGTTCACCATCTTCATCAAGTTCAAGTGTTGTTGTTGTTCCCATTGGTGTCTGAAGAGGCTTGCTTTTGTCCATGTTGAAGCGCCTTAGGAGGTCTTTTGTATACTTCGTTTGATGCACAAAGGTACCCTCCTTGGTTTGCTTGATTTGCAGCCCCAAAAAGTACGTGAGTTCTCCCATCATACTCATCTCAAATTATGAACTCATCATAGCTGAAAACTTGGACACAAGATCATGAGAAGCACAACCAAAGATAATATCATCCACATACACTTGAACGAATAATGAGACATTGCCATGCTTAAGCACAAAAAGAGTTTTATCAACCTTGCCCATGGTAAACCCTTTTTCAAGTAAGAATGTTTTTAACCAATCATACCATGCTCTAGGGGCTTGTTTGAGACCGTACAAGGCTTTGGACAGTTTGTAAACATGATTAGGAAAATCTGAATTTTTAAAACCTGATGGTTGTTTGACATAAACCTCCTCATCTATGTAGCCATTAAGAAAAGCACTTTTAACATCCATTTGATATAGCTTAAAACATTTAGATGCAGCAAAAGCTAACAAAATTCTTATGGCTTCTAATCTAGCAACAGGAGGAAAAGTTTCATCAAAATCTAGACCTTCAACTTGAGTGAAACCTTGAGCAACCAACCTAACCTTATTCCTAACCACAACCCCATCCTCACATTGTTTATTTTTAAACACCCATTTAGTTCCAATTAAAGTGTGACCTTGAGGAGGAGGTACAAGTTTCCAAACATTATTTATTTCAAAATTTTCTAACTCTTCTTACATGGCAATAATCCAAGATTCATTAGTGAGTGCGTGTGATATATCTTTGGGTTCAAAAGAAGCAACAAAAGCAGAATGAGCATGAGAGTTTGGATCGCAAAACCTGGACCGTGTAACTCGTTCATGCAAGCTTCCAATAATCTGTTGTGGAGGATGAATTTTGAGAACCCGTAGGGGAGTGGACACTTCACAAGCTTCTTCTTCTTGATGTTCATCACAAATCGATAAGCTTGTGACTTGAGGAGGATCTGGACCAGCAATGATGGTCGTCGGTGCGGCTGTGAATCAAAATCGGGAGCTCGAACAATATCATTAGCTTCTGAATTTTCGGGCATCAGTTCAACCTCTTCCTCATCTTCAACGAAAATGCTCTCCCCCTGTGGATATGGATCTGGAACTGCAACGTTTGAGCTAGTACCTGGGCTAGATTCGTCAAAAGACACTTCACAAGTTTCGACAATTTTGTTAGTGTCAAGTAAAAGCACACGGTAGCCTCTAGTATGAGATGGATAACCATGAAACATGCCATCAATGGATCTAGGTTCAAATTTATCAAGATTACCATGTTTCTTAACAAAGCATTTGCAACCAAAGACCCGAAAGTGCATAACACTAGGCCTATGTCCAAACCGGAGCTCATATGGTGTTTTATCTAGCTTAGCGCGCAAGAAAACACGATTTGAGAGATGACAAGCAGTTGCAATCGCATCAGCCCAAAATTTCCTAGGAGTTTGATATTCATCAAGCATAGTCCTAGCCATCTCAACTAAGGTTCTATTCTTTCTTTCTACAACACCGTTTTGTTGAGGTGCATATGGTGAAGAAAATTAATGATCTATTCCATTTTCAGCACAAAAGTGATCAAAAGATTGATTTTTAAATTTAGTTCCGTTATCACTTCTAATTGCTTTTAAAGATCCTGGGTAATCAATTGATAATCTAAGACATAAAGTTCTAAAGTGACTAAAAGCTTCATTCTTAGATGCCATAAAGTAAACCCAGGAGTATCTTGAATAATCATCAACAATCACAAGAACATACCATTTATCTCCGAAGGATTGAACACATGAAGGTCCTACGGTGTCAAGGTGCAAAAGTTGACCCGGTTCAGTTGTCATGATCATTGTGAGAGGAGTATGTGAACCTGCAACCATCTTAGCATGTCACAAGAAGAGCACACAATTTTTTGGTCCCCTTTAAGCTTAGGCAGCCCACGTATGCAATCAAGAGCACTAACACGCGTGAGATGATCAAAGCCTACGTGACCAAGTATACGATGCCAAAAATATAAATCTTTGGAATCATTAGCAACTAGACACCTATGCTTAGAGGAAGACATATCAAAATCAGCTTTAAAAACTCTTCCAAACCAAGACATGTTAAAAATAAGCTCACTATTTGAACCTACAACTTTGCGGCAGTTTTTAAGGAAAATAATTTCCAGATTTTCATCTAGCAATTGTGAAATAGAAAGCAAGTTGTATTTCAAATTTTTGACAAGTGCCACATCCTTCAAAGTGTAGTGATCATTTACTCTAACCAAACCCTTGGCAATTATAGGAGTTGAAGAATTATCGGCAAAAGTAACATTCTCTACATGTGACACAAAAGAGAGGGAGGAGAACCAATATTTGTTACCGTTCATGTGGCGTGAGCAACCTGAATCCACAATCCAAATGTTCTCCTTCCTCAAACGTGTAACCTACATAGAAGCACAATACGTCGATGACTCAATACTGGGGTTAGTCAAAAGGCATTTAGGAATCCAGTACTGAGTCACACGACGTGCAGCAGGAAAAACATGCAAAGCTAAGATAAAACAGCAGGTTTATGAGTAAAAGTTTGAGGTTTTTTACTCTTAACTACTGACCTATAAGATGTTACTTGAGTAGCACAAAAATTAGTAGCTCTGGAGGGAAAAACAGAAGGTCCGAAGGTAAACTTTGAATGTTTTTGACTCATAACAGCAGGTTGCATGTTCCTAGCATTCGGTTTAATATGTGCAGCAAATTTTGCATGAAAGTTATGAGATCTAGCAATCATTCTTTCCCTTTTCTGTTGTTTAGCTAGTCTATAACAAAAATCTATGACATGACCATCTCTACCACAGTAGGTACAATGAAATTTAACTTTATGTTCATGTCTAGATGAGCAAACAACATTTTTATTTGAAACCGAATGAGACAACACCCCTGCAGATTTGAAAACCACTTATTTTTGTTTAGGAACTGTTTGAATGAAACCACTTCCTAATGACTTTAAGATTTTAGGTGGATGTGCCTTAGCATGAGCATGAGAATCAAAACCTAAACTAGTTTTGTCTTTGCAAGACTTGGAAGAATTCAGCAGCAAGTTTAGGTTCTTATTCCCATTACAAAACCGACCTAATGTTGTATGCATGTTATCAAGTTTATCGGACAAATCAAGGAAATTTTCACATGAAGTTTTTCCTTTGAATTTGCAATTGGAACAATATTTAACTTCATGAGAACGTAAAGCATTATTCAATATTGAAATTTCATTCATAGAATCTTTTAGTTTCTTTTCAAGATCATCACAACTAGAACAATGCAAATCAATTGTAGAACAAGAAGCATCTTTTAAGTTTCCAATGTCAAGTGCAGCAAGCTTTTTGTTCTTTTCAATTTCAAGTTCAAGTCTATCTAGAGTAGAGGAATGTGCAGTTCTTAATGTGGACAATTGTTCATAGATTAAATTACACGAGGGACAAGAATCATCACTAGGAATCAAGGTTTTCAAATGATTAATTCAGATTCTAGTGATTCAATTTTAGCAGCATTATCTCTAAGCTTTTTGTACTTTTTCTTAACAATAATAGTTGCACGAGAAATTGCATCACACATTTCATTACAGGTAGAACATACCTCATCGTCGTCACTGTTGTGTTCTGCATCCTCCTGACTTGATCTTGATCTTGTTTTGCCCGCCATGAAGCATAAGTTGGCCAAATCATCTGCATCTTAGTCACTTCCAATGTCCATGTCGCTTGAGCCAAGTTCCTGGAGTGCAGAGATAAAACTATTCACCAGTTGGCGACCTGTAAAGCCCTTCTTCTTCTTCTTCTTATCATTTGTTGAGGAGTGCTTCATCCTTGATTGTTTTTCTTCTCGGGAAGTAGAACCTAAAAGGTTAGGGAATTATGTAGGAAAGTGTCCTGTCTTACCACATTCGAAGCATCGTTGAGGTCCGGAGCTTCCTCTCCTTCTAGTTCTCACATTTTGCAATGCTTTTTAGAATCTAGTGGAGAGAAGTGCTAGCTCCTCCTCTGGAAATTCCTCGATCTGCTCTAGGGTTAGTGAGGACAACAAAGCAAGAGTATTGCAAGATGATGATTGGCCGGAGCTAGGCATATCACGTTGTGATACAAATGCAATAGACTTATTTGGGTTCTTACGTGATAAGATGTCAATTTCATGAGTTTTCAGTTTAGAATAAAGCAATCTAAAGTAAGTGTACTCATGAAAGTAGATTCACGAATAGATGTGACTTTCATATCCCAGATTGACATGTCTAATGCACTAAGAAGTTGCCTAGCATTTTTAGCATCAGAAAAATTAATGTTGACACTACGCAAGTTACTGAGAATTTTGTTAAAGCGAGCAAAGAGATCATCGATGGACTCATCGGGTTGCACCTCGAAGCGCATGTATTCTTTCTTGAACATGTCTTTCCTTAACTCCTTGATCGTGTTGGATCATTCGTGATAGTCACAAAGTTCTCTCCATACACCGTATGCCGATCGGAGATGTGCAACGCGGTCGAAGTCGCTCTGAGTGAGTCCTTGGATGATCAAGTTTCAGGCTTTGTTGTTGTTGTCAACATCCCGTAGGTTTGTAGCCGTAACTTGATCATTTTGTGGCACTTTGTAAGGCTTGTACACCTTCTCCCATATTGCGAATCCTTGCACCTGGATGAAAGCCTCCATGCGTGCCTTCCAAACCTGAAAATCAATACCAGCAAATACACAAGGTTTGGCGGAGTATTTCTCTATGATGATTAGTCCAAAACACATGAAAATCACAATGATTAGAGCATCGTGGATCTGATACCAATTGTAGGATCGAAGAGCATGTGAAAATCTACCAGGGGGTGAATGGTAGATTTAAAAAATCATACGGAGCTGAAACAATTAAATCCTAGCCCCTTCGGCAGAAAAACGATCTGTTAAGGAAATCATGTGTGAGACTAATCTAAACGTGTTTCACCATGACAAAAGTGATATATATCAGATAGAATCAAGTCACGAACAAAAAACAAGAAGAATCACTCAAATCCGTCGAGGGAAACTCAAGTTATGATCGAAAGATCGAACAAAGGTCAATCTGTCCTACCCGAGTAAAACAGTTCTGGAACGCTGCAAAGAAACTTGTGTAAATCAGAAACCACGAATCCAATGACCGTGAAATTTTGATAGATGATTGATAATCAATTTGTGAAGACAACCCAAAAAGAATCACATAATTTGGATCTGTAAAACTCGATTTATGATAAAACCACTGAAGAAAGGTAGTGCTGTCCAGAAACTCAATGAGTAAAACTTGTCTGGAACAAGTCGGACGAACAAGGCACAAAAGTTCCTTCAAACTATGAATTTTATTCAATAGAACAAAAGAGGAACAGCCCCAAAGTCGTGCACCACGAGCTTTGGCCTCTCTTGCTTATATAACCATCCCTTAGGCCAACCCAATCTCAACTAGGACTCTAATCCTACTCAAATCATGAATCGAAACTTTCCATAACTGCTTAGGACTCTTCTATACGCAGATAGAAGCAGTATTAAGACTTCCAAACACCTTACGAACGTATCACACATTCCTAAAACAACTCAAACTCGTGTCCCACACGAAATCCTATCATAACCAACTCGATACTCTCCATACCGAGCCATAACCGACTTCGCCGCAGCCAAAGTCATCAACCGAAACGATCCGATCCTTCTAACCAGATCTTTCCATCCATAAACCATCTTCAGAACCATGTTGCCACGTCATGAACCACATGCATACGTGCAAACACCTTCCTTCGACATCCAGTAACCTTCATATGCACTGCCTTGATTCAATCATCATGCGCGACCTCCTGACCCGCTCAACCACAATTCCTCCTGAATTTGGTTGTTGGAACCTCATCTCCTCCCTAAGACCAGTCCAAAGGATCCTGTCACCAGCCATGACTTGAACTCAAGCAACACTTGCACATGAATAAACAACCAATCCGTACAAGCCCAAGTCTGCGACTTGACTCAAGTCAGTTTCGAACACAACACCTTACGTTAGCACCTCACATAAGCATGTTGCAAAACCACAGTAAAACGATATCAACCATAACGTGCCAAAAACTTAACAAATGAATACTAAGCATTCTTTCCATAGATGTAAAACAAGTTCGTAACATTTCACAGTAAAAGAAGGAACATTGCAATCAAGCTCTGAATCTTGCCAAAGCTAGCCGGAACTTGAGCTGGAGCTTATCAAAGCTAGTACAACCTAGCACCGGAGCTTACCAAAGCTAGTAGGACCTAGCGCTGGAGCTAACCAAAGCTAGTCGAACCTAGCACCGGAGCTAACCAAAACTAGTCGGAACTAGTAATCTCACAAGTCAGAGCAAGAGAAACACGTCAGAGCTAACCAACATAAGTCGGACCTAGCAGAACATATCGGAGCTTAACAAAGACATGTCGGAGTTATCAAAGACATGCCGGAGCTAAAGACAAAGCTCACCGGAGCTACCCAAAAACATGTCGGATCTGACAAAGAAAGTCGGACTTATTGTCAGACCTTGCAGAAGCTCGGAGCTAGAGTCAAACCTTGCTAAAAATATGTTATGGCAGCATTCAAAACTTTTATTGTCAAAGCCAATGTATTCAGCACACATAGGTCTCACAAATACTGAAGCAGATGAGGTGGCATTCTGAAGGGATATGTGAGAACGATTGCAAACATGTTATGGCGCATCCTTCAGATGTCGCGGCTTGGCAAGCTTTAGACATTTTGATCTAGAGTTTGCATGATATAGGAGAAATGTTCGTCTTGGGTTGTCAACACATGGTTTCACTCCTTTGAGCACTAGTAACAGCCCATACTCTTATTGGCCTGTTTTTATCATTCCCTACAATCTACCTCCCAACATGTGCATGAAAGAAGGATACATATCTCTCACAGCAGTCATTCCTGGTCCTAAACATACAGGCAAGAAAATCAATGTGTTTATGCAACCGTTGATTGAAGAGCTGAAAGAGTTGTGGCAACGTGTAAAGGCATATGACAGTCATATGAAATGTGAATTTGACTTACGTGTCGCGTATCTATGGTCAATTCATGATTTGTTGGCACATGGCATTTGGGCTGGTTGGTGTGTCCACAGAAAATTGTGTTGTCCCATATGTATGAGTGACACTGATGCTATAAGGTTGAAGTATGGAAAAAAATCAGCTTCTTTGATTGTCATCGACGATTCTTCCTTCAAAGCATCCTTTCAGGATAGATACACAATCATTCCTTAAAGGCATAAGAGTTACAAAAGGACCACCTCGTCGATTGACAAGCGAACAAAAAATGGCATGGCATGCAAAGTTAAAAGAGTCCGAAGAAGATTGTTTCAAAGGGTATAGTACAGAACACAACTGGACTCATATTTCTTTTCTTTGGGAGCTACCATATGCAAAGGAGTTGCTTTTACCACACAACATAGGTTTGATGCACCAGGAGGGTAATGTCGCTGACAACATCATAAGCATGTGTTTTGATTTTACCGGTCAAACCAAATATAATTTGAATGCGAGAAAAGATTTAGCTTATCTTTGTGATCATCCTGGGTTTGAGATTAGAACAAATGCAAGTGGAAATAAAATTAGGCCACGAGCTCCTTAATATGTTAAGCCAGAAGAAAGAAATCAAATACTTATTTGGTTGAAAACATTGAAGTTTCTGGACCGCTATGCAGCTAACATAAAATGATGTGTTAATCGCAGCACAGGTAAACTGAATGGGTTGAAGAGTCATAATTACCATATCATGATGGAAATACTAGTACTGGTAATTTCTGTGGCTACTTCAAACCTGACTTGTGGAAGATATTTACTGAACTTAGCTACTTTTATAGGCAGATATGTGCTAAGAAAATGTCAAAGAAGATAATGCGGCAATGGGAGAAAGAAATCATTGTTCTTGTATGTAAAATGGAAAAAGTCTTTCCGCCTAGATTTATGAATGTTATGCAACATTTGTTGGTGCATTTGCCTTATGAAGCGTTAGTAGCAGGACCTGCACAGTTCAGTTGGATGTATAGTCAAGAAAGAGAACTATAAAATCTTATAGCTACAGTGCGCAACAAGGCAAGAGATGAAGGGTGTATTGCAGATGCATTTGCAGCTAAAGAGATTACAAACTTCTCTAGCAAATATTTCTCATGTGCCAACAATGTGAATGCATCTATGACACGATATCATGCTGTAGAAGAGCAGCCTACGACTGAGCTTAAAATTTTTTATTCGAAGGGTAAAGGTGTTGGGGTTGCCACTTCTCATGATATTTCAGAGCAAGAGAGAAACTACACCATGGTTTACATGTTTTTCAACATGGAAGAAGTGTTACCATATTTTGAAATGTTTGACAATTTGTATTGGACATCTTCTCGAAGACTTATGCAAAGTCAATTGGATAATCTACGTCAGCATGGCATAAAAGGTGGTCCAAACTTCGTGAACCAGTTATGTGAACATGTAGTTTTCTATCCGTCATTTGTTCTTGAATCATAGTTCATATGTTTATAATAAGATGCTAACTTTGTATATTGTTGTATATGTAGTGTATGAAGGATGTCAACATCTCCAATGACTTGCGACAGATGTCGCGTGTTCAATTGAAAGCCAGGGAATTTAACTGATATGTTATCAACGGATACCATTTTCGAACAGCAAGTTTAGAAGCAAATCACCCACTTGCAGCCACATCAAACAGTGGAGTGTGTATAATGGCCGCTGAGGGTCGTGGACAAGTGAAGGAATACTATAGCATTCTTCAAAAAAAAATTTAGTGCATATTTGGCGGTCCAAAAGAACTGAAGTTGGTGTTTTTTGACTGTTCTGGTTTGATCCAACATCGGGCACGCGAGTGGATGATTTTGGAATGGTGGAGATCAACCATAACTCGCGCTATACAAACCATAACAACAATGTTGTACTTGCGCATCAAGTGCAACAAGTGTACTATTTAAGCTATCCTCATCCAAGTTTGAAAAACTGGTGTGTTGTATATAAAGTTAACCGTGAAGTGCACTCTCATCGTTATGATGAGTACAAAGAGAATCAGGAAGACGATGATGGTGGTGTTTATCAAGATGAAGTCGAGGAAGTACAAGATATTATGATGTCTTCTAGGACAGGACCTGCAGAAATAGCTAGTGCTACTATAGAGTTAATGTCTGAAGAACAAGGTGGCCCTTCGAGAAAACATCTTCAGCAATCTCAAAGGATTATTGAAAAGCAAAAAAGAATTATTGAAGAAGAGAGTGAAAGAGAAGAGTTTGAAGAAGAGTTGGAAGAAGAAGAAGGGAGACATGAACATCTTCATGCATGTGTGACAGAAGCAGATTCTGATGCTAATGATTTTTAATTCTTATCGTACGCATTCTTTTAAGATTTTGATTCTTATTGTGAACATCTATTAGTCTTTACCATTTATTGTTATTGTTTTATATTCTCCTATACTAATCATTATTTTGAAATTTGTGCAGATGTGGAAGCATTTCAAAAAAGGGAAGAAGCAGAGTGATACTTCTTCCTCCACGTCTCACCCATGTAGTGGTTTGTATCGCACATCCTTTTTCAGGTAATTTGTTTTTATATATATACATTTCAATGTCATAATCAGCTATTTACTATTTGTTACATGTTTATTTGCATTTGCAGGGAACAACCGTGAGTGCAGATAGACAGACATAGCTCATGGGGTGTGTGGCAGAGCAGGCATTGATCCAGCTAGCACGAGGTTCGAGTCTCACACAAGTCAAAGAGGTTCAGAACGAGTTGTACTCGGAGGAGGCTCAGGAGCAGGAAGGAGAATCAGGAGAAGGCACGATGGAGGAGGATCCAGAGCAGGCCTTTGGGTCATCCTCTGAGGGTGGTCCTACAGGTGGTGAGGGTGGTCCTGAGGATGGTGAGGGTGTTACTGAGGGTGAAGAGAGCAGCGAAGAGGAAGATGATCTAGACTGAGATGCAAGGTTGGCAAGATGTGTTTGCATCGTCATTTTATTTTCTGACTATGATGTGCTTTGTGGTATATACTTGTGCTATGCTGATATTGTTACCAGAGGCTTCCCATCGGGGAGGGAGGGAAAGCAGCCGCGGTTTTTAAAAACAATGGCACTATGGCCGTTGGTGTTTGTTGAACCGATGGGTATAACTGTATTAAGGATGTCGGTTTCATCTCAGATCGACAACTATATAGCTCTTAATTCGACATGTGTAGTACTCTATGGTCGTCGGTTCACCAGGGAGCCAACAGCTTTTATGCGCGTTAAAGATGAGACCTTTATGGCTTTAAAGTTGTCGGGCCGACGGCCATAGTTCTTTTACAAACTAAAGGTGTTGGGCCTCTGCGGCCGACGACTTTAAATCTTTATAGTCGTCGGGACTGAAAGTGCATCTAGGAATCCCTTGTGGGTTTTGATTTATTTATGACAAGCAAAAGAGATCCTAACCACATTGTTGAGATGAGCACAGGTACTAATGAGAAAATGAGCAAAGTGCCAAAAAGAAAGGAGAATGAGGAGCAATGCGGAAAAGAGCTCAAGAAACAAGTGTAGTAGATCATTGTGTATGGAGTGTGTTAAGAAAACACACCCAAAGAGCTCAAGCACAAATAATCTCACACATTGCACAAATTTATACAGGACCGGACTAGTATGACTGACCCCGGACACAGTCAAGTTTTTCACTGAGCGGACTAGTCTGATATCACCACAGACTAGTCCGATATCTCTCTGACTAGAATCGGACTAGTCCTTCCCAGTGCGGACTAGTCCTCCAAACACTTCAGAAGTTGCACAAAATTGGACAAGTCCGATAACACAACGGACTAGTTGATATCTTTCTGATGTCAATCGGATAAGTCCGATATTATCACGGACTAGTCCGAAAACCCTCTGACCTAAATCGAACAAGTACTCCAAGTGCGGACTTGTCCCAAAATTCACTTAGGGTTTCACTTATCCAGACAAGTCCGATATCCATTGGACTAGTCCGAAGATTTCCAGAACTAAAATCGGAAAAGTCCGCTCTTAGCCAGACAAGTCCGATAGTTCGGGACACCTAGGGTTTCCTACACGCGGCACACCGAACTAGTCCGTTGTCCACCACGGACTAGTCTGATCTTTCTAAACCCTAACGGTAACTTTTGGAAACCCCATATAAATAGCTGTGCACGACCCATCTTTCACATCTCTTGACCCCCTGCGCCATCACACCTTCCAAGAGCCTAGAAAACACCTCTCTCCACGAAATCCAACGCAAGAAAGATCAATCCCTTGAGGGTACACTTTGGATCATTGGAGAGACACGGTTCTTCACTCATTGAGCTCTTGGTTTGATTCCCTAACACACTCATGTGGTTTTCATTGTGATCTTAAGAGTGTGTTATTGGCGGTGTTCATATTGTAATCTTGGGGAGCCCTCAACTTGTGAGAAGGCCCCTTGAATTTGGTTATTTGCCCTTTGTGATTAGTGAAGAGGATTGGCCTCTGTGGCGATCTGACAAGGGTAGGGTTGGAGAAGACCCGGTCCTTTTGTGGACTCCTCAACGTGGACGTAGGTTGCCTCTGTACGAATTGAACCACGGGTTAAAGAGCTTGTAATCTTACTTTGCGCATATCGTTCTTACTTTTCATATCAATCTAGGGTTTCAATCAATCTTGTTCACTTTACATTGAAACATTGAATATAAGATTAACTTGTGGTACATCCTAGTTTATAGTTGTGTAACACTTCAATTACAAGTATATTTCCGCTGCATACATCCTAGGATCAAGATAATCGATCCAATTTGATCAACCTAGCCGGTACACACCGGACTAGTCCGCATTCGACCGGACTAGTACGATATCTCGAGATTTGATCTGGTTGTTAAGTGTTGCAGGTTTCGACAGAAAATCAAAAGAGCCTATTCACCCCCCTCTAGGACACATTCAATTGGTATCAGAGCAGGTTTCTTCAAAAGGAGACTAATCGCTTGAAGAGATCATGTCGGACATGAAGGACGTACACAAGAGCATCAACCAAGAGAAGGTTGAAGAAGAAAAGAACCAAAAATTGGAGAGGCTCCTCGAGGCCATTCAAGACTTCGAGGATGACGATGAGGAGACGCTGGAACTAAAGCCACTCCCAAGGAAGAAAACCCTCTTAAAGTAAAGATCGAAGATGATAAGAAGAAGAAGGGGAGTAGTCACACCGACTACTCCCGATATCCTTTCAACTACGATCATCTTAACTCTAGCAATAATCACCACTTATCTATTCCACTTGGAAAAGCCCCACATTTTGATGGCAATGACTACTCAATGTGGAGGCAGAACATGAAAATGCACTTGATTTCTCTCAATTCAAGTTTGTGGCATATTGTATGTACAGGAATAGATATACCCAACGATTATGAGGAGCTCACAGCTAGCCAAGAGCATGCAATCCATCGAAATGCTCAAGCTGTTGCAGTCATCACCTCATGACTTAGTTGGGACGAGTTCACAAAGGTGGATGGACTCGAGATCGCAAAGGAGATATGGGATACATTGCACACTACACATGAAGGCAATCGTCATGTGCGAGAAGCGAAGATAGAAATGATTGAAGGCGCGTTGGGAAGATTCGCCATCAAAGAAGATGAGTCGCCACAAGATATGTACAACCGACTAAAGACACTCATCAACAAGGTACGAGCATACGGAAGCAAGAAGTGGAATGACCACGAGGTGGTGAAGCTCATTCTTAGAGCTTTCATGCCTCGCAATGTCACCTTGTGCTCGATGATACGAGAAAGCCCTGATACAAGAAAATGACCTTGGATGAGTTGCTTGGGAAGATCATCAATTTTGAGATGATAGAAAAGCAGGCCAAGCATGTTAAGTAGATTGTCGATCTCACATCGGCAAAGAAGAAAGGGGTCGCTTTGAAGTCCACTCTCAAGCCCCTGTCTAAAGAAGCTCAAGAAGCTCAACTAGAAGAAGACGATGATGATGAGAACAACTACTTGGATGAAGATGACATGATACTATTCATGAAGATTCAAAAGAATGATGAAGAAAAGACAAGGGATTAAATCAAGTGAAGGGAAGTACAAGGAAAAATCAAGAATGAAGTTGAGGCAGGCATGCTATAACTGTGGTGAGTATGACCACTTTATAGTTGATTGCCCATATGAAGAGAAGAAGAAGAAGAGCAAGGAAATGAAGCCTCAACCCAAGAAATTCTTCAAGAAGAAGAAGCAAGCTGAACAAGCGCATCTACAGAAAGAGTGGGACTCAAATGATGAGTCTTCATCCGAAGGAGAAGAAGAACAGATGGCTAGCATAGCCATCGAGAAGACATCCAAGAAGTCCACTCTCTTCCCTACTCTCGACGCATGGAAGGGGAACGGCACTTGCCTCATGGCAAAGGAAGGTAAACGAAAGGTAACAACCAAACCCTCTTCTTTGCATTCCTATTCTAGTGATAGTGAAATTGCTAGTGATAATGAAGACATGCTCATCAGTTTAGATAAGAAAACAGCTGCAAAAATGAAATTTCTACTTGATCAACTTGTTGATAAGGAGAAGTTGATAAATCGTCAAGAAGACATGATTATCTCCCAAAAGGAGGAACATGTTGAAGTTGACAAGCTTCTAGAACTTGAAAAGGAGCAAAGAAAGTCACTAGAGCTTGAGTTAACTTCAAGCAAGGAAGCTTGCTTGGAGTTAAGCGACTCAAATTCTACAATCAAGGACGAACTTGCTAACCTAATCAAGGTTAACAAGATCCTTGAGGTACAAGTTGAGTCACTAAAGAAAAGTGACCCTTCATCCTCTTCAAACTCACCTTCTCAACCACTTAAAACTAAAGCTGTCATTACTTGTTCATGTGGTAAAGTTGACACCAGCTTGAAAGACAAGTCAACCTCTACCAAAGATAAGCATCCTGCCCAAAGTGGCATATTTGACAAGGAGAAGGTCGAATATGCACGTAGTGCATACTTGGCCATAAGACCTCCTAATGTCAAATATGGCATTGGGTATTCCTATGGTGGAAAGCAAAATGCTAGAAGCCATAAGAATAACAAGGAAAGCATTGCCTTTGTAAAGGGAAGATCCTCTCAAACTGGAAAGTCTAAAGTTAACAAATCCAACACATATGATCACCGGACTAGTCCGGTGGGGACACGGACAAGTTCGGTCCACCGGACAAGTCCGATCTCCCGGACTAGTTTTGTTTATAAACAAACACAATTGCTATTTAGAACCTTTGATGCATCTTATGTTTTAATGAGAAGTATTTTTGGTAAGATTTATGCTCCTTGTGTTGGGCCACGCCATGGGAACATCAAATCTCATGTGTGGGTGCCCAAATCCCTTGTGACTAACCTAAAAGCACCCAAGCAAGCTTGGGTACCTAAAACCAAGGCATGATTTGTTTTTGTAGGACTATTCCTCCGGTTGATCTAAATGGGTGCTAGACAGTGGCTGCACCAACCATATGACCGTCGTAAGAAGGATGTTCGTTGAGTATGAATAAAATGAGGATCCAAGCGAGGGCATATATTTTGGAGACAATAGTCAAGGAAAGGTCCTCGGTACAGGTAAAATTGCCATATCATCTAAACATACTCTTTCTCATGTGCTACATGTTGATTCCTTAGATTATAACATGTTGTCCATATCTCAATTACGTGACAAAGGTTATAATTGCTTGTTCACTAATGATGGTGTGATCGTCTCTAGGAGGAGTGATGGTTCCATTGCATTCAAGGGTATGTTAAAGGGAAAGCTTTACCTTGTTGACTTCAACAAAGATAAAGCCGAACTTGACACATGTTTCATTGCAAAGACCAACATGGGTTGGCTGTGGCATAGATGGCTAGCGCATGTTGGTATGAGGAATCTTCAAAAACTCTTAAAGGGCGATCACATCCTAGGTTTGTAGGATGTTTTTTTAGAAAGACAGGCCTTGTAGCGCGTGCCAAGCTGGGAAGCAAGTTGGAGCACCTCATCCCGCTAAGAACATCATGACTACAACAAGACCGCTCGAGCTACTCCACATGGACTTATTCGGTCCAATTGCTTATATAAGCATCGGCGGTAACAAATATGGCTTAGTAGTTGTTGATGATTTTTCTCACTTCACTTGGGTTTTCTTTTTACATGATAAGACAAACACAAGGAACACTCAAGAAGTTCTTCAAGAGAGCCCAAAATGAGATTTCATTGATGATCAAGAACATTCGAAGCGATAACGGCACGGAGTTCAAGAACACACAAGTTGAGGAATACCTAGATGAAGAAGGCATAAAGCATGAGTATTCATCACCTTACTCCCCTCAGCAAAACGGAGTTGCCAAAAGGAAGAACCGAACCCTCGTAGAGATGGCGAGAACAATGCTCGGAGTACAAGACCTCGGATCGATTTTGGGCAGAAGCGGTTAACACTGCTTGCCACGCCATAAATCGACTTTATATTCATCGACTACTAAAGAAGACATCCTATGAGCTACTCACCGGTAACAAGCCTAATATTTCATATTTTCAAGTTTTCGGTTCCAAATGCTATATTTTGAACAAGAATCCTAGGACTTCAAAGTTCGCTTCAAAATCCGATGAAGGTTTCTTGCTTGGTTATGATTTGAACTCTTACGCCTATCGTGTCTTCAACAAGACATCCATAATTGTTGAAGTAGCACGTGACGTAGTGTTCAATGAAACTAATGGCTCCCAAAAGGTGCAAGTTGATCCATGTGTGCTAGATAGAGAAGAGGCTCCTTGTGAAGCATTGAGAAGAATGGTGTTAAGCGATGTTCGACCACAAGAGCCACCTCTACATGTGCATGAGGAAAATGAACCGCAAATGGAGGCCAATGATCAAGGGGGAGCCTCCATGCAAGATCAACCTCAAGAAGACGAAAATGATCAACAAGTCAATGAGGGCCACCATCTAGGGGGACAAGAAGATGAACATGAAGATTCAAGACCGCAAGTGCCACACCCAAGAGTACACCAATGCGTCCAAAGGGATCACCCAATCGACAACATCATCGGTGACATCCAAAAGTGAGTAACTACTAGATCACGCATAGCTAATTTTTGTGAGCATTATTCGTTTGTATCCTTTTTGGAACCGCGCAGGGTTGAGGATGCATTGATGGATCCAGATTGGGTAGTAGCCATGCAAGAAGAGCTAAACAACTTCAAATGGAACGAGGTGTGGGAACTAGTCGAAAGACCCAAATTCAACGTTGTCGGCATCAAATGGGTCTTCCGCAACAAACAAGATGAACACGGGGTGGTGACCAGGAACAAGGCATGACTTGTGGCCAAAGGGTATTCACAAGTCAAAGGTATGGATTTCGATGAAACCTTTGCTCCCGTAGCTAGACTTGAGTCTATTATAATATTTCTTGCATATGCTACTCACCGTGATTTCAAGCTCTATCAAATGGATGTGAAAAGCGCCTTCCTCAACGGATCAATCAAGGATGAGGTGTATGTGGAGCAACCCCCCAGGTTTGAAGATGAAGAGTTCCCTGACCACTCTTTAAATTGTGTAAGGCTCTCTACGGCCTCAAACAAGCTCCTAGAGCTTGGTATGAGTGCCTTAGAGATTTCTTAATTTAAAATGTTTTTAAGATTGGTAAAGTAGATTATACATTGTATACAAAGAACTTTGAAAATGATCTCTTTATTTGTCAAATTTATGTTGATGATATAATCTTTGGTTCCACTAACAAATCTTTTTATGAGGAATTTAGTAAGATTATGACAGATAGGTTTGAGATGTCTATGATGGGAGAGCTAAAGTACTTCTTGGGATTCCAAGTGAGGCAACAAAAGGAAGGGATGTTCATAAGACAAACCAAGTACACTCAAGTCATACTCAAGATGTTTGGAATGGACAAGGCGAAGCCTATAAAGACTCCCATGGCAACGAATGGCCACTTGGATCTCAATGAAGATGGACCAAACGTCGATCAAAAGGTGTATCGCTCCATGATTGGATCACTACTCTACTTATGTGCATCTAGGCCAGACATTATGTTGAGTGTATGTTTGTGTGAAAGGTTTCAAGCCAACCCAAAAGAGTGTCATTTGACAACCGTAAAGAGAATCTTGCGGTATTTAGTTCATACACCCAACCTAGGACTTTAAAATTCAATCTCATTGGTTACTCCGATGCAGATTATGCCGGATGCAAAGTAGATAGAAAAAGTACCTCCAGTACATGCTAATTTCTAGGTAGATCACCTGTTTCTTGGTCCTCCAATAAACAAAACTCCATTGTCTTATCCACGGCCGAAGCGGAGTATGTTGCAGCCGAGAGTTGTTGTGCACAACTCCTTTGGATGCGACAAACTCTAAGGGATTATGGTTACAATATGAATCGTATTCCACTCCTTTGTGATAATGAGAGTGCCATTAAAATTTCCCATAATACCATATACATCCGGCATCACTTTTTGAGAGACCATTCAATGAAGGGAGATATAGCCATTTCACATGTCAATACTGAAAAGCAACTAGCCGATATATTCACCAAGCCACTTGATCAAAACGCTTTTGCGAGCTCCGAAATGAACTAAATATCCTTGATGCTTGGAATGTGGCTTGAAATCTTGTATACCTGAATACTATCTTCAAAACTTATTGATTGTGTTGTGAAAATCATCTCTCTCAATTTTTCCGAAAAACTATGTCAATTACTAGATCTTGGTGAATTATGATCATTGCTTGATTGTTGAATGCTTACTGATCATATTCATCGAGATTATTTGATTTGTTTTGCCTCCCTTTTTTCTTAATAAGTACCTTCAAATATATACGAATGGGCTAAGCATTTCTTCCCTGGTGACCATGGACTAGTCTGTGGTTGCCCGGACTAGTCCACCTGTGCACACTAGTCCGCAGAGTGTCGGTTAGGCCGGACTAGTCTGATATAGTCTCTGGAAAAGTTTGGACTAGTTTGATCATTTTCGGACAAGTCCGATTTTTCGTGTCCATAACCCTAGCTGCCGCCAAACCCTAATTTTCCTCACCCCCTCACTTGCCTCAAGCTTTCTCTCTCCATGCTCGAGCTCCCCAACGAGATTTCCATCATCCTCCATCAAAAATCCTCGGATTTTGGTGGAAAACGACCCCCATTGCTCAGGGATTGAAGACCACGGACTTTTCCGCTCCTTCAACCCCTACATCTCCGAGAATCAAGCAATTTCGGTAAAATCTCATCTCAAATCCTAGAAATTGCTATTTCTTTCAATGTTGATCGACTAGCTTAGTTCCATGCACCATATACATGCTTCCTTGATGTATTACATTCATTCTAAGCTAGTTGTGCATTAGGAATCACCATTTGTCTCATAGTTAGGGTTTTAGAGGTTGAATACCGGACTAGTCCAGTCCATGCATGGACAAGTCTGGTCAACCGGACTAGTCCGTGCCTGTACACTGGACTAGTCTGATTTCTCTGAACTCAACCCTAACTTCTTAATTCTTCAATGCAATTCCTTGTCATCTATTCTCATCAATACCTTGTGAAATCCATTCTCAGGACAATGTCGAGCACCAACGACGAAATCTCTGATTTCGAGGCCAAGATGGACCACGAAGTCGTGCTTCGGTGCTCGAAGGGCCTAAGCAAGAAGCGCCAAGAGCACCCATCCGAGCCGGCTACTTCTTCTCCCCAGGCTCGACGGAAAGTGCTCGCAAAGAAGCCTGCCTCCAAGGCTTCTGTTGGAGGTGGCCCTAGCTTGGCAAGTGCTTGCCAAGCAAAGGGAACGGGCAAATGGATTATGACGGGCCCGATTGGTCCCCTAAAGATGTCAGCTCCAAGGCAAGGGGACAGGGATCCCGCTGAGGAGAGGTTCAATGGCAAGGGTAGCGACATGGCTGCCAAGTTCAGGAATGTTGATTGTTACAGCCAGCCCAAGCACGCTACTGAGGGGAGATTTTGGAGTAATTTTCATACAGATTTCTACAAGACTGTCTATCTCCCAATGAAGACACCAGTTGTGTGCAGCCAATGGATAGATTGGGCGCACTTTGAGAAGAAGGGTTGCTCACCCTTTGTGGAGGTAGTAGAGGCAATCGAGAAGCATGGTTTGAAGGACCTATTTGCTTTCTGGAACAATTGGAATGATGAGGTCATCACGCAGTTCTATGCCACTTGCCACTTTGCTAGTGACGACGAAGAAAGGGTGACTTGGATGACTCATGGATCCAAGTACACCATCACTTATGAAGAGTTTGCAAGATTGCTACATCTTGACAGCACTAGCAATGACAACTTGATAATTCACAATATTGTTGTCATTGAGAAGGATCGGATGAAGTTTCTCTATGAACCTCACTCAATGTTCAATCCTCCTTATACCAAGAACATGAAGCCTTTCTTTGTGGTGTTGAACTGGATCCTTAGGAAGACCATTGCCACCAAGGATGGGGATGTTGGAAGTGTGCAGGGATACCTCAGGACCTTGATGAAGGTCATTAGCAAAGACAGGAAATTTGATGTCTTTGACTATATTTGGAATGACATGTTAAACATATCATGTACCCCAAACAGGTCATGTGGCTATGCACCTTATCTGATGTTTATGATAGAGAAGGTCACAGTGATAGAGTTCGTCAAGGATGTGGAGCACCTCCCCTTGAGGCCCCAGAAGCCTCAACAAGCAAGTGTTCGAGCTGCTACCTCTCCAGCTTCCAGTCCTGACGCTCCAGTGAGAGCTAGCAGTGATGCTAGGGCTGCTCCCGCCACTAGGGCCCCTCCTCAAAAGGGGTCCCCAAGTGGCATCTTGAAGTACCTGTCAACCATATTTGCCTCTTGCAAGAAAATGAAGTGAAAGCCCACAAGCTAAACAAGAGGAGAAAGGCCGATATGAGATATGTCAAAGAGAATGTGAAGCAAATTTGCCAAAATCTAGAGATCGATCCCATTGGATCTCCAGTCATTTCTGATGATTCTGATTCTGACTTCATCGAGCTCGGGCCCTTGACTCCGTCCGAGCTTGCCTATTTTGGCATTGGGGACTCGAGTGGTTCCGTTCCTCCTCCTCCTCATCATCAGCCAGAGAATGAAGATGAAGACGATGAGAGGACCGACAGCGAGGCTTGAAGACCTTAGGTCCCTCATCTCCTTTTTTTTGGTGTCTTGATGCCAAAGGGGGGGAGATTGAGGGGGAGACTTGGGAGTCTTAGGCTTTAGCTATAGGATGCGAGGAGAGCTCTCGTTTTGTGTCTTTTGTATCTTTGTGGGTTGTAAGACTTTTAATATGCTATTTTGGTACTTTTGGTCCGATGATGCAATGCTTTGAACTACTTATGAAGATGTGTATGAAATCTGTGATTTTGCTCTAAAAATGACATATATGCTTGTTGTTAACATGTTGATGTCAATTATGTCATTCTCATCATGATTATTGTTTCTATACACTTAGTTCTGCATCCCACCATAAAGAGTGCACATATGGACATGTTTTCATTGCTTAATGTGTTTCAAACTCATATGGGCACACTTTATGAAAATCTCAACTTTTTATCATATTTTGTGAAATCTCAATTGGTTGTCATCAATCACCAAAAAGAGGGAGATTGAAAGTGCATCTAGGAACCCTTGTGGTTTTTTGTTGATTTATGACAAGCAAATGAGATCCTAACCACATTGTTGAGATGAGCACAGGTACTAATGAGAAAATGAGCAAAGTGCCAAAAAGAAAGGAGAATGAGGAGCAATGCGGAAAAGAGCTCAAGAAACAAGTGTAGTAGATCATTGTGTATGGAGTGTGTTAAGGAAACACACCCCAAGAGCTCAAGCACAAATAATCTCACACATTGCACAAATTTATATAGCACCGGACTAGTCCGACTGACCCCAGACTAGTCCGATATCTTTCTGTACAAGATCGGACAAGTACTCACAATGCGGACTTGTCCTCACAGTCCAGTTTTTCACATACTGGACTAGTCCGATATCACCATGGACTAGTCCGATATCTCTCTAACTACAATCGGACTAGTCCTTCCCAGTGCGGACAAGTCCTCCAAACACTTCACAAGTTGCACAAAATCGGACAAGTCCGATAACACAATGGACTAATCTGATATCTTTCTGATGTCAATTGGACAAGTCCGATATTATCACGGACTAGTCCGAAAACCCTCTGACCTAAATCGTACAAGTCCTCCAAGTGCAGACTTTTCCCCAAATTCACTTAGGGTTTCACTTATTCGGACAAGTCCGATATCCATCGGACTAGTCCGAAGATTTCCAGAACCAAAATCGGACAAGTCTGCTCTTAGCCGGACAAGTCCGATAGTTCGTGACACCTAGGGTTTCCTACACGCAGCACAGCGGACTAGTCCGGTGTCCACCATGGACTAATCTGATCTTTCTAAACCCTAACGGTAACTTTTGGAAATCCCATATAAATATTGTGCACGGCCCATCTTTCACATCTCTCGACCCCCTGCGCTGTCACACCTTCCAAGAGCCTAGAAAACACCTCTCTCCATGAAATCCATCATAAGAAAGATCAATCCCTTGAGGGTACACTTTGGATCACTGGAGAGACACGATTCTTCACACATTGATCTCTTGGTTTGATTCCCTAACACACTCCTATGGTTTTCATTATGATCTTATGAGTGTGTTCTTGGTGGTGTTCATATTGTAATCTTGGGGAGCCCTCAACTTGTGAGAAGGCCCCTTGAATTTGATTATTTGCCCTTTGTGATTAGTGAAGAGGATTGGCCTCCGTGGCGATCCGACGAGGGTAGGTTTGGAGAAGACTCGGTCCTTTTGTGGACTCCTCAACGTGGATGTAGGTTGCCTCTGTGGGAACCAAACCACGGGATAAAGAGCTTGTGTTCTTACTTTGCGCATATTGTTCTTACTCTTCATATCAACCTAGGGTTTCAATCAATCTTGTTCACTTTACGTTGAAACATTGAATATAAGATTAACTTGTGGTACATCCTAGTTCATAGTTGTGTAACACTTCAATTACAAGTATATTTCCGCTGCATACATCCTAGGATCAAGATAATTGATCCAATTTGATCAACCTAGTCGGTAGACACCTGCCTAGTCTGCACTCGACCGGACTAGTCCGATATCTCGAGATTTGATCTGGTTGTTAAGTGTTGCAGGTTCCGACAGAAAATCAAAAAGGCCTATTCACCACCCCCCCCCCATGCCCCTCTAGGCCACATTCAGGGACCGACGTCCATACAAGTTAAGAATGTTGACTGTGATCCGTCGTCTAGGGTTGTCGGTTCATCGACACTCATACACTACATTCGTCGGTCACAGTTGCTTACTGATGACTACATGGTCAAAATTTCTTTACCTGATAGCTATAGTCTTCGACGATCGGGGAAAGGCACCATGGCCCGAACGAGAGCCACTGACGCGATCGGGTCATCTACTTGCTCGTCTCTGTCGACTCAGGCATGAGGCGTGACTCCTGATCTTCGCCTAGCTCTCGGCATCCGGAAGATCGCTCGTGAGTGGTTTGCACAACCTCCATCCTAGCCACCGCGACACTGTCAGGGAAGCGGCCACTATGGCGACGGGGATCGAATCCCCAGCCCTACATTGAGAAGGCCTGGTCTTAAGACCACCTTCAGAAATGGAAATCTATGGGGGGCATAAAAGCGTCCCGGCCATCTCAACAAGCTCAAAAAAATGCCGACGGGGGCCGATCAAAACCCTCCACGGGTACATATAGCACTTCTTCGAGAAGTGCAGCAACTTCCTAGAAGCCGTCGACACACACATCATCCAGGCCATCCTCTCGAGGGTGGCTCGTGAGAACCCGACATCCAAGCTCGCCCGCGTGAAGCCAAAGTGTGTGAAGAAATTGTTCGGTAGTGCCTCCCACGCCGCCCCGAACGAGGAGCGGTGCCGGCACGCTGAAACCAAGACCCAACAGACCCGAAACTCGGAGGGTTCCGGCCGCTCACCGAAAGAAGAGGGGGCGGAACACCGGCCCCAACCAAAGAAATCCACGGAAGCCGACCCCAGTAAAAGGTGGCCTAGAGGGGGATAAATAGGCAATTAAAACAAATTTGCAGTAAACTGAACTCTATCCTGATCCAAGGTTTCGAATTACTCCCGGACTTGTCTGACTGTGCTCGGACAAGTCTGACAGAAGTCGTATAAGTCCGAGCTTCTGCCAGGATTTGATCAAAGGAGGGAATTTTACAACTTTTATGAAACAAAATGCACACTAGCAGTTCTAGAAGCAGTATAGAGTATGAAGAAAGATCTAAAACGTGCTACAATAAGTAGATGAAGGTAAAGCCCTGGATAATGACGAAAATAGTAAGAATGGTGTGGAAATCAAAAGAGACACAATGAACACGATATTTTTCACTGAGGTTCGATTTCACAAAGAAACCTACGTCCCCGTTGAGGAGTCCACAAAGGACCGGGCTTTCACTAGCCCTTTCCTCACCAAGAGACCATAGAGGGTGTGCCTTGATTTTTCCACTATCTCACAAAGGTTATACAAATTCCCTGACACCAAAAATACACAAGAAATCACCGGGCAACGCGTAACCGTCTAGGATTTGCACCCAAGAGTAACAAACATGAAAAACTCAGGCAAACAAAGCGAATTGAATCAAAGCTCAACCCCAAAGCCAATTCTTCTTCAATCTCACAATCAATCTTTCACTCCTCCCAAAAATCTCAAGTTTTGGCTCTTGAAGGGGAAAGCTAGGTGGAGAAGTGCTCTTGAGGGAGTCCTAGGCGCAGGTGAAAATTTGAGAGTTAAGGGTATGTAGGATCGAAGAGCACGTGTAAAGCTACTAGAGGGTGGGTGAATGGTAGATTAAAACTTTTCAGCGAAAACCCCTCGGCAGGAAACCGATCTGTTAAAGAAACCATGTGTGCAGATAATCTAAACGTGTTCAACTATGACAAAACTTAGTATAAATTGTAGATAATCAATTCACAAAGACGTCACAACAAGAATCACGAAAATACGTCGACAGAAACTCAAGTTATGATCGAAAGATCGTACAAAGGTCAATCTGTCCTACCCGAGAAAAACAGTTCTGAAACACTGCAAAGAAACTCGTGTAGATCAGAAACCACAAATCCAATGACAGTGAAATTTTCACAGATGCTAGAAAATCAAGTTTTGAAGACAACCCTAAAAGAATCACGCCAATCGGATCTGTAAAACTTGAGTTATGATAAAACCACCTAAGCAAGGTAGTGCTGTGCAGAAACTCGATGAGGAAGACTTGAAGAAAACAAGTCGGACGAACAAGGCACAAAGTTCCTTCAAACTACGAATTTTATTGATCAGAATACAAGAGGAACAGCCCCCAAAGTCGTGCACCACTAGCTCTGGCCTCCCTTGCTTATATAACCAGCCCTTAGGCCAACCCAAACCTAACTAGGACTCTAATCCTACTCAATTCACGAATCAAAACTTTCCATAACTGCTCAAGACTCTTCTATACGCAGATAGAAGCAATCTTAAGACTTCCAAACACCTTAGGAATGTATCCCACATTCCTAAAACAACTCAAATTCGTGACTCACATGAAATCCTATCATATCCAACTCAAAACTTTCAATATTGAGTCAAACACGACTCAGCCGCAGCCTGAGTCCTTAACCTAGTCGGTTGGACCTTTCTGACCAATTCATTACGTCCACATCTCTTCACGCCTCGGAACCATGTAGCTACGTCCATGCACTCCTTACACACGTGTAAAAATCTTCGAACGACGTCCACTATACCTTCATATGCATTGTTCTTGATTCAAATATGTTGTGCAACCTTCCGATCAACTCAACCACAATTCCTCCGGAACTTGGTTGTTGAACCTCATCTTCTCCCTAAGACTAGTTCAATGGATCCGTCACCAGCTATGTCTTGAACTAAAGCAACACCTGCACATGAATAAACAATCGATACTTCCGAGCACAAGTCCTCGACTTGACTCTCGTTAGTTTGAAATCCCAACACCTTATGTGAGAACCTCACATAAGCATGTTGCAAACCATAGCAAATTGATAACAGCAATTACAACCAAAACACACCAAAAACTTAGTAAAAGAATACTAAGCAAACTTTCTATAGATGTAAAACAAGTTCAAAATATTTCAAAGTAAAAGCAGAACCATTGCAATCTAGCTCTGGACCTTGCCAAAACTAACCGGACCTTGAGCCGGAGCTTACCAAAGCTAGCACGACCTAGCACAGGAGCTTACCAAAGCTAGTCGGACCTAGCGCCGGAGCTGACCAAAGCTATTCGGACCTAGCGTTGGAGCTTACCAAAGCTAGTTGGACCTAGCGCCGAAGCTAACCAAAGCTAGTCAGACCTTGTTAAAAAGGTGTTTTGGTAGTATTCAAAACTTTTATCGTCAAAGCCCATGTATTCCGCACACATAGTGAAAGTGCATCTAGACATCCCTTGTGGATTTTGGTTGATTTATGACAAACAAATGAGATCCTAACCATATTATTGATATTAGTGCAGGTTTTAATAAAAGAATGAAGAAAGTGCCAAAAAGAAAGAAGAATGAGGATCAATTCGGAAAAGAGCTCAAGAGCTGAATAGAATACATCATTGTGTAGGGAGTGTGTTTGTGTAACACATCCCAAGATCTCAAGCACAAAAATCCTGACACACTTCACATTTCACAGGAAAATGGACTAGTCCGATATACACCGGACTAGTTTGATATCCCCTTTGGACAGGTTCGGACAAGTCCAGCCAATGCATACTTGTTCGCACCGGACTAGTCCGATAATGTCCAGACTAGTCCGATAATGCCTATGACTAAAATCAGACAAGTCCTCCAAGTGCAAACTTGTCCTATATTCACTAAGGGAATCACCACACCGGACAAGTCTGATACCAGCACGGACAAGTCCGAAAACCTTTCTGACTAAAATCGGACAAGTCCGATATTTCTGGACACTTAGGGTTTCCTGCACGCTGCACACCAGACTAGTTCGGACTCCACCATGGACTAGTCCGAACCCTCGAAACCCTAACGGTAACTTTTGAAAACCCTAATATAAATAGATGTGCACGACCCAACTATCATATCTCTCGACCCCCTGCACCGTCACACCTTCCAAGAGCCTAGAAAACCCATCTATCCACGAAATCCAACGCAAGAAAGATCAATCCCTTAAGGATTCAATTTGGATCAAAGGAGAGACGCATTTCCACAAGTTTGAGCTGTTGGGTTTGATCTCTAACACACTCCTGTGGTTTCATTATTCATCTTACGAGTGTGTTCTTGGTGGTGTTTTGAATTGTAATCTTGAGGAGCCCTCAACTTGTGAGAAGGCCCCTTGAACTTGGTGATTTGCCCCTTTGTGATAGTGGAAGAAGAATCGGTCTTTGTGGCGATTCGACGAGGTCAGGGTCAGTGAAGACCCGGTCCTTTCCCGGGCTTCACAACGTGGATGTAGGTATCTTGTGTGGGAACCGAACCACGGGATAAAATCGTGTGTCAAACTTACTCTTAAAGTTTCTCATATCATATTCTAGGGTTTGATTGATTTTGTCCATCTTACGTTAGAACATTCATATCAAATCTAATTTGCACTACACTTAACTTCATTGAATCAATACCTGCAAGTTACATACTATTTTCCGCTGCATACTATGCTTGAATTGAAATCATTGATTGAACTTAATCAATCTTGTCCGCACGCACCAAACTAGTCCGCACTCTATCGGACTAGTCCGATATCTCGGCATTTGATCAGTTTGTTAAGTGTTGCAGATTCTGACTAAAACTCAAAAAGGCCTATTCACCCCCCCCTCTAGGCCACATTCAAATTGTATCAAAGCAGGTTTCTTCACAAGAGACTAATCGCTCGAAGAAAACATGTCAGACATGAAGGATGTACACAAGAGTCTTAACCAAGGGAAGGTGGAAGAAGAAAAAGTTCAAAAGTTGGAGAAGCTCCTTGATGCCATCCAGGACATCGAGGATGACGATGAGGAGACGCTTGAACTCAAGGCGCTCCTAAGGAAGAAAGCTCTCTCAAAAGGGAAAGTGAAGGTCGAGGATGAGAAGAAGACGAAGGGGAGTAGTCACACCGACTACTCCCGATATCCTTTTAATTATGATCGCTTAAATTATAACAACAATCATTATCTATCTATTCCACTTGGAAAAGCCCCACACTTTGATGGCAATGACTACTCAATGTGGAGGCAAAACATGAAAATGTAGTTGATCTCACTCAATCCAAGCTATTGGCACATTGTTGTTACAGGAATAGATATCCCCAACGATGATGAGGAGCTCACACCTAGCCAAGAACAAGCAATTCATCAAAATGCCCAAGCTGCAGCAGTCATCACCTCATCATTTAGTCGGGACGAGTTCACCAAGGTGGATGGGCTCGAGATTGCGAAAGAAATATGGGATACATTGCAAACCGCACATGAAGGTGATCGTCATGTGCAAGAAGCGAAGATTGAAATGATCGAAGGCGAATTGGGAAGATTCGCCATTGAAGAAGATGAGTCGACGCAAGACATGTACAACTGCTTAAAGACACTCATCAATAAGGTTCGAGCATACAGAAGCAAGAAGTGGAACAATCATGAGGTGGTGAAGCTCATCCTTAGAGCTTTCATGCCCCGCAACATCACCATGTGCTCGATGATTAGAGAAAGCCCCGGGTATAAGAAAATGGCCCCGAATGAGCTACTTGGGAAAATCATCATCTTTGAGATGATGGAAAAGCAGAAGAAGCATGTCAAGGAGATTGCCGACCTCACCTCAGCAAAGAAGAAATGGGTCGCTTTAAAGTCCACTTGCAAGCCCTTGTCTAAAGAAGCTTGAAAAGCTCAACAAGAAGAGGACGGCGATGATGAGAGCAGCGACATCGACGAAGAGGACATGATCCTCTTTATGAAAAGATTCAAGAAAATGATGAAGAAGAGACAAGGGGGAAAATCAAATGAAGGAAAATATAAAGAGAAGTCAAGACCAAAGTTGAAGCGGGCATGTTATAACTGTGGTGAATATGACCACTTTATAGTTGATTGCCCATACGAGGAAAACAAGAGTAAGACCAAGGAAACAAAGCCTCATCCCAAGAAATTCTTCAAGAAAAAGAAGCAAGCTGGACAAGCGCATCTAGGAAAGGAGTGGGACTCAAAAGATGAGTCCTCATCCAAAGAGGAAGAGGAGATGGCTAGCATAGCCATCGAGAAGACATCCAAGAAGTCCACCCTCTTCCCAACTCTGGGCGCATGGAAGGGCAACAACACTTGCCTCATGGCAAAGGAAGGTAAACGAAAGGTAACAACCAAATCCTCTTCTTTGCATTCCTATTCTAGTGATAGTGAAGCTGCTCGTGATAATGAAGACATGCTCATTGGCTTAGATAAGAAAACAGCAGCAAAAATGAAATTTCTACTTGATCAACTTTTTGAGAAGGAGAAGCTCATCAACCGTCAAGAAGATATGATTATCTCCCAAAAGGAGGAATATCTTGAACTTGAAAAGCTTCTCGAACTTGAAAAGGAGCGGGCAAGTCATTGGAACTTGAGTTAGCCTCAAGCAAGGAAGCTTGCTTGAAGTTAAGCGACTCAAACACCACCATCAAGGATGAACTTGCTAACCTATCCAAGGTTAACAAAATCCTTGAGGTACAAGTTGAGTCACTCAAACAAAGTGACCCCTCATCCTCTTCAAGCTCACCTTCCCAACCACTTAAAACTGATGCTAATATCACATGTTCATGTGGTAAAACTGACACTAGCTTGAAAGACAGGTCAACCTCTACCAAGGACAAATATCCTTCCCAAAATGGCATATTTGACATGGAGAAGATCAAATATGCACGTAGTGCATACTTGGTCACAAGACCTCCTAATGTCAAATATGGCATTGGTTATTCTTATGGTGAAAAGCAATATGCTAGAAACCATAAAAATAACAAGGAAATCATTGCCTTTGTAAAGGGAAAACCCTCTCAAGCTGGAAAGTCCAAAGTCAACACATATGATCACCGGACTAGTCTAGTCCGGACACGGACAAGTCTGGTCCTCCGGACAAGTCCGATTTCCCGGACTAGTCTTGTATATAAACAACAACAACTATTATTCAGGACTTTCGATGCATCTTATGTTCTAATGAGAAATAATTTTGGTAAAGTTTATGCTCATTATGTTGGGCCATACCATGTGAACATCAAATCTCATGTGTGGGTGCCCAAATCTCTTGTAACTAACCTACAAGGACCCAAGCAAGCTTGGGTACCTAAAACCAAGACATGATTTGTTTTTGTAGGCATATTCCTCCAGTGGATCAAAATGGGTGCTAGACAGTGGTTGCACCAACCATATGACCGGAGAAAGAAGGATGTTCGTTGAGTATGAAGAAAATGAGGAGCCAAGCGAGGGCATCTATTTTGGAGACAATAGTCAAGGGAAGGTGCTCGGTACCGGTAAAATTGCCATATCATCTCAACATACTCTTTCTCATGTGTTACATGTTGATTCCTTAGATTATAACCTGCTGTCCATATCTCAATTATGTGATAAAGGTTATAATTGATTGTTCACTAATGAGGGTGTGACCGTCTCTAGAAGGGGTGATGATTCCATTGCATTCAAGGGTATGTTAAAGGAAAAGGTTTACCTTGTTGACTTCAACAAAGATAAAGCTGAACTTGACATATGCTTGATTGCAAAGACCAACATGGGTTGGTTGTGGCATAGACGGCTAGCGCATGTTGGTATGAGGAATCTTCAAAAACTCCTCAAGGGCAATCACATCCGAGGTTTGAAGGATGTTGTTTTTGAGAAAAATAGGCCTTGTAGCGCATGCCAAGCCGGGAAGCAAGTTGGAGCACCTCACCCCGCGAAGAACGTCATGACTACAACAAGACTGCTCGAGTTGCTTCACATGGACTTATTCGGCCCAATTGCTTACATAGGCATCGGCGGTAATAAATATGGTTTAGTGATTGTTGATGACTTTTCGCGCTTCACTTGGGTTTTCTTTTTGCATGATAAGACAGAAACTCAAGGAACCTTGAAGAAGTTTTTCAAGCTTGCTCAAAATGAGTTTTCATTGACGATCAAGAACATTCGAAGCGACAATGAAATGGAGTTCAAGAACACCCAAGTTGAGGAGTACCTAGACGAAGAAGGCATAAAGCACGAGTTTTCAGCACCTTACTCTCCTCAACAAAACAGAGTTGCCGAAAGGAAGAACCGAACCCTCATAGAGATGGCGAGAACAATGCTCGATGAATACAAGACCTCGGATCGGTTTTGGGCGGAAGCGGTTAACACCGCTTGCCACGCCATAAACCGACTCTACCTTCATCGACTACTCAAGAAGACATCCTATGAGCTACTCACTGGTAACAAGTCAAATATTTCTTATTTTTGAGTTTTTGGTTCTAAGTGCTATATTTTGAACAAGAAACCTTGGACTTCAAAGTTTGCTTCAAGGTCCGATGAAGGTTTCTTGCTTGGTTATGATTTGAACTCTTACGCCTATCGTGTCTTCAACAAGACCTCCGGACTTGTTGAAGTAGCACGGGACGTAGTGTTCGATGAAACTTATGGCTCCCAAAAGGAGCAAGTTGGTCCATGTGTGCTAGATAGAGAAGAAGCTCCTTGTCAAGCATTGAGAAGAATGGTGTTGGGCGAAGTTCGACCACAAGATCCACCTCTACATGTGCATGAGGAAGATGAACCGCAAGTGGAGGCCAATGATCAAGGGGGAGCTTTCACACAAGATCAACCTCAAGAAAACGAAGATGATCAATAAGTCAATGAGGCCAACCATCTAGGGGGAGAAGAAGTAGACCATGAAGAGACAAGAACGCAAATGCCACACCCAAGAGTACACCAATGTGTCCAAAGAGATCACCCAATCGATAACATCATCGGTGACATCCAAAAGCGAGTAACAACTATATCCCGCATAGCTATCTTTTGTGAGCATTACTCTTTTGTGTCCTTTTTGGAACCACGCAGGATTAAGGATGCATTGAAAGATCCGGACTGGGTGGTGGCAATGCAAGAAGAACTGAACAACTTCAAACGGAATGAGGTGTGGGAACTCGTCAAAAGACCTAACACGAACGTCGTTTGCACCAAATGGGTCTTTCGCAACAAGCAAGACGAACACGGGGTGGTGACAAGGAACAAGGAATGACTTGTGGCCAAAGAGTATTCACAAGTCGAAGGTTTGGATTTCGATTTGCTCCCGTAGCTAGACTTGAATCAATTAGAATATTACTTGCATATGCTACTCACCATGATGTCAAGCTCTACCAAATGGATGTGAAAAGCGCCTTCCTCAATGGTCCAATCATGGAGGAGGTATACGTGGAGCAAGCGCCCGGATTTGAAGACGAAGAGTTCCCCGACCACGTCTTTAAACTGCGTAAGACTCTCTACGGCCCCAAACAAGCTCATAGAGCTTGGTATGAGTGTCTTAGAGATTTCTTAATTGAAAATGGTTTCAAGATTTGAAAAGCATATTATACACTATTTACAAAACACTTTGACAGTGATCTCTTTATCTGTCAAATCTATTTTGATGACATCATCTTTGGTTCAACTAAAAAATAATTTTGTGAAGAATTTAGTAAGATTATGACAGATAGGTTTGAGATGTCTATCATGGGAGAACTGAAGTACTTCTTGGGATTCCAACTGAGACAACAAAAGGAAGGGACGTTCATAAGCCAAACCAAGTACACTCAAGACATACTCAAGAAGTTTGGATGGACAAGGCGAAGCCTATCAAGACCCCCATGGCTACTAACGGATACTTGGATCTCAATGAAGATGGACCAAGCGTGGATCAAAAGGTATATCGCTCCATGATTGGATCCTTACTCTACCTATGTGCATCTAGGCCTGATATTATGTTGAGTGTATGTTTGTGTGCAACATTTCAAGCCAATCCTAAGGAGTGTCATTTGACAGCCTTTAAAGGAATCTTGAGATATTTGATTCATACACCGAACCTAGGCCTTTGGTACCCCAAAGGTTCCAAGTTCAATCTTATTGGATACACCAATGCAGATTATGCCGGATGCAAAGTAGATAGAAAAAGTACCTCTGGCACCTGCCAATTCCTAGGTAGATCCCTTGTTTTTTGGTCCTCCAAGAAACAAAATTCCATTGCCTTATCCACGACCGAAGTGGAGTATGTTGCTGCCGGGAGTTGTTGTGCACAACTCCTTTGGATGCGACAAACTCTAAGGGATTATGGTTACAATATGAGCCGTATTCCACTCCTTTGTGATAATGAGAGTGCCATCAAAATTGCTCATAATCCAGTTGAACACTCTAGAACCAAACACATAGACATCCGGCATCACTTTTTAAGATACCATTCAATGCAAGGAGACATAGCCATTTCCCATGTCAACACTGAAAAGCCACTAGCTGATATATTTACCAAGCCACTAGATAAAAAACGTTTTTGCGACCTCTGAAATGAACTCAATATCCTTGATGCTCGGAATGTGGCTTGAAAACTTGCATACTTGTATGAACTCTTCAAAATATATTGTTTGAGTTGCGAAAATCATCATTCTCAGTTTTCTCCAAAAACTATTTCAACTACTTGATCTTGATGAATTATGATCATTGCTTGACTGTTGTATGCTTACTGATCATATTCATCAAGATTATTTGATTTGCGTTGCCCCCTATTTTATTAATAAGTACCTTCGAATATATACGAATGGGCTAAGCATTTCTTTACTGGTGACCACGGACTAGTCTGTGGTTACCTGGACTAGTCCGCCCATGTAGACTAGTCCGTAGAGTGACTGTTAGTCCGGACTAGTCCGACCGACCACGGACTAGTCCGATTTAGGCTCTGGAAAAGTTTGGACTAGTCCAATTATTTTCGAACAAGTCCAATTTTCCGACTCCATAACCCTAGTCGCCGCCAAACCCTAATCTTCCTCACCCTCACACTTGCCTCAAGCTTTCTCTCTCCTCGCCCGAGATCCCCACGGTGATTTGGCGATTCCTCCATCAAAACTCTCCAAGTTTGGGTGGAAAACGACCTCCTTGGCATAGGAATTGAAGACCACGGACTTGTCCGCACCTTCAACCCCTTCATTCTCAAGAATCGAGCAATTTCCGTAAATTTTCCTCCCAAACCCTAGAAATTGCTATTTCATTCGATGTTGATCAAATAGCTTAGTTCCTTTCACCAAATACATGCTTTCTTGATGTATTACATTGATATTGAGCTATTCTTGCATTGAGCAACACCATTGGCCGTCTAGTTAGGGTTTAGGGTGATGAACACCAGACTAGTCCGGTCCATGTACGGACAAGTTCGGTCACCCGGACTAGTCCGTACCTGTACACCGGACTAGTCCAATTTTTTCTGAACTCAACCCTAATTACTCATTCCTCAATGCAATTCCTTGCCATCCATTCTCATTCATACCTTTTGTAACCCATTCTAAGGACAATGTCGAGCACCAATGATGAAATCTCCGACTTCGAGGCCGAGATGGACCAAGAAGCCTTACTTCGGTCCTCGACGGGCCAAGGCAAGCAGCGCCAAGAGCGCCCATCCGATCCGGAACCCTCTCCACCTCAGGCTCGACGAAAGGTGCTCGCCAAGAAGCCTGCCTCCAAGGTTTTTGCCGGTGGTGGCCCTAGCTCGGCAACTGCTCGCCAAGTGAAGGGCAAGGGCAAAGGAATTGCCACGGGCCCGATTGGCCCACTCAAGCTGCATGCTCCGAGGCAGGGAAATAGAGATCCCTCCGAGGAGAGGTTCAACGGCAAGGGAAGCGACACTGCTTCCAAACTCAATTTCATTGATTGCTACAGTCGTTCCAAGAAAGCTATCGATCCCAGGTTTTGGAGCAACTTTCATGCAGATTTCTACAGTTCAGTCTACCTCACTATGAAGAACCTAGTTGTGCGTAGCCAATGGATTGATTGGACGCACTTTGAGAAAAAGAGTTGCTCGGCTTTTGATGAGGTGGTCGAGGCAATTGATAGGCATGGCTTGAAGGATCTCTTTGCCTTCCGGAACAACTAGAACGATGAAGTTATTGCCCAATTTTATGCTACTTGTTTGTTTGTCAGTGATGAGGAAGAGCGGGTGACTTAGATGACTCATGGATCCAAGTACACCATCACCTATGACGAGTTTGTAAGGTTGCTACATCTTGATAGCTCAAGCAACGACAACTTGGTCATTCACAACATTGGTGTCCTTGAGAAGGACAAGATAAAGTTTCTTTATGACACCCGTTCAACTTTCAACCCTCCTTCCACCAAGAACATGAAGCCATTCTTTGTGGTTCTCAACAGGGTTCTGAGAAAGACCATTGCCCCGAAGGATGGTGATGTAGGAAGTGTCCAAGGCTATCTTAGGACACTGATGAAAGTAATTAGCAAAGACAGGAAGTTTGATGTCTTTGGTTACATATGGAATGACATGGTGAACATCTCCTGCACTCCAAATAGGTCATGTGGCTATGCACCTTACCTGATGTTCATGATTGAGAAGGTCATAGGGATAGAATTCGTGAAGGATGTGGAGCATACTCCATTGAGGCCACAAAGGCCTCCTCAAGCAACAATCCAAGCTGCTCCTTCTCCGGTGTCTAGTGAAGAGGCACCAAGGAGAGCCAGAGGTGATGCAAGAGCTGATCCCACCACTAGGGCCCCTCCCCAAAAAGGGTCCCCTAGTGGCATCTTGAAGTACTTGGCACCTATTTTTGCCTCTTGCAAGAAGGCCGAAGTGAACACGCACAAGCTGAACAAGGAGAGAAAGGCGGACATGCGGTACGTCAAAGAAAATGTGAAGCACATCTGTTAGAAGCTGGAGATCGAGCTCATTGGATCTCTTGTCATTTCTGATGATTCAGCCTCAGATTTCACCGAGCTCGGGCCCTTGACTCCCTCCGAGCTTGCTTATTTTGGCATTGGGGGCTCGAGTGGATCCGCTCCTCCTCCTCCTCCTCCTCCTCCTCCTCAGCCCGAGAATGAAGATGAAGATGATGAGAGGACCAACGGCGAGGACTGAGTTCTTAGATCCCTCCTCTCCTTCTTTTTGGTGTCTTGATGCCAAAGGGGGAGAGATTGAGGGGGAGTCATCATTAGGTCTTAGTTGTAGGTTGAGAGATGAGAGCCTCTCTTATGCATCTTTTTATGTCTTTTGGTTTGTAAGACTTAATATTGTGCTCTTATGGTACGTTTAATCATGTGATAAAATTCTATGAATGATTTATGCTCATATTCATGAAATCTGTGATTTTTCTTTATAACTAACATATATGCTTGTTGATTGATATATTGATGTCAATTATTTCACTGTCATCATGATTACTCCTCTCACTCATTTAGTTTTGCATCCCACCATAAAGAGTGCACATATGTCTTATGTTGTCATTGCTAAATAAGTTTCAAGCTCATATGTGCACACTTTATGAAAATTTTGCATTTTTATCATATTGTGTGAAATCTCAATTAGTTGTCATCAATCACCAAAAAGGGGGAGATTGAAAGTGCATCTAGACATCCCTTGTGAGTTTTGGTTGATATATGACAAACAAATGATATCCTAACCATATTATTGAGATGAGCGCAGGTCTTAATGAAAGAATGAAGAAAGTGCCAAAATGAAAGGAGAATGAGGATCAATTCGGAAAAGAGCTCAAGAGCTGCATAGAATACATCATTGTGTAGGGAGTGTGTTGGTGTAACACATCCCAAGAGCTCAAGCACAAAAATCCTCACACACTTCACATTTCACAGGAAAAATGGACTACTCCGATATCCCCTCTGGACAGGTTCGGACAAGTCCAGCCAATGCAGACTTGTTTGCACTGGACTAGTCCGATAATGCCTGTGACTAAAATCGGACAAGTCCTCCAAGTGCGGACTTGTCCTATATTCACTAAGGGCATCACCACACCGGACAAGTCCGATACCAGCACGGACAAGTCCGAAAACCTTTCTGACTAAAATCGGACAAGTCCGCTCCTAGCCGGACAAGTACGATATTTCTGGACACTTAGGGTTTCCTGCACGCTACACACCGGACTAGTCCAGACTCCACCACGGACTAGTCCGGACCCTCGAAACCCTAATGGTAACTTTTGAAAACCCTAATATAAATAGATGTGCACAACCCAACTATCATATCTCTCGACCCCCTGAGCCGTCACACCTTCCAAGAGCCTACAAAACACATCTCTCCACGAAATCCAACGCAAGAAAGATCAATCGCTTAAGGATTCAATTTGGATCAAAGGAGAGACACAATTCCACACGTTTGAGCTCTTGGGTTTGATCTCTAACACACTCCTGTGGTTTCATTATTCATCTTACGAGTGTGTTCTTGGTGGTGTTTTGAATTGTAATCTTGGGGAGCCCTCAACTTGTGAGAAGGCACCTTGAACTTGGTGATTTGCCCCTTTGTGATAGTGGAAGAAGAATTGGCCTTTGTGGCGATTCGACGAGGTTAGGGTCAATGAAGACCTGGTCGTTTCTTGGGATCCTCAACGTGGATGTAGGTTGCCTTTGTGGGAACCGAACCACGGGATAAAATCGTGTGTCAAACTTACTCTTAAAGTTTCTCATATCATATTCTAGGGTTTGATTGATTTTGTCCATCTTACGTTAGAACATTCATATCAAAGCTAATTTGCTCTACACTTAACTTCATTGAATCAATACCTGCAAGTTACATACTATTTTTCGCTGCATACTGTGCTTGAATTGGACTAGTCCGCACTCTACAGGACTAGTCTGATATCTCGGGATTTGATCAGTTTGTTAAGTGCTGCAGGTTCCGACTAAAACTCAAAAAGGCCTATTCACCCCCCCCCCCCTCTAGGACACATTCACATAGGCCTCACAAGGTATGGCTGAGAGGGTGTATGGTCCCCTATTTATAGCTAAAAAGTGATTTTGACCGTTGTTAGGCTGCCCACGTCGGACAAGTCTGAAAAAGTTTCGTACATGTTCGAACTGATGGATGCAGTGATAGTACGACTGAGTGTTTGATTTTAAATTAGTTTGTAAATGCCACTTCGGACATGTCTGACATGGATCAGAAAAGTCCGAGATTCAAGGTGACATTTTTGTCTGAGTTATCCGACATTGTTCCCCTCAGAAAGTCTGCATCAGACAAGCCCGAATGCCTCGGATATGTCCGGGTCTAGTCACAGAGAACTTGAACATGTTTGTCCAAACTCGAACAAGTCTGAGTGGCCAGACGATTTAGAATTTTTCTAAGTACTTGTTGTGCAGTGATACTCCGACATGTCTGGCCTAACTCGACAAGTTCGAGGGGCGAGTAGACTTAGAATTTTTCTATGTCCTGGATGTGGAGAGACAACTCGAACATGTCTGACTCAATTCGGACAAGTTTGAAACTGTGCAGGGACAATTCGCACATATTCGATCCCATGGCTGGGACAAGTCCAGACTTAGGGTTTTTTGAGTTTTGAAATATTTCCCAAGGGGTTGAGCTCCCATTGATACCCTAAGTTTACAAGAGTCATGTCCCTCTTGATATTATGGTTTTTCCTACGACTCAAGAAGCCTTTTCTCGTGCCTTTTCTCTTTTTTAAAAGTATTTTCTATAAAGGCTTTTCAACATTTTATTTATGCAATATCTCAACAATTCCGTTAGTTCCATAATTTTTTGTCAGTAATCATCCAAAACCCACAAGGGTCGTAGATGCACTTTCGATCCCACTTTTTAGTGATTGATGACAACCAATTAAAGTTTTTGATTATGAAACAAATAGATGGTTTTAAGTGTTGATATGAGCAAATGAATAAGACATTGAGAATAACCTCATGCTCAATTAACACTCGTGGGGTGCCTATATGCAAAGTGTTCAAGGTGATAATCCGTGATGCACATATGACATACATTTGACATGATTTGGGCATAGTTCACAGGATTCACAAAATAGGAACAATACAAGGCACAATTGAGGACAAAACAACTCATAACGCATTAACCATAGATAACATAATCTAAAATAGGCATAGAGCTCAACGTAATGCAAAATAGGCATAAAGCTTGATGTAGAGTACCATACAAGCTTAATGTACAATAAAAATATTACATGTCCATAGGTCTTCAACACCAACACACACACGATAAGAGAAAACTAGCCTACTTCTCCCCCTTTGGCATCAAGACACCAAAAAAGGAGAAAATCCCTAGTGAACTACCCCTCATCGTCGTCGTCTTCCTTGTTGTTGTCGTCGTCCTGCACGTAGTCGTCATTGCCATCTGAAGAAGAGGAAGCGGATGTAGGATTTGAGCGCTCGAAGAAGCTTCGGTGGTAAAGAGAGTGTGCTCCTCCTCGATGAACTCTGGGAGCTCGATAGGAGGCTCATCTTCACTGTCGTCGAAGACTGGAGCTCCCCAAGGGGGAAGCTACAAGTGCTCCAGAATCGCAGCAAGGTCCCTCTGATTCCTCTTAGAGACCTTCTTCGCCTTCTGAGCATTGATCTGAGTTGAGCGGCAGGCAGTGAAGATGCTCTTCAACATCTTGAAGATCCCAGTGGTGCAGGAGGGCTGCTGAGGTGCTCGAAAAGGTGAGCCATGGCATTGACCGGTGAATCCAAGCTCGGAAGGAGGTGCTGACGAAGGTGTCCTAGCAGTCCTCACTGGACAAAGAGCTGCCGAAGGCATCTAAGGACCAAGTCGGGGATGGCACACATCCTTCACAAACTTCTTCTAAGACACGTTCAAAATCATATTCATGATGTAGGGTGCATAACAGCAAGATCGAGCAGGGTTCTTAGATGCTAGATAGATCTCCTCGTAGATATAGTTGAAGACGTTAAACTTGTTTTCTCCTCTTAGCCGCTTGAGGGGGTTCCTTGAGTTGGAGTTCAACCGGTTGTCATCCCCATCCTTTGGTGCCAAGGCCTTCCTAGTGATACCATTGATCACTTGGAGGAAGGGAAGGAGCCCATGGGTAAGAGGCGGGTTCCTTCTAAAGTTTGAGTCGTAGAACTCCAAGATCTCATCCGCTTAAAGTATATCTTCCTCATGGATCTTGTCTTCATACCAGAGGGTCCGGTGGAGGCCCAAAATCTGAGCAAAATCCTCATAGGACACGGAGTACCTCTCTTCGTGAGTCATCCAAGTGATGCTCTTGTCCGAATTGTAGAAAACAGTGGCAAAGACTGCAGTATCACTTCCACATTCCATGGGTATTGCATTCCCATGAGATTCTTGACATTGTGATACGCACACGCGTCCATCACTTCACTAAAAATTAAGCTTGACTTGGCTTTGACAGCTTCCCAGTCAATCCATTGCATCTCTAGCACTTGACTTCTCTTGGTCATAAGAGCTGAGCGGTAGTAATCCATGTGAAAATTGCTCCAAAATCTGGGATCACTTGCAACTTTCTCTAAGGCGTAAAAAGAATGTCACGCTACTCTCAAGCTTCCTTGATGTTGTGGCGGTAATCCATCCTTTGATTGCCCTGCCTTATATCACTAGTTGAAGCGGTGACCACAAGTGGGCATATCTCTACCACGAGGGTTGCTCCGCCTGAAATGCAGCCCTGGCCCTGGCATGGATCACGGATATCCAAGACGGTGCTTCGAGGAGCCCTCTTTGTCGGTTGAGGGACAAGAGAGGAATCTCCTTGGTTCTGGCACTTCTTGGACCTTTGCACGGGCTGCGAGTCTCCAACCATGATCTGAGAATGATAAGATAGGGTTAGGAAGAGTTGCAAAGTCATCAAAACAAACAGTCGAAGATTTTGCAAAAGTTTGAGTTGGAAACTGTGTAAACTCGGATAAGTCTGAAGTTTCAGTCAGATATGTCCGAGCATGTCAGATATACTCGAAGAAAACCTGCATACTTGTCCGATGTGCCTCGAACTTGTCTGAGTCACAGGTCACACATGCTCGAGCCTAACTGTTTTAACCCTAAAACTTGCAATAATCTTTCAAACCAAGTGCTTACAACACTATATTTTTCAATGACTAAGATCAACTTCCTAAGAAGAGGATTTTAGAGTTGCATGCAAGGAAGTGCATCCAGGTCAAAGAAAGATTGAACGGATGAATGTGATATACCTTGAGAGAAGAAGAAACTTTGAGGGAAGTGATTTAAAATGGAGGGAATCAAGCTAGGGCTTTGATGAGTAGGTTTAGGACCGATCTTCCGAAAGGTAAGTCGATTGGGATGGAGAACTCGACGTTGATGATCTGCGGCACTCGAGTAGTTCGAATACTCCTGCAATCACTACACCACTGCTCTGTTGGTTATCAACCGTGCGGCACATGCTTGACCTCGCCAAGAAGGCTAATCCCTGCAAGTGAACCGAGAACACAAGCAAGAACATAGAAGACAAGATCTGAAATTGAGAAGTTGGGGTCTTACAAACCGTAGAACTGCGAAATTGTTATTCTAAGCAAAACCAACCGAATATGACCGGCAGCTGCAGTATTTAAAGGCAAGGGTTCGCCCAAAACACGATTAGATGCTTCCCTAATGTACTCATATGGGATACAAGGCCCAAAGGCTCGATTCGGTGGCGCAGCACCGGACAGAAATCTGGACTCGATTTGTTTCAACGATTCCCGATGATTCTGATGGAATTTTGATGTGGGACCAAAGCCATTGGATATTTTATCTTCTCCTCTTTCCGTGCATATGTGGAACATCAAAAACGGAGTTCGTATGCATCCTGGGCGTCCGTCTTAAGTTGGACTGCTCTTGGACTCCGAGTTGAACTCAAGTTCGAGTTGTAAACTGATTCCATCAACTTGTGGACGTCCCAGCAGGTTCTCCATGTTCCTAAGGCCTATTCCCTTCAATTGTTGATCTTCTCCATTGTTCCTAATAAAAATTAAATCATCACATAGCAATCTATTCTCAAACTCACATGCAAAGGAAGTTAGGAACGAATTCACCTGTTGATTTATTAACCGTGCTCGTGCTCTTGTGATTGGTCCTTGTAGTTCAATGTGCGTCTCCGCTGTTGTGATGTCCTCATCAGGTTTGACCAAGTATTTCTACCAAGATTCACTCAAGGCACAAGGAAATCACCAAGGGAATGAGTGTATTTCAATTTGGATTGAGTTGGAATGAAATGGGGAAAAAAAGGTGAAGCGTCAGACTTAAGGCTGAGGGGCTCGAACAAGGTCCTGGTCGGACATGTCTGAGGCTCTATCGAACAAGTCCGACGGGCAACAGAATAGCTAATTCAAAACCCACATCGGACATGTCCGGACTTAATGGTCGGACAAGTCTGACTTCCCTTAACAAAAAATAGTGTTTTCTTAGGGAGGGAACTATATAACAACACATATAAGAGTGGAGACATAGTCGACAAGTTTTAACAAATATCCCTGATGAATTTTGACCAGTAAATCAATCAACATTCATACAATGACCAAGAATTTAAAAGGCAATATGAGCTAAAATAGTTTGAGAGAAAATCGTGGGAGGTGAGTTTTCGCAAGCATGCAAGTTTTTGAAACACAGTAAAGCATTTGAGATGTGCAACATCTCAAGCCACATTTCGAGAATCTAGGATATTTAGTTCACTCCTAAGTTTGCAAAAGCATTTTTCATCTAAGTGGCTTGGTGAAGATGTTGGCTAGTTGTATTTAGGTTCTAACATGAGAAATTATTATACCCCCATTTAAAGAATGGTCTCTCAAGAAGTGATGTCGGATATCTATGTGTTTGGTCCTAGAGTGCTCAACGGGATTATGGGCAATCTTAATGGCACTCTTATTATCGCATAGGAGTGGAATATCGTTCATATTGAGACCATATTCCCTTAGAGTTTGTCGCATCCAAAGAAGTTGTGCACAACTTTTTCCGGTTGCAACATACTTTGCTTTGGCAGTGCATAGGGCAATGGAGTTTTGTTTCTTGGATGACCATGACACAAGGGACCCTTTTGGATACCTAAGTGCAAGGTTAGGTGTGTCAACTAAATAACGCAAGATTCTCTTAATAGCTGTCAAGTGACACTCCTTAGTTGCGGCTTGAAATCTTGCACACATACACACACTAAGCATAATGTCGAACCTAAATGCACAAAGGTAAAGCAAAGAGCCAATCATGCAGCAATATAACTTTTGGCCCATGCTTGGTCCATCTTGGTTGAGGTCGAGATGTCCATTTGTCGCCATTGGTGTTTTGATGGGTTTGCCGTTGTCCATGTCAAACTTCTTGAGAATATATTGAGTGTACTTTGTTTGACTTATGAATGTGCCTTCCTTGAGTTGTTTGACTTAGAATCCTAAGAAGAACTTCAACTCCCCCATCATTGGCATCTCAAACCTATCGGTCATAATCTTGCTAAACTCATCACAATAAGATTTGTTAGTAGAACCAAATATAATGTCATCGACATATATATGGCATACAAAGAGATCACTATCGTCATTCTTAGTAAAGAGGGTGTAATCAATTTTCCTATTCTAAAACTATTCTTAATGAGAAAATCTCTAAGGCACTCATACCAAAATCTAGGAGCTTGTTTGAGGCCTTAGAGAGCTTTGTGTAACTTAAATACATGGTTAGAATACTCATTGTCTTGGAATCCTGGTGGTTGCTCCACAGACACCTCCTCCTTGATTTGACCATTGAGGAAGGCGCTTTTCACATCCATTTGATATAGCTTAAAATCATGGTGAGTAGCATAGGCTAAAAGCATGCGAATAGATTTAAGCCTAGCTATGGGTGCAAAAGTTCCATCTAAATCCAAACCTTCGACTTGTGCATAGCCTTTTGCAACAAGTCGCGCCATGTTCCTTTTCACCACCCCGTGTTATTCTTGCTTGTTGCAGACCCATTTGGTGCCGACCACATTGGCATTGATCTCTTCACGAGCTCCCATACTTGATTCCTCTTGAAGTTGTTCAATTCTTCTTGCATCACCATCACCCAATCCTGATCTTGTAGTGCATCTTCTACCTTGTAGGGTTTCAAAAAAGACACAAAAGAGTAATGTGCACAAAATTGACCATACGAGATCGAGTTTTTACCCCCTTGGAGATATCCCAAGTATGTTGTCAACGGGATGATCCCGTTGAACACTTTGATGAACTCGTGGATGTGGTACTTGAGGTCTTGAATCAACTTACTCTTCATATTGTCCTTTGTCTCCCCCTTGATCATTGCCACCGTCTTGATTCTCCTCTACTTGCACTTGATGGTCTTGATCTCGGGAGGGTTGTGCTTATTCCTGAGTTGGAGGCTCCGAATGTGATGGAGATGGATCACTTGGACCTTGCTCTTCTTGAGGTTGAATGTTGCCAAGTGCCATCTTCTTCAATGCACTTGTGGTGCCTCCTCCTCATCTAGCACACATTGATCAATTGGCTCCACTTGGGAGCCATTAGTCTCATCAAACACCATGTCACGTGCTATTTCAACACACCTGGAAGTTTTGTTGAAAACATGGTAGGCGTACGTGTTTGAGTCATAACCAAGTAAGAAACCTTCACTGGATTTCTAAGCAAACTTCAAAGTCATAAGCTTCTTGTTTAGAATATAGCACTTACTATCAAAAACTCGAAAGTATGAGATATTGGGTTTGTTATCGGTGAGGAGTTCATACAATGTTTCCTTCAATAGACAATAGTGGTAGAGATGGTTTGTGGCATGGCAAGCGGTGTTCACCGCTTCTGCCCAAAACCTATCAAAAGTCTTGTACTCATCAAACATGGTTTTTAACATCTCTATGAGTGTGTAGTCTTCCTTTCGACCACCCCATTTTGTTCGGGGAGTAGGGCGACGAAAACTCATGCTTGATGCCCTCCTTATCCAAGTACTCTTCCACTTGAGTATTCTTGAATTCGGTGTTGTTGTCACTTTTATCTTCTTGACCCTCAAAAAGAACTCATTTTGGGCTCTCCTCAAGAATATCTTGAGGACAATTTGTGTTTCACCATTGTCATGCAAGAAAAATACCCTAGTGAAGCGAGAAAAATCATCAACAATGACTAGGCTATATTTGTTACCACCAATGCTTATATAAGCAATGGGACCGAAGAGGTCCATGTGTAGAATCTCTAGCGGTGTTGATGTCGTCATCACATTTTTGGCGGTATGAAAGGCTCCAACTTGCTTTCCAGCTTGACATGTGCTACATGGCCTATCTTTCTCAAAGACAACATTCTTTAGTCCACGGATGTGCTCATCTTTTAGAAGTTTTTGCAAATTCCTCATACCAACATGGGCTAGCCTTCTATGCCAAAGCCATCCCATGTTAGTTTTGCCATCAAGCATGTGTCAAGTTGGACTTTATTTGTGGTGAAGTCCAAAAGATAAAGCTTGCCCTTCAACACACCCTTGAAGGCAATTGAGTTATTGATCCTTCTAGAGACAGTCACACCTCATTAGTGAATAAGCAATTATAACCCATCTCATAGAACTGAGATATGGACAATAGGTCATAATTAAGAGAGTCAACATGCAAAACATGTGGAAGGGAATGTTGAGGAGAAATGACAATTTTACCGACAATGAGAACTCTACCTTGGCTATTATCGCCAAAATAGATGCCCTCACTTGGATCATCATTCTCCTCATACTCAACAAACATCTTCCTCTCTCTCCAATCATGTGATTGGTGCACTCGCTATCGAGTACCCATTTTGAGCCACTGAGGAGTATGCCTACAAAACAATTTAGGCTTTTGTTTTAGGTACCCAAACTAGGTTAGGTCCATTGAGGTTATCCACAAGGCATTTTGGCACCCGCACACAAGATTTGGGACTCTTGTGTTGTGGCCCTACATATTTAGCATATAAATATCCAAACTTGCTTTTCATGAGTACATAAGATGCATCAAAGTCATGTAACAAATTAGAGTTAACATGTTTGGCATTTTTGGCATTCTTGTGATTTTTAGCATTTTCATGTGAGGTGGATGCATGAGTGTTGCTCTTGGGCTGATATGAGCCTTCTTTGACAAAAGTGACAAACTCCTTGTTATTCTTGTGGAGTCTAGCATTTTGCTTTCCTCCCTTCAATAACCAACACCATCCTTGACAAGAGGAGATTTTGAGATTGAATATGCACTACGTGCATATTTGGTCTTCTCCTTGTCAAAGATGTTACTCTTTGGAGTGTGTTTGCCCTTTGCCTCTTTAGACTCATTTTTCAACTTTTGAGCAATAATCCATATTTGATGAGGATGAGCCCTTTGAGGAGGAGGTGGAGATTCTTGACATGAGAGTGTTGAATTGTTCTTCAAGACTTGTGAGTTTTTATCAAACTCACATGGTTGTCATGGAGTACAACATTATCACTCTTGAGACTAACACAAGTTTCCTTGCTCTTGGCAAGTTAGAGTTCAAGCTCTTTACTCCTCCCTTTCAATCTCTAAAAGCCTCACAATGTCAAGATTTTGTTGCTTCTTTAGGACAAGCAACTCCTCTTGTTCATTGTTGGTATTTCTTAACATTTACAGTTCATCCTAGTAGCCAAGGATAGTTCTGCAGAGGCACTAGGCTAACCTAAGCCAAATCAAGATGAGTTCCTCAGACGCATGGAAAGTACCGCTGTAGCATTTCACCCAAGAGTATTCCCTAGGGTATCATATTTGTTTATCCCAAAGGAAGGCAAAGTGAAGAGTGGCAAGATCAAAGGAAGAATAGTATGTTCTCGTGAGGGATCCAATACGATGGGTAAATGACGTAGTGGGGTAGTGTGACACACACCTAAGCAAACTACTCTAAGGGGTAAGAATATCCTAGTGGTAGTGAGAATGCTTGAGTGGTGTGTGGGAGAAGTGAGGCCTTCCCCCCCCCCCCCCCTATTTATACATGGAGCATAGGCGGTTCGCGCCACCAAAAGCACGTGAATTAATCTCCACCATCTTCAGGGAACCACAGGAGAACATTGTTGATGGTTTCTACGCACTGCTAATAATTCACCCCTAGCGGTGATGCCAGAAATGCTTGTTAATAGATTTTAGATTATACATGTAAATCTGCAAGCGCACGGAAACTATTGATGTAGCATTTCCCCTCTAAGAGTATTTTCAAAGGGGATCATTTATATTCTCCCAAAGGAAGGCTAGATGGAAGTAAAGCAATCATCAAATGGAGAGGCTAGGTTCTAGCAAGGATGGATAAATGATAATTGGAGTAGTGTCACACACACAAGAGCATTCTATCCTAAGGGGATAAATGAGGTAAAGAGAGACTAAGCTAAGGGTTAGGTAGAGACTCCTACTCTGCTTCTAATGTATATATACAGAGCCTAAGTTAGTTACTAATAATCATGTTAATTATGAATTCTCATGCTAAGTGGATTAACACATCAGGCACGGGTTTACCCCTAGCAATACTAAGATGACTCCCGCCAAGTGCTTCTGGCATAGCCGAACGTGGAGGATTACAAAGGACAGGTAGGGCTGTCACCACCTACAGCCTACCTCTTCAATCCGTGGGTCTACGAGATATTCAACGCTACTTTCTATCCTAGCACCATGCTAGTATATTAAGTAATTACCTTAAGAGCCCAGGCACAAGCCGTACTAAGACAATGAACTAAATCATCGTTGACTAATGTTAATTCACAGCACAACTGATTCATGTTAACATAATCATGTCATAGCTAATGAGACTATAGTGGGGGTTTGTAGTGTTTATGATGATATAATGAGAATGGTATAGCATAATCATAAATACTACTCCTACCACATATATGGAATCCACAATTGAACAAGAAACACTTCATCCAAGTATATGAACAATAAAAGACTAAAGATAACATATTTATTAACAGGAAAGTCACAAATACAAATAGGAACATAAGAGGCCATACCTTTCCCAATTAGGAATTGGAAAGAGACTCCTTCTACTCCTCTCCTACTTGGACTATGAACTAGAGGCTCTCCTCTCTACAACCTATACTCCTCTAAACCTATGAGAGTAGTGGATACAATGGATGAATACTCAAGTGGTGTGTGTTCAAGTGAGGGGTGAGGGATCCTATTTATAGCTTGGAGAAGGGTCATTTCCCGCCACCAAAAGCGCGTGAATCAGTCTTCATCGTGACCAGGGAACCACATGGATCAAAAGGCCCATGAACAGAATTATCCGAGGTCATCCAACGGTATACCACCCATATCAGTCAAAGGGACCCACCTGGAAGTCACCTCGAGGAAGCACACAGGAAATGGTCCAACTTTTTGTTCGGCCGACTAAGGAGTTCGGTCGAACCCTTCCTGGTGCCAAACTCGATCATCTTCCACATGTCGACTCCATATGGTGCCCAGGTCATGATGAAGATTGATTCGCGCGCTTTTGGTGGCAGGAACCTACCCTTCTCCAAGCTATAAATAGGATCCCTCATCCCTCACTTCAACACACACCACTTGAGTATTCATCAATTGTATCCACTACTCTCCACAGGAGTATAGGCTGTAGAGAAGAGAGCCTCTAGTCCATAGTCTAAGTAGGAGAGGAGTAGAAGGAGTCTCTTCCTATTTCCTAATTGGGAAAGGTATGACTCTTATATTCCTATTTGTATTTGTGACTTTTCTCTTAATAAAGATGTTATCTTTAGTATTTTATTGTTCATATACTTGGATGAAGCGTTTCTTGTTCGATTGTGGATTCCATATATGTGGTAGGAGTAGTATTTATGATTATGCTATACCATTCTCATTATATCATCATAAACACTACAAACTCCCACTATAGTCTATTTAGCTATGACATGATTATGTTAACATGAATCCTTTATGCTGTGAATTAACACTAGTTCAACGATGATTTAGTTTATTGCCTTAGGATGGCTTGTGCCTAGGATCTTAAGGTAATTATTTAATATGATAGCACGGTGCTAGGATAGAAAGTAGCGTTGAATGTCTCGTAGACCCATGGATTGAAGAGGTAGGCAGTAGGTGGTGACAGCCCTATCTGTCCTTTGTAATCCCCCACGTTCGGCTATGCCACAGGCTTTTGGCGGGAGTCATCCTAGTATTGCTAGGGGTAAACCCGTGCCCTATGTGTTAATACACTTAGCATGAGAATTCACAATTAACATGATCATTAGTAACTAACTTAGGCTATGTATATGTACATTAGAAGCATAGTAGGAGTCTCTACCTAACCCTTAGCCTAGTCTCTCTTTACCTCATTTATCCCTTTAGGATAGAATGCTCTTGTGTGTGTGACACTACTCAAATTATCATTTATCCATCCTTGCTAGAACCCTACCTAGGTCAACCTAGCCTCTCCATTTGATGATTGTTTTACTTCCATCTAGCCTTTCTTTGGGAGAATATAAATGACACCCTTTGGGAATACTCTTAGAGGGGAAATGCTACATCGATAGTTTCCGTGCTCTTGCGGATTTACATGTATAATCTAAAATTTATTAACAAGCATTCCTGGCATCATCGCTAGGGATGAATTGTTAGTAGTGTGTAGGAACCGTCAACAAGCATTTATGGCGCTGTTGCTGGGGAAGGCGGCCGAAGTATTGCATGATTGAGTGGATAGGATAGGACCCTTGTAGGTTTTAGTAGGATAACCCTTCTTTGTTTTCGCATTCTATGTGAAAACAGGGTAGTGTATGGTTTGTTTCCGCTTGTCGGAAAACTTTGTAGAAGATCCCGAATCCCTTCTGAGAGATCGACCTCGTGTCGTTACTCCTCAGAAGATTCGAGCGGCAAAGCAAGCCGGCACAACTACACCAACAACCAAAACACTAATGGCCTAGAAGACCCTTCTTGAGTTTTCGGCTGCCTATGCTAACAATGTGCCTATTGGGTCCACTGTTAACACAGGAGACGTGAACTTCGAAATCAAGACTGGCCTGATAACTATGGTGCAAGCCAACCCATTTTGTGGGAATGCTAACGAGGATGCAAGTGCTCACCTGCAATAGTTCCTTGAGATCTACAGCACTTTTGAGATCAAGGACGTATCTCCTAATGTTGTTCGTCTTAGGTTGTTTCTGTTCTCTCTTCTTGGGAGAGTGAAATAGTGGTTCTACGCGAACCGAACTATTGTAGACACTTGGGAGAAGTGTTCTACAGCATTCCTCGCCAAGTTTTTTCCCGTTGGGCGAAACCAGTGCCCTACGTGGAAGAATTTCCGGCTTCCACCAAGATGCCAAGGAATCTATTCCCGATGCTTGGGAAAGACGTCAGGAGTACATCCTAGCCTGTCCCCACCAAGGGATGGATGATTGGCTAATTATCCAAAACTTCTACAACAGGCTGATCTCTTCTGCTCGTGACCATGTTGATGTTGCTGCTGGAGGTGCCTTCTTCTCATTGACGGTGCCCAAAGCTAAATATTTGATTGACAAGATGGTGTCAAACATGGAATGGAGTGACGAGCGTCTCCATACCCGCCAGCGGGGCATGCACACCTTGAAGGAGATGGACATGATCACCGCCGAATTGGGCCTCCTTATGAAAAAGATTGATGGACAAAGCAATGGTGTGGTATGTGGCAATGCCTATGCCTTAGACTCTCACATCACATGTGAAGTATATGGTAACATGGTCCATTTGGGCAATGACTGTACAGAAACCCGTGAGGACGCCTTATATGTAGCCAACAATGGAAACAACAATGGCTATCGTCCAGGAGGTCAAGGGTGGGGCCAACCATGCCCATTATTTCAAGGAGGGTACAACAACAATAGCAACAATGGAAATCAACCCAACTTGAGAGAACTTGCCATTGGCTAGCTGAAGATCAATGAGGCTATATCCGAGAAGCTATCAGCCAATGACAAGACCCTAGAGAGCCTTAATGCCAAGATTGAAGGACTATCCTCAGCCTTCAAGAATCAATTGAGTTTCAACAAGATGTTGAAAACTCTGTTGGCTCAACTGGCAGTTGTTGTTCCTCCACTGGAGAATGGCAAGATACTAGGACAGCTCAAACCTCCCTTGGAGAGTGCCAACATGATTTCTCTACAAGGAGGCAACTAGCTGAAGGACCCCGTATGTCCTACAATTTCTTGCTCAATTGGAGCTCACCACTTTGACAAGGCCCTTTGTGACCTTGGAGCAAGTGTGAGTGTGATGCCCAAGGTGGTTTTTGACCAGCTGAACTTCACGAAACTTACTCCAACACCAATGCAGCTCCAACTGGCTGATTCTTCAGTCTGTTATCCAACGTGTATCGTCGAAGATGTTCTGATGAAAATCTGGAATTGCTTCATACCTGTGGATTTCGTGGTTCTCTACATGGAGGTCGAGAAGGATACTCGGCTCATTCTTGGGCGACCATTCTTAAGCACCGCGAAGGCTTGCATAGATGTGGGAGCTGGAGAAATCCACTTCAATATCAATGGCAAGGAGGAGAAGTTTAACTTTCACCCAGTTGGAGCAATGCCCCATGATCCGTATCAAGTATGGGCTGAATGTCAAACACATTCAAGATGTCGAAATCACACCTCCAAAGGTGGACCCACTCATTGCATTCATGATAAATTTGATCTATGCGGAGAACTCATCTTATCGTCCATGCTGACACCCCAACAAGACGGAGAAGTACGAGCCTCCCCAAGGGCCCTAGTCCACCAAGCCGCCAAAGAAGGTATGGCAGAAGAAGCAAGACAAGCCGTACGAGCCCATCCCTCCATGCCTGGATGTCAAGAAATTAAGAAGGAGGAATGTCCGTGTCATCAGACGGTGGTGAGACCTAGCCAATAGGTTAAATTAGCAGTTATCCTTTTCGTTGCTTTTCTTTTCTCTTTATTTGGTTTTTCCCATTTAGTTTGATTTTACCCACTGCATATTTGGTTTTTTCTTAGTAAGTTGAAAAAATTATATTATCAACTATCATTTTCATTTCTTTATTTTCACAAAATGAAAATTGTTGGGGTTTGAAAAAAAAATTATTCAGAAAACAATTTTTTTGAGTTTCAAAAGTAGTAATTCACCAACGTGTTGATTCCATAGTTGTTGGGGAGTCACCTGCCAAAAGGGAGAATAGGGGGCCCACTTGTCAGTGCGGTCGACCCCCTTGTTCGGCTGAATCGGGGAAAGAGCCATTTTGGCTCTCTCCTCCAACGGCTACATTTGATTCCCTAGTGACCGTTGGGGAGTGCACACTATAAATGGTGGCCGTGAGCAGCACTTCTCACACTTCACCTCATTTCATACCTCCCCAAAGTCACTCTTGCTCACATTGTTTTTCTTGCTCTTCATTGAAGTGCTCTTGATCAATTCCCAACACAATTTTTTTTACTTTTTCTTGCATTTTTAATTTGCTCTCAAGTTCTTCAAGAGAAAATTCGTTGAAGGTTTTGCTTTCGCTAACATCACCTCTTTCGAGTTTTTGCCTTGTTGTGTTCCTGTTTGTTGTGTCCATGAAAGAGATGAAGAGGTTGTTTGGAAAGAGGAAAGAGGATGCAAGCTCAGGCCATGGTGAATACACTCCCATGGGTGAGAGAATCAACCCTCATCAACATCTTCACGACGACGACCTCGACATACAAAGTGAAGTTGAAGATCAAGCATGCAAGATCTTCCAAGATCGTGAGTTTTCTCATACGAAAGCTTATGATCCGGATTTGATCTCCGAAATAGGTATGGATTCCGAATTCTTTTCCATTTGGCGTGCACTAGGATGGGAAAACTTTGCTCACATAGAGGAGAAAGGTTCACGCCTTCTCTTCATACAATTCCATTGCACACTCAAAATAGGATTTGATGGTATTACATTTAGATTATTTCAAAAAGAATACAACATCCTATGGAAAGAATTAAGTGAAATCCTAGGCTTCCATAGACGATGTTTGCTAGATTCAGACGCTTTGCCTAAGTTTAAAAAACATAGTTTTGGCAAGATTTAACATGTGAGGTCAGATGTAGTGCATCTAGGAATAGCCACTTACACAACCCTACTTTACGCTTCATGCATAGAGGAGACGTAAGGGTAGTGTGTGATGATGAGCTTAAAATTTGTTTTCCATGATTAAAAAGATAAAAGTTGCTCTAGTTATTGCCATAATGACACAATGGTTAGATTACATTCCAAGAACAAGGCCAATTGAATGCACTTCATTGATTACTCGAGCAGTTCGAGTACCCCTGCAATCACTACACCTCTGCTCCTTGGTTATCAACCGTGCTGCACATGCATGACCTCGCCAAGAAGGCTAATCCCTGCAAGTGCAAACGAGAACACAAGCAAGGACGTCGAAGACACAATCTGAAATCACGAAGTTGGGGTCTCACAAACTGTAGAACCGCGATATTATTGATCTAAGCAATAATCACCAAATATGACCGACGGCTACAGTATTTAAAGGCTAGGTTTCGACCAAAATACGCTTATACGCGTCCCTAATGGACTCATACGGGATACAAGGCCCAAAGGCCCGATTCGGTGGTGCAGCACGGGACAGAAATTTGTACTCGACTTATTTCAACTATTACTAATGACTCCGGAGGAATTTTGAGGTGGGACCAGAGCCATTGGAAAGTTTATCTTCTCCTCTTTCTGTGCATATGTGGAACGTTGAAAACAGAGTCCGTATGCATCTTGGGCGTCCATTTTAAGGCAGACTGCTCCTGGACTCAGAGTTGAACTCAAGTCCGAGTTGTAAACTGATTCCATCAACTTGTGGACGTTCCAACAGTTTCTCCATGTTCCCAAGGCCTCTTCCCTTCACTTTTTGATCTTCTCCATTGTTCCTAATAACAACGAAATCATCACATAGCAATCTATTCTCAAACACATATGCAAAGGAAGTTAGGAACGAGTTCACCTGCTGATTTATTAACCGTGCTCGTGCTCTTGTGATTGGTCCTTGCAGTTCAATGTGCGTCTCCGCTATTGGGTGATGTCCTCATCATATGCTATTTGTCTTCACATTGAGATTTGTCAAACTATTATAGACCTATGTGAGGTTTCATTCATGACTTTTGAATTCAGGACTTCACTTGCACAGGCTATACTTTTACACTAGAAGTAAGCAAAATTCTATCATACCACCGTTTCACAATAAAAAGAGAAACTCCATATCATTCATGCTTAGTACTCTCTCCAAAAAAATATTGCATAAAAAGGGAGTAGAAGACATGGCTACAAGAAAAAGAAAAAGAAAATGCATGCTTACATCATAAGCATGAGAAAAAAAAGAAAAAAAAAGTAGCCATGTTTCATCCCGGCAAAACAAGAGAGTTCACTCAAAAAGGAGTCATCTCAAATATCCAAATCCACTTCATTCCGTCACACATGCACAAGTATTGCATCAAATTGTTTTGAATTGATTTCTCCTAAGGCTTGCTCTTTTGACTTAGCAATATTATGTGTTGCAAATATGCCTACTATATTCCCTACCAAGCTCCACATACAAGCCTTATGTAGAGGTAGGATGAATTTAGACAAAATGCCTTTGTAAGGAAATATTTCCACTACACATAAAGGAGAGACCGAGAGCATAGAATTGAGATACTTAAAATCTAAATTGAACTCTATGAAATTTGAGTGGAACTTGGTTTCTAAGGTATGTGTGCTTCATTTGTTGTTCTATCTTTCAACCACCCATGAATAGGAAATGGCACAAGCCCCATAATGACTTGAGATGGGTGAAGTACCATGCCAAATTTTGCAATACTAGGTACAGTATTTTGTTGTGTCATTGGTACTTTTGAAAAATAGAACATAGAAGCAACTCTTGATCATCAACCTGAAGTCTTGACTTTGCTTGGATAGTTCTGTTTGTGGGCCATTTGATCCATGTGGTGCCACATGTCATCACTTGATTGGATGGAATGATATTTTATAGGATCCATCCCCTTGTTTCACTTCAATTCTGCATAAAATACCTACATGCACTACTTTCTCCAAGGACAAGTGGAAATAGGTTAAATAGAAAGGTGATGTGTGAAAGAAATGATATTTCCTTCACATAATTGAGTTATATTAATGGGTGAAATTGGTATATAATAGCTGTTAACAAATGCCACGCGTCGGCTGACCAAGTTTGGTGCCGGGACTAAGTCGGTCGAGCCAGGGGGTTGGCCGACTTGGTCCTGGCCCTCCTGGCTTTGCTTTCTCTTGGTGGTTGATAAGTGGGTCCATGCTTCATCCCCACGAGAATCAACGTTGGATTCCCTCGGATACGCCTGAGAATGGATCTATGTATCCATCTGATGCGACATATCGTCACATGATTGGTTGGGGTGGCACTTTTCAGGATTGCTCCCTTCATTCTCCATCAATCCTGCATAAAAACTCCTGCATGCACAATTTCTCCAAGTACAAGTGGAATTATGTCAAATCTAAATATAATATGTGTAACAAATATTTATTCCTTCACATATTTGAGTTATATTGACAGTTGAAATTGGTATATAACGACCGTCAACATTCATTAAGAAGTTTCTCCTTATCAAATATTTTATCCAAAAGCAATTTCATTCTATCAACAACACTTTATTTAAGTCTCTAAACATGTATTCATTTTCACTAGCACTATCAAATTCACAATATTTAAGAGAATGCAAGTAAGAAGTTTTAGAATTGACCTATCTCTTGCCTTCCTTAGCCATGAGGCAAGTGTGATTTGAAGTTTTCCAAGCTCCCGCATTGGACAAGAGTGACTTATTCATGGTTGTCTTCTTGATGGCAATGGTTGTCATTTCATCGTCTTTGAAGGAGGACTCATTGTTGGAGTCACACTCCTTGCCAATGTGTGCTTGTCCTTAGATCTTCTTCTTCTTCTTGAAGAACTTCTTCTCTTGAGGCTTCTTCTCCTCTTTCTTCTTCTTCTTGTCATCCTCCTCATATGGGCAATTTACAATGAAATGCCCACACTCGCCACAATTATAGAAAACTCTTTTTGTTCTTGTCTTGGTTTTTTCCTTGCCCTTGCCCTCATTATCGGGACTTCTTCTTATCCTCATCATACTTTTGACTTCTTGATGAAGAAGGCTAACTCTTCATCATCCATGTTCATGCTTTCTTTATCTTCACTTTCTTCATCCTCCCTTGACTCTTATATTTCCTTGCCTTTGGACTTGGATGAAGCTTTGATAGCAATATCTTTCTTCGTTCATGAAGTCACCTTAGCAAGATCTTTGACATGTCGGGCATCTATCTCTATCATCTCATAGTTGATAATCTTGCCAAGCACCTCATCCGGGATCATATTGTAAAAATTGGGGCTCTCCCGGATCAAGGTGCAAAGAGTGACATTTCTAGGCATAAATTCCCTTATCAATCTCTTCACAAACTTGTGTTCCATCATTTGATGCATCTGTATGCATAGCTCTTATTGATGAGTGTTTTGAGCCGATTGTACATCTCTTGTGGTGTCTTGTCGTCTTCCATGGCGAAACGAACAAGATCCCCCTCAATCATCTCTATCTTGGCCTCTCACTGATTGATTGCCCTCATGAGAAATCTTGAGTGTATCCCATATGTCCTTGGCAAGCTCAAGCCCATCCACCTTGTTGAACTCTTCTTGGCTCAAGGATGAGTTGAGCACGACCACTGCTTGAGCATTGTAGTGAATTTGTTTTCCTTGCTCGTAGGAGAGTTCTTGATCATCCATGGAGATATCTATACCTATGCATACAATGTGCCATAGGCTAGGATTGAGAGAGGTAGATGCAATTTCATATTGTGCTTCCACATAGTGTAATTTGTTCCATCAAAGTGTGGTGGTTTGCCCAATGGATTTGATAAATAGTTAGAGTGAGAATTCATGCACTCATAGTTAAAAGGATATCAGGACTACTCTTGTTGACTACTCTTTGCCTTCTTCTCCCTTTAAAGCCTCTTATTCTTTGCCTCCACGAGGCGGGCAACTTCTTCATCTTCATATTCCTCATCCAAGCTTGATATGTCATGTCGTGGAGGTGGTCCTTGTGGATTGTGACCATCGGTTTTCGGAACTGGTGGATTGGATCCTTGAGTCTCATGTGTATTCGTCTCCTCGGTCTTAATGTTATTCTGCTTTCGAGCTTGCTTGAGCGGGTCCTCATTGTCGGTTAAGCTCTTCACGAAGAAACATGCTTTGATACCAATTGAAAGGTGGCCTAGAGGGGGTGAATAGGAAATTAAAACAAATATGCAGTAAATTGAACTCTGTCCTGATCCCAGGTTTCGGATAAGTCCGAGCTGGGTCTGGACTTGTCAGACTGTGCTTGGACACATCATCGAGGACAACCCAATCCACCCTCTCGGTTAGTAAATCTTCTCGGAATTAACCTTTGAAGCACAAGGCTCAGATTGGGTACTCGCACCACCTCTTCGCACATGTTGCGAGGCGAGCGGTCCTGATCACCTCGCTTGGCTTGGAGGCTTCCAAATCGACGCTGGGGATTTGAGGTTTCCTGATCCCGGAAGAGCCCGCGTTTGGGATTTGACCTCCCCCCACGAGAGCTCGGGGACCGCATGTCCACCTAAGTCTGGCGTAAGGAACTAACGTGGGACGGGGAATCAAGGGACACGTAGGAGAAGGGAGCAAGCGCTGTGAGTTCGGGATAGTGGAACACATTCAGAAAGGAGAAACAAACAAAAGTACTTCATTCCATCATTACAAAAGCTTTAAGGGGGTGCAGACATCTACATTAAATAGGATGACCAGGACACCCTACATCCAGCCCATCCTATGGTCCAGTTCCACCACTGATGCAGGGGAGAAAAGGTGACACAAGGAGGTGGCAATAGGCTTGCACTCCTGTTCTAGTGCGCCCAGCTCCGCCTCCGACCGACCGCTCGCGTAGCCCTCTCCAACAGCATGAAGTCTGATGCCTTTGTAGTGAGACGCCACAATCATGAGGGCGAGGCGCACCGCAAGACTCGCCCCGATGGTGGCCGTAGCGTTGAGGTGCGAGGACACTTTGTTCGGAAGCTCCGCCATCTAAGCGCCCAGTTGCGACACAGAGGAAGCACCGTATGTCGCCTCATAGATGGCGATCCCAAAGGAACAGAGCCCCTGCACCTCCCCCACCACCTCCGCATAGCGACGACAGGCCTCATGGAGCCTGGCCATAAGGGTGGCATCATTCAACATGCCAAGCTCTAGTCGACCAACCATCCAGTCGCACGCTACCATCGTCGCCTCCCGAACCGTAGTAACCTTGCCCTAAATAGTGGTGAAGCAGGTCGAGATCTCCCGAAGGTGATCGTCCGGCTCTATGCCCTGAGGGGATGAACCAATCATGGCCCCGCATACGAGGGAGATGGAGGCACGAAGGGCCTCGAGTTCTTAAGTGGCTTGCGCCGCCTCCTCACGGGTGGCGGCAACCATGGTGCACAGCCGCGCCGACTCCTCGCACACGCCCTCAGCATCAGCCCGGGCAGCATCCGCCTCAGCCCTGGCCTTTGCAAGCTCCTCGAACAAAGCATTCAGCTTGACCCACCCGAAAGTCAGACCACCCTCATGGGTGGGGGGGGGGCGGCCTCGAGGCAGACTCTTGGGCCAACGCCAGCAACACACCCCGGGGTAAGACTCGAAAGCAGACACAACAAATGGGCAAGAAAAGTTACCTGGCTGACGGATGTCGCAGAACTACGCCGCTCGAGGACCTCGAAGATGTTGTCACACCTCGCCTCAAGCCTTTCCCTCACACCAGAAAGTTGTGAACCAAGGACAAGGGCATCTTCGTTGATGCCCTCCCACCGAGCAAACTCTGCGACCCCGACCGGCTCGGAAGCATCCCCGACCGCAGAAGGCAAAATCTGGAGACTGTCGGCACTTGAGGCGCCCGGAGCCTCGCATTCCGCAGGAGTGAGGGCAGAATCCCTGGGTCAGGACAAAGAGGCGACACCCCTGGCTCCCACCTCTGAGGGCCTCGGCAACTCCGTGGGGTTGTCTCTCGAGTGGCCGACTCGTTGGTAGGCTGCCACTCCGACGGACCCGACGGGGACCCTTCACCAGCCGTCGGGATGAAACGTCCAGCCAAACCAGCCACTAGGGATGGCGGGAGCGGACACAACTCCGCCACCTCAGAAGCCGCCGTCGAGGGTGATGACACCCGCTCTAGATGAGTCGAGGATGTCATCGAACTCGGGGGAACCTATCCTGATGGACCGGCTGTAGTACCAGAGCCCCTGCTAGGACCGTCTCACCAGGACGATACTCCCTGCCACCAAAGAAGGAGTCATGCTAACAAAAAGGAAACACGAGCACACGATGGGTAGGTCCGAAGAAACCCCAAACCTGGAGGAGAGGTGAGGATCCATAAGTCTGCAAACCCTGGACGGGCTCCCACCCCAGTAGTGGATTGCGGAGAAGGTAAAAGAGCAACCATTGCAGGAGCCGTGACAACTACGAGAGACTCGGATGGCGAAGAATCATCTTCCACACTCATGGTGGCCCTCTTCGCGACGCAGTCGTCCCCAGGCTCGCCCCCCACTTCAAGCACGATGACATCAAAGAAGAACCGGCGATTATCTCGAAATTGTCTTTTTGTCTTACCTAACGACTACATTATTCCTAGCTTCGCAGTAGAAGTGGAGAGGGGCGCAAGGTATAGAGACGATGGGTTAAGAGCAGGAGGCTAGCATATGTGCCAGGGCCTTTATCGCTCGGCAGGGAGGTTATGAAAAGCGAGTGCGAGAAGGCGTGCATGTGGCGGGCCATGGAATTAAGTTTCCATGGCCCGTCAATCACACATTGTCGAAAGCGTGTGGACCAGGAGCACCAGAGCGTCTATCACGCATCCCTATCCCCTCGTAATCGGTGCCGCTTCGAATATCTCGTGAAAGCGAGATTTCTGAATTATGGCAGATCTAAATTCTTGCCTGGTCGCCGCCTCCTCGTAACTGGCACTGAGTCAAAGTCGTGTGGCATCCCCGCGTCTACCCCTTGCGCTTGTGGGCTGCGACGCTCTTAGACAAGAGGGCTCACGTAAGATGGGTAAGTTTTGCACCTCACTTTTGGGGCCAGTGTTGGGTTCAGAGTGCCTACCTATTCGTCAGGTCGTTGTGTTGCTACCACGAATGAAAACATAAAGTGAGGGATGAATGACTCGAGATGGCCAGCATAAGTGTGTACTCGGTGGTCTTGCTCCCACGACATCTCCAATTATTCTTGTCCAGGTCTTAGCTCTGCGACTCATTAGTTTCCTAGTGATGGGGTGGCTCTTGGCCACTTGGGTCTACTCGTGATGTAGGAGCTATGATGATGTCCCCGAGCGGATTTATAAAATTTGGGCAGTGGTGTCATGACGCACGATCATTGCTCATTGTTAGCGGTGGATGCATTCTGGACGCTCCAACAGAATTAGTTCGACCGAGTTTTACCTGGATTACCCATTAATAGCTCACTAGCGTGGGATTTTTCACCCTACCGTGGGACTTCCTGGTCTGCTCACCCCTCAAGGCACATGAATAGCTCGCTGGTAGGGCACATTTTTTTCAATTAACAGCCTGACCTCGTAAGAGGCTCGAGATCCGCCACACGTTCTCAGGTAACAACGATGGGGCGCTTGCGCCTCGTCCGAATTAGTTCGAGCCACTAGTGGTCAGGCATGTAATCAAATCAATATTGACACGTTTTTGAGCTCTTTTTGAAGGGTCACCGGTGCAAGGGCAAGTTCAACCTACGACCAACTCCACAAGGACTCGGATGAAGGCTTGGGGGGCTATTGATGGAGTTTTGTACTCGGGGTACCAAACATACTATTGGGTGAGCACGCCACTATCAAGCTGCTTGTCGTGTGGTGCCCTAAGCTGGCAGATCCAGCAGCGGCCCTAGCCTCCCTACCTGAGCACCCCTCGGCAGAGAGGCTCCGGTTATCGCGCCACCGTCTTGCCTGACGAGCATGATGGCCACATCAAGAAGATCAGAAGGGGCATCTTAGGAGAGCTCGATCTGCCAGATCCCCTTCTAATATTTGTTTTACTGAGTTTAATCCAAGATTTGTTCCGAATTTTTTTAATCTTTTAAGTGATTCTAAGTGTTTTGAATAAATTTCACAACTAATTCATTCCTGATTTCATTGAGCTTAATCAAAATCGAGTTTGAATTCAGATTTGACTCTAATTTGATCTGTGTTTACTAGATTGAATTTCCAATTCAACTTGGTCCTGATTTGATCAAAATTGAATTCCAAACCGGAATTTGATCCTAATTTGGTTTCAATTTGCCTCGTATTCAAAACCCTAACTCTTATTTCGATCATCTCCTTCTAATTGCAGTAGAATCTTAGGTTAGAGATCAAATAGATCTCTCTAAAGTGATCAAACAGATTGTGCTAAGTTGAAAGCTGAGCAATCCAAAAACCCAAAACAATTAGGTGGCTCTCATACCATTGATAGATTTTAGGGTTGTGAGACTATGTTCTGAATACATTGGAAACTATGTTAAACGTGTAGGTTTACATGCAAAGCTTTGAATATACTTGAGAAACACACTTCGCACTGTTCGAACTTTTTCTGCACGTGTTTTGCGTTCCTGAATGTCTGAACTTTTCTTATACATTGCATAGTGGCTGCTTTGTATTGTACGATCTTTCTATGTGCTGAAATAATGTGTGGATGCTATGTTTTTCATTTGTAATGTTTCAAACTAGCTTTACACTTATAGGAAGACTTGCTTAGTACTTTTGAACTAAGTTTTTTATGTGTTTTGGCTGATCATGGTGGACAATATCTTGTGATATTTGAAACATGTTTATGTGAGGTGCTCACATAAGGTGTTGTGGTTACTGGACTAATGTGAGTCAAGTCGAGGGCTTGTGCTCGAAGGAATGGGTTGTTTGTTCATGTGTAGGTGTTGCTTGAGGTCAAGACATGGCTGGTGATGGGATCCATTGAACTAGTCTTAGGGAGAAGATGAGGTTCAACAACCAAGTTTGGAAGGAATTGTGGTTTAGTTGATCGGGAGGTCATGCATCATGTTTGGGTTAAGAACAATGCATATGAATGTATTGTGGATGATGTTGGAAAGTGTTTGCACGTGTGAAAGTAGTGCATGGAAGTGGCAACATGGTTCCAAGGCATGATGAAGAGAAGTGGGCGTAAAGAATTGGTCAGAAAGGTCCAACCGGTTGGATTATGCCTCAGATTACGGCTGAGGTGGTTATGGTTCGTTTATGGAAAGTTTCGAGTTTGTTTTTGTTAGATTAATCGTTTGAAATCTTTGATTTCTAATGATGATTTTTGTTCCTCATATGAGCTTATATATGAACAATTGTCCTTCCTAAGAAGTGCGCACACCTCCACACTTGATAAACTTGAGTTAAAAATTAAAAATAACAAAAAGCTTGTTGCACTTAATGATAAAAACTTAAAAGATGCTTGTGGTTCTACAATTTATTTGCAGTGTTCTACTTGTGACGATCTTGATAAGAAACTACACGATGCCTTGAATGAAATTTCTATATTGAACAATGCTTTACGTTCTCATGAAGTTAAATATTGTTCTAAAATTGCAAACTAAAAAAGAAAACTTCATGTGAAAACTGCCTAGACTAGTCTAAGAAACTTGATGACATGAATAGGACACTAGAGCGGTTTTTGTAATGGGAATAAAGTCTGAACTTGCTGCTGAATTCATCTAAATCTTGCAATGATGAAACTGATTTAGGTTTTAATTCTCATGCTCATTCTAAGGCACATCCATCTAAAATTGTAAAATCATTAGTGTAATATCCAGGATAATTTAGGAAAAAAATTAATTTCGCAGTCTGGAACACGAAGGGTTGACCAAACATTGACTCACTGAATTATTGATCCGATGGACGATTGGAGACCATAGTTGGGTTGAGTTCGTCAAAATGATTTCAGAAAATTTAGTGTTGCCACAAGAAACACTAGAGGGTTGACCAAATTTTGACTCCTTGAATCCTTCATCGGATGGACGATCAGAGACTGTAGATGCGTAGAGCTCATCAAGACGATTTATTTGACTACTCATACTCTTGATTCAGAGACCGAATGAGTCGATTTTGAGCCAATTTATTTTAAGCCATTGGATAAATATTAGGTTACCAAGTCAAATAAGAGATGGGGCTGCCTCCGCTCTTTTTTCACCAGCGCCACATCTATTCTTCTTCCCAACCACGTCGCCTCCCGACCTTACCTAGGTTTTTCTATCAAAGCGCCGCCACCTATCCTTGCTCTGCGGCTCGGAAGAAGACTGCACCGACGGTGCTATTTGCTTCCATTGAATCCCCTGGCCGTGTTCTCCTGCTGTTGGGAAGGAAAAAAAAAGACTTGCCACCTCCGAGAAGGTAATTTCCTTGATTCATGCCGCTTACGCACTGGTTGCTGCCTTACCCCTGTTCTAGCTTGCCAGCTGTTTGTTATGTGTGCTTTGCACTGCTCGATTTTTGCTTACGGCTGTTGTTGCTAATTGCTATAGAGTGCACGTCATGGGTGCCTGTTAGCCTGGAGGCTAGAGCCAGTACTGTTACCGTGCTCATTTGATCCCTGAATCATTGCATTAGTACAGATTGATACATCCTTTAAAAAAACTGGTATTAAATAGAGCACAATTAAATCATAAGTTAACAACCAAAAATTATGAGAACAACTTCATCTTTCTATTGACCTTGGTCTTGTTCAATCTGACTTCAGGGTCAGAGAAGGATTCATCAAAAACAACGATTACTTTACTATTTTTTAGTCTACACAGTAAATTGTTATTTATTTTGACCAAGTTAGATTATAGGTTTAGTTATAGGTTGGATGTTCTAAGCGTAGGTCAATTCCACAGGTTTAGATGGTTGCGGTGTAGAGAGAGCGTCTACCTTTCCTCGTCAAGGTTAAGGCAAGTGCATGACGGGTTCATTCTAATATGTGTGAATTGTTTGTGGTTAAGCTTTCTTGTGCTTTAATTCGTTATTTGTGGTTTCAAGATTCAGTTGCTTCATCACTCTATTTTTATTCTCATTCAAGATTCAATTTATTCATTTAATTGTCATTCAAGAACCGGTTAAGTCCGAAGTCGTTCTTATATTCAAGTTCATGTGAGTAAGTGCTGGCCCCACTTGCTCGGCTTTACCGGTAAATGCTAAGGAGAATTCAAGTGTCATCCGTTTTAGACGGAAACTACTATTTCATTATTTCTTATTTCAAGTTCAAGTATCGTTATGTTTCATTCAGTTGATTCTAATGTTCTTCAAGCTCTAAGTGTACTTGCTGAGTGTTTTTACTCACTCTTGTTTTATTTGGTTTTTAGGTACCCGTTGATCAAGCATGCATTGGGAAGAGGGTAGCATATGTACTTGAGCACGCGAACTATCTACTAAGCTTAGTTTATCAATGTTCTTAGTTAATTGCATAATCTTGTGCCATTGAGATTGTGGTGTGATCATTTGGGTCTTTGATTCACTTATGGGAATGAATTTGAGTTTAGTAGTATTGCTATATAATATTATGCCTATTATTGTGTTTTATTGCCGCGGATGATAGAGTTTTCAAAGGTGACTATGCCGAAATTTTTAATATTTCCCTTACTTACTAGGAATTGTTTATATGGTTTTAGTAGCGTCTAGGTGTGTTCATACCTAGGGTGTTACAGTTGGTATCAGAGCCTAGATTTTATAGTTACTTAGAGATTTTAATGACTAGCGAGTAAAAACTAATAATAATAAGAAGAATAATTAACTACATAGATCTGAAATTAAATTTGACACACTTATGCACATTAGGACGGGTTCATGGGCATACCTTTCATTCTTCTTTTTGTTACATTTTTTTCTCATGTTTATTTTTGTTATGATGATATGTTATTTAATTATACTTTTCTTGTACTTTAGAATTATGCCGCCGCGACGGAGTGCACGTGTTGCCGCACGTGGAAGAGGTCGTGGTAGAGGTCGTGGTGGTGGTGGTCGCGGTAGAGGTGATGTTAACCAAGAGGTTGAGCACGAGCAAGTAAACCAAGTAAACGAAGAGGTTGAAGGAGGGGAGGAACACTCAGTGGTTGTTGAAGTTCCTATTGCTCGGGGTGGTCATGTCGTGGCCCAGACAATGACATTCCCTAGGTGGATGTTTATGTGATTGGACACCTTTGATGGTTCTGGAACACCTACTGATGCCGCTGATTGGCTACGTAAGATGGAGAAGGTCATGACTGCTTGTAGGATGATAGAGGAGGAGATGATCTTGTTCATTCCTCACCAGTTGACAGGCCAAGCTAATATTTGGTTGGTAGGAGTATGTGATGCTTGGACTCCTGCTCGTAGTGCTATCGCATGGGAGGTATTCTTGGCACAGTTCAGGGCTAAATATTATCCAGATTCCTTCAGAGACAAGCTCAATGATGAGTTGAACCATATCCAGTAGGGGGACAAAACGGTGGATGAGTATGAGCGAGATTTCAGCAACATCGTTCGCTTTGTGCCTAGTGTTGCAAGCAATGAGCGTGAGAAATCTAGGAAGTTTTTCATGGGTCTTAACGCTCGGTACAGAGAGGTGATGGGTAGAAACATTCCCACTACATGCATCACAGCAGTCGAGGAGGCTAGAGGTATGGAGACTCAGTTTCAACTTACAGCTCTACAGAAGAAACGTAATGGGAATGAGAGTAATACTGGAAATGATCATAAGAGGGTTCATCATGAGGGAGGAGAGTCCTCTCAACATACCTCTTTCAAGAAGCCTAAGACCAACAATTCCTCTCAACAATCTTTCAAAGCCAAACAGTCTGGTGCTCAATCTTCCACGGGGCAGCACACTTTGAGTTCTTCGTTTATGCGTCCTGTTTTAGGGCAGGGTTTGATTTGTTTCAAGTGTGGGAAGCCTCATCGTGCTTCAGAGTGTGGTTTTTCTGGAACCTGCCATCTCTGTGGGAGAGAGGGACATATGGCTCTAGTTTGCAAGAAAAATCCAGATTCTATTATCAAGTGGCAAAGGGCAAATTCTTCCTCACCAGGACCCATGTCTATGGCTAGCTCCAGTGGTTCAGCTCCGACAGTCAATGCTCCTCGTGGCCTTGTTCAGATGATGATTGGTCCTTCAGCTCCACATTACCAGTTCCCTCAGCAGCCTTTTCCTCCATCAGGTTACTACTGGCCCGCGCCTCAGCTTCCTACTCCACATGTCCCACAACAGCTGCCTGCTCCTCCTGCTCCTCCAGCTCAGTCTGCTCAGCATATTGTAGGCGGGTCTTCTTCCGCTCCTGTTGGAGTCTACACCATGCCAACACAATCCACTTTGGGTCGCCCAGATGTGCTTTCAGGTACTCTTATTGTTGGTTCTCATGACACTCATGTTCTATTTGATTCGGGTGCTACCTTTTCGTTCATTTCAATTGATTTCGTAAGAAAGGCAAATATCTCTAGTCAAGAGATATCTCAGTCGGTTCATGTCAATTCACCTGGGGGCTTGGTTTCTAGTTCTGTTGTGTGTTCTGGTTGCATTATTCTATAGGAGATGACGAATTCATAGCTAATCTAATGGTGATTCCACTACTGGTTTTTGATGTTATCCTTGGCATGGATTGGCTGTATCGCTATCGAGCCATTATATCTTGTTTTTTGAAGACCGTAACGTTAGAGGCACCATCTGGGAAGATTATCACTTTTCAAGCGGATGCACCTCTTTGTTCTTTATCTATGATGGCAAATCTTTTTCCTGATCGCTATCCTGTAAAGATCGGCTTCCTTTGGAGCCTTATTGAGAAGCAAACAAAGTCATTGGCGATTGAGGACATTCCTACAGTGCGAGACTATCCTGATGTCTTCCCTGATAAGCTGTCGGGAATGCCACCTATGCGAGAAGTGGAGTTTTGCATTGATCTTATACCTGGTACCCGCCCTGTATCCATAGCCCCCTACCAATTATCTCGTCCTTTTCAAGAGGAGTTGAGGAAGCAGTTGGTCTATTGGCTAAGAAGTTGATACGTCGTAGTGTTTCACCTTGGCGAGCTCCAGTATTGTTCACTAAGAAGAAAGATGGAAGTTGGCATATGTGTGTGGATTATCGTGGTTTAAACGCCGTGACGATCAAGAACAAGTATCCATTACCCCGCATTGATGTGTTATTCGATCGATTAATAGGAGCAAGAGTGTTCTCCAAAATTGACCTTCAATCTGGTTATAATCAAATTCCTGTTCGAGAAGAAGATATTGAGAAGACAGCTTTTTCCACCATGTATGGTCATTATGAGTTCAGAGTTATGTCTTTGGACTCACTAATGCACCCGCATACTTTATGGACACGATGAATAATATGCTTCATAGATTGGAGGAGTTTGTAGTGGTATTTATTGATGATATACTCGTCTTCTCCAAGTCCGAAGCAGAACATGAGAAACATTTGAGGAGAGTTCTTGAGACACTAAGGAGTCATAAGTTCTATGCCAAATTGAAAAAGTGTGAATTTTGGCTCTCGAAAGTTGGCTTTCTAGGTCATGTAATTAATCAACATGGCATCTCGGTTGATCCAAGCAATGTCTCTATAATAGTTGAATGGGAAAGATCAACCAATGTCAAGGAGGTTAGGAGTTTCTAGGGTATGGCTGGTTATTACCGACACTTTGTAAAGGATTTCTCTCGCATTGATAAGCCTATGACACAACTAACTCAAAAGAATGTCAAGTTCTGGTGGACTCAGGAATGTGAGCATTGCTTTCAATTATTGAAGGAGAAGTTGGTCACTGCCCCTATCCTTGCCCTTCCTGAGTCGGATAGACGCTTCACTGTTTATTCAAATGCCTCTCGCGTGGGACTTGGTTGTGTACTTATGCAAGAAGGAAAAGTGATTGCCTGTGCCTCAAGACAGTTAAAGACGCATGAGCAGAATTATCCCGCCCACAATCTAGAGCTTGCTGCTGTAGTTTTTGGGTTGAATATTTGGATACATTATTTATATGGGGAGTCATGTGACATTTTCACCGATCATAAGAGTATGAAGTATATATTCACTCAGAAGGACTTAAATTTGAGGCAACAGAGATGGTTGGAGTTGATCAAGGACTATGACCTGAATATCCAATACACACCTGGTAAAGCAAATGTGATGGTTGATGCATTAAGTCGTAGAGCTACTCCTCCTACAATGAATTCTCTAATAGCTAATTTTGAATGGATGGATATTTCATATTGCTATGTTGGAGTTGTGGAGGTAGAGACTCAACTAATCTTATCATCAGATATTCCAGAACGAATCTTGGAGGCACAAAAATGAGATCGCTTGTTGCTAGATGTTAAGAAACGAATTCAAGAAGGAAAGGTAGAAGATTTCACCTTGGACGCCGTTGGGGCCGTTCGGTTTCGTGGTCGCTTATGCGTGCCACAAAGATCTCAAGTTAAAGAAGATATTCTTAAAGAGGCACATTGTGCTCGTTATACCGTAAATCCTGGGGAGAATAAGATGTACCATGACTTGAAAAAAATCTATTGGTGGAAGAGAATGAAGGTGGATATAGCAAAGTATGTGGCTTCATGTGGGGTTTGCCAAAGAGTGAAGGTTGAGCATAAGAGTGTTGCTGGGAAATTACAGCCTCTTGAGGTTCCCGTGTGGCCATGGGAGGATATCGCTATGGATTTTGTTATTGGCTTACCACGTTCTCCAAGAGGAAGAGATACTATTTGGGTCGTAGTTGATCGTCTTAGTAAGGTGGCTCATTTTATTCCTATTCGGTCAACTAGTTCAGCGAGTGATTTGGTGCCTATTTATACGAAAGAAGTAGTGTGACTGCATGGTGTACCTTGCACTATTGTTTCAGACAGGGATGCTAAGTTTGTCTCTAAGATGTGGGAGAGCTTACAATTAGCGTTGGGCACAACACTAAGGATGAGCACCGCATTCCACCCTGAGACTGATGGACAGTCAGAGCGTATGATTCAAACCCGGGAAGATATGCTTAGATCATGTGTACTGTCTTGGCAAGGAAGTTGAGAGGATCACTTATCTCTTGTGGAGTTCTCTTATAATAACAGCTATCACTCTAGCATTGGATGTGCACCATATGAGGCTCTTTATGGAAGGAAGTGTAGGTCGCCCCGTTGTTGGGACGCAGTTGGTGAGAAAGCTGTTTTGGGTCCAGATTGGGTTCAACAATCGACTCAGCGAGTTGCTGAAATTCGAGAACACATGCTGGCAGCACAAAGTAGGCAGAAGAGGCATGCCGACATTAGAAGGCGAGACTTGGAGTTTTAAGAAGGTGATGAGGTTCTTCTAAGGGTGTCGCCTACTAAGGGTGTTGTGAGATTTGGTACTAAGGGAAAGCTTAGTCCAAGATATACTGGACCTTTTGTTATCAAGGGACGAGTGGGAAAATTAGCATATCGATTAGAGTTGCAAGAGTCAATGAGAGGAATTCACAATGTATTTCATGTTTCAATGTTGAGAAAGTATCTGAGGGATCCAGAGCATCACATAGTCATAGAGCCAGCGACTATTGAACAAGATCTATCAGTTGAGTCTCGTCCTGTGAGGATTTTGGAGGCATCTGAGAGGGTGCTTAGACGCAAGTCAATCAAGTTTGTGAAGGTTCTGTGGACGAATCAAACTGAGCGTGAAGCAACCTGGGAGCTTGAGTCTGAGATGCAAGAGAAATACCCAGAACTATTCAACAATGTCGAGCATTTAATGTTTTCTTCAAATTATCAGTTTCACATCATTTTCCCTATAGGGATAATAAAGAATTCGAGGACGAATTCTGTTGAAAGGGGGAGAATGTAATATCCTGGATAATTTAGGAAAAAAATTTATTTCGCAGTCTGGAACACGAAGGGTTGACCAAACATTGACTTCTTGGATTATTGATCCGATGGACGATTGGAGACCGTAGTTGGGTTGAGTTCATCAAAATGATTTCAGAAAATTTAGTGTTGTCACAAGAAACACTAGAGGGTTGACCAAATTTTGACTCCTTGAATCTTTCATCGGATGGACGATCAGAGACTGTAGATGCGTAGAGCTCATCAAGACGATTTCATTTGACTACTCATACTCTTGATTCAGAGACCGAATGAGTCCATTGTGAGCCAATTTATTTTAAGCCATTGGATGAATATTAGGTTACCAAGTCAAATAAGAGATGGGGCTGCCTCCGCTCTTTTTTCACCAGCGCCGCATCTATTCTTCTTCCCAACCACACCGCCTCCCGACCTTACCTAGGTTTTTCTGTCAAAGTGCTGCCACCTATCGTTGCTCTGCGGCTCGGAAGAAGACTCCACTGACGGTGCTATTCGCTTCCATTGAATCCCCTGGCCGTGTTCTCCTGCTGTTGGGGAGGAAAAAAAAGACTTGCCACCTCCGAGAAGGTAATTTCCTTGATTCGTGCCGCTTAGGCACTGGTTGCTGCCTTACCCCTGTTCTTGCTTGCCAGCTGTTTGTCGTGTGTGCTTTGCACTGCTCGATTTTTGCTTACAGCTGCTGTTGCTAATTGGTATAGAGTGCACATCATGGGTGCCTGTTAGCCTGGAGGCTAGAGCCAGTACTGTTATCGTGCTCATTTGATCCCGGAATCATTGCATTAGTACAGATTGATACATCCTTTCAAAAACTGGTATGAAATAGAGTACAATTAAATCATAAGTTAACAACCAAAAATTATGAGAACAATTTCATCTTTCTATTGACCTTGATCTTGTTCAATCTGACTTCAGGGTCAGAGAAGGATTCATCAAAAACAACGATTACTTTACTATTTTTTAGTCTACACAGTAAATTGTTATTTATTTTGACCAAGTTAGATTATAGGTTTAGTTATAGGTTGGATGTTCTAAGCGTAGGTCAATTCCACAGGTTTGGACGGTTGCGGTGTAGAGAGAGCGTCTACCTTTCCTCGTCAAGGTTAAGGCAAGTGTATGACGGGTTCATTCTAATATGTGTGAATTGTTTGTGGTTAAGCTTTCTTGTGCTTTAATTCGTTATTTGTGGTTTCAAGATTCAGTTGCTTCATCACTTTATTTTTATTCTCATTCAAGATTCAATTTATTCATTTAATTTTCATTCAAGAACCGGTTAAGTCCGGAGTCGTTCTTATATTCAAGTTCCTGTGAGTAAGTGTTGGCCCCACTTGCTCGGCTTTACCGGTAAATGCTAAGGAGAATTCAAGTGTCGTCCGTTTCAGACGGAAACTACTATTTCATTATTTCTTATTTCAAGTTCAAGTAACGCTATGTTTCATTCAGTTGATTCTAATGTTCTTCAAGCTCTAAGTGTACTTGCTGAGTGTTTTTACTCACTCTTGTTTTATTTGGTTTTTAGGTACCCGTTGATCAAGCATGCATTGGGAAGAGGGTAGCATATGCACTTGAGCACGCGAACTATCTACTAAGCTTAGTTTATCAATGTTCTTAGTTAATTGCATAATCTTGTGCCATTGAGATTGTGGTGTGATCATTTGGGTCTTTGATTCACTTTTGGGAATGAATTTGAGTTTAGTAGTATTTCTATATAATATTATGCCTATTATTGTGTTTTGTTGCTGCGGATGATAGAGTTTTCAAAGGAGACTATGCCGAAAATTTTAATATTTCTCTTACTTACTAGGAATTGTTTAGATGGTTTTAGTAGCGTCCACGTGTGTTCATACCTGGGGCGTTACAATTAGGAAGTGGCTTGATTCAAACAATTCCTGAACAAAAAGAAGTGGTTTTCAAATCTATGGGAGTGTTGTCTCATTCAGTTTTTAATAACCATGTTGCTTGCTCATCTAGACATGAACACAAAGTTAAATGTTATTGTACCTACTGTGGTAGAAATGGTCATGTCATAGACTTTTGTTATAGACTAGCTAAACAACAGAAAAAGGAAAGAATGCAAACTAGATCTCACAACTCCCATGCAAAATTTGTTGCATATGCTAAACTGAATGTCAGGAACATGGAACCTGCTATTATGAGTCAAAAACATGGAAAGTTTGCTCCCAAACCTACTGTTTTTAGTGCTACACAGATAACACCTCGTAGGTCAGTAGTTGGGTACAAAAATCCTCAAACTTTGGCTCATAAACCTGTTGTTTTATCTCAGCTTTCGCGTGTTATTCCAGCTGGATATCGTGTGACTCAGTACTGGATTCCTAAATGCCTTTTGACTAACCCCAGTATTGAGTCATCGACGTATTGTGTTTCTATGTAGGTTACACGCTTGAGGAAGGAGAACATTTGGATTGTGGATTCAGGTTGCTCATGCCACATGACCAGTAACGAAGAATGGTTCTCCTCCCTCTGTTTTGTGTCACGTGTAGAGAGTGTTACTTTTGTCGATAATTCTTCAACTCCTATAATTGCTAAGGGTTTGCTTAGAGTGAATAATCACTACACCTTAAAAGATGTGGCACTTTTCAAAAATTTGAAATACAGCTTGCTTTCTATTTCACAATTACTAGATGAAAATCTAGAAGTTAACTTCACTAAAAATTGCTGCAAGATTTTAGATTCAAATAGTGAGCTCATTTTTAACATGTCTCGCTTTGGAAGAGTTTTTAAAGCATATTTTGATATGTCATCCTCTAAGCATAGATGTCTAGTTACTAATGATTCGAAAGACCTATATTTTTGGCATCGTAGACTTGGTCACGTAGGCTTTGATCATCTCACGCATGTTATTGCTCTTGATCACATATGTGGGATGCCTAAGATTAAAGGGGATAAAGAAATTGTGTGCTCTTCTTGTAGACATGTTAAGATGGTTGCAGGTTCACATGCTCCTCTCACAATGACCATGACAATTGAACCGGAACAACTTTTGCATCTAGACATCGTAGGTCCTTCACGTGTTCAATCTTTTGGAGGTAAATGGTATGTTCTTGTGATTATTGATGATTATTCTAGATACTCTTGGGTTTACATTGTGGCATCTAAGAATGAAGCTTATAGTCACTTTAGAATTTTATTTCTTAGATTATCAATTGATCATCCAGGATCTTTAAAAGCAATTAGAAGTGATAATGGAACCGAATTTAAAAATTAATCGTTTGATCACTTTTGTGCTGAAAATGAAATAGATCATAAATTTTATTCATCCTATGTACCTCAACAGAATGGTGTTGTAGAGAGAAAGAATAGAACCTTAGTTGAGATGGCTAGGACTATACTTGATGAATATCAAACTCCTAGAAAATTTTGGGGTAATGCAATTGCAACCGCTTGTTATGTCTCAAATTGTGTTTTCTTGCGTGCTAAGCTCAGAAAAACACCATATGAACTTCAGTTTGGACATAGGCTGAGTATCACACACTTTAGGGTATTTGGTTGCAAACGCTTCGTTAAGAAACATGGTAATCTTGAAAAAAATTGTGGCACCTATGTGTGTTGAATACATTGGCTATGGCGATAGAAGTTTTTAATATCACCAAAACACCAATTTCAACATGGTCCGACTCTAGGTCCGAGCTCCAGCAAGGTCCGACAATAGGTCCGACTTGTTTTGGGAAGCTCCGGCAAGGTCCGATGTAAAGTCCGACTTGCTTTGTCTAGGTCCGACTTCCTTTGGCTAGGTCCGACTTCTTTGTCTAGGTACGACTTGCTTTGGCATGGTCCGACTAAGCTTTAGTAAGCTCCGGCGCTAGGTCCGACTAGCTTTGGTAAGCTCCGGTGCTAGATCCAGCTAGCTTTGGTAAGCTCCAGCTCAAGGTCCGATTAGTTTTGGCAAGGTCTGGTGCTAGATTGCAATGATTCTGCTTTTACCTTGCAATGTTTTGAACTTGCTTTACATCTATGGAAAGATTTCTTAGTATTATTTTACTAAGTTTTTGGTGTGTTTTGGTGGTTATGGCTGTTATCATTTTGCTATGGTTTGCAACTTGCTTATGTGAGGTGCTCACGTAAGGTGTTGTGGTTTCGGAACTAACGTGAGTCAAGTCGAGGACTTGTGCTCGGAAGTATCGGTTGTTTATTCATGTGAAGGTGTTTCTTGAGTTCAAGACATGGCTAGTGACGGGATCCATTTAGTCTTAGGGAGAAGAGGAGGTTCAACAACTAAGTTCGGCAGGAATTGTGGTTGAGTTGATCGGGAGGTTGCGCAGCATGTTTGAATCAAGAATAATGCATATGAAGGTATCGTGGACGTCGTTGGAAGATATTTGCACGTGTGCAAGGAGTGCATGGACGTGGCTACATGGCTCCGAGGCGTGATGAAGAGATGTGAACGTAAATAATTTGTCGTAAAGGTCCAACCGACTAGGTTATGGACGCAGGCTACAGTTGAGTCGGGTTTGACTCAAATATGGAAAGATTTGAGTTGGTTATGATAGGATTTCGTGCGGGTTACAAATATGGGTTGTTTTAGGACTGTGGGATACGTTTCTATGGAGTTTGGAAGTCTTAAGATTGCTTCTGTCTGCGTATGGAAGAGTCTTGAATAGTTATGGAAAGTTTCGGTTGAATCTGAGTAGGATTTGAGTCCTAGTTAGGATTGGGTTGGCCTTAGGGCTTGTTATATAAGCAAGGGAGGCCAGAGCTCATGGTGCACGACTTTCGGGCTGTTCCTTTTGAGTCTTTATCGATAAAATTCGTATTCTAAAGGAGCTTTTGTGCCTTGTTCATCCGACTTGTTTTCGCCAAGTCTTTCTCATCGAATTTCTGCACAGCACTACCTTGCTTCGGTGGTTTTATCATAACTAGAGTTTTACATATAAAATTTATGTGATTATTTTTTAGTTATCTTCACAACTTGATTATCTATCATCTATGAAAATTTCACGGTCATTGGATTTGTGGTTTTGGATCTACACGAGTTTCATTGCAGTGTTGCAGATCTGGTATTTCTTGGGTAGAATAGATTGACCTTCGTTTAATCTTTCGATCGTAACTTGAGTTTTTCTCAACGGATTTCAGTGATTCTTGTTGTTTTGTCTTAGTGACTTGATCCTCTATAATATCTACCACTTTTGTCACAGTTGAACACGTTTAGATTAGTCGCACACACAATTTCTTACCAGATTGATTTTCTACCAAGGGGTTTTTGTTGCTTCTGCTAAAAAAGTTTTAAATCTACCATTCACCCCCCTGGTAGCTTTTCACGTGCTCTTCGATCCTACAAATTTGAAGCTAGATCTTTTGACGGCATGTTTCTTGGTTATTCATCTCATACTAGAGGCAATCGTGTGCTTTTACTTGACACTAACAAAACTGTGGAGACTTGTGAGGTTTCTTTTGATGAAGCTAGCTCAGGTACTAGCTCCAATATTGCAAGTCCCGACCCATATCCCCAGGGAGAGAGTATTTTCATCGAAGAAGACAAAGAAGTGGTACTGCTGCCCAAAAATTCAGAAGCAAATGACATTAATCACGCTGCTGATTTTGCACCACTACTAGCACCAACAACTTCTGCCGCTGGTATAGATCGTCCTCAAGCCACAAGTTCTTCAATCTATAATGAACATGAAGAAGAAGAAGCTTGTGAAGTGTCTACTCCCCTCCGCGTCCTCAAAAGTCATCTCTGCAACAAATCATTGGAAGCTTGCATGAATGAGTTACACGGTCCAGGTTTTGCGATCCAAACTCTAACGCTCATGGTGCTTTTGTTGATTCTTTTGAACCCAAAGATATATCACACGCACTCACTAATGAATCTTGGATTATTGCCAGGCAAGAAGAGTTAGAAAACTTTAAAAGAAATAATGTTTGGAACTTGTACCTCCACCTCAAGGTCACACTTTAATTGGAACTAAATGGGTGTTTAAAAATAAATAAAGTGAGGATGGGGTTGTGGTTAGGAATAAGGCTAGGTTGGTTGCTCAAGATTTCACACAAGTTGAAGGTCTAGATTTTGATGAAACTTTTGCTCCTATTGCTAGATTAGAAGTCATAAGAATTTTATTAGCATTTGCTGCATCTAAAGGTTTCAAGTTATATCAAATGGATGTTAAAAGTGCTTTTCTAAATGGCTACATAGATGAAGAGGTTTATGTTAAGCAACCACCAGGTTTTGAAAATACAGATTTTCCTAATCATGTTTACAAACTATCTAATGTCTTGTATGGTCTCAAAAAAGCCCCTAGAGCATGGTATGATAGGTTAAAAACATTCTTACTTGAAAAGGGGTTTACCATGGGCAAAGTTGACAACTCTTTTTGTACTTAAGCATGGCAATGACTCATTATTCGTTCAAGTGATGTGGATGATATTATCTTTGGTTGTGCTTCTCATGATCTTGTGTCCAAGTTTTTAGCTATGATGAGTTCAGAATTTCAGATTAGTACAGTGGGAGAACTCACGTACTTTTTGGGGCTGCAAATCAAGCAAACCAAGGAGGAAACATTTGTGCATCAAACAAAGTATACAAAAGACCTCCTAAGGTAAGATGGACAAAAGCAAGCCTCTTCAGACACCAATGGGAACAACAAAAACACTTGAACTTGATTAAGATGGTGAACCCGTGGATCAAAAAGAATATCGATGCATGATTGGGTCACTTTTGTACCTCACGACATCGAGCCCGGATATACAATTCAGTGTATGTCTTTGTGCATGATTTCAAGCTTCCCCACGTGCTTCACATCGTCAAGCCGTCAAAACAATTCTCAAGTACTTACATAGAACTCAAGAATTTGGCATTTTTTTCCTTCTTCCTCAACTATTACTTTGAAAGCTTTTTCGAATGCTGATTTTGGAGTTGTAAGATTGATAGGAAAAGTACTTTGGGTGCCTGTCATTTTCATGGTAATTGACTTGTTGTTTGGTCCTCTAAAAACAAAATTCAGTTACACAATCCACGACCGGATCTGAATATGTAGCTGCTGCTAGCGCTTGCTCACAAATTCTTTAGATTGTTCAAACACTTAAGGACTATGGAGTAGATCTAGATAGTATTTTGATGTTTTGTTATAACACTAGTGTCATTTGCATTGCTAAAAATACCATGCACCATTTGAGAACAAAGCAAATTAACATTAGGCATCACTTTCTCCGTGGTAATGTTGAAAAAGGAAACATTGTGCTTCACCATGTAGATATCGAACAACAATTGGCTGACATTTTTACAAAATCTTTGGATTTCACTCATTTTTATTTCATTCGTAGTGAAATAGGGGTTATGCACCCTCATGGCTTAAATTGATGGGCAGTTTTTTTTAAACTTGGGAATTCTATGTGTGAATCTGAAATTAAAATAATATGAGCATAGTATTTCATACATATATGACTTTGTGATTCCTTTTACATGCTGAAAGTTCTTACTACATTACTCATGCTCGTGCTATACATTTTGTAGTTTTTGCCATGACTAGTAATTGGAATAATTACTTACACTAAATCTGGTCATGATCAAATTTTCTTGCTGTTTTAAACTTGTTGCATGCTCATGAGTGCTTTTAATAGTGAAAAATTAATCAATCAACTATCTACATGTTGAGCTTTTATGATCAAATAAAAAGAAGAAAAGATCAAGAGAATATGCATGCATCACACTTCTTCTTTTGAGATGGCTTATTGAAAGTGCATCTAGGCATCCCCATGAGTTTTGGATGATTGATGATGACAATTAAGAGACTAATGAGCTAAGTTGATCTTAAGCACAAGTGTGATAAATGAAAGGAGACAAAATCCCTCAAAAAGGAAAAGGTTGAAACGAGCGTCAAAGGCTCAAGCGTAGAAATTAGGGTTTCTATGGTGTCGAGTTTAGACGAGCCGTATCATGTGTGAGGGTGGCTGTATCATGTGCATTGAGATCATTCTAGAGGGCTCAAAGTGGTGGTTGAGAGAAAAACCTAAGTGAGAAGCCAAAATGAGAGAAACCCCTAGGAGGCCGAACTAGTCCAGTCATTCAGAATAGTCCGTTGTGGGTCAGACTAAACGTTTCCGGATGAGTTCGGACTTGTCCGTATGGGTACGGACTAGTCCGTTCTTGCCTTGGTGAGCAAAGTTGAAGCTAAGTCCTGAAAGGCCGGACTTGTCCGCCACAGAGGTTGGACTAGTCCGGACCACCCAGAGAAGTCTGTTTTGGGACGGACCAAAGCATTCTGAAAGAGTTCGGACTTGTCTGTTGTTGCACGGACTATTCTGTTTGAGACTTAGCGTGAGAAACCAAGTCAAATCCTAGAAGGCCGGACTTGTCCGCCCCTGTGGCCGGACTAGTCCGGGCCTACCAAGTTTAGTCCGTTATGGGACGGACTAAACCATTATGTCCTACTTCAGACTAGTCCGTTGTTGGTCGTACTTGTCCATGTTGTCAGTGGCCGTTTGAAATTCAAACGTTGGCACGTACGTCATCTGTTTTGTCAATCGATGACGTGAAATTGTCGGTGGCCCCAAAAGGCTAGACTAGTCCGTGGCATAGGGCTGGACTAGTCCGGGGTTGCCCTGGTGGCAACGGTTAGTTTTCGAGACCCCTATAAAAAGGGAACCCCCGACCCCTATTTGATAACTCTCGAACCCTAGCGCCACCACAACTGACCTAGAGCCATCTAAAGCATTATACTCGTCCTACTAGCCCTCTAAGACCAAATCTTGAAGAGATTAGGGTTTGGGAAGGAGAGTGAAGGAAGATCATCGCGCTTTGGCTCTCGATTTGATCTCTTACACATTGTGTTGTGTTTTGTGACTTGTGTGAGTTGAGATTCAAGTGTTCCTTGTTGTATTGATTCTTGGGAGCCTCAACTTGTGAGCAGCCCCAATCAAACTTGGTGACTACCCTTTGGTATAGTGGAAACCAAGTCGGCCATTGTGGTGGCTTGGTGAGAAGAGGGTCAAGTGAGATCCAGTCTTTGTGTGGACTTCTCAACGTGGATGTAGACTTCTTCGTGGAGCTGAACCATGGGATAAATCTTGTCTCACATGTTCCTTTACATTTGATAATCACTAGAATTGTTTTTAGGGTTCATATTGTTCTTCACTTTGATTTTTGTTGAAATCTTGTAACCTAATTGCTTACACTTGTTAATCTAAGTTGTACTTGGTTACTATACATTGCATACATCTTTAGTGAACTTAAATTCCGCAAATAACTTGTAGAAATCAAGTTTTTTGGTTTTCCCCTTGTGCTGAGCGAACTAGTTAGGCCCTGTCCAGACAAGTCCGACCTTAGTGATTTAATCTCGTTTGATTAAGCCATTTCAGGTCTTATTGCCTATTCACCCCCCTCTAGGCAACTTTCAATTGGTATCAGAGCAGGTATCTCCACCAAGAGTCTAACAACTCGAAGAGGAAATGGTCGGAAGGGGTGACAACGAGATTTCGATGATTGTCGATGACGACAACACGAAGAACGTCGATGTTCTTCAAGAGGATCCTATTGACGACGAAGAAGTTTGTCTACTCAACGCGCGGCTTCGTGAGAAGCTCAATGTCCCCAAGAGGGAAATCAAGTCGATCGCTCCAATCACACTAACAATGGGAGTAGCTCACAAGACTACTCCCGGAATCCTTACAACTATGAGCGACTAACCACAAGCAACCATTATTTATCCATTCCCATTGGAAAACCTCATCCTTTTGATGTAAATGATTATTCTATGTGGAAGCATAATATGAAGATGCATCTCATCTACTTAAACCCTAGCTTGTGGCAAATTGTCTTGACAGGTGTGCATCTTCCCAAGAATGAGGAAGAGATAACTACGGAGCAAGTTGTGCTCCTCCATCGCAATGCTCAAGCTGTTGGAGTAATTACCTCCTCATTGACTCGATAGGAGTTCAACCGCATTGAAAGATTGGAGGTGGCCAAGGAAATATGGGACGCCCTCAAGACGGAACATGAGGGCAACTGTATCATACGGGAGGCCAAGATCGAGATGATCGAAGGAGAACTTGGGAGGTTCACTATCATGGATGGTGATTCTCCCCAAGACATGTACAACCGCCTCAAGACTTCATCAACAAGAGTCGATCTTATGGAAGCACATGGTGGATGGACCACAAAGTGGTAAAGAGAATGATTCGGGCATTCATGCCTAGAAATGTCACTCTTTGCTCGCTAATCCGTGAGAGTCCGGGATATAAGATGACTCCTGAAGAAGTGCTAGGGAGGATCATCAACCATGAGATGATGGAGCAAGAATCTATGTTCTACAACGATCTACAAAAGCTCTCCTCCTCCAAGAAAAGGGATGTTACATTCAAGGCAACATCTTCAAGATCTCAAGAAAAGGGAGAAAGTGATGAAGAAAGCCCTGACACCGATGAGGAAGAGCCACTCTTCATCAACAACTTCAAGAGGATGTGGAGAATAAAGAGGGGGAGCTGCCATCATGAAAGCAAGAGCAAAGACAAGACCAAGACAAGATCAAAGAGGGCTTGCTACAATTGTGGGGAGTATGACCACTTCATTGTGGATTGCCCACATGAGGGAAACAAAAAGAAGGACGGCAAGTCCAAAGAGAAGAAGTACTTCAAGAAGAAGAAGCAATCGGGACACGCCCACCTTGGAAAGGAGTGGGATTCAAATGAAGAATCATCCTCCGATGAAGAAGAGAAAATAGCAATTATCGCCATTAAGAAGTCAACTATGGAGAACAATCTCTTCCCCAACTTGGACAATTCAAGGCCAACTTGCCTCATGGCCAAGGAGGGAAGAAAGAAGGTTAAATCTAAATCCTCTTCTTCAATTCCTTCACATGATGATTTTGATAGTAGTAGTGAGAATGAACATATGCTTAAGGATATGGGTTAAGAGTACATTGAAGAGATTGAAATTGTTGACGGGTGAGATATTTGAGAAGGGAGAGATCATCAACCATCAAGAGGACATGCTCATCCAACAAAAGGAGAGATGTCAAGAGTTTGAGGAGATCTTGGAGCTTGAAAGGGAAAGAACCAAGGCACTTGAGCGTGAACTCGCTTTGAGCAAGGAAACTTGCTCAAACCTTGAGAACACTACAATTGTGCTCAAGGATGAACTTGTTAGCTTGACAAAAGTTAACAAGATCCCTGAAACACAAGTGGAGCCTCTCAAGGTCAATTCACCTTCTTCCTCTACAAGTTCATCTTCCAAAAATATCAAAACCGAAACACCTCAACCTTGAAAATGCTCAAACTTGATTCTAAAACTTAAAGATGAGCTTAAGTTGGCACAAAACAACCAAGCACCGAAATGCCAAAACTTCTAAGAATGGCAAAGACTTGACTGTTTTTGTCAAAGGAGGTTCATACAACACTAATAAAGGAAAGAACATTGATACACCACCTAAAATGCCTAAGAAGGAACCTCATCCTTTGTTCCATGATTTTGATGCTTCATATGTGTTATTAAGGAACAAGTTTGGTAAAGCTTATGCTAGGTATGTTGGCCCACACCGCAAGAGTCCTAAACCTTGTGTGTGGGTACCCAAGTGCCTCTTGACTAACATCAAAGGACCCAACACCGCTTGGGTACCTAAAGCCAAGGCTTAACATCTTTTTGTAGGCATACTCCTCCTGTGGAACCAAGAGGGTTCTTGATAGTGGATGCACAAATCATATGACTGGAGAGAGGAATATGTTTGTGGAGTATGAACAAAATGAAGATCCAAGTGAAGGAATCTATTTTGGGGACAATAGCCAAGGAAAAATCCTTGACACCGGTAAAATTGCTATATCCCCTAATCATACTCTTTCTAATGTTTTACATGTTGATTCCCTTGATTATAACCTCTTGTACATATCACAACTATGTGACAAAGGTTATAATTGTTTATTCACTAATGAGGTTGTGACCGTCACAAGGAGAAGCAATGACTCAATTGCTTTTAAGGGTGTACTCAAGAGAAAGCTCTATCTTGTGGATTTCTCCGCAGATAAAGCCCAACTTGATACATGCTTAATTGCAAAAACTAACATGGGATGGCTTTGGCATAGAAGGCTAGCCCATGTTGGGATGAGGAATTTACAAAAACTCCTTAAGGGCGAGCACATATGAGGCTTGAAGAATGTTGTGTTTGAAAAGGATTGGCCATGTAGTGCATGTCAAGCCGGAAAGCAAGTTGGAGCTCCACATCCATCCAAGAACATCATGACGACAACAAGACCATTGGAGCTTCTACACATGGACCTCTTTGGTCCAATCGCCTACAGTAGTATTGGTGGTAACAAATATGGTCTTCTAATTGTTGATGATTTTTCACGTTTCACTTGGGTGTTCTTTTTGCATGATAAGAGTGAGACTCAAGGTGTCCTCAAGAAATACTTGAGTAGAGCTCAAAATGAGTTCTCCTTAAGTATCAAGACCATAAGGAGTGACAATGGCACCGAATTCAAGAATACTCAAGTTCAAGAGTTTTTGGATGAAGGAATCAAGCATGAGTTCCCGGCCCCCTACTCCCCTCAACAAAATGGGGTGGTTGAGAGGAAGAATAGGACCCTCATCGAGATGGCAAGAACCATGCTTGAAGAATATAAGATGTCGGACCGGTTTTGGGCGGAAGCGGTCAACACCGCTTGCCATGCCATCAACTGGTTTTACCTTCACCGCATTCTCAAGAAGACATCTTATGAGCTCCTAATTGGTAACAAACCCAACATCTCTTACTTTCATGTTTTTGGGAGCAAATGCTATATTCTCAACAAGAAGCCTAGGACTTCGAAGTTCGCTTCTAAGTCCGACGAGGGTTTCTTGCTTGCTTATGACTCAAACACTTACGCCTATTGTGTCTTCAACAAATCCTCCGAAATTGTTGAATTAGCACGTGACGTAGTATTTGATAAGACTAATGGCTCCCAAGTGGAGCAAGTTGATTGTAATGTGCTAGATCAAGAAGAAGCTCCACAAGTGGTCATAGGAAGGATGGCACTTGGAGACATTCGACCACAAGAACAAACTCAAGACCCAAGAGATCATCTCTTGCATCAAGCAAGTTCTTTCTCAAATGATCAAGTTCAAGTCCTCCAAGATGCGCTCCAAGAAGATGAAAATGGAGGCATCAATCAAGGGGGAGACACTTAAAATGAGGAAAATGAAGATGAAGATTCAAGACCTCAAGCACCTCACCCAAGAGTACATCAAAGCGTTCAACGGGATCATCCTGTTGACAACATCCTAGGAGACATATCCAAGGGGGTTGTCGGAGTTTGGTTCCGGCAATTCTCCCGGTACTACTGTTGGCAGCCCGCGGAGTTTGTAGTTCGGTTGTGGGCGCGCAGAGATTCAGAACACGATGGCAAGTTGACACGAGGATTTACGTGGTTCGGGCCGCCTAAGCGTAATACCCTACTCCACGGGGTGTGTAGTTGTTGTATTGAGCGTCTGAGCACTTGTGAGTGTGTCTAGACTTGTGTGGAAGTCCAGAAGAGTCTCTCATGTGTATCGCTCGACCAGTCCTTTTATAGTACAAGGACTGGTCGTTACATCGTTAGCCTGACCCGACATGTAGCCCTGGCGGTTACTGATGCTTAATACACAATTAATGAGCTTAATTACCCTTAATAGTGTGGTAATGAGCCTTGACAGTGCTGTTACTCGTATTAAGGGCCCTCCGATCGTGTGTCATTAAGATGGTATTAATGACACTTAATCGGGTCTTGAAGTCTTTAATTGTCCCCTGAAGGTCCGAGCTGTTGGGGGTCCACCAGTCTGCTTGTTGAAGTTGAAGGTCCGGCGGTTGGACGCATGGCAGCTTTGGAACTTTACGTCTGGGACGGGTAGGTCCGGTGTTGTTGTACACGTGTCAGTACTGGAGCTTCCCTCTGTCAAGGGTTAGGTCTGGGGGTGCCTCATAGGTATTTAGCCCAGAGCTATCCCATGTGTGGGATGTAGCTCCGGTTGCAGGATACACGTGGCAGCACTGGGACTAACCATAGAAGGGAGGCAGGTCCGGTTCCGTATGACACGTGGGGCCTTTGGGGGTCTTCAACTCAGACGGGTGAAGTTCCTTTTCTCTTTTTGCAGTCCCAAGGGGTATTCGGTATGCAGGGTACCAATAGTGGCCCCCTAGGCCCACCTCTGGGTGAGAACTTTTGGATGAAGTCGATTTGCCGGAGGTGGGTCCATCTTTCGGTTTTTGAGTCGTGTCTTCAAGGGTCTTTGGATGTGTCATTGGTGTCAGTTTGTAGTTAAACCATCACCGCGTGGCATATCCAGGATGCGGCAGGTGAGATCTGAGCGTGTGGATCTCACACAATTGAAGGTCGTCGGTTCCCGATACGAAAACCGTATTGGTTCCGCGCGCCCTGTTAGGCTGCCGCCCTCGAGCTTCCCGCTTCTCATGATCGCAACTGTTTTCCTGGGGTAAGGACCTCGACTTGATCGTCGGGGTGGCTCCGGGCCCCCTTATCATTGGCAGGGTGAAGTTTTTGAACTGTATCGTCGGCCCCTCTGCGGTTTCCATCCAAGCGTTGCGGGGGCTTACTTAAGAAGGAAAGCGCGCACCGTTTGGGGATTCTTTACGCCTTCATTTGAACTTGTGCTCGAATCCTCCAGACTTTTGCTTGCTTTTCATCTCTCACCCCACTGTGCCGCGATGAAGTTGGTACTCCCCAAGAGCCGCATTGGGATCAAGAAGGAGTTGTCTAGGGTCCGGACCTACATGGGTTGGTCCAGTGACTCCTTCAACAACGACATCCGCTATGGAAAGCTTCCCTTCGAGAAGGAGCGAGCCGGAGATATGGTGTACTTCCATGGGTACGCCATGGCGGGTTTGATTCCGCCTTTCTCCACTTTCTTTCTGATGCTGCTTGATTTCTATGGTCTGCAGCTCCACCATCTCGGCCCCCACTCAATCTTGTTGGTGGTGACTTTCGTCCACTTTTGCGAGATGTGGGTGGAAGTGCCCCCTTGCGTGGAGTTGTTCCGGACTTTCTTCACTGTCCACCCCACCAGGAAGAGTGATGAGTTCATTGGCTTCTACTACTTCGTGATGCGTAAAAACTCCCCCCTCAAGTACTTGAGGTCCTTTCCTTCCGGCAAGTGGGATGACTAGAAGAAAGCCTGGGTGGTCATCACCGTCGAGGGACACGAGAGGCTGGAACTTCCTGAAGGCCTCCCCCGCATCGACACCAACATTTGGAGTGATGTGCCGGAGCTGTCGAGGGAGTACAGGCCCATTCTGGACAAAATCCAGGAGTGTGTCAAAGGTGGGGTGACCCCTCAGATGGTCTTCGGCAACTTCTTGATGAACAGGTGGGCCCCGCTGAGGGCTAGGGGGCGACCTGCCTGGCCTTCAACAGTGAGATGGATACCAACTGCATTGAGGTTGGTTCGGGCACCAACTTGACCGGTGAATCCTTGAAGACCCATCTCAAGAAGTTCCAGCCTGGGAACATTGGCCTTGGCGACGTGTCTCCACTGGCGGCCTTCCTTCCTCTGAATATGATACCAGAGGAGTGCAGAGAGCTCCGGGGGTAGATGCCGTTGTTGGACGACTTGGGCCTGATGGAGAGGTGATCAATCTCTGGGGTGGCAATCCCTGGAGCTTCTGAAGGTGGCTCCGCTCCCGCCCCGAAGCCAAGAGCTGAAGTCATAGGCAAGGGCAAGGAGTTGGCTGAACCCTCGAGACGCAAGAGGAAGTTGAAGCATTCTGACGGGAGGTCCGTCATACCTGCTCCTTCCACAGCAGCTCCTTCTCCCCGACGGAGGAGGTCTTCTACGGCGGCAACCACTCGAGCATCAGCATCTCCCCAGGACGCTTGCTCCGGCCATGTGGCTCCGGTACTAGGGCCAGCTGAGGGCTCTAGGTCCGAGGGTCCTTCTCAGTCGAGGGGGGGCCTCAACCAAGACGACGCCGGCGGCAGAAGCAAGCTCCAGGGAGCCTTCCGGAGCTACTACGCCAATGGCGACAGGGCCTGCCCTGAGCGTCCTGTGAAGAGGTCCTGCGCTAGCTGGAGCGGAAGCCTTCCGAGGTAAATTTGATTTTTTACCTCATTTGATTGTTTTTTGTTGTAACCATGTTTTGAGTTTCTTCGTCCTTCATCCACAGGGTGCCCAAAGAAAGGGGCTGAAGCTCCAGTTCCTGCAGCGGCAACTGATGCTGCACAGACGGAGGCTCCAACTCCAGTTCCAGAGCCACCCCAAGAGGTGGCTGAGGCCGCGGCAGCTCCGGCGCCAGCTGTCGTGGTCCTTGACCTCGAGTCATCCCCTGAAGCTCCCGTGGTAGTGTCGGACCATGGGATTGAAGATGTACCAGCGGCACCAGCTCCGGAGGTTGAAGCTCCGGGTTTGGATGCTGAGATGATGGACGCTCCAGCCTCAGAGCCGGAGGTAGCTGCAGTTCCGACCCTAGAGCCAAATGTTGTTGAAGCCCCGGCGACGGAGCTGGGTGTTGATGAAGCCCCGGCGGTGGAGACGGGTGTTGATGAAGCCCCGACAGTGGAGCCAGGTGTTGATGAAGGTCTGGCGGCGGAGCCCGGTCTTGATGAAGTTCTGGCGCTTGAGCCGGTTGTCGCAGAAGTGCCAGCGCCCGAGCCGATGGAGGTCGAAGCACCGGCGCCTGAATAGGCAGCGGAGGAGGCACCAGTACCGTAGCCGGAAGTGGCCTCAGCTCCGGCCGAGTCTTCAACACCTGCCCCAGAGGTGGTGGTTCCAGAGGTGCCCGCACCTGAGCCAGAGTGCCAAGACGAAGCTGTCGGTCCTGCACCTGAGGGACCAGCTGCTGGTGACCTGGCGGCGGGACCTTCGGAGTCGACTCCGGAGGTAGAAACTTCCGTTGCAGGACCTTCCTCAACGGCGACCGAGGCTATCCCAGAGGGCGGTCCTAGTGCCGTGGAAGCTCAGGGGACATCTCTTGTAGAGTGGGACCCGATTTTTGTTATGGAGAACCCGCTAGAGCCAGCGGAGAGGACCCCGGTAGGTCCAGAGCCAATCCCTTTGTCGTTATCCATTGATAATCCTGCTCCAGCCTTCATCAAGTTCAGCTGGCCTTTTACCACGACAGCAAGGCCCTCGAGGAGGAGCGCCAACCTTAGGAGGTGGCGCAACTGGCTCCAATTCGAGACCAAGCTGGCACAGACGAGGCTGGTCGACGACAAGGAGTGAGTGAAAAGGGAGAAGGTCCGGTTGGAGTAGTGGGGTCAGCTGCTGGATGAGAGGGAAAGCATGACCGATCCCGCGACGACCAGTCCCGGGCCATCCACGAACAGGTCGTGGCTGCTAATGAAGCAGCGAATGACCGCCAAGAGAACTCAGCGCCATGCACGACAGCCTCGTCAAGCGCCGGGAGGCTCTTGAGGAGCGGGAGAAAAAGCTCGAAGATGAAGAGCAAAAACTCTTGGAGCTGTGGGATGACCTCGTGAAGAGGGAGGAGGAGCTTACTCAGAGGCTGACTCTGGGTTACAAGAGTCTCGCAGAGCACACCAAGAAGTTGGAGGAGCGCTGCGAAAAAGAGGAGAAGAAGGCCTGGCGGCGAAGACAGGACCTCACCACGAGGGAGAATGAAATTGCTGCCGGGGAGAAGAAAGTGCGGGGCCGAGAGAAAGAGTTGGCCGACTGCCAGAACAAGATCCACCTCCGGGAAGAGGAACTTGGTAAACTCGAAAGGAAAGTTGCTGAAAAGATTCAGCAGAACGCCAAAGAAGTCGAGCGCCTTGCCCGGGAGAATTTGGAGCTTGCGGCGACCAAGAGATCCTTGGAAGATGTGCGAGGCTCAAGGGATGCAGAGTCCCAACAAGTTTGGCACTTCTTGGGCAAAGCCAATCATGTGCTAACGCCACTGGGCTTCAGTCCGGTGCGCCCGGATGATCCGGATCTGGAGCTGGACCTGGCGTTGAAGGCGTTGAGCTCGGCGGGCAGCAAACTCAACAAGATGGGCGATCTCATCGTGGACCAGTTGGAAATCGAAGGGCAATCCCTGGCGAAGAACGTCGCAGAGTACATGCTGATGTGCTACACAAGCTGGGATCCTCACTTTCCACTAGACCCGGTGCTTGAAGGTCCCATTGACGAAGAGGGAGATGCCGCCAAGGCCAGCGTGTCGGGAGTTGCACAGAAGTTCGCCTCATTCTTCCATAGGGTTTAGGACTTTCTCTTTGTAGCTCCCGCTTGTATCTTCTCTTCTTTTTCTCCAATTTTGTAATCTCTTGTCTCCAGATTAATGAAATCCAAGAAATTTATGAATTTCATTTTTTGTCTTCAACACCTTTGTCCCACTTGGCCCCCTGGTAGATGTACACAATTTGATTGTGAACATGTACCAAGAGGATGTAGCATTTTGTTGAAGACTTGCGCGCTTCAAACTTGTAGTTTGTAGGTCCGAAGTTGTTGATAGTAGGGGCCCCCTGAGGTTTTCAGAGCTTAGTAGCTCCGGCAGTGACCCTTGTCAACACGTAGAGCATCGACAGTTAGTCCTCTGGGGTTGTCTGAGCTTGGTAGCTCCGGCAGCGACCACTGTCAACACGCGGTGCGTCGACAGTAGACCCCACTGGGGAGTCTTCCCGCCATCTTTTCTTCACATTGACGGCTAGCCCCCTGGATTTGCCGGAACTTGGTGGCTCCGGCGACGCCTACTATCAATTTTTGAAACATTGACAGCGGGCCACCTTAGGGCTGTCGGAGCTTTGATAGCTCTGGCTTCATCCACCATCATCATGAGATCTTTATTTTTCATGCACACTGAAGTCAAGAAAAACAGTAAAATCCATTTCTCATCTATAACTCGTTTGCGGCTTACTATTCGTTAAAGAAATTTTTAGGTCGAACGCAATTCTATATACAATCAAGTGCATTTGCTTATGTTCTTCAGGTCCAATTGTATCCTGGACTCACCTTACTTCGGCCTGTCGGGGTGTAGGTAGAGTGACGTACTTAGGGTGCAGGACCAGGCTATGTCGATAGCACACTCCGAACCTAGATTGGCTTGGCGGCATTCAGGCGAGTAGACCATTCAACAATGTTAAGACCCGAAAGAATTAACAAAGTGACTTGAATTATATATGAATTGGTCGAGCTAAAGATTCTTGATAATTGCACAACTTTGTTATAGACAAGAAAGCGAAAAATAAAAAATATTGAGCCTATACAAAATAAATACACGTGGAGTCTGTTTTCACATAATGATGTCTTTCATTATAGGTCTGGGGTACAGGGGAAACAAGAACTCTTAGGGTACGAAACCAGGCTAAGTGTGTTTCGTTTCTCGTTTGACCCAAGGTAGCTAGCTACACTTTTAGTTCTGAGACTGTGACAAGTGTTGCATGAACTTTGCGGACCTTCCGGGGAAGGTCCGGCTATTCTCCTGAAGGAGCTACTTGTCTCTGTACAATGACTCTATAACATACATCACATGTAACTACAGACTCACCTCCGTGATATTAAGCGTAGAACTTACAGAGGTGCTCAATGTTCCAAGGATTAGGAAGAGGTGTCCCATCCTCGGTTGCCAAGCGAACGCATCTGGGACGGGATACTTTGATCACTCGGAAGGGTCCTTTCCAGCTGGGGAGAGTTTGTTTAACCCTTCTCGAGTTTGTATTCTCCATAGCACCAGATCGCCTTCCTCGAGCTGTCGGCTGTGAACATGCCTTTGGTGATAGCGCCGAAGAGCTTGGCGGTATCGGGCATTCTGAACAGCTGCTCGGCACCTTCCCTCTTCAACGAGGTCAAGGTCTTCACGCTGGAGCTGGTCCTGCAAGGCATCGTCGAAGGTCCGGACCCGGAGCGACCCCAAGGTGATTTCCGGAGGAAGGACTGCTTCAGCTCCGTACACCAGGAAGAAGAATGTCTATCTAATTGACTGATTTGGAGTTGTTCTGTTTGCCCACAAGGTGGGCGGAAGCTCTTTGATCTAGTTGGCTCCATGTTTTTTCAGGCGCTCATATGTGCGCGTCTTGAGTCCTTTTAGGATTTCTGCATTTGCTCTCTCAGCTTTTCCATTGCTTGCCGGGTGAGCTACTGAGGCGTAGCTGACTTGAATGCTGAGGTCTTTGCAATATCCTTGGAATGCAGAGCTTGTGAATTGGGTCTCATTGTCAGTTATGATCTTGTTTGGGACTCCAAATCTGCATACGATGGACTGCTAGAAATTGATAGTTGATTGCTTGTTTATTGTCACAACTGGAGTTGCTTCTGGCCATTTGGTGAACTTGTCGATGGCAACATACAGGAACTTGTAACCTCCGATGGCTCTTGGGAAAGGTCCCAAGATATCCATCCCCCACATAGCGAATGGCCATGTAGGAGGTATCATTTGTAGAGGTTGAGCTGGTGTGTGAATTTGCTTTGCATGGAACTGGCATGCTTCGCATTTCTTCACTAGCTCGATTGCATCCTGGAGTGCTGTAGGCCAGTAAAAACCATGCTGGAAGGCTTTACCAACCAGCGTGCGGGAAGACGTGTGGTTCCCACACCCGCCTCCATGGATTTCTGCGAGGAGCTCGCAGCCTTCTTCCCTTGAAATGCACCGCATTAGGACGCCGTTGGCACCACGCTGGTAGAGATCTCCTTCTACCAGTGTGTATCTTTTAGCCAATCTGACTATCCAGTCAGTGGATACATTATCTTCAGGAAGGAAATTGTCTTTCAAGTAGCCCCGGATCTCCGATATCCATGCATCGGAGCTAACATGAGCATTTGAGTCTTGCATGCTGGGTTGCTCGGAGCTTCCTGCAGCACCTACGACCCTTGATGGACGCCATGGTAACAGTACCATCGGGACCGCCAACTTCGAGGTGCTGGTCTCGCCCCCTTCGCTCAGTTCGGCAGGCTGAGCTATTGGTCTTGACGATCTCTGGGTGAAGGTTCCATCGGGTGTCGGTGCTCCAGTTGAAGCTTTCGTCGAGAGTTCGTCGGCTTCAGCGTTGTTGAGACGCTGGACATGGCAAAGATCCAGGACATTGAAGTCCTTTTGAAGCTTCTGGACTTCAAGTAGGTATGCAGCTAGTTGAGGGTTGTTGCAGCAACATTCACCTTTGACTTGTTTTATGACGAGCTGGGAATCACCCTTTACCAACAGCTGCTTGACACCATATGATAGTGCCACCTTGAGCCCATAGATTAGTGCTTCATACTCCGCCATGTTGTTGGTCGCCTTGAAGTCAAGGTGAACCATGTATTTGACCTTCTCCCTGGTCGGAGCGAGGAGGAGGACTCCAGCTCCGGCCCCCTGCTTCTGCACGGAGCCGTCGAAGTAGAGAGTCCAGTGAGGCTCGGTGAAAACCGAAACCTTGGGTTCCAGCTTCTGCTCACTGGGGCCCCCAGGATTTGATGGAGAGGGGGTCCATTCCGCCATGAAGTCCGCCAGTGCTTGACTCTTAATTGCTTGTCTTGGGACGAATTGAAGATCGAACTAAGCCAGTTCCGCTACCCACTTTGCAATGTTCCAAGTAGAGTTGGGGTTATGCAAGATTGAACGCAGTGGATAAGAAGTTACCACTGAAATCTTGTAAGCTTGGAAGTAGTGTCAGAGCTTCCTAGAAGCAATAAGAACTGCGTAGAGTAGCTTATGCACCTCCAGGTACCGAGTCTTGGCATCATGGAGTACTTCGCTGATGAAGTACACTGGGCGTTGGACTGTCCGGACCCTCCCGAAGGGGCCCAAAGCTTCCTCCTCATCAACACGGACCCTCTCGGAGGGGTCCGGACCTTCGTCGGGGACCTCCAGGTTCTTGCTTGACGAACCTGGAGCTTCTTCTGCAGTGACCTGGACCTTCTCGGAGGGGTCCAGATCTTGTTGCTCAGCAACAGCAACTCCACCGTTTGAAGGAAGTTGATCCTCTGGCATCTCGCCTTGAGGATCGGGGTCTGGGAGCTGGGACCAGACTTGTCTTCAGGTAGCTCCGGACCCTCCCGGAGGGATCTGGACTCCTGAACTAGAGATGGTTATGGTCTTTCCACAACTAGGACCATGCTGACAACTTCGTCAGTTGCCAAAATGTAAAGTAGAAGTGGCTCACCAGGATTCGGAGCTACCAAAGTTGGTAGAGTGGTGAGGAGCTGCTTTAACTCCTGGAATGCCTTTTCTGCTTCTTCAGACTATTGAAATGGTCCGTACTTCCTCAATAACTTGAAGAAGGGTAGCACCCGTTCCGTCAGTCTTGTGATGAACCGGCTGAGGGCAGCTAGACATCCAGTCAGCTTCTGGACGTCCTTAATGCGGGCTGGTGGCCGCATGTCTTCAATAGCTTTAATCTTTGCCGGATTCGCTTCTATTCCTTGGTGGTTCACCAAGAATCCAAGAAGCTTTTCGGAGCTAACCCCGAAGACACACTTGTTTGGGTTCAGCTTCGTGTGTGTGATTCACAACTTGTCGAAGACAGCTTGTAAGGTGTCAAGTAATGACTCCTTGTTCTTGATCTTGACGACGATGTCATCGACGTACACTTCCACTACATCTCTGATAAGCTCTCCAAAAGTTTTGTACATAGCACATACAAACGTTGAAGCAGCATTTATGAGACCGAATGGCATGGCAGTGTAACAATATAATCCATCTACTGTGATGAAGGAAGTATGCTCTTCATCTTCCCTAGACATTCTGATTTGATGATACCCAGAATATGCGTCTAGGGAACACAGTAATTCGCACCCGGAGGTGGAATCCATTATGTGATCTATTCTAGGTAGTGGGAATGGATATTTTGGACATGCCTTATTCAGTGTAGTGTAGTCGGTACACATCTGAAACTTCCCGCTGGCCTTGGGTACAACGACTGGGTTTGCCAGCCATTTTGGGTGGAAGACTTCTCGGATGAATTCAGCTTCAAGCAACTTCTTCACTTCTTGACAGAAAGTGCATCTAGGAATCCCATCTGGGTTTTGGATGATTTATGACAAGCAAATGAGATCCTAACCTATTTGGTTAGATGAGCACAGGTTTTAATAGCAAAATAAGCAAAGTGCCAAAAAGAAGTGAGAATGAGGAGCAAAGTGGAAATGATCTCAAGGAAGAAGAATAGTATATCATTGTGTATGGAGTGTGTTAAGGAAACACACCCCAAGATCTCAATCACAATTAAACACACACATTGCACAAAGTTATACAGGACCGGACTAGTCCGAATGTCACCAGACTAGTCCGATATCCTCTCTGCACAAAATCCGACAAGTCCGATATCCATCAGACTAGTCCGATATCTCTCTGACTAGAATCAGACTAGTCCTCCCCAGTGCGGACTAGTCCTCAAAACACTTCACAAGTCACACAAAATCGGACAAGTCCGATCACCACCAGACTAGTCCGATATTCATTCTGATCTGAATCGGACAAGTTTGATGTTAGCACGGACTAGTCCGAAATACCCTCTGACCTAAATCGGACAAGTCCTCCAAGTGCATACTTGTCACCCAATTCACTTAGGGTTTCACATGTCCGCACAAGTCTGATAACTATTGGACTAGTCCGAAGATTTCCAGAAGAGAAATCGGACAAGTCCGCCCCTAGCCGGACTAGTTCGATATTTCGGGACACTTAGGGTTTGCTACACACAGCACACCGGACTAGTCCGGTGTCCACCACGGACTAGTCCGATCTTTCTAAACCCTAATGATAACTTTTAGAAGCCCCATATAAATAGAGGTGCACGGCCCAACTTTGAACTCTCTCGAACCCTAGCGCCATCACACCTCCCAAGAGCCTCAAAAACCACATCTCTCCATGAAATTAAGTGCAACAAAGATCAATCCTTTGAGGATTCACTCTAGATCATTGGAGAGACACGTTCAACACTCATTAAGCTCTTGGTTTGATTCTCTAACACACTCCTGTGATTTCATTGTAATCTTTTGAGCGTGTTCTTGGTGGTATTTCGTATTGTAATCTAAGGGAGCTCTCAACGTGTGAGAAGTATACCTCTTTGTGATAAGTGAAAGAGGATTGGCCTTCGTGGCGATCCGACGAGGGTAGGGTTGGAGAAGACCCGGTCCTTTTGTGGACTCCTCAACGTGGATGTAGGTTGCCTCTGTGGGAACCAAACCACGAGATAAATCTCTTGTGTTCTTGTTTTGTGTTCATCGTTCTTTACATTATATCAATCTAGGGTTTCAATTAATCTTTCTCACTTTATGTTGAAATATCAAATTTAAGATTGACTTGTGATATACCCTAGTACATAATCTTGCAACACATAAGTTACAAGTATATTTCCGTTGCTACACCCTAGAATCAAACTTAATCAATCAAACTTGATCAACCTAGTCCATACACACCGGACTAGTCCGCACTTTACCGGACTAGTCCAATATCTCTGGTTTTGAACTGGTTGTTAAGTGTTGCAGGTTCCGACAAATTTCAAAAAGGCCTATTCACCCCCCTCTAGGCCACATTCAATTGGTATCAGAGCAGGTTCTTCAAGAAAGAGACTAATTGCTCGAAGAAGATCATGTCGAACATGAAGGACATCCACAAGAGCAACAACCAAGAAAAGGTTGATGATGAAAAGAACCTCAAGGTGGAGAAGCTCCTCGAAGCCATTCAAGACATTGAGGACGACGATGAGAAGACGCTAGAACTAAATGCGCTCCTAAGAAAGAAGACACTTTCCAAAGGGAAAGTGAAAATTGAAGAAAAGAAGAAGGGGAGTAGTCACACCGACTACTCTCGATATCCTTTTAACTATGATCGTCTCAACTCCAATAATAATCATTATTTGTCTATCCCACTTGGAAAAGCCCCACATTTCGATGGAAATGATTACTCAATGTGGAGGCAAAATATGAAAATGCAACTAATTTCCCTCAATCCAAGTTTATGGCATATTGTGTGCACAGGGATAGATATCCCGGATGACGACGAAGAGCACACACCAAGCCAAGAGTAGGCTATTCATAGAAATGCTCAAGCCGCGGCAGTAATTACCTCTTTGCTCAGTCGGGACGAGTTCACCAAGGTGGATGGACTCGAGATTGCTAAGGAGATTTGGGACACACTGCAAACTGCACATGAAGGTGACCGTCATGTGCGTGAAGCAAAGATCGAAATGATTGAAGGTGAATTAGGAAGATTCGCAATTGAAGAAGATGAGTCACCACAGGAAATGTACAACCGGTTGAAGACACTCGTCAACAAGGTCAGATCGAAGTAAGAAGTGGAATGACCACGAGGTGGTAAAGCTCATCCTTAGAGCTTTCATGCCTCACAACATCACCCTATGCTCCATGATCAGAGAAAGCCCCGGATACAAAAGGATGACTCCGGATGAACTGTCGGATCATCAACTTCAAGATGATGGAAAAACAAGCAAAGCATGTCAAGGAGATTGCCGACCTCACCTCGGCAAAGAAGAAAGGGTTTGCTTTGAAGTCCACCCTCAAGCCCCTATCTAAAGAATCTAGAGAAGCTTAACTAGAAGAAGACAGTGATGACGAGAGCAGTGAATTATATGAAGAAGACATGATATTGTTCATGAAGAAATTCAAGAGAATAATGAAGAAAATTCAAGGCGCCAAATCAAGTGAAGGAAAGTACAAGGAAAGAACAAAGCCAAAGTTGAGGCGGGCATGCCATAATTGTGGTGAGTACAGCCACTTTATAGTTGATTGCCCATATGAAGAGAACAAGAAAAAGACTAAAGAAGCCAAGCCTCAACCCAAGAAATTCTTCAAGAAGAAGAAACAAGCCGAACAAGTTCACATAGGGAAAGAGTGGGACTCAAATGATGAGTCCTCATCATCTGAAGAAGAAGAGATGGCTAGCGTAGCTATCGAGAAGACATCTAAGAAGTCTACTCTCTTCCCTAAACTCGACGCAAGGAAGGGAGATGGCACTTGCCTTATGGCAAAGGAAGGTAAACGCAAGGTAACCATTAAACCCCCTTCTGTGCATTCCTATTCTAGTGATGATGAAATCAATAGTGATAATGAGGATATGCTTATTGTAGATAGGAAAACAGCCACAAAAATGAAATTTTTGCTTGATCAACTTGTTGAGAATGAGAGGTTAATACATAGTCAAGAGGACATGATCATCTCCCAAAAGGAGGAATATGTCGAACTTGACAAGCTTCTAGAACTTGAAAAGGAACAAAGCAATTCACTAGAGCTTGTGTTAGCTTCAAGCAAGGAAACTTGCTTGGAGTTAACCGACTCAAATGCTACAATCAAGGACCAACTTGCTGACCTGATCAAGGTTAACAAGATCCTTGAAGTGCAAGTTGAGGCACTCAAGCAAGGTGAACCCTCTTCCTCTTTAAGTTCACCTTCTCAACCCACTAAAACTGAGTTTGCTTATGCTTGTACATGCAAGAAAGTTGACACCAGTTTGAAGGACAAGCCAACCTCTACAAAGGATAAACATCCTGCCCAAAGTGGCATATTTGACAAGGAGAAGATCAAATATGCACGTAGTGCATACTTGGTCAAAAGACCTCCAAATGTCAAATATGGCATTGGTTACTCTTATGGTGAAAAGAAACATGCTAGAAGCTATAAGAATAACAAGGAGTGGATTACCTTTGTAAAGGGAAGACCCTCTCAAACTGGAAAGTCAAAGATTAAAATAGTAATCACACATGAACACCAGACTAGTCCGGTTGGTGTCCGGACAAGTCCGGTCCTCCGGACAAGTCCGACCTCCCAGACTAGTCCTATACATAAACAACAACAGTTATTGTTTATAACTTTTGATGCCTCGTATGTCTTAATGAAAAATAATTTTGGCAAAGTTTATGCTCATTATGTTGGGCCACACCATGAGAACAACAAGTCTCATGTGTGGGTGCCCAAATGTCTTGTAACTAACCTCCAAGGACCCAAGCAAGCTTGGGTACCTAAAACCAAAGCATAATTTGTTTTTGCAGGCCTATTCCTCCAGTGGATCTAAATGAGTGCTAGACAGTGGCTGCACCAACCATATGACCGGGGAAAGAAGAATGTTCGTTGAATATGAAGAGAATGAGAATCCAAATGAGGGCATCTATTTTGGAGATAATAGTCAAGGAAAGGTGCTCGGTACCGGTAAAATTGCAATATCTTCTAAACACACACTTTCTCATGTCTTACATGTTGAATCCTTAGATTATAACCTGCTATCCATATCTCAATTATGTGACAATGGTTATAATTGCTTGTTCACTAACGAGGGTGTGACCGTTTCTAGGGGGAGTGATGTTTCCATTGCATTCAAGGGTATGTTAAAGGGAAAGCTCTATCTTGTTGACTTCAACAAGGATAAAGCTGAACTTGACACATGCTTGATTGCAAAAACCAACATGGGTTGGCTGTGGCATAGACAGCTAGCGCATGTTGGCATGAGGAACCTTCAAAAACTCCTCAAGGGTGATCACATCCGAGGTTTAAAGGATGTTGTGTTTGAGAAAGATAGGCCTTGTAGCGCGTGCCAGGCCAGGAAGCAAGTTGGAGCACCTCACCCCGCCAAGAACGTCATGACTACAACAAGACCGCTCGACCTACTTCACATGGACTTGTTTGGTCCAATTGCCTACATAAGCATCGGCGGTAACAAATATGATTTAGTAGTTGTTGATGATTTTTCTCGCTTCACTTGGGTTTTCTTTTTGCATGATAAGTCGGAAACACAAGGAATACTCAAGAAGTCCTTCAAGCGAGCTCAAAACGAATTCTCATTGAAAATCAAGAACATTCAAAGCGACAACGACTCGGAGTTCAAGAACACACAAGTGAAGGAGTACCTTGATGAAGAAGGCATAAAGCACAAATTTTTAGCTCCATACTCCCCACAACAAAACGGAGTTGCCAAAAGAAAGAATCGAACTCTCATAGAGATGGCAAGAACAATGCTCGATGAGTACAAGACCTCAGATCGATTTTGGGCGGAAGCGATTAACACCGCTTGCCACGCCGTAAATCGACTTTATCTTCATCGACTACTCAAGAAGACATCCTATGAGCTACTTACCGGTAACAAACCCAATATTTCATATTTTAGAGTTTTCGATTCTCCATGTTATATTTTGAACAAGAAGCCCAGGACTTCAAAGTTCACTTCAAAGTCTAATGAAGGTTTCTTGCTTGGTTATGATTCGAACACTTATGCCTATCGTGTTTTCAACAAGACCTCCGGACTTGTTGAAGTAGCACGTGACGTATTGTTCGATGAGACTAACGGCTCCCAAAATGAGCAAGTTGATCCATGTGTACTAGGTAAAGAAGAAGCTCCCTGTCAAGCATTGAAAAGAATGGCCTTAGGTGAAGTTTGACCACAAGAGTCACCTCTACACGTGCATGAGGAAGATGAACCACAAGAGGAGGTCAACGATCAAGGGGGAGCTCCCACACAAGATCAACCACAAGAATACAAAGATAATCAACAAGTCAACGAAGGCAACCATTTAGGGGGAGAAGAAGATGATCATGAAGATACAACGCCCCAAGTGACACACCCAAGAGTACACCAATGCGTCCAAAGGGATCACCCAATCGAAAATATCATCGGTGGCATCCAAAAGGGAGTAACCACTAGATCTCGTATAGCTAACTTTTGTGAGCACTATTCGTTTGTATCCTTTTTGGAACCGCGCAGGGTTGAGGATGCATTGAAAGATCCGGACTGGGTGGTGGCAATGCAAGAAGAATTTAACAACTTCAAGCGGAATGAGGTGTGGGAACTTGTGGCAAGACCCGATGCGAACATTGTCGGCACCAAGTGGGTCTTCCGCAACAAGCAAGACGAACACGGGGTGGTGACAAGGAACAAGGCATGACTTGTGGCCAAAGCATTGTGTCGAAGGTTTGGATTTCGATGAGACCTTTGCTCCAATAGCTAGACATGAATCTATTAGAATATTACTTGCATATGCTACTCACCATGATTTCAAGCTGTATCAAATGGATGTGAAAAGCGCCTTCCTCAACGGACCAATCAAGGAGGAGGTGTATGTGGAGCAATCCCCCGGGTTTGAAGACGAAGAGTTTCTCGATCACGTATTCAAATTGCGTAAGGATCTCTATGGCCTCAAACAAGCTCCTAGAGCTTGGTATGAGTGTCTTAGAGATTTCTTAATTAAAAATGGCTTTAAGATTGGCAAAGTAGATTATACACTATTTACAAAGAATTTTGACAATGAACTTTTTATTTGTCAAATTTATGTTTATGATATAATCTTTGGGTCAACTAACCAATCTTTTTGTGAGGAATTTAGTAAAATCATGACAGATAGGTTTGAAATGTCAATGATGGGAGAAGTAAAGTACTTCTTGGGATTCCAAGTGCGCAACAAAAGGAAGGGACGTTCATAAGCCAAACCAAGTACACACAAGACATACTCAAGAAGTTTGGTATGGACAAGGCGAAGCCTATAAAGACTCCCATGGCAACAAATGGCCACTTGGATCTCAATGAAGATGGACCTAGCATCGACCAAAAGATATATCGCTCCATGATTGGATCTCTACTCTATTTATGTGCATCTAGGCCAGACATTATATTGAGTGTATGTTTGTGTGCAAGGTTTCAAGCCAATCCTAAGGAGTGTCACTTGACAGCCGTAAAAAGGATCTTGAGATATTTAGTTCATACACCCAACCTTGGTCTTTGGTACCCAAAAGGCTCAAAATTCAATCTCATTGGTTACTCTAATGCAGATTATGCCGGGTGCAAAGTAGATAGAAAAAGCACCTCCGGTACATGCCAATTCCTAGGGAGATCCTTAGTTTCTTGGTCCTCCAAGAAACAAAATTTCATTGCCTTATCCACAGCCGAAGCGGAGTATGTTGCAGCTGAGAGTTGTTGTGCACAACTCCTTTGGATGCGACAAACTCTAAGGGATTACGGTTACAATATGAACCGTATTCCACTCCTTTGTGACAATGAGAGTGCCATCAAAATTGCCCACAACCCAGTTGAGCACTCTAGAACTAAACACATAGATATAAGACATCACTTTTTGAGAGATCATTCCATGAAAGGAGATATAGCCATTTCCCATGTCAACACCCAAAAGCAATTGGCTGACATATTCATCAAGCCACTTGATGAAAAATGCTTTTGCGAACTTCAAAATGAACTAAATATCCTTGATGCTTGGTGTGTGGCTTGAAATGTTGCATACCTGTATGAATTCTTCAAAATATGTTGATTGGATTGTGAAAATCATCTCTCTCAATTTTCTTCCGAAAACTATGTTAATTATTAGATCTTGGTGAATCATGATCATTACTTGATTGTTGTATGCTTACTGATCATATTCATCAAGATTATTTTATTTGATTTGCCTCTCTATTTTCTAAATATATACCTTCAAATATATATGAATGGGCTAAGAAATTCTTTCCTGGTGACCACAGACTAGTCCGTGGTTACCCGGACTAGTCCGCCCACGCAGACTAGTCCGCAGAGCGTCGGTTAGGCCGGACTAGTCCGGTAGACCACGGACTAGTCCGATATATCCTTTGGAAAAGTTTGGACTAGTCCGGTCATCTCCGGACTTGTCCGATTTTTCGTGTCCATAACCCTAGCCGCCCCCAAACCCTAATTTCCTCACCTCCACTCTTGCCTCACGCGTTCTCTCTCTTCCACTCGAGCTCCCAGGGCGATTCCTTGATTTCTCCATCGGAACTTCGCAAGTTTGGGTGGAATTTAATCGTCAGCGCATCAAGATTGAAGTTCTCAGACAAGTCTGGCCTTCAACACCCTCATCTCCAAGTTCCAATCGATTTCTTCGGTAATTTTCACTCAAACCCTAGAAATTCCAAATTTCTTCATTGTTGATCGAATAGCCTAGCATATTTCACTATATACATGCCTTCTTGATGTGTTACGTTTATGCTACGCTTGTTGTGCATTAGGAATCAACTTTTGTCCAGTCTCTTAGGTTTTTGAGGATGAACACCAGACTAGTCTGGTCCATGCACGGACAAGTCCGGTCCCCCGGACTAGTTCGTTCCTGTGCACCGGACAAGTCCGATTTTTCTGAACTCAAAACCTAACTTTTCAATTCCTCAATGCAATTCATTGCTATACTTTCACACCTATGCCTTGTACCATTCATTCTCAATCATGCCACTCATTCTCAGGTCATGTCGAGCTCAAACAATGAAGTCTCCGACTTTGAGGCCGAGATGGACCACGAGGTGTCACCTCGGACCTCGACGAGTCTTGGCAAGAAGCGCCAAGAGAGACCTTCCGAGCCAGCTCCTTCTCCTCCACAGGCTCGGAGGAAAGTGCTAGCGAAGAAGCCGGTCTCCAAGGTGCTAGCTTCTAGGGCTACCACCGGTGGTGGCCCTAGCTCGGCAAGTGCCCGCCTAGCCAAAGGCAAGGGCAAAGGGATAGCGACGGGTCCAGTTGGCCCGTTGAAGCTCCATGCTCCGAGGGAAGGGGTCCAGGACCCCACTGAAGAGAAGTTCAATAGGAAGGGCAGTGATTCGGCAGCAAAGTTCCGAAGCATTGATTGGTATGGCCGACTGAAGCAAGCTGCCGACGGAAGATTTTGGTGCAACTTCCATGCATATTTCTACAAATTTGTGTATTTCCCAATGAAGACACCAGTTGTGCGCAGTCAATGGATTGATTGGGCACACTTTGAGAAGAAGGGTTGCTCCCCGTTCATTGAAGTGGTGGAAGCCATTGAGAGGCATGGCCTGAAGGATCTCTTTGCCTTCAGGAACATCTGGAATGATGAGGACATTGCGCAATTCTTTGCGACATGCCATTTCTCAAGTGAATATGAGGAAAGTGTTACTTGGATGACTCACAGATCCAAGTACAGTATAACTCAAGAAGACTTTGCAAGCCTGCTTCACCTTGACACCTCAAGATCTGACTGCTTGATCATCCACAACATAGGTGTCATTGAGAAGGATAAGATGAAGTTCTTATATGAGCCAAACTCCAAATTCAACCCTCCATCCACGAAAAACATAAAGCCATTCTTTGTGGTGCTCAACGGAGTCTTGAGGAAGACCATCGCTCCTAAGGATGGAGATGCCGGGAGTGTACAGGGTTATCTCCGGACATTGATGAGAGTGATAAGCAAGGTCCGCCAGTTTGATGTGGCAGACTACATCTGGAATGACATGGTTAACATATCCTGCACACCCAACAGATCTTGTGGGTATGCTCCATATCTGATGTTTGTGATCGAGAAGGTCACCGGGATTGATTTCTTTAAGGATGTGGAGCATCTACCCTTGATGCCTCAGATGCCTCAGAAGCCAAGTGTCCAGGCTGCTCCCTCGCCGGCCTCCAGTCCTGAGGCACCGACAAGAAGGACAGAAGATGCAAGAGCTACCTCTGCCAGTAGGGCAGCCCCTCAAAGGGGATCAGCCAGTGGGATCTTCAAATACCTTGTTGCCATCTTCGCTTTCTGCAAAAAGGTAGAAGTGAAGGCCCATAAGCTCAACAAGAGAAGAAAGGAAGATATGAAGTATGTGAAGGCAAATGTGAAGCAAATTTGCCAGAAACTGGAGATCGAACCCATTGGGTCTCCAGTAATCTCTGAAGATTCAGACTCAAATTTCATCGAGCTCAAGCCCTTGACCCCCTCCGAGCTTGCCTACTTTGGCATTGGGGGCTCGAGTGACTCCGCACCTCCTCCTCCTCCTCCTCCTCCTCCTCATTAGGCTGAAGATGAAGATGACGAAGACGATGATGAGAGGAATGATAGCAAAGAGTGAAGACTTTAGGACCCTCCTCTCCTTCTTTTTGTTGTCTTGATGCCAAAGGGGTGGAGATTGAGGGGGAGTCTTAGCCTTAGCTGTAGGATGCGAGGAGAGAGATCTCTTGTATGCTTTTTGACTTTTTGTGGGTTGTAAAGCTTTAACTATGTTCTTAAGTTAACTATGGTTCTGTGATGCAATGTTATGATCTTTTGAGAAGTAAATGTTGAGTTATGTGATTTTGCTCCTAGAATGACATATATTCTTGCTTTTGATTGATTAATGTCATTTATGTCATTCTCATTGTTTCAACATACTTAGTTATGCATCCCACCATAAAGAATGCACATATGGATTATGTTTTCACTGCTTGATGTATTTTAGACCCATATGTGCATGCCTTATGAAAATCTCAATTTTTATCACATTTTGTGAAATCTCAATTGGTTGCCATCAATCACCAAAAAGGGGGAGATTGAAAGTGCATCTAGGAATCCCTTGTGGGTTTTGGATGATTTATGACAAGCAAATGAGATCCTAACCTATTTGTTGAGATGAGCACAGGTTTTAATAGCAAAATAAGCAAAGTGCCAAAAAGGAGTGAGAATGAGGAGCAAAGTGGAAATGAGCTCAAGGAAGAAGAAGAGTAGATCATTGTTATGGAGTGTGTTAAGGAAACACACCCCAAGAGCTCAATCACAATTAAACACACACATTGCACAAAGTTATACAGGACTGGACTAGTACGAATGTCACCAGACTAGTCTGATATCCTCTCTACACAAAATCGGACAAGTCCGATATCCATCGGACTAGTCCAATATCTCTCTGACTAGAATCGGACTAGTCCTCCCCAGTGCTGACTAGTCCTCAAAACACTTCACAAGTCACACCAAATCGGAAAAGTCTGATCACCACCGGACTAGTCCGATATTCATTCTGATCTGAATCAGACAAGTCCGATGTTAGCATGGACTAGTCCAAAAAACCCTCTGACCTGAATCGGGCAAGTCCTCCAAGTGCGGACTTGTCACCCAATTCACTTAGGGTTTCACATGTTCGGACAAGTCCGATAACTATCGAACTAGTCGAAGATTTCCAGAAGAGAAATCGGACAAGTCCGCCCCTAGCCGGACTAGTCAGATATTTCGGGACACTTAGGGTTTCCTGCACACAGCACACCGGACTAGTCTGGTGTCCACTACGGACTAGTCCGATCTTTCTAAACCCTAACAGTAACTTTTAGAAACCCCATATAAATAGAGATGCACGGCCCAACATTGAACTCTCTCGAAACCTAGCGTCGTCACACCTCCCAAGAGCCTCAAAAACCACATCTCTCCACGAAATTAAGTGCAACAAAGATCAATCCTTTGAGGATTCACTCTAGGTCATTGGAGAGACACGTTCAACACTCATTGAGATCTTGGTTTGATTCTCTAACACACTCCTGTGATTTCATTGTAATATTTTGAGTGTGTTATTAGTGGTATTTTGTATTGTAATCTAAGGGAGCTCTCAACGTGTGAGAAGGCCCCTTTGAATTCGGTTATTCACCCCTTTGTGATAAGTGGAAGAGGATTGGCCTTCGTGGTGATCCGACGAGGGTAGGGTTGGAGAAGACCCGATCCTTTTGTGGACTCCTCAACGTGGATGTAGGTTGCCTCTGTGGGAACCGAACCACGGGATAAATCTCTTGTGTTCTTGTTTTGTGTTCATCGTTCTTTACATTATATCAATCTAGGGTTTCAATTAATCTTGCTCACTTTATGTTGAAATATCATATTTAAGATTGACTTGTGATATACCCTAGTACATAATCTTGCAACACATAAATTACAAGTATATTTCCGCTGCTACACCCTAGACTCAAACTTAATCAAACTTTATCAACCTAGTCCGTACACACCGGACTAGTACGCACTTTACCGGACTAGTCCGATATCTCTGGTTTTTAACTAGTTGGTAAGTGTTGCAGGTTTCGACAAATTTCAAAAAGGCCTATTCACCCCCCCCCCCACCCCCCATCTAGGCCACATTCATTGACGTATGAAGTTTTGTCGCTCTACTGATTGCTTTCAAGGCTTTTGATGTACAGGTTGAGCATCGGGATAAATCTTCAGATTGTGCTTGATCACTTCCCTAGGGATCCCAGGCATTTGTGACGGTTGCCAGGCAAACACATCGACATTAGCCTGGAGGAAAGTGATGAGCACGAGTTCCTATTTGTCATTCAGACCTCCTGATATACGGGTGGTCTGAGCAGTGTCGGAACCGATTTGGACGACTTTGATGGGAATGTCAGTGTCGCCGCTTGGTTGCACACAAGGTACAGAGGTTGAGCCTCGATGACGAATGCTCGGGGGTTTCGGAGCTTGCTCCCTTCTGGATTCATCCTCCTGCGCTGTAGCAAGTGCATGGAGTTCTTCCAGAGCTGTAACTCCGGCGGTGCGATCTCCGCAGATCCAGAGAACACCTGCTGGTGTTGGAATCTTCAACACCAAATAGCCATAATGAGCAGCAGCCATGAATTTGTACAAGGCTGGCCTGCCCAAGATGGCGTTGAATGGTAAGTTGATCTGCGCCACGTCGAAGACCAACTTCTCAATGCAGTAATTCTCCTGAGTCTCGAAGGTCACTGGGAGAGTAAAGGAACCGAGTGGAGTTATGGCCCTCGGACCTACTCCAGAGAAAGGTCGGGAGGGGCGAAGATCCGAAGGTCAGAGCTGAAGCTTGACGAAGGCTTCGAAGATTATGAGGTTCAGCCCCGAACCTCCGTCCACCATTACATGGTGGAGTTGGATGTTGTTGATGGTCGGAGATACCATCAATGGGAGTTGGCCAGCTCCGATCATGTTCTGAGGGCAGTCCGAAGCATCAAAGGTGATGGCAGTGTCCATCCACTTCCGGTGTGGCTCTACCCTAGCAGTGGGAGCTATGGAGGCCATGTCCCACCGCATTGTCTTGAGTACATGGCGGGAGGTGATGTCCCATGAACCACCAAAGATGGTGTTCATGGTCTTCCGACGCTCGTTGTCGGAGACGTTGGAGTCATTGTCAACGGAGGTGTAAACAGTCTTCAGGACCTTTTTGGGGTCCTGGAAGCCTAACTCCTCTTCAGCTGGAGCTTTGTATACTTTTTGTTTTCCTTCCCTTTGACGGAAAGGAACTTCTTCCCGGCGCTTGTTGTAGCGCTCGGCAATGTTCTGGACCTCTAGGCAGCCTTCCAAGTTGTGGTTGTTCGTCTTGTGTATGGGACACCACATCTTAGAGCTGCCACCGTCTTCAGACGACGGTCGAGGTCGTTTTTCGGGGAGTGGCCCCCCACACCCAGAGTTGCGGCAACAGCGGCTATAGGTGTGCCGACCGACGGCTTCTTCTTGCCATTGGACTTTTTCTTCTTCTTACCACTCCCGGAGGTAGTGGCTTCACCCTTGGAGGACTTTTTGTTGTCCTCCAGAGGTGGTTGGGAGTGCATTTCACGGCCCTCTGCAGCTTTGGCACACTTGTCTACCAAGCTGAAGAGTTCCGTGACGCTGGTGACTTCCTTGTTCGCCAGCTTCTCCAGCATCTTCTTGTCTCGTACGCCCTGTCTAAATGCCACAACAACAGAAGCGCTTGAGATAGAAGGTATGGTGTTTCGTACCTGGGAGAACCTCTGGATGAAGGATCGCAGGGACTCTCCCCCCTTCTGCTTGACAGCAAAAAGGTCCAGTTCTGTGCCTGGTCGGTATATGAACCCCCGAAGTTGGCAGTGAACTGTTGGCACAGTTCCGTCCAACTGTTGATGGAGTCGTGCAGGAGGCTCATGAACCATAACCTGGCGGTCCCAGTTAAAGCCATGGGGAAATAATTAGCCATAACAGCCTCATTGCCTCCAGCCGCAAGGATTGCAGTGGAGTAGATTTGGAGAAATTCAGCAGGATTGACAGTCCAGTCAAATTTCTCCGGCAGGTGAGGCCGGAACTTCTGCGGCCATCTGACCATGTGTAGGTGCATGGCCAAGGTAGAACAGCCTCCTCCCTCGGGAGCACGACTGTCCCGAGCCTCTCACAAGCATGCTCGATATGGACGCAGCCGTCCTGTTGACGGTAACGGCGATCAAGCTCCGCCCAGAGGTCATGAGCTGAAAGCCTAGTTATTGTGTGGGTACGTCGCGCCCCGTAATGCAGCGATGTCACCTGTTGAGATGCAGCACCCCTCCTGTGCTGTGAAGCGTGCAGACCGAGTCTACCTGACACAGTTCGATGCTGCCATGGGGCCTGCCCCGAGGGGGGACCTTGGTTGCTGATGCGATCAGCTGTTGCTGCAACCAAATGTTCCACATCAGCTCTCCACTGCTCCATTGCACCCTGGGATGCTCCTGGAGGTGGTGGGCATTGTAGAAGAGCACGCATAGCATGGAGCGCGTGTTCAGGTTGTTGTTCGCCGATGCAGTGACCGACGCGGACGCCCCATCTCGCTGTCCAACTTGATTCGCCGGTGCAGATGGTGGCGGTGGTGGCATGACTCCTGCTGGAGCCACAACACGTGCTGGCTGCTGCATGTTGGAGGGATTGCCTCCAGTAGGTTGTGCAACAGGGTTGCCGTTGGACGATCCAGGAGCAGAGTTCACCATCCTTGAATCTCGGGTGCCTCTACCTGGCGCGCCAATTATCGGAGTTTGGTTCCGGCAATTCTTCTGGTACTACCGTTGGCAGCCCGCGAAGTTTGTAGTTCGGCTGTGGGTGCGCAGAGATTCAGAACACGATGACAAGTTGACACGAGGATTTACGTGGTTCAGGCCGCCTAAGCGTAATACCCTACTCCACGGGGTGTGTAGTTTTTGTATTGAGCGTCTGAGCACTTGTGGGCGTGTCTAGACTTGTGTGGAAGTCTGGAAGAGTCTCTCCTGTGTATCGCTCGACCAGTCCTTTTATAGTACAAGGACTGATCATTACATTGTTAGCCTGGCTCGACATGTGGCCCTGGCAGTTACTGATGCTTAATACACAATTAATGAGCTTAATTACCCTTAATAGTGTGGTAACGAGCCTTGACAGTGCCATTAATGGTATTAAGGGCCCTCCAATCATGTGTCATTAAGATGGTATCAATGACACTTAACCGGGTCTTAAAGTCTTTAATTGTCCCCTGAAGGTCCAAGCCGTTGGGGGTCCACCAGTCTGCTTGTTGAAGTTGAAGGTCCGGCGGTTGGACGTGTGGCAGCTCCGGAACTTTACGTCTGGGACGGGTAGGTTTGGTGTTGTTGTACACGTGTCAGTACCGGAGCTTCCCTCTATCGGGTGTTAGGTCCGGGGGTGCCGCACAGGTATTTAGCCTGGAGCTATCCCATGTGTGGGATGTAGCTCTGGTTGTAGGATACACGTGGCAGCACTGGGACTAACCATAGAAGGGAGGCAGGTCCAGTTCCGTATGACACGTGGGGCCTTCGGGGGTCTTCAACTCAAACAGGTGAAGTTCCTTTGCTCTTTTTGCAGTCCCAAGGGGTATTCGGTACGCAGGGTACCGACAGGGGTAACTACTCGATCTCGTGTTGCAAATTTTTGTGAACATTACTCTTTTGTTTCTTCCTTGGAACCTGACAAGGTTGAAGAAGCACTACGAGATCCGGATTGGGTGATGGCCACACAACAAGAGTTCAACAACTTTGAAAGAAATCAAGTGTGGGATCTAGTGAAGAGGCCAAATGCGAATGTTGTAGGTACCAAGTGGGTATTCTGCTACAAGCGAGATGAACACGGGGTGGTTACGAGGAACAAAGCAAGACTTATGGCCAAAGGTTATTCACAAGTCGAAGGTTTGGATTTCGATGAAACCTTTGCTCCTGTAGCTAGGCTTGAATCAATTCGTATATTACTTGCCTTTGCTACTCACCATGATTTTAAGCTATATCAAATAGACGTCAAGAGTGCATTCCTAAATGGTCCAATCAAGGAAGAGGTGTATGTGAAGCAACCCCCTGGTTTTGAAGATCAAGAATTCCCAAACCATGTCTACAAATTGCATAATGACCGAGAGATTTGAGATGTCCATGATGGGGGAGTTGAACTTCTTCCTAGGTTTTCAAGTTAAGCAACTCAAGGAAGGCACATTCATTAGTCAAATGAAGTACGCACAAGATATACTCAAGAAGTTTGACATGGACAAAGCCAAACCCATCAAGACTCCAATGGGAACCAATGGGCATCTTGATCTTAATGAAGATGGTCCAAGTGTGGACCAAAAGGTATATTGCTCCATGATAGGTTCATTGCTTTACTTATGTGCATCTAGGTCCAATATCATGCTTAGTGTTTGTTTGTGTGCTAGATTTCAAGATGCTCCTAAGGTGTGTCATTTGACCGCCGTTAAGAGAATTCTTAGATATTTAGTTCACACACCAAGCCTAGGACTTTGGTACCCCAAGGGCTCTAAATTTAACCTCATTGGATATTTTGATGCGGACTATGCAGGGTGCAAAGTTGATAGGAAGAGTACCTCCCGAACTTGCCAATTCCTTGGTAGATCTCTAGTGTCTTGGTCATCAAAGAAACAAAACTCTATTGCTCTTTCCGCGACCGAAGTGGAGTATGTCGCCACCGGGAGTTGTTGTGCACAACTTCTTTGGATACGACAAACTCTTAGGGACTATGACATAAACTTGAGCCATATCCCCCCTCCTATGTGACAATGAGAGTGCCATCAAAATAGCTCACAATCTCGTTGGACACTCAAGGACCAAACACATCGATATTCGCCACCACTTATTGAGAGATCACTCCATCAAAGGAGACATTGTGATTTCCCATGTGCGAACCGAAAAACAATTGGCCGATATTTTCACCAAGCCCCTAGATGAGAAAAGATTTTGTGAATCTAGGAGTGAGCTCAATACCTTAGATTCTCTAAATTTGGCTTGAATCTTGCACATCTGATTGTTACTTCAAAATTCACACATGATTGTGAAAACTTTCCCCCCTCAATTTTCTAGAAAACTGTTTTTGAGATTATCGAATCTTTGTGAATTATGGTCATAATTTGGTTGTTGATTGCTTACTGACCATGTTTACAAAGATCATTTGTAACAATATAGTCCAAAAGGATCAAATCTCCGTTGAAAACTCAATATATATGAGTTTCCAGCCTCTGAACCGGACTAGTCCGCCCCTGGACCGGACTAGTCCGGCTGTTCAGAGAAGTCTGGACCCAGTCCGAAGGCCGGACAAGTTCGGATCTCCAACCGGACTAGTCTGACCCTTGGGTACTTAACCTCCCCAAGGAGTCATCGACCTCCTCACTTCCATTCAAATGCTCTCTCTCCTCAAAACGCACGAAAACCGCCCTAACTCGGCGATTTTCGATTCCCTCCACCAAATCTTGATTCCAATCTGTGGATTGAAGCCCCAAGGTGTGTGGGAACACTTCCCCAAGCATCCTAAGGCAATTCTTCATCCACATTGCATCGATTCGAAGATTTGAAGAGGTACTTTTGACCTAACTCCAAATCCTTCAAAATTCAATTCCTTTAGGTCTTTTGATAGAAACCTCTTCACAAAAGTTGTTCTCTATATCATTGTGATCACGTACCTCGAATTTGGTGGCCGGATCCGTAGACTTTTCAAAATTTCTCAATATTAGGGTTCCTACTGTGTGAACTGGACTAGTCCGACCACAGGGCGGACAAGTCCGACATATGCGGACTAGTTTGGCCCCTGAGCAGACAAGTCCGGGTTACACAGTGAAAACCCTAACCTTGATTGATTTTGTGAATTCTAACACCATACTCCACTTCTTTGGACTCATACAGTCTCTCTTTGCATCTCTTATTAGTGACAATGTCAGATTCTGACATCAATCCTCTTTCCGATCCTGAGGTCGAGGCAGGAAGGCGAGAAGTTCATCGTCGTGCTCGCGAGGAGCGCGAACTTGCCATAGCATACCTAGAATCATAGTCGGAGGCAAGGCAGGCCAAGAAGAAGCAAAGGGAGGCACATAACTCAGCTACAGTTGAGGCAGTTCCAAAGAAGAAGAGGCTTGTGACCATGGGAGAAAAAGCCCAAACTCATGAGGCAAGGAGCTCCAAAGACAAGGAAAAGGCACCGGTGACTGAGACACCCAAGAGGAAGGCTCCCAATGTCAAGAAGCCTGCAAGCAAGGAAAAGAAGAGGCCCTCTCAACCCATAGGCCCCTTGAGGATGACCTCACCCGCAAGGAACCCCAACCGTTCAGCTGCTTTTCATGCTAACATCTTCAAAAGCAAAGGGGCTGAAAAAGCAAGGAAGTTAAGGAAGATCAATGTGTATCAATGCGAGAGGAGCACCGCGGATCCTCACTTCTGGTGTGACTTCCACTATGACTATTATCGGACCGTTTACATGACAAAGCAAACTCTGGTGACAGATGCTCAGTGGATCGATTGGGATTACATGGCCCAGAAGGATCACTTGGCCTTCAATGCTGTAATTGAGACCATAGAGCGCCATGGATTGAAGAAGCTCATGGCATTCCAATATGACTGGAATGTGGAAGTAATTGCCCAATTCTACTCTATTGTCTACTTCCACACCGATGGGGATCGGAGGATCACGTGGATGACCCATGGAGAGCAATACTCCACCACTTATTGGGAGTTTGCTCAGTTCCTTGACTTGGAAGATCAACTGGAGAATGAGATCATCATCTCCAATCTAAAGCCAGTTGATCGAGACACCTTGGAATACATATATCCAAGTCATGGAGTCCAATATGAGGCGGGGCATATAAGGAACATCAATCCCTTCTATAGTGTTCTCAATCGAGTTCTTCTGAAGACCATTGCCCCCAAGGATGGAGATGCGAGCATTATTCAAGGAAGTTTGAGGCACTTAATGGTGCTCATCGATGGAGATGGCTGCTTCAATGTGGTGGACTACATCTTTGACGACATCTTCAACATCTCGCACACTCCTAACCGATCATGCGACTAAGCTTCCTACATCATGTTTATGATCGAGAAGGTGTTCGGGCTCCCTTTCAAGAAGGACATCATTCACCGAAGACTTCGTCCTCAAATCCCACCTCCAGAGCCAGCTGCCCTTCGAAGGAAAAATGCGGATCCTCCAGCTTCATCTTATCACTTTGTGCCTTCGCCACCTCCACCCCCTCCTTCATCACCATCCGGTAGTGGCTTTTTCAAGTGTTTCAAGTCTATCTTCGCCTGTTGCTGGAAGGCGGAAGTTCAACAACATCGCATGGAGCATCGCCAAGAGAAGTACCTAAAGGCGATGTGCGACAAGCTCGAAGTCCCCATGTCTCCCGCCGTGGAGAGTGATAGGGAGATGACTCCATTCCTAGAGTTCACCGCCGAAGAACTTGCCCAAATTGGTGAAGTTAGCACCTCCACGGCGGCTCGATCCGAGGAAGAAGATGATGATCCGGAGGCCATGTTGAGTGACAGTGAAAGGCAAGGCGGAGATGACGACGACGACGATGCTGATGAAGAGTAGATCTTTGGACTCTCCTTCTCTTTTTTCCTTTTTGGTGTCTTGATGCCAAAGGGGGAGAGATTAGAAGGGTGTACTTAGATAGTTTTATGTCATTGTCTCTTTTGATCCACTATGGACTATGTTTTTAAACTCTCATTTCAAGTGATGTAAGATTTAATCTATGTTTCTCATGTACTATGCCTAAATTGTGATATTATGCTTGAATTACATGTTTATCTTGCATACTTGTTGCTTTATCACAATTTATGAGCACATCACTTAGGCACCCCACCATAACATGTATATGTATGAGAACTCTCTCAATTTCTCTTACTCATAATGCATACATTGATGGGGAGTTACTCATACACATACATGTTATGAAAACAAACTGTTATCCTTTTGTTGAGTCTTAACGTGTTGTTATCAATCACCAAAAAGGGAGAGATTGAATGTGCATCTATGCATCCCTGTGGGTTTTGGATGATTGATGACGACAATTAAAAGACTAATGAGCTAAGTTGATCTTAAGCACAGGTGTGATAAATGAAAGGAGACAAAATCTCTCAAAAAGGAAAAAGGTTGAAACGGGCGTCAAAGGCCCAAGCGTAGAAATTAGGGTTTCTATGGTGTTGAGTTTAGACGAGCTGTATCATATATGAGGGTGGCTATATCATGTGCATTGAGATCATTATAGAGGGCTCAAAGTGGTGGCTGAGAGAAAAACTTAAGTGAGAAGCCAAAATGAGAGAAAACCCTAGGAGGTTGGACTAGTTCGGGCTTCAGGTCGGACTAGTCCGGCCAGTCAAAATAGTCCGCTGTGGGCCACACTAAACGTTTCTGGATGAGTTCAGACTTGTCCGTACGAGTACGGACTAGTCCATTCTTCCCTTGGTGAGTGAAGTTGGAGCTAAGTCCTGTAAGGCCGGACTTGTCCGCCACAGAGGCCAGACTAGTCCGGACCATCCAGAGAAGTCCGTTTTGGGACGGACCAAAGCATTTTGGAAGAGTTTGGACTTGTCCGTTGTGGCACGTACTAGTCCGTTTGAGGCTTAGTGTGAGAAACCAAGCCAAACCCTAGAAGGTCGGACTTGTCTGTCCCTGTGGCCGGACTAGTGCGAGCCTACCAAGTTTAGTCCTTTTTGAGACAGACTAAACCATTCTGTCCTACTTCGGACTAGTCCGTTGTTGGCCGGACTAGTCCGTGTTGTCAGTGGCTGTTTGAAATTCAAGCGTTGGCGCACACATCATCTGTTTTATCGATCGATGATGTGAAATTGTCGGTGGTCCCAAAAGGTCGGACTAGTCTGTGGCATAGGGCTGGACTAGTCCGGGGTTGCCCTGGTGGCAACGGTTTGTTGCCGGGACCCCTATAAAAAGGGGACCCCCGACCCTTATTTGATAACTCTCGAACCCTAGGGACGCCACAACTGACCTCGAGCCATCCAAAGCCTTCTACTCGTCCTACTAGCCCTCTAAGACCAAATCCTGAAGAGATTAGGGTTTGGGAAGGAGGGTGAAGGAAGATCATTGCGCTTTGGCTCTCGGTTTGATCTCTTGCACATTGTGTTGTGTTTTGTGGCTTGTGTGAGTTGAGCTTCAAGTGCTCCTTGCTATATTGATTCTTGGGAGCCTCAACTTGTGAGCAGCCCCAATCAAACTTGGTGATTACCCTTTGGTATAATGAAAACCAAGCCGACCATCGTGGCGGCTTGGTGAGAAGAGGGTCAAGTGAGACCTGGTCCTTGTGTGGACTTCTCAACGTGAATGTAGGCTTCTTCGTGGAGCTGAACCACGAGATAAATCTTGTCTCACGTGTTCCTTTATATTTGATAATCACTAGAATTGCTTTTAGGGTTCATATTGTTCTTCACTTTGATCTTTGTTGAAATCTTGTAATCTAATTGCTTACACTTGTCAATCTAAGTTGTACTAGGTTACTATACATTGCATACATCTTTAGTGAACTTAAATTCCACAAATAACTTGTAGAAATCAAGTTTTTAGGTTTTCCCCTTGTGTTGAGCGGACTAGTCTAGTCCTGTCCAGACAAGTTCGGCCTTAGTGATTTAATCTCGTTTGATTAAGTCATTTCATGTCTTATTGCCTATTCACACCCCTCTAGGCAACTTTCACTTATCATTGCACTTACATATGAAGTTGAAAAAAGTTGTGCATGACTAAAATCACGTCCTTAAGCTTTTGACTGTCAAATGACATAGACTTGGCTTGGTTGGTTAGAATAAGGAAAATGCGGCATATAATCTCTTGCAAATGTCATATGATCAAAATTTGTGCTTTAAAAGATAATGCAAAATGCAGCAACAAGTGTCATGCTTTCAGGTCTTGAAATAGTAAGTTTGTGAGATCATGACTTGTTTAAATTGAAAATTCACTTGATCTCTAGCATGACTTGCACTACTTTATGTATCTCATTAATGTGATAGGTTACTTGATAGTGTGACTTGGATGAGTTTTGTTTTATATGTATATGTTATAATATGCTCATAACTATCGAAATTTCTCTTTTGAACCTTGCTAAATACATTGTCAAAGGGGGAGAAATATGTATAAGAGGAGAAATATATTTTTTTGAAATTTCTTTCTCATTTTATTATTGATTTTCAAAGGGGGGAGAAAATTGTTTTCAAAACTTTTCATGTGAATAAGCCAATGTTCAGATTTTAAGTGGTGTTGTCAATGCATTCATCAAGAGAGAGATTGTGAGACCTATGTGTTGAATACATTGAAAATTATGTTAAACGTGTAGGTTTACATGCAAAGTTTTGAATATACTTTAGAAATACACTTTTCACTGTCCAAACTTTTGCTGCACGTGTTTTGCGTTCCGGAATATCCGAACTTTTGTTATACATTGCATAGCAGCTGCTTTATACTGTACGATCTTTCTATATGCTGAAATAATCATGTAGCTGCTATGGTTTTCATTTGCAATGTTTCAAACTTGCTTTACACTTATATGAAGATTTGCTTAGTAATTTTAGACTAAGTTTCTTATGTGTTTTTTGCTGATCATGGTGGATATTATTTTGCTATGTTTGCAACATGCTTATGTGAGGTGCTCACATAAGGTGTTGTGGTTATTGAACTAATGTGAGTCAAGTCGAGTACTTGTGCTCGGAAGAATTGGTTGTTTGTTTATGTTGTAGGTGTTTCTTGAGATCAAGACATGACTGGTGACAGGATCCATTGAACTAGTCTTAAGGACAATATGAGGTTCAACAACCAAGTTCTGGGGAATTCTGGTTGAGTTGATCGGGAGGTCACGCATCATGTTTGGATCAAAAACAATGCATATGAAGGTATCGTGGATGTTGTTAGAAGGTGTTTGCACATGTCAAAGGAGTGCATGGAAGTGTAAACATTGTTCCAAGGTGTGATGAAGAGAAGTGGACGTAACTAATTGGTCGGAAAGGTCCAACTTGTTGGATTATGCCTCAGGGTGCGGCTGAGGTGGTTATGGTTCGTTTATGTAAAGTTTCGAGTTTCTTTTGGATAGATTTTGTGTGGGTCACAAAGTTGAGTTGATTTAGAAATTTTTTTGTATGTTTCTAAGGTGTTTGTAAGTATTAATATTGCTTCTATATGCGTATAGAAGAGTCTTGAGCAGTTATGAAAAGTTTTGGTTCAAACTGAGTCGGATTAGAGTCCTACTTAGAATTAGGTTGACCTTAGGACTGGTTATATAAGCAAGTGTCGGTACCCTGAGTACCGTATACCCCTTGAGATTGCAAAGATCTCAAGGAAATGTCATCTACTTGATTTGAAGACCTTCGGAGGCCCACATGTCAGACATAATCGGACCCTCTTCCCCAACATGGTTAGTCCCAGGGTCGCCACGTGTACCATCAAAACCGGAGCTACCGCCCACAAGGGGGAAGCTCCGGGCTATGTATCATAACGGCACCCCCGGACCTAACCCCAGACCGAGGGAAACTCTGGCACTGACACGTGGCTGGTGGCACTGAACCTATCTGTTCCTTGCAGTATGCTCCAAAGCTGCCACGTGTCCTACCATCGGATCTTCAGCCTCAAACCTCCGGAAGACTCCACAACGGCTCCGGATCTTCAAAGGAGAATCAAGGACTTCAAGACCCGATTAAGTGTCATTAATACTATGTTAATGTCACACGATCGGACAACCCTTATTACCAGTAACGGCGCTGTCAAAGCCCGTAACTCGGTCATTAAGGGTAATTAAGCGCATCAAATGTGTATCAATATTAGTAACCGTCGGGGCCACATGTCGGGCCAGGCCAACTTGTAACGGCCTGTCCTTATACTATAAAAGGACAGGCCGACGATACAGAGAGGGCTGATCTGGCCTGCTCAGGGCTAGACTGATTGACTCACACGCGCTTTCAACTCACGTTGAGCCCATACATCCAATACAACACCAACACACCTCGTGGAGTAGGGTATTACGCTCAGGCGGCCCGAACCACATAAATCTTTGTGTCTCCTGTGTCATTTTACACATCACCTTCTTGAATCTCCGCGCGCCCACACCGAACCTCAAACTCCGCAAACACTTTTAGTAGTGTCGGAAGATCTGTCGGATCAAAACCACCGACAGTTGGCACGCTAGGTAGGGGGACGCCAGAGATTTCAAGAATGGTGAGCTCAGCTGCTGAATCATCCAATGGCCATCCCGCTGTTCAAGCTGCTGGGGGCAATCCCCCCAATATGCAGCCACCAACAGGAACCTCAATTCCAGCAGGAGTCACACTTCCACCACCGACGCCTCCACCAGCAAATCAAGATGGGCAGCGCGATGGTGCACCGGCGTCAATCACTGCGTCGGCGAATCATGACAACCCGGAACACGCGCTCCATGCAGCACGCGCTCTCCTTCAGCGCCCACCACCTCCGGATGCATCCCGGGATGCCATGGAGCAGTGGAGGGCCGATGTGGAACACTTGGTTGCAGCAGCAGCCGACCGCATCAGCAACCAGGGTCCTCCTCCTTCTGGACGGGCCCCGTCGCAGCGATGGACCTTGTCTGGCAGACTTGGTCCACACGTTTCCAACAACAGGAGACATGTTGCATCACAGAAAGTTACGTCGTTGCCCTCCGGGGCGCGACGCACTCACACGGTATCAAGGCTTTCAACTCATGACCTCCGGGCGGAGCTTGATCGCCGATACCGTCAACAAGACGGCCGAGTCCATATCGAGCATGCTCGTGAAAGATGAGAAGCTCAGAACATTCCAGCTCCTGAAGGAGTAGGAGGAGGCTGTTCAGCCCTGGCCATGCATCTGCGTATGGTCAGGTGGCCACAGAAATTTCGGCCTCACCTACCGGAGAAGTTTGACGGGACCGTTAATTTTGTCGAATTTCTTCAGATTTACTCCACTGCTATCCTGGCAGCTGGAGGAAATGAGGCCGTAGTGGCCAACTATTTTCCAGTGGCTTTAACTGGGACCGCCCGGTCCTGGTTTATGAGCCTTCAACCCAACTCCATCAACAGTTGGGAGGAGTTGTGCCGACACTTCACCGCCAACTTCGGGAGTTCATACACCCGACCAGGCACCGAACTGGATCTTTTTGCAGTCGTGCAAAAAGGGGGAGAATCCCTGCAATCATTCATCTAGAGATTCTCCCAGGTACAAAACACTATCCCTTCTATCTCTAGCACTTCTGTCATTGTGGCATTTAGACAGGGTGTACGGGATAAGAAGATGTTGGAGAAACTGGCGATCAAGGAGATGACCAGTGTCACGGAACTCTTCAGCCTGGCTGACAAATGTGCTAGAGCTGCGGAGGGCTGTGAAATGCACTCCAAACCACCTCCGTAGGATAGCAAGAAATCCTCCAAAGGCAAAGACACTACCTCTGGGAGTGGCAAAAAGAAGAAAAAGACCAACGACAAGAAGAAGCCGTCGGCCGGCGCATCTAATGTTGCAGCTGCTGCAGCTTCGGGTGGCCGGGGGCCATGCCCCGAGAAGCGACCTCGACCGTCTTCTGAAGACGGTGACAAACCCAAGGTGTGGTGTCCAATTCACAAAACGGACAGCCACAGTTTGGAAGACTGCCGGGAGGTCCAAAACCTTGCCGAGCGCTACAACAAGCGCCGGGAAGAAGTTCCTTTCCGACAGAGGGAAGGAAAACAAAAAGTTGACGAAGCTCCGGATAAAGAGGAGTTAGGTTTTCAAGATCCTAAAAAGGTCCTAAAGGCCGTCTACACCTCCGTCGACGACGATTCTGACGTCTCTGACAACGAGCGTCGGAAGACCATGAACACCATTTTTGGTGGATCATGGGATATCACCTCCCGCCGCGTCCTCAAGACAATGCGTCGGGACATGGCCGCTGTAGCTCCTACAGCCAGGGCGGAGCCTCATCAGAAGTGGATGGACACAACCATCACTTTTGATGCTTCGGACTGTCCTTGAAGCATGGTTGGAGCAGGCCAGTTACCTTTGATGGTATCTCCTACCATCAATAACATCCAGCTCCACCATGTTATGGTAGACGGAGGTTCGGGGCTGAACCTCATAAGCTTCGAATATTTTACCAAGCTTCAGCTCCGACCTTTGGATCTCCACCCCTCTCGACCTTTCTCCGGAGAAGGTTCGGGAGCCATTACCCCACTCGGTGCTATTACTCTCCCCGTTACCTTCGGGACCCGGGAGAAGTATCGCACTGAGAAATTGGTCTTTGACGTTGCTCAGATCAACTTACCTTTCAACGCCATCTTGGGAAGGCCTGCCTTGTACAAATTCATGGCAGCTGCTCATTATGGCTACCTGGTGTTAAAGATGCCAACACCAGTAGGCGTTCTCCGGATCCGCGGAGATCGCACTGCCGGAGTAACCGCTCTGGAAGAACTTCATGAGCTTACTACGGCGCAAGAGGAGGATTCCAGGCAGGAGCAAGCTCCAAAACCCCCGAGCATTCATCAACGAGGCTCAACTTCTGCACCTCATGTGCAGCCAAGCGGCGACATGGACATTCCCGTCAAAGTCATCCAAATCGGTTCTGATGCCGCTCAGACCACCCGTATATCGAGGGGACTAAATGACAAATAGGAACTCGCGCTCATCGCTTTCCTCCGGGCTAATGTCGACATGTTTGCCTGGCAACCGACACAAATGTCTTGGATCCCCAGGGAAGTGATTGAGCACAATCTGAAGATCAACCCCGACGCCCGGCTCGTGCATCAGAAGCCTCGGAAACAATCCTTGGAGCGACAGAACTTCATTCGACAAGAAGTGAAGAAGTTGCTCGAAGCTGGATTCATCCGAGAAATCTTCCATCCAAAATGGCTGGCAAACCCACTCGTTGTGCCCAAGGCCGGCGGGAAGCTTCGGATGTGTATTGACTACACAACACTAAATAAGGCATGTCCAAAAGATCCATTCCCACTACCTAGAATAGATCAGATAGTGGATTCCACCTCCGGGTGTGAATTACTGGGTTTCCTAGACGCATATTCTGGATATCATCAAATCAGAATGTCTAGGGAAGATGAAGAGCATACCTCTTTCATCACAGTAGATGGATTGTACTATTATACAGCCATGCCATTTGGTCTCAAGAATGCAGCTTCAACCTTTGTACGAGCTATGTACAAAACTTTTGAAGAACTCATTAGAGACATAGTGGAAGTGTACGTCGATGACATTGTGGTCAAGGTCAAGAACAAGGAGTCACTCCTTGACACCTTACAGGCTGTCTTCGACAAGCTGCAGGTCACCCGCACAAAGCTAAACCCAGACAAGTGTGTCTTCGGGGTTAGCTCCGGAAAACTTCTTGGTTTCCTGGTAAATCACCGGGGCATAGAGGCTAATCCGACGAAGACCAAAGCCATTGAAGACATGCGGCCACCAGCCTGCATCAAAGATGTCCAAAAGCTGACTGGATGTCTAGCAGCCCTCAGTTGGTTCATTTCAAGACTGTCGGAAAGGGCACTTCCCTTCTTCATGTTATTGAGGAAGTCCGGACCATTCCAATGGTCTGAAGAAGCAGAAAAGGCATTCCAGGAGCTAAAACAGCTCCTCACCACCCTACCAACTCTGGTAGCTTCGAACTCTGGTGAGCCTTTGCTGCTTTACATTTCAGCAACTGACGAAGTCGTCAGTATGGTCCTGGTTGCAGAGAGACCAGAACTATCCCATGCTTAGGAATCCACCCCTATGAGTGGGTCAGGAGGTTCCTGAAAGCGAGTCTGGGTCCCAGTTCCCTGACTTGAGTCCACAAGAAGTTACTTCAGAAGACCCAGACCCCTCCGGGGGGGTCCAGGTCGCTTCTGAAGAAGCTCCGGGTCCTTCCATCAAGGACCCGGAAGTTCTCGAAGAAGGTCTGAATCCCTCCGGGAGGATCCGGGTCAGTGAAGAGGAAGCTTCGGACCCCTCCGGGAGGGTCCGGACCGTCCAGCGCCCAGTGTACTTCATCAGTGAAGCACTTCATGATGCCAAGACTCGATACCTAGAGGTGCATAAGCTGCTCTATGCAGTTCTTATCGCCTCCAGGAAGCTTTGCCATTACTTCCAAGCTCACAAGATTTCAGTGGTGACTTCTTACCCACTTCGAGCAATCTTGCATAATCCCAATTCAACTGGGAATATTGCAAAGTGGGCAGCGGAATTGGCCGAATTTGATCTCGAATTCATTCCAAGACAAGCAATCAAGAGTCAAGCATTGGCGGATTTTGCGGCGGAATGGACTCCCTCTCCATCAAACCCTAGAGGCCCCAGTGAGCAGAAGCCTGAACACAAGGCTCTGGTCTTCACCGAACCTCACTGGACCCTATAGTTCGATGGCTCCATGCAAAAGCAGGGGGCCGGAGCTGGAATCCTTCTCCTCGCACCAACCGGGGAGAAGGTAAAATACATGGTACACCTTGATTTCAAGGCGACCAACAACATGGCGGAGTACGAAGCACTGATCTACGGACTAAAGGTGGCACTGTCTTACGGTGTCAAACAGCTGTTGGTCAAGGGAGATTCACAGCTCATCATTAAACAGGTGAAGGGTGAATGCTCCTACAACAATCTCCAGCTAGCTGCTTACCTCCTTGAAGTCCAGAGGCTTCAGAAGGACTTCAAAGTCCTAGACCTCCACCACATCCACCGTGTCCACAACGCTGAAGCCGACGAAATCTCGACGAAAGCGTCAACTGGAGCTCCGGCTCCTGATGGAACTTTCGTCCGGAGGTTGTCAAAACCCATAGCTCAGCCTGCCGAACTGAGCGAAGGGGGCGAGATCAGCATCCCGAAGTTGACGATCCCGATGGCCCTGTTACCATGGCAGCCATCAAGGGTCATAGGTGCTGCCGGAAGCTCCGAGTAACCCAGCACGCAAGACTCAAATGCTCAAATTAGCTCTGATGCATGGATCTCGGAGATTCGGAGCTACTTGAAAGACAACATCCTTCCTGACGATGATGTATCCGCTGATCGATAGTCAAATTGGCTAAAAGATACACGTTGGTAGAAGGGGATCTCTACCGACGCGGTGCCAACGGCGTCCTAATGTGATGCGTCACAAGGGAAGAAGGCTGCAAGCTCCTCGCAGAAATCCATGGAGGCGAGTGTGGGGACCACACGTCTTCTCGCACGCTGGTCGGTACAGCCTTCCAGCATGGCTTCTACTGGCCTACAGCACTCCAGGATGCAACTGAGCTGGTGAAGAAATGCGAAGCATGCCAATTTCATGCAAAGCAAATTCACACACCGGCTCAGCCTCTACAAATGATACCTCCTACATGGCCCTTCGTTGTGTGGGGGATGGACATCTTGGGACCTTTCCCAAGAGCCGTCGGAGGTTACAAGTTCCTGTATGTCGCCGTTAGCAAGTTCACCTAGTGGCCGAAAGAAACTCCAGTTGTGACAATAAACAAGCAATCTGCTATCAACTTTTTGCAGTCCATTGTATGCAGATTTGGAGTCCCAAACAAAATCATTACTGATAACGGGACCCAATTCACAATCTCAACATTTCAAGGATATTGCGAAGACCTCAGCATTCAAGTTTGCTACGCCTCCGTAGCTCACCAGGCAAGCAATGGCCAGGCCGAGAGAGCAAATGCTGAAATCCTGAAAGGACTCAAAACGCGCACCTATGAGCGTTTGAAAAAACATGGAGCCAACTGGATTGAAGAGCTTCCGCCCACTCTATGGGCCAACAGGACAACTCCAAACCGGTCAACTGGAGAGACACCCTTCTTCCTGGTGTACGGAGCTGAAGCAATCCTTCCTCCGGAAATCACCTTGGGGTCACTCCGGGTCCGGACCTTCGACGAAGCCATGCAGGACCAGCTCCGGCGTGAAGACCTAGACCTCCTTGAGGAGGGAAGGTGCCAAGCAGCTGTTCGGAATGCCCGATACCGCCAAGCCCTTTGGCGCTATCATCAGCGGCATGTACACAACCGACAGCTCGAGGAAGGCGACCTGGTGCTACAGAGAATACAGTCCAGAGAAGGGTTAAACAAACTCTCCCCCAGCTAGGAGGGACCCTTCCGAGTGATTAAAGTATCTCGTCCCGGAAGCGTTCGCTTGGCTACTGAGGATGGGACACCTCTCCCAAATCCTTGGAATATTGAGCACCTCCATAAGTTCTACACTTAATATCACGGAGGTGAGTCTGTAGTAATTTGAGGTGTATGTTATAGAGTCATTATACGGAGTCGAGTAGTTCCTCTGGGAGAACAACTGGACCTTTCCCGGAAGGTCCGCAAAGTTCATGCAACACTTGTCACAATCTCAGAACTAAAAGTGTGGCTAGCTACCTTGGGTCAAACGAGAAATGAAACACGCTTAGCTTGGTTCCGTACCCTAAGAGTGTACTTGTTTCCCCTGTACCCTGAACCTATAATGAAAGACATCTTCATATGAAACAGACTCCACGTGCATTTATTTTGTACAGGCTCAACATTTTTAATTTTCTCTTTCTTGTCTATAACAAAGTTATGCAATTCTTAAGAATTTTTAGCTCAACCAGTTTATGTACAATTCGAGCTGTATTGTCAATTCTTTCATATCAAATATTGTTCATGGCCCACTCGCCTGAATGCCACCAAGCCAATCTAGGGTTGGAGTGTGCTATCGACTTAGCCTGGTCAAGCACCCTAAGTACGCCACTCTACCTACACCCCGGCAGGCTGAAGTAAGGCGGGTCCAAGTACAATTGAATCTGAAAGAAAGAAGGAAACACATTCGGTTGTATTCAGAATTGTGTTTGACCTAAAACTTTCTTGGGAATCTTAAGACGCGACGAAGTTATTGGCAAGGAGCGAATTTTACTATTTTTCTTGGCTTCAGTGTGCAGGAAAAATAAAGAATCCACATTGATGGAGAAAAAACCGGAGCTAACAAAGCTCCGACTCCCCCTAGGTGGCTTGTAATCGATGTTAAACATTGAAAACGAGCATCACCGGAGCAACCAAGCTCCGGTAAAGCTAGGGGGGCCATCCGTCGACGCAGAATAAAAGATGGTGAGAAGACCCCAGAAGCGGAGTCTGCTGCCGACAAGCTACGCATTGGCAAAGGTCACTGCCGGAGCCCCTAAACTCCGACACCCCGGAGGACTAACTATCGATGCTCTACGCGTTGATAGGGACTATTGCCGGAGCTACTAAGCTCTGACGGTAGTCAATGCTGGAGCTTCTGAGCTCCGACAACCTCATGGGGCCTTCACTATCAAAGACTTCGGACCTACATTCTACAAGTTCAAAGCAAATGAGTCTCCAACAAAACACAATATCCTCTTGGTACATGTTCACAATCAAATTGTGTACATCTACCAGGGGGCCAAGTGAAGACAAAAGTGTTGAAGACAAAAAATGAAATTCACAAAAATTTGGATTTCATTCATCTGGAGACAAGGGATTACAAAATTGTGGAAGAAAAAGAGAGAATACAAATGGGAGCTACAGAGATGGTCCTAGACCCTATGGAAGAACTGGGCGACCTTTTGAGCAACCTCCGACACGTTGGCTCGGGTGGCTTCACCTTCTCCTTTGACGGGACCTTCAAGCACCGGGTCCAGAGGAAATTGGGGATCCCGACTAGTGTAGCACGTCAGCACATACTCTATGACGTTCTTCGCTAGGTCTGCCCCTCAACCTCCAACTGGTCCGCGATGACGTCACCCACCTTGGAGAGTTTGCTACCCGCCGAGCTCAACGCTTGCAACGCTAGGTCCGGCTCCGGCTCCGGATCATCTGGACGCACGTGACTGAAGCCCATTGGTGTCAGCGCATCGTTGGCTTTGCTCGGGAACTCCCAAACCTGTAGGGAGTCCGCAGTCCTCAAGCCCTTCAGTTCCTCCAAGGATCTTTTGGTCGTCGCCAGTTCAGAATTCTCACGAGCAAGGCGCTCAACCTCTTTGGCATTTTGCTGAATCTTTTCAGCAACCTACTTCTGGAGTTTTTCGAGCTCCTCCTCCCGGAGGTGGATCTTGTTCCGGCGGTCGACCAGGTCCTTCTCCCGGCCCCTAACTTTCTTCTCCCTGGCAACGATGGCACACTCTTGTTGGTAGAGTTCCTGCCCTCGCACCCAGGCCTTCTCCTCCTCCTCAACGCAACGCTCCTCCAACTTCTTGGTGCGTTCCTCGAGGCCCTTGTCAACCAGAGCCACCTTTTCGGCGAGCTCCTCCTCCCTCCTCAAGACATCATCCCGTAGCTCTAGGAGTTTTTGCCCTTCGTCTTCGAGCTTCTTCTCCCTCTCCTCAAGTGCCTCCCGGCGCTTGATGAGAGTAGTGTTAATGGCTTCAAGCCTTTCTTGGCGATCATCAGCCGCACTATTAGCTGCTTTGTTCTACTCATAAATGGCCCGAGATTGAGCGTCGAGGGCACGAGTCAAGCACTCCCTATCATCCAATAATTTGCCCTAGTATTCCAGGCGGAGCCTCTCCTGTTTATCCACTCCTTGTCGTCTGCCAGCCTCAACTGCGCCAGCTTGGTCTCGAAGTAGAGCCGATTATGCCACCGCCTAAGGGTTTGGCGCTCCTCTTCAAGAGCCTTGCTGTCGTGGTAGAAAGCCAGCTGGACTTGACGCAGACTGGAGCAAGCATTATCAATAGACAACGACGGGGGAATAGGGTTCGGACCTGTTGGGGCCTCCTCCGCCGGTTCAAGCGGGTTCTCGCTTACAAAAATTGGGTCCCACTCCACAAGAGTGGTCCCCTGAGCCTCCACGACACTAGGGCTGTCCTCTGGGATAGCCTCAGTCGCCACCGAGGAGGGTCCCGCAGAGGAAGTTCCGACCTCCGGAAGTGGTTCCGAAGGCCCTGCCGCCAGGTCTTCATTTGCCCCCTCGGGCAGGGGGCCAACGACTTCATCAGGGCACCCTGGCTCATCAGCAGGCACCTCCGCCATCATCACTTCCGTAGCAGGAACTACTCCCGGGTCCAGCCTGGGCTCCTCCTCCGTTGGTGGCTCAGGTGTTAGCACCTCAACCATCATGGGTTCGAGTGTTGATGCCTCCACAACCACCGGCCCTGAAGCCGGAGCCCCAACCTCAACTGGCTCAGACGTCGGAAGGTCTTCAAATGCAACCGGCTCTGCAGCCGGAGCTTCAGTGGCAACCGGCTCTGAGGCTAGAGCTTCAGATGTAGCCGGCTCAACCGCCGGGGTTTCGACAATTTCCGGCTCTAGGGCCGAAATCACTGCTTCCTCCGGCTCGACGGCCAGAGCGTCCAACATCTCAGCATCAAGACTCGAGGCTTCAACCTCCGAGACAGGTGTCGCTGACGCATCTTCTCTCCCGTGGTTTGGCGCTACAACGGGAGTCTCGGGGGATGAGTCGAGGTCCATGACCACGACAGCTGGCGTCGGAGCTGTCGAAGCTTCAGCCACCACTTGGGGCGGCACCAGGACAGGAGCAGAAGCCTCCGCCCTCACAGCTTCAGCTGCTGTGGCTGAGGGTGGAGCCTCACTCCTCTTCTTGGGGACGCTGCAGATCATGGATGAAAAAACTTAAAAAATAGTTACTACAACAAAACAACTGTCTGAGGTAAAGATTAAAAATTACCTCGGAAGGCTTCCGCACCAGCTTGCACGAAATCTCTTTCCCGGGCGTTCTGTACTGACCACAGCCGCCACCGGTGTAGTAGCTCCGAAAAGCCCCCTGAAACTTGTTGCAGCCACAGGCATTTCCTTAGTCGAGGCCCCCCTCGACCGGGAAGGACCTCCGGACCCAGAGGCCTCAACTGGCCCTGGTGCTGGAGTCACATGCCCGGGGCTAGCACCCCGGGAAGACACTGCTGCAGGTACAGTCGCTGCAGTTGTAGAAGACCTCCCCCTCCAGGGAGAAGGAGCTGCTGCAGAGGATGCAGGCCTGACGGACCTTCCATCGGCATGCTTCAATTTCCTCTTCCGGCTCGAGGGTTCGGCTGCCGGATCCTTGCCCTTGCCAACGACTTCGGTCCTTGGCTTCGGGGCAGGGTCGGAGCCACCTTCAAAAGCTCCAGGGATCACCACCCTGGAAGTCGATCGTCTCTCGATGACACCGAGGTCGTCAAGCACCGACATCATCCGTCGGAGCTCCCTACTGAACTCTACTTCCACGTTCAGGGGGAGGAAAGCTGGTGGCGGAGTCAAGTCGTCACCCGCGATGTCGATGCCATGCTGGAACTTCTTGAGATGAATCTCCAAGGTCGACCCCTCCATGTTGGACTTCAGCCCGGTCTCGACCCGGTCGTCGTCCATCACACTGTTGAGGCCCTAAGTGAGTTTTTCTCTCCTCTTCAGCAGTGCCCACCTGTTGACAAGGAAATTACAAAATACCGCCTGAGGAGTTAATCCTCCCTCCACACAATGGCGGATCCTGGTCAGAGCAGGGTTGAAGGCATCCGACAGCACCGGAGCTTCACTCCAGACTGCAGTGTCGATGTTGGGGAGGCCTTCGGGCAGCTCCAGCTTCTCGTGCTCCTCCACCCGGATGACTATCCAGTCTTTCTTCCAATCGTCACACTTTCCAGAGGGAAATGACCAGAGGTACTTGAATGGGCACTTCTTGCGCTTCACAAAGTAGTAGAAGCCAAGGTACTCATCACCCCTTCCGGTGGTATGGACGGTGAAGAAGGTCCGGAAAAGCTCAATGCAGGTGGGGATGCCCACCCACTTTTCGCAGAAGTGGACGAAGACAGACACTATAAGAATGGAGTGGGGGCCAAGGTGGTACAGCTGCAGACCATAGAAGTCTAGCAGCATCAAGAAAAAGGAGGAAAAAGATGGGATCAACCCCACCATGGCGTACGCATAAAAGTACACCATCTCGCCGGCGTGCGCCTTCTCGAATGGGAGCTCCCCACCGGCGTGGACCAGGTGGTTGAAGAAGTTCGAGGACCACCCCATGAGGGCCCGAACCTTCTTCAGGTCACCTTCGGTCTTCAAGCGGCTCTTGTGGAGACCCAACTCCATCGCAGCACAGCGAGGCAAGGGAGGAAAAGCAATCACAAGTTTGGGAGTTCGAGCGCAAGTTCAGATGAGAGGCGTAAAGAGCCCCAGACGGTGCGTGCTTTCCTTCTTAAGTAAGCCCCTGCAACGCTTGGACAGAAACCGCAGGGAAACCAAAGATACTATTCAAAAATTTCACCCTGCCGATGACAAGAGGGCCCGGGACCACCCCGACGATCAAGTCGAGGTTCTTACCCAGGCGAACGGTTGTCATCATGAAAGGCGGGAAGCCCGAAGGCTGCAGCCTGACAAGGCGCGCGGAACCGATATGATTTTCGTATCGGGAACCGACGACCTTCAATTGCGTGAGATCCGCACGCCAAAGATTTCATCTGCCGCACTCGGGATATGCCACGTGGCGAGGATTTAACTCCAAAACTATAGCCAATGGCACCTCTGAAGACCTTTGAAGACTCGGCTCAGAAGTTGAAGGATGGACCCACCTCCGGCGGAATGACTTCACCCAAGGGGTCTTCCCCAGAGGTGGGCCCAGGGGGCCACTGTCGGTACCCTGAGTACCGTATACCCCTTGAGATTGCAAAGATCTCAAGGAAATGTCATCTACTTGATTTGAAGACCTTCAGAGGCCCACATGTCAGACATAACCGGACCCGCTTCCCCAACATGGTTAGTCCCAGGGCCGCCACGTGTACCATCAAAACCGGAGCTACCGCCCACAAGGGGGAAGCTCCGGGCTATGTATCATAACGGCACCCCCGGACCTAACCCCAGACCGAGGGAAGCTCCGACACTGACACGTGTCTGGTGGCACCGGACCTATCTGTTCCTTGCAGTATGCTCCGAAGCTGCCACGTGTCCTACCTTCGAATCTTCAGCCTCAAACCTCCGGAAGACTCCACAACGGCTCCAGATCTTCAAAGGAGAATCAAGGACTTCAAGACCCGACTAAGTGTCATTAATACTATGTTAATGACACACGATCGGACGACCCTTATTACCAGTAACGGCGCTGTCAAAGCCCGTAACTCGATCATTAAGGGTAATTAAGCGCATCAAATGTGTATCAATATTAGTAACCGTCGGAGCCACATGTCGGGCCAGGCCAACTTGTAATGGCCTGTCCTTATACTATAAAAGGACAGGCCGACGATACATAGAGAGGGCTGATCTGACCTGCTCAGGGCTAGACCGATCGACTCACACGCGCTCTCAACTCACGTTGAGCCCATACATCCAATACAACACCAACACACGCCGTGGAGTAGGGTATTACGCTTAGGTGGCCCGAACCACATAAATCTTTGTGTCTCCTGTGTCATTTTACACATCACCTTCTTGAATCTCCGCGCGCCCACACCGAACCTCAAACTCCGCAAACACTTTTAGTAGTGTCGGGAGATCTGCCGGATCAAAACCACTGACAACAAGGGAGGCCAGAGCTCATGTGAGATGACTTTGAACTGTTCCTCTTGTGTTTTTATCAATAAAATTTGTAGTTTAGAGGAGTTTTTGTGCCTTGTTTGTCCGACTTGTTTCAGACAAGTTTTTCTCGTCGAGTTTCTCCACAACACTGTTGCTTCGGTGTTTTTATCATAACTCGAGTTTTAGAGATCCAATTGACGTAATTCTTTTTAGATTGTCTTCACAACTTGATTATCCTTCATCTATGAAAATTTCACGATTATAGAATTTGTGGTTTCTGATCTACACAAGTTTCTTTGCAGTGTTGCAGATCTGGTTTTTTATTCGGGTAGAACAGATTGACGCTTGTTCGACCTTTTGGTCATAACTTGAGTTTTTCTCGACGTTTTTTTTGTGATTCTTGTTGTCGTGTCTTCGTGACTTGATTCTCTATAATATCTACTACTTTTGTTACAGTTGAACATGTTTAGATCAGTTGCAAACACGATTTCTTAACAGATTGATTTTTTGCCGAGGGGTTTTTGTTGCTTCCGCTGAAAAAGTTTTAACTCTACCATTCACTCCCTCTCTGGTATCTTTTCACGTGCTCTTTGATCCTACAAGGATGATTGGCTTAGGCATAATTGGTTATTAGGTTCGAATTATTGAGTGAACAAAGGCATGATCAAGTGTTAAGCAAACTCTAATTGACTACTTAACAAGTAATTAGCACGTGAACAAAACATAGAAGTTGAGGTTAGATCATACCTTGGGAAATACCTGAGAATGACGTATTGACCATGGAGGTGATGATGGACTGGTGGCGGCGAAGCAACTCTTCTCCCGTGATGTTGATATTGAGGTTGAAAGCCTTCTCTGATCTTCTCCCTTTATCTGATCGGTGGGCTGAGTTCTTGGACTTTCTAAGTCGTAAATCAAAGATCCATCAAACGTCAACTAAGAGAGAAGCCTATCTATTTATTGGAGAGAGCAGCCGAGGGTATCTCCAACCGATTCGGTTGGTGTGTCTCAATCAAACATGTGGAGAGATTTCCTAAGAGATTGAGTCAGTTACATTAGTAACCGACTCATTGTCTCTTTTCTATTTATCTCAATGTGATCAATCCTAACACCCATCAATCTACTCATCTGCCCGTGTCAGAATCTTGTCACGTCCTGCGCTCACCGTTGGAGCGTCATCGTGCCCAGTCACTTAGCGTCACTCCATCAGCGGCATGAAGTCTCAAATGATTTGGTAAGTCTGATTTTGTTCGTTTAATAGGAAACCAAAGCGAATTTATTGATTAACCGAGGGTCCAGTTTTTGCTACGATATGAATTACTTTGGTTTCCATTTTTCGATGATTTAACATTGAAAAAAACCGAACTGATCGGGTTTCGATTAAACCGACGTAGCCTAATATGTGTATATAATCTCATTGTTTGTTTAATTCTTAACATTAAAACAACCTTATAATGTAAATTTACAAATGTTTACAAAAATCGCGGAAATCGGCTGGAGGAGCTCCACCTAACGCCCAGTCGAGTTGTAAAAACGAAGTTAAATCTCTCTCTCTATATATATATACACTGTAAATTTTTTAATTTAACAATGAAAAATACTTCAATTAGTTAGAAAAGAGGTGAAAAATGGTAAGAAGCGCACTTTTGTAGACTTGATTGTTCAACCGGTTAGTAGTATCTGCTTTCACAAAAACGATGTGTTGGCACAGTGCTCAGCATCTAGGCGCCGATTTTTTAAACACTGTAATTTACACTAACTTAGCTGTACTAGTGTCAATAAAAAAAATTGTAGGCGCACAATGTTTTACACAACTTAGTAACAGGCCCTACATCCACGAAAAAAGAAGTCCTAATATGATGAAAGAAACAAAAACTGGATTCCGCTTTGTCCACGTCCGCACCACACAACTTGCACCGTGGCTCGACTGTCCGAGTCCGACCTGTTCCAGCCCTCGCGTGCGGCAGGAGTTCGGCCTCGGCTCCTGCGATCCAGTCTCGCTGCCGGCGATGGGCTGCTCTCCGCAGCCGGGTGCGGCGTGTCCGGACTGCCTGGAGCGGCGCCTCCGGTCCGACCTCGCCGGCTTCGGCCTCTCCTTCGTCCACGGACTCACCGACTCCCCGCTTCCTTTCGCCTCCTCCGCGGTCGTCCAGGTCCGTCTCGACCTCGTCTCTACATTTCTGGGCGCTACCGCCGGCCGCAAAGCGGTTTCCTTTCTCTCCAGCTCGAGCGACGTGCTCCCGCGGGACCGGAATTTAGGCGTCTTCGCTAGCTTTGCTTAAACCCTGCCCTGTTCGATTTGGTCCTTGCGCACGAGCTTCCAGTTGTAGCCTTGGTTGGCGTAATGCTTTCGTTTCCTCTTCGATGCAGGTAGCGCCTGGTGGAGCCGAGGAAAGTGCCGGAAGGTATGGTTAAGCGTTTTGGCTTACTTGGTTTCGGCTTTCCTCGCAAACACTTTGGGTACTGTTGCAATGTTAGCTATCGTTATGATCAGGGCCGAGCTGGGAAAATTCGGGGCCGTACGAAGTATTAAATTGTTCATTTGTACGACAAATTCCTGAATTCTGAAAATGATGGGCTTAGCCTCACATTTTAACATTCTCCGCGTTCAGATTTTCTTAGGGTTCAATTCAAATTTGAATTGAGTTCCAAAATCTTGAGGGAAAGGAATATGGATGCTAAAAAACCAATGACTAGGCTGTAGCGTACTTCCTCCTTTTATTTTTATTTGTCAACGGTTAGTTCAAAAATGAATTACCCGGTGACAAATAAAAAAAGACAGAAGGAGTATATTTTATCATGACTATGTTAGAAGGGTGAAGTCGAAGTACCAGAACTCCACCCACGACACAAGTGCTGAGAAATCGCTCAAAACTAGCGTGATCCAACAAAACTTCTCCGGAAGAGGGGCCTATATGCCAGCCCGCAGTTTGGCCGAGGCGCGCAACGGAAAAACGTGAACTTGCGTCCAGGTCAACAGCTCAGGCCGCTCTTGGGAAAAGCGGAGCGGGAAGGAGCAACCACCAGCCAACGGCTCCACGTTTTTTCTGCACCCAGCAAGCCCGGGCTCCGCGTCCGCTCAACGACTGATGGACTGCACGATTCGCTCGATGCCTGGATTGCGGGATCATTTCATAGGCTGGACTGCTGAACGCCTGCTATATAGTATATACAGAGGAAAGAAAAATGGGCCCCTGAAAAATAGGGGCCCTGTGCGGTGGCACGGGCTGCACGCCCCTCCGCTCGGGCCTGGTTATGATAAAATTGGATCATTACACTCTAGTGCTTCAGTTGGGTCGAGTAAATGATCCAAATATGCTTATATTATATGCTATGATGACATTCGAGTAGAATCGTCTCTTTAAGTTTTAAACCGGTTATGACATGTCAATCTAGTGCTTCATTCAGGTTGAGTAAGTGATCCAAACTTTTTATACGCAACTCTTACTTCCGAGTAGAATATTTTCAATGGAGTGAAATGCATTGGGGTCCCTAAACCATTGTTATTAAGGCGTCGCTTAAGCGACGCTTAGTCGCTAAGGCGCCCGGCGAGGGTAAGGTGTCGTGTCGCCTTGGAATGCTAGGTAAGGCGACTTGACAGGCGGTGGGAGCAGGGGGGTGACGACGGTGGGAGTACGGGAGGGTGGCGGCGGCGGGAGTACGAGAGGGCGGCAGAGCAAACATACCTCGGTGAACGCCTACGGGCCAATGCTGGAGAAGAGGCGGCGAGGCTCCGGAGGAGAGGAGGTGGCGGAGTGCCGCGCCGGCGGCAGGACGCGGGGTGGTGACGGTGTAACGCGGCGGCGGCAGGATGCGGGGGCAGGGCGGGGTGCCGCGCCGGCAGCAGAAACGCGGGGGCGGCGGCTGAGTGGGGGGGGGGGGGGGGTGAAGCGTTGAGGAGGAATGGGTACCTAGGTTGAGTTATTGGGCTGGTGTTGGTTTGTTGTCTCACATATTAGGCTTTGCCAGTTGTTACATATAAATCAGCCCAGGATACACACAATTTTGTATTCTTTAATTTTATTTCCTATTTTTACATGATACTAAGTATTTTTACATATTTCTAAGGCGTCACCTCGCCTTACACCTTATCACTTAATAGGTAAAAAGGGGGTCTGTCACCTTAAGTTGCCTTACTGCCTTAATAACTATGCCCTAAACTTGTCCTGTGTTCTGATCTAGGTCCATAAGTCAGGTTCAGGTAGATATGGGTCCCTAAACTTGCCTTTCTCATGTAGGTCCAATGGTCCATAGCTCAGCTTCAGGTAGATATGTGTCCCCAATCTACCCAAATGACACACTTTAGGTCCAAACCGTAACAGCACCGCGTTTCAGTCCGATGTGGACAACCAATGTATTTCTAACTGAAGTACTGACCTGAGTTATTTTTTTTTGAAAGGCCTAACTGAACTTGAGTTATGGACCTAAAGGAGAACACAGGACAAGTTTAGGGACCCCACTGTATTTCACTCTTTTCCAACTTTTTAAACCAGTTATGGTGTATTAAGCGACGAGTAAATCTTAAAGTGAAATTGTACCTGGTAAATTAAATAATTAGGAATGCAATTTTGTAGTATACACCCCGATTTGATGGTTACATACCGAGTTCATGAAGATAGACCTTGCAATAAACATTATTCATACATATTAACGATTTCATTTATATAACAAGACCATGGCATAAGCTGGTAAAGCATTTGCATCTCCATGCGTTCTGTATTTATAAGTGTTAATTACAGACAGGTTCTTTGAAATCTACCCTTTTTCCAACTCTGTAGTTTCTGTTTTCTTCTCCTTTCTTAGTTATTATTCAGAAAGGTTGATGTATATGTTGCAGGCAGAACACCTCCAGTTATTTTGTGTTAGTGGGACTACGAGGTGGCAGAGAGTTTTACGGTAGTACAGAATGGTAATTTTATTTCCAAAGGGATTATTTTTTTTGTGTCCAAATGGCTCCCAAATTGATGTTTCAACACATGCATCTCAACATTTTTGTCCCTTACAGTGATAACAATACCTTCGAAAATGTCATTCATACGGATCCTCAGGCAGAGCGAAGCATATATAATGATGATAACCATTATTACACTGCACAAGCGGATTCCTCTTCTAGCAAAGAATGCCTTGAAGATCATAAAAGTCCCTCTGGCCTCTGTAAGCAGCAATCAATCTTTAGCACATTTACTAAGTCCTATCCTGTTCGCTATCTCAGCATAAGCCACACCTCAGAGATTAGAGAGCTTATCACAAGTTACCTGAACCTGTCAACTGAAGAAAATGTGATTGACTCATTAAATCGATTGTCTGAAAACAAAATTAGTGGATCTGCTGGTTTAAGTTTCCTCAGTTTTGTTGGATTTTCCACATCTGATGACTTGCATCCTTCTGGCTGTGTGAGGCATCCCAACATCTTACCATTGTTAGGTGTTCTAGAAGCACCTGCTTGTTGCTACTTGTTGCAACCAAAGGTTCCATATACTTTGGAAAACATCATGTATTACAGTTCTGAGGCATTCTGCTCAGATTGGCATATTAGATTTCTCATCTACCAGATAATATCTGCTTTGGCATACCTTCATGATTTCGGAGTTTATCATGGCAATCTGAGGCCATCAAATATCTTGATGTCAGATTCCTTGTGGCCTTACCTGAGTATAAGTGACACCTGTCCAGTAAAATGCAATTGGGGTTTTTCCAGTCCTAAATGTTCACCAAATTTATGCTGTTTCATGGAGGAATGTTCTTCAAAAGACATTTATGCTAGTCTCGAGATTCAATCATCATTGGATTGGCAATCTCACTTCAGAAAATGGTGGAAAGGTGAACTGAACAATTATGAATACCTTCTTGTCTTAAACAAGTTAGCTGGTAGAAGGTGGGGTGATCCAACTTTTCACACAGTGATGCCTTGGGTAATAGATTTCACAGTCATACCTGATGAAAGTTCTGATAATGGCTGGCGAGATCTGACCAAAAGTAAATGGCGATTGGCAAAAGGTGATGAACAGTTGGATTTCACATATTTATCATCTGAGGTTCCACATCATGTTTCTGATGAGTGTCTCTCAGATCTAGCTGTCTGCAGTTACAAAGCAAGGAGATTACCTAAGACCATCTTGAGGTCAGCTGTACGTTCAGTGTATGAGCCTAATGAATACCCATCTACTATGCAAAGGCTTTACCAATGGACTCCTGATGAATGCATTCCAGAATTTTACAGCGATCCTCGGATATTTGTCTCTCTTCATTCTGAAATGAGTAATTTAGCTTTGCCTTCCTGGGCAACATCTGCAGAAGATTTCATTTGTCTGCACAGGGACGCTTTAGAGAGTGATCGAGTCTCCCAACAACTGCATCACTGGATTGACATAACCTTTGGCTATAAACTTGCTGGGGAGGCATCTGTTGAAGCCAAAAATGTCATGCTACCTCCTAGTGATCCATCAAGGCCGAAATCAATCGGGCGCCGACAGCTTTTTACAAGGCCACATCCACAGCGCCTTGTTAGCACACCTCACGTAGTCTACCACAACAAAATGGAGTCTTGTGCTAAATGTTGCCGGGAACAAAAGAATGCAACAGCTAATGTCGTGTTAAATGACTCTGTCCCTCGGCATATGCTTTCAGAAAATGGCAGTTTGGAAGATTTTGAGCAATCAACTTTGTTTGCAGAGCTTGAGAACCATTTGAATCCAATATATGATTATTCTGACCCTTCAACTTCTTGTTCTTCAGACAAATATCCCAGGAGCCAGATTGCAGATCAGATCTTGCAACCTGAGAATGCCTTGCCTGTGGCACCTGATTTTGATTTTGGTTCCGTCCTTGAATGCTTCGAGTCTGACAATGAGTCCCCTGTGGGTTACCAAGAACTGCTGCTCTGGAATCAAAGGTCCTGTTCAGATAATGAGCATCATGCAAATGATGTATTTTCTGTTGGGTGTTTGTTGGCAGAAATTTATCTGCACAGACCACTCTTTGACACTACCATTCTTGCTGCATACAAAGAAACTGGCATAATTCCAGGAACACTTCAGGAGTTGCCTTCTCATGTCGCACTTCTTGTTGAGTCATGCATTCAGAGAGAATGGAAAAGGTAAGTAATGACATCATGTCCTTATAATGTATATACCTTACCACTTTGGTGATGTTCCTCTTGTGAAAGGGAAAACTGTTACATTGATACAAATTTATGATCTTTTGCAGGAGACCATCAGCAAAGCACCTTTTGGAATCACCATACTTTCCTCCATCAGTTCGATCTGCATATATGTTTCTCGCTCCACTCCAAGTGTCGTGTAAATCGGAGGAGCGCATTAAGTATGTTGCTAAACTTGCAAGTGAAGGGGCACTTGAAGCTATGGGCAAATTTGCTGCTGAAATGTGCGCACCTTACTGCCTATCACTTATTTCGTCGTCTTTGTCAGATGTTGACACTGAGTCGGCTTTCCTTTTGCTTAAAGAATTTCTAAAGAGCTTAAGTACCCTAGCAACTAAGGAGCTTGTTCTGCACATCATTCAGAAGATCTTACAGGCCAGTTAAGATATTCACAATTGTTTTTCTCCCTTGATCTACACGTTTTCTTATCTATGGACCATAATTTTTCTTCTTTCTGATATTCTTGCATGCTGGTGGTTTCTACAGGTGCCAGAGTATTCGCACCTGAAGGTCGCCCTACTTCAAGACTCCTTTGTTCGAGAGTTGTGGAAGAAATTAGGAAAACAAACTTATATTGAAGAGGTGCATCCTTTGGTGATCACAAACTTATGCAATTCACCAAACAAGATTACCGCCTCTGCTGCATCCACTGTTCTTATAGGCTCAAGTGAAGAACTAGGAATACCAATAACATTTCATCAGGCAAGTATAAGTGGAAACTTTGAATGATTTGCTCCCAGAATACCGTGGATCACTGATCGGTATTTCTTCTTTTTCCCAGACAATTTTACCAATAGTTCACTGTTTCGGCAAAGGATTATGCGCTGATGGAATCGATACTTTGGTCAGGATTGGTAACCAGCTAATGCTTTCTCGATATGTTGAAGCTTTTGCTCTGTGAATCTGTGATCACTAGTTGACCTTAATACCTTATACATTTTAGGTGGAGTTCTTGGAGAAATTTTTACCGTCAAGCAAATTCTTCCTTTACTTAGGAATGTTATATTCTCATGTATCGAATCATCAAAGATGAGTAAGCCTGAGCCACAAAATAGTTGGAATTCATTTGCTCTGATTGACAGCTTATCTGCTTTGGAAGGCCTTGTGTCAGTTATTTCAATGAAAGCTGTTCTTAAGGAGCTTCTTCAGGTACTTCACCGGCAAGACAAATTTTAACGAATCAATGTAACAAGGGGGTGAAAAAAGGATGTATTTTATAGTCTTGAAGCTGAACCAAACAGGAATTCGTATTGTAAAAATTTATTTCAGATCAAATACAGGTAGCAGTTGACTTTAAGTATAAATTCAAAAAGAGTAATTTGAATCACTAATACACAACTTGAGAGGTGGTGTAAATAGGTCAAAGAACTAGATAGTTGCATAAATGGGTCACACAACTTGTTTAAGTAGTGCATAGCTTATCAAAATTAAAAATGTGGGCTGTATTATCTCTCCCCTGATTCTTTTTTCGTCTTCATCTGTCAAACTGTGCAGTAACAACCTCATAAATTTAAATTAATCATTAACACAATTATGGTACAAACACCATGAAGTAAGACAATTCTTTGGCACTAACAGCCTTAAGGTTTGCCACCACTTTCTAGCCCCTCTTCTACAAAATTAACCGGCTAATTACTCCCAGCCTTCCACTTGATCTCGGTTACCCGTTCATGACAAGAGATCTAGGAGGGAAGCAAGTGCCCAACGAAGCTGCCATATACATTCATGAACAATAAGGAATCATTTACTTTTCATATTACCCCGTAATCATGCCTTGGGTGTATTGTATTGTCTCAGTTTATCGTCGAGAAGTGCAAAGGAGTTTTCAGAGAGACAAAAATAATGAGAAGAGTATGGGGCAGTAATATGGCGTCCAAGTTAACCACATGCTCCTAAAATTGCCACACTTCGTAATTTTGAGCTGTTATGCACAACATAGACAAGTTGTATGATCTATAAGCGCAATGGTCAAGTTCCTTGACATGGTTGCACCCATCTCACAAGTTGTTGTACTTGTGATGCAATTTACCCATTCAAAAATTATCAGATCCCTATTTAACTTATCTTTTATCTCTATCTAGAAATAGGAATTCAGTTTCTAAATCAATACATTGATTTTCATCAATAATGTTAGTAGCGTTTGCCAATATCATCTATATTGTCATCCCAATTTCGGAATTGATGTAGATGTTGAGATGTGACTTGACTGAAAAATTCTTATATTGGTGGAAAATCTTACTGTCAAATTAGTAGTCAAGGAAAGTCTTTGAGGGTAATTTAGTCAAGGAAATCTCATTGGTACCTAGACCCAGCTCTAGATATCTATTAATTTTTAATTTTATTTGTTTTCACTCTGAATTGCTTTGTATTTATATATTTATTCCCCATTGTACTTTGACTGCATTTACAGGACCAAGTATGTTTTCATATAAAGGTCCTTACACAGATTCATTTGGATCTTCGAGTAATTCAGGCAATGACTCTTCTCGACACTGCACCCCCCTTAGTAATTTTATTTAGTCTCTTCAACTAAATATTACTCTTGCAGCTAAAATAGTGTGCCATTAAAACCACTTTGTAATAACCAGGTGGCGGCTACTGCGCTTGTTGACCTTTGTCAAAGAATTGGACCAGAGAACACTTCTATTTATGTTTTGCCACAACTGAAGGAACTTTTTGCTGAACTCTCCTTTTCTCATGACTCATCTGGCCTTAGCCTTCCAACAAAGGAATTACAAATTTCCGAAGGAAACAAAAGTGAGCCTATTAAAATGGAATCTAGAACTGATCTTGTGTAAGTAGAAAATGTTTTTGTGTTTAGATCTAATCAGTGTTATACCTTCAGTATATTAGTAATGAGGTAAACTTTTGTAGGTTTATGCTGTATCCTTTTTTAGCTTCACTTGTTGGGATAGAAAAGCTCCGGGAGTGTTGTTCAACATGGTTTCTATTGGAGCAAATTCTTCAAAGATTGTACAATTGGAAGGCATGTGATGTTCTGTTCTTCATCGTTGAGTTGAGCTATTTATAATGCTCTTTTCCATTCTTATTTTATCTATTTGCACTTTCTTTTAGTGGGCATCTTTTGGTGATTGTTCCAAGAATGCTGAGAATATGAAAGGTCAAAGGTTTCAGCATGGCAACTATTTCTCATCGGAGTCTTTTCCAACCAAACTGCTTTTCAATGGGGCAGGTTGGTCCGTACCACAATCAGAAATCAATAAAAATGGTCGAAATGTTGCAGCTGCCAAATTAGGCTTTAAGCATGAGCACGAGACGTCTAGTGATAATTCATTTACTCCAAGTTCCGGAAATCAGCCATGGTTTTGGTTCCCCAGCCCTGATAATAGTTGGGGGGCTCCAGATTTTCTTGGACGTGGAGGTGGTGTGAGGGATGAACTTCCCTGGAAGATCAAAGCTTCAGTCCTTTACTCAGCCCGTGCTCACCCTGGGGCTCTGCGCTCATTAGCAGTTCATGATGACGAGTGCACAGTTTTTACTGGAGGAGTTGGTCCTGGTTTTAAAGGAAGTATTCAGAGATGGGAATTGCCAAACATGAACTGCACTTCTGGTTATTATGGGCATGAAGAGGTAAGTTGTTTTTAACTGTCTCAAATGTTAATGAGACTTTTTTCTGTGCTTTTATGATGAAAACAATCTAGTTCTGAGTATTTTTAAACAGATGCTTCTTGTCAGAAATATTGTACTCTGCCTTTATGATTTCATTGCTCCTTTAGGGGCTGCTTAAAAGCATCATTTTTAGAGATATATGAGTAACCTATTACCGGGATCGGTTAATATGCATTTGAGTACCTATAATTCACAAGATAGGCGGCGCAATGGAGACCCTTGGCCTGTAGGTTCCTGAAAAGCATCATCTGGATTTTGAATTGAAATCTGATCTTGCCGAAAACTTCAACTGTTCTGTAAATAGCTATGAAAAACAACAGATTTAAGATTTGATCTTTCCCAAACACCAAATTTAAATGTGCTACCAGCCGTTAAATTCTCCTGGTACAAGGAGTAAGTCGGGCCCCCAGGCCCCCACCAAAATTACTCGTTTATCGCATCTGCTTGGGAAATTAAATAGGATTGCATGCCTTTCCAGAGAATTATTAGAAACAGATCAGAAAATATGATTTAGTACTTTAGTCAAACTCAATGATATTTTCCAATTTAAAACCAAGAGATTCGATGATGCTGTTTTACAAGCTGACATCTGGCCCAGTTATGCAGCGTGCAAAGTTCATCATGAATTAAGTGTTTACTCCTGCCCAGAATGTCAGTCTTGCCAAAACAGAGACAGGTTGCTGGTGGTTCTTAGTATTTCATTTTTAACTGGCATATAGAAATCTACCAAATTTAATGGTATTTAAATTTAAATCCTGGTCCCTTGAAATAACTGGTCAAGAAACATAAATGTGTGAGATCTATTCGACATTCATATTTTGTTCTGAATTTTGTATTTGTTGTTGAGTATTAATCTTATTTTCTAGAATATTCTAGAAGATAATAGAATTTAGAAGAGTCCAATTCAGATTAGGCAAGAGTTAGAGATATAGTTAGAGTTTGAGTCAAGTGTTTTAGGTAGAGTCCTAAATAGGTTTGGATCTGATTTTATGTGTAAGGGGTCTATATATAGTTGGGGCACCCTAAGGAATAAATCAAAGCAGATTATTATTGAAAATTTGTGTTTAACTTTGTTCGGATTTCCAACATCTGTTAATCAGAGCTTAGGTGGAGATCAGATCCTAATCGTTGCCCTCGGGAGGGCGTACTCGGGGGGGGGGGGGGGGGGGGGGGGTGCGAACGCGGTACAGAGGAGCACCCGTTGATTTTGGATCTAGCCGAGGCGGGATTAGGTTAGATCGGCGCAGGTCGACACTAAATCTCACACAGCAGCCTTGCACCCTAAGGCGCCTCCTCTAATGACAACACTAATGACCCTTGATCACATGATTAATGAGCCCCTTTGGTGAAATTGTTGGCGAACTGGGACGTCATCGGCACATAAAGGATGCGTACTTCTCCAATAGCCACCCGGTCGCGGACGGAGTGTAGATCTATCTCCACATATTTGGTCCGCTGATGATGAACTAGGTTGGAGGAGAGGTAGACGGCTCCGACGTTGTCGCAGTAAACCAAAGTGCTGCTGGCAAGGGAGCTGTGGAGCTCCTGCAATAGCTGGCGGAGCCAGCATGCCTCGGCAACACCATTGGCGACGGCGCGGTACTCTGCCTCTGCACTAGATCTTGAGACGGTGGGCTGGTGTTGGTGTGATCCTGCCACAGGCCCTTTGGTGCAACCAACGGTGATGAGTCGGAGTAGGACTCCCTCCTAGCTGCGCACAAGGTTAGACAGGGAGGTGCGGCAGGTAACCAGAGTCAGGTAGGACTCTGTCCTTGGGTGCCGGCCAAACTACAATAGAGTCCAGGGTGTGTTCCTTAGAGATAAAGTAGGTGTCCTATTAGTTTGGAGATAATCTAGTTAAGAGATCGAGTCCAATACAGGTTGATAGCACCTATAACTCTCTGTACCACGACAAATAAAGCCCAACCCCTGTACCAAACTTATCAGATCAGAATAGAATATTTCCTCCGCATAGAAATGAACTCGCCGGAAAACAATTCCCTGTGCCGGCCGTGTTTCCTCTGCTCCTGCCCAATTTTTCTCCTAACTCCAGCCAACAGCAGCACCCATCAAGTCCCTGTACTTTCTGTTCTGTACGTACAAAACCAGTAAGAAGGCGTGACTTACATCCAGTCATCCTGTACAAAACCAGTAAGAAGGCGTGACTTACATCCAGTCATCCTGTGCTGCTACAGAGGTGACTCTATCGAAGTGCTGTTCCAAAGCAGTAGCAGACAACATCAACCAGGGGGTTGACTGCTGCTACAGTCCCATGAATAGCAACCAATACTGTAGCAGACAGTAGCAGTTTTTAGTGTCCTAGACACTAGATTTCCAACAATCGTGGCGTTAGAGCCGGATTTGATCTTGGGTTCAATTCATTGCCATAACGCCAGAAGATCAGACTCCTCCAAGCAAGGGCAACGTCACCAGCAGCAAGATCAATGCGACAACCCATCCGGCAGTTTGTGAGGCGAACACGGGAATCGGGTTTTCCATACTCACCAAGACCAACTACGCAGAGTGGGATTTCATGATGATCATCAAATTGCGGGCACGACTGCTTTGGGAGGCGGTGGAGAAATGCAATGCAACCGAGCAAGAGGACATGATGGCGGACATGATGGCGCTGAACATCCTCGTCAGCGCCGTTCCGCCGGAGATGATCACAACGATAGGGGAGAAGAAGACGGCCAACATGTAGCACCGAAGGGTGAGGAGCGTGAGGTCACGCCACCTCGTGTAGTGGGAAGAGGGGGTGGAGCACGACAGACACGAGGGAGCGGATGTTTTGAACAGCGGCTGCTTGGGCGTGGAGGTTGTCGACCTCTGTTGCCTCGATGACGTTGCCCTCACCGGTAGTAGATTGGTCGTCGTCGTCCATGGTGGGAGGGGCCACCTTCTCGGCGGTGGCGAGGGCGCGCTCGAGCTCGGCAAGGCCAACCTTCTCCTTCTCCCAGGCGAGGGCGGCTGCGCGCACACGAACGCGAGAGGCGGCGATGGCTTCGCGATCCTTGGCCAAGGCCGCCACCAGGTCGGCCTGGTCCTTCTCCTTGGTTGCTTCGGCGGCAGCCACAACCGCCTTCTCTTGCTCCTGCAGGAGGCAGAGAACGTCAACAGGGGTGCCTGTCATGGCTGGCTTGGGAGGAGAGTCGGTTGAGTGGGAGAGGAGGAAAGTGTATAAACTAGGGAAGGGAGCGGAAGCGAGATCCTAGGTCTCGTGATGCCATGATAGAAAGTGTATTTCCAAAGAGTGGAAGAATTAAATGGTAGAGGAGGGGATACATATATAAAAGACCACAACCTTACACTCCAAAGTGCCTCCTCTAATGACAACACTAATGACCCTTGATCACATATGATCAATGAGCCTCTAATGACAACACTAAAGGCCCTTGATCACAGGATCAATGAGGCCTCCATTGACAGCAATAATGCTCTATAATGACAATAATGACAGAATATTCTAACACCGGCAAGGTGGGCTAGGTGCGGCCATGCTCCAATGCAGGGAGCTCGACATCGACTAGTAGGCTTATTCGGCATAGGTGCATGGACCCAGCGGGGAGTCCTAGCTAACACGCGCATGGGTGGACATGGAAACTCGCGCAACAGCTCCAAATCAAGCAGGAAGGCGAGATCGACGACATGGGGACGGGGGAAGAAAGGCTTCATGGCGGCGGTGCTGCTGAGGGACAGGCGGGCGACGCTTCGTGCGGTGGTGACGCCAGTGACTGTGGAAGGCCGAAAGGCGGCGCACTGGACCTCAACATGAGTGACGGTCTGGTAACTGTGTGCAATGGAGGCTCTAGCTGGGCCAGCAGAGGTAAATTTTGAGTCCATAATCAAGAAAGAGAGGATTGGGCCTGCTGGTTACAGAAGAGGATAAATTCGGACTTAATACAGAGGTGATTGTGGGCTTGTGCGTTGGGCCGACGCGCAGGAGACCATAGACCAAAGTATGAAGAAGAGCACGACTGGGCCGTTGAGCCTGCGTAGTATTGGTGTTAATCACGTGTAAGGTAGGTGTGCCCAAGGACGTCGCAGATGTGGTTCATGGTAACGGAGGTGACCGTGACAAGAGGAGTGTTCGTGATGGATGTGTTAATGCAAGGGGGTGTAGTTGTGTCCACCCAGGGTGTAGTTGTGTCCATCCAAAACTAAGTGTGCGGGATGTAATTGCGTCCATCTCAAGAGGTGTAGTTGCGTCCATCCCAAAAGAGTATGTAATCGGAATGAAAATGCGCCCAATCCGAGGTCGAGTGCAGGTTGAAGATGTGCCCAACCTAAACTCACAAGCAGGATGAAGATGAGCCCATTCTGAGGTTGAAGATGTGTCCAACCCAAATTTGTGTGCGGAATGAAGATGTGGCCATCTCGAGATGAAGATGCAACCATCTCAAAGTTGTGCAGGTTGAAGATGTGACCATCCTAGGGGTGTAGATGTGTCCATCCCAAATCTATCAAAAAGTGTGTGTCCTAGAAAACAAGATTAAGGGGGTGAGCATTAATCTTGTTTTCTAGAATATTTTAGAAGATAATAGAATTTAGAAGAGTCCAATTCGGATTAGGCAAGAGTTGGAGATATAATTAGAGTTTGAGTCAAGTGTTTTAGATAGTCTTAAATAGGTTTGAATCTGATTTTATCTGTAAGAGATCTATGTATAGTTGGGGCCAGCGTTGTAAACGAGCGCCTGGACGCCTAGGCGCTCGTCAGGCACTTAGACACCCAGGTGCCCACCTAGGTGCCTAGGCGCGCGGCCAGGCGCTGCCGGCAGCGAGGAGCGGGCTGACGGCAGCGAGCAGCGGGTGGCGGCTGAGGAAGACGAGAATGTCGGTTGGTCTGGCGGATGACTTGCTGAGGGAGGATAGGTGATGGGCCTAATTGGGTTGGGCTGAATGTCTTCTATTGTAAACCATTGGATGAGATCCAACAGTTGAAACTCGTCAGATTGGGTTTATAAAACCATGATTCCACCCTAACCCTAACTATTCTTTTCCTCGCACTCTCCTACACTTGTGGCGGGGGCGGTGGTGGCCATGTCGGCTGCGACAGTGTCTGGGGAAAGCTGCGACGGCGTTCTGGAGACGGCTGCAACAGTTTTCCGGCAGCAGCTGCAACGGCCGGCGGCGACCAGGCGAGGCGAGCCTCCACAGCGTCCGCCGCCGGCCGACTAGACGTCTAGGCAGCGACTAGGTGTCGCCTAGGCGACATCTGGACAACACTGGTTGGGGCACCCCAAGTAATAAATCGAAGCATATTGTTATTGAAAATTCGTGTTTAATTTTCCTCCGGATTTTCAACATTTGTTGTGGCACACAATCGGCAATCCATATCAGTGTTAGTGAATTTCCTGTTTTGTCTCATGTTTCTTTACAGCATCACTTTTGGTGCCTTGGCTTCACTATCTTACTATGGGGACCAAAATAGCACTTTCGGTAGTAGGAGGTGCTGGTAGAGAACAAAACAAATGTAGACTTTGGGGTGTATATTACTTTTGTTGTTGGATCCTGATCTGATGTGAGCCTGTAGTGTAGAAGTAGAACTGAAGAAGGCAGTAACAAATGAAGTTAATGAAATGTAAATTGGACATGACTAAAAATTGCTACAGAACTTGGCTGGTTTCTAAAGGTGCTGGACAAATGCGAGAGTCCAGTGTGTTGCAACGTTTAAATAATAAATATTCCACATAAAAATAATATCTGTAGTAGAGTAGTGTAGTACACGACAGTACTACACATAAATTAAGTAACCTGCAGAAACTTCAGTTTCAAAGTCATTGATATTCGAGACTTAGAAAACATGGTGATACTGTTAGCACATGATGAACAGGGCCATATTCATTAGTTATTTATCTTGTACATCCGATCTCTAAAAAGTTTATTTTCAAGTTCTTACCAACTTGTTTGCGTAGGTTGTCAATTCCATCTGCATATTGTCAATTACTGGCAGAGTGGCTTCTTGTGATGGCACTATTCATATATGGAATGGACAAACAGGGAAGCTCATTGCAGCACATGCCGAGTCATCTACAAGCTTTCCACTGCAAACTGCATCTCTGGAGCAGGCAAACATGCTTAATCAGGATGCACTCTCAGGTGGAATATTATCAAATGCATTTCGTGGTAGTTTGTATACAACTATGCATTATATGGAATCTGACGGTATACTTGTTGCTGGGATGGGAAACGGTTCGATAAGGTATTAATCTTCTGTCATGAATTTGTTTGATTTCGTTCTGCCTGTGCTATATTTTTTTTTGAAGCGAAACTGCAAGGGAAACCCCGGCCTGTGCTATATGTGGACGGAAAAATATATTTCCTTCACCAAACTTGCATGTTGCATCCATGCATCAGTATGCTAGCAAAGTTAATGCAATATAGGGTAAATTTACTTCAGTTAACTAAGTAGTAATGTATTACAATTTACAAGTTTGCAAGCATTGTAAAGTCTACATACCCTCACAAACTATGAGCTAGAGACTAATTAACCCCTCAAACTTAAAAACCAGATTTTTAACCCCCTAGCCTATACGAAACCAATTAATTAACCCCCTAAGGTGATTTTCAAGAGTGGTTTTGCCACATAAGCTGCTGACTGGCGTGTCTTGCATGTGTTGTATAGTGAGACCAACCTGTCATTTACAGAAGACGAAGCAGTACCGTGTTATCTCTGGGGGACTCGAGGCCCCCTACAGTGGCGGCGGCGGGCGACAGGGCAATCGTGGTGCGTGGGCAGCCGGAGAGCACGAGCGAGCAGGCCGAAAGGCACAAGCGTTCAGTGAGTGCGGCCGAGCGAAGTGAGCAGGCACGCGGCGGCGGTTGCGTGGGTGCGCGGGTGCCGGGCATGGCGGCGAGCACGAGCTCAGGATGGTGAGCGGCGGCTGCAACGACAGCCAGTAGGCAGGTTATCTGGTCCCATAAAACAATCTACAACCGTCTATCGAATTGAGAACAATCTTTAATCTTCTTGACCAAAAGTGTTGGACTCAAAGTAGAGTCAGTTTGGTTAGGACTAAAAATAATTTATCACTGGAGCTTGAGAGCTTCCTGGTAATGGCAGCAAAGCACCAAGCGCGGGATCAGGACAGTGTTTAGTTGCAAACAGCTTGTTTTAAATCTCAAGTCCGGATGTCCCAAATCTCAGGTTTCAGCTTAGAGCTTGTGCAACAACAGAATCTTCCGTGCGTCACTGCTCTGATCTCGCTCATCGCGTGGAAGGAGGCGGTGAAGTCCGCTAAGAACTCGTCACCGGAGGTGGCATTGTCCTGACGTGAGATGTAGCCGCCAGTGGCGGGGTGGAGGAGCAGCGCGACATCGGTGGAGAGGAGGCCACCATGCACCTTGGCTGCCGAGCTAATAACAGGATGCGTGATTGCCTTCCGGAGAGATAACAGGGTACTGCTTCATTCTCTCTGTAAATGAGTTACAGGTGGTCCCACTATATAAAACATGCAAGACATGCCATATCAGGAGCTTATGTGGCAAAACCATTCTTGAAAACCACCTTAGGGGGTTAATTAACTGGTTTTGTATAGGTTACGGGGTTAAAAACCTGGTTTAGGAGCTTGGGGGTTAAGTAGTCTCTAGTTCATTGTTTTTTTTTTTGGGGGGGGGGGGGGGTATGTAGACTTTTTTCCAATATTTTATGCTTGTTCTCTTGAAGGACTAGAGATTTAAAGTTGATGTCATTTTTCTTATTCAAATCTCATGTTGTTTCACTAATATTACTATCCATATACCCTGATTTTCCTGCTGACTATTATGTTGCACATTTGTTGTGCTCTTGCAGATTCATTGACATTTCTCGGGATCAGAAGCTACATTTATGGAAGAGTGATTCTGCTGAAATATCCTTCTCATCACTTGTGTCAGCTATTTGTTCATGTGGCTCAGACAAGGTTAAGAAAGGAAGCCCAGTAGCTTCATCATCGTGGATAGCTGCAGGTCTAAGTTCTGGTTATTGTCGATTGCTTGATGAGCGTAGCGGGAACATCATTGCAGTTTGGAGAGCACATGATGAACACATTACGAAAGTACGCCAATCTACCACAGAATGATCAGGAATCTTTGATTCATTTTCCATTTACCGATCTGATTGTATTTTCTTCCTGTTTATGCATGAAGCTTGCAGCGCCAGATGATCACTTGATTGTATCAAGCTCCCTTGACAGGACTCTTCGGGTTTGGGACCTCAGAGGGTATTATTCTGTTAATTCAATAACTCATTCATTCTATTTACTTATTTTGGTTCAGTTTTATAGTTTTCTAATGTATACTGTCATTGAGACAAATAAGAATGTATGAGGATATTTTCTCTATTTCTGAAACTGTTCTTGATAAATATCTATCTAATTTATATATGCTCTAAATATTGGTCACTGGTAAGATCATTACATTAATCTACAGATTTAGGTAAAGCACTGTGGTCTTTAAGCTTTGCTGTGGATTAATTGCATATCCATAGCTTACAAGTCTCTTTTCGAATTTGCACAAATTTTATAAAGTTTTTTCTTTAAACTTTGATAGGAATCTGGCAACCCAGTCAACTATTTTCAGAAGCCACTCGGATGGCATTTCCAACTTTTCTGTCTGGGGTCAGGATGTATTATCAGTTTCAAGAAACAAAATTGCACTAACTTCCCTTTCGAGGCCAGCTAGTGAGGTACTACTTTATCCTTTTCACTGTTTTGCTGCTTCCGACAGCCGTGTATCTCCATTTTAGCGTTTTCGTTTCCCAGGCACTGAACGTATAGAATTTATACACATGCTGAGTTGGAAAACGATTTGGCTCTGATGCACTAAATAATTTTCATATGTTTGGACGCAGATGGAACAGCAGCAGCTTGTACTTCAGAACTTGTATTCGGCTGATAGAGGAACGAAACACAAGAACCTTTCTGTTCTTTCGACAATTGATGTGCTTCCTTTGTCAAGATTGTTCCTAGTAGGAACTGAAGATGGATTTCTCAAAATCTGCCACTAGACGCTTCTTTTTTTGAGTTGTGCTGCCTTTGTATTATAGAAGGAAACAAGTACAAGGAAATACAAATGCCCAGAAGCTGGCAGAACAAGGTGTTCACGAGGTAAACGAGAAAAAGACGAGGAAAGAAACACAAGCTAATTATCCTGCAAGAGTAAATTAACTCCTTGAGAAGAAGGCTCTAGAATAAAAGCCAGAAAGAAATCACCAATGTCGTGTCTAGCCAGCGAAGCGATCTCCTCGAAATCGTTTTCTTCATACTGGAATACGTGCAGGCACTTTCAGAGGTGAGGTGCATTTTCACAGTATTTTCTATTTGTATAGGCAATATATGGTTTGTAAACTCTATTTAAGTAGGAGCTATGAATTTTGAAATTTTGTCCGATGATCTCCATATATTCTACTCACATATAAATACATGATATGTTCTCACAAAGAAGTTAAAGTAGTGTTTGGTTTGTGCGACGTAGTGAGACGGAACAAAAGGAATTTATTTTTGTTGGTGTTTGTTTTGAAGACAAGTAGAATGAAGTTATTTTCAAAAAAAAAATCTGTTTAGATCTGGATAGACCCATCCACCTAAAACCCAGCTGTCGGATCCATCCCACTTCAGCTGCGTCCCTTCGGTGTTGTCCCGCCTCGTGCACAGCCCCTCCGCACTTCAGCCCCCAACGACGGTGATGCTCACAGTGATGCCCCCTCCGCACTCCACTCCCTGCCAATTGCGCCTCAAGCAAAGGTGATGCTCATGGCGGCCGGAGCCGCCTCTCCGCACTCCAGTCCATCCCCCTCACTGCCCTCGTGCTCGCAGCGTGCCTCCACACTCCAGTTCCCGTTGACGTGCAAACGCAGCCAGCTCCGCGGCGCATCAAGCACCGCAACGGCTCCAATCTGTCGCTGCCTAGATTTGCTGCATTGTCGAGCTCCCTGAAGTCGATGAACGACTGGAAGTACCCCACGTTGACGGTGCTGTGAGGACCTGCGCCGCTGTATCGAGTGGCTGTTGCGGGCCAGGTCCCTGACGGCCGTCCTGGACATGGCCGTGAGTACGACATTGCCGAAGAACCCCCGAGCCGCGTGCGCCCGTTCACGGAGACGTTGAGCGTCGTGAACTGGGGGGCGGAACTGGGGGCATGGTGAAGGGGTGTTCGCTGAGGTGATGAAGGCCAAGGAGGCCATGTCCTTGGAGCAGCTCGCGAGCCACGGCCTTCCTTGCCGTCTTTGATGTGTTCATGATTTATTTATGTTAGACCAATCGTTGATCCCTTTGGGACGTGTACGCTGCCTTTGTTAGGCTGTCCGCACCAGCGTACTCTAAAGCATACTTCATAGACGTACTCTAAAGCATTCTCTTTCTATTTTTATATTACGTACTCTAAATTTTTACTACGCTACGGTGTATATAGTATGCTTTAAAGCGTGCCACTGCAGACGGTCTTAATGGTTATTCTCCTAATCTTATTTCAGATTCTCTGTACTTTGAGCTCCGACGACTAGAGCTCTGTCGGTACATCAGCAAACGCAGGACATGTGTTTGATGAAATATCTGAGTGGAGAGCATTTAACAGAACGGAGATATCGTGTATTTCCATTCCACTTTATCCCTCCAATCAAAAAAAAATAGAATTCATCCTATTTTTCCAGACAAATAAAAAATAAGATCATCCCATCCTAAAAAATATGGATAGACCCAATTCATCACATCTTGTCTCCAAATCAAGCACTACCTAAAACTTGTTGGTTTGTCCACCAACTGCGCCGTGGACTATCCGTTCAGGGTGGTAATTCGAAAGTAGATGCGAATCAAATCTCAACCTGGATTCGGAGTACTGATCCCATCCGGCCGCCTCTATCTAAGAACCCTTGTAGCTCCCGTGCCTGATCAATGGAGCAACAACAGGATAGCCACGTCCCAACTAAGAGCATCTCTAACCCCTTTGCTATATAGTGTAATATGCTACTTTTTAGCAAAAATGGAGCAAAATCCATCTCCAACGGATGTGCTATTAGAGTTGCTATATTTAGCCAATTGCTATCCTTTAGAGTTGCTATATTTAGCTAATTGCTATCCGAAGCTCTCTGTATGCTAGAAGTAGCAAACTGGACTAGTTTGCTATCCAGAGACTCTCGTCAATATTTGTTGTTCCCGCATGCTTGATGCCAGCCGTGGCCACAAGTAGAGGCGCCCCGCCACCGCCGACGAAGCCGCGAGCTGAGAGCCCACCGCCTGCTGCGGCCACGAGTCGAGGCGCCCCGCCACCGCCGACGAGGCTGCGGGCCGATCGCTCGCCGGCGACGTGCGCCGCCGGCGCACACCGCCGCAAGCCGAGCGCTACCGCCGCCGATACCGTCGGCACGGGCTCGCACCACCGAGTGCCGAGCGCCGCCGTTGCCTCGGCCACGAGCCGGACTCACGTGCTATCAAAGTTGGATGATGCGTGCCGTTGCCGTGACGTGCAGGAGAGCCTGGATCTGTTTCTCGGTTGCTCATTAGTCATTCCTAGCCTGTGCGAAGTGGGGAAGGGAGGAGAATCCTCTGGAAATAAGAGGAAAGCTGGAAATAAAAGGAAAGAAGAGGGGAAAAGAAAATTAAAAGAGGAGAAAAGAAGGAAAAAAGGCAGGGAAAACAAAAGGAAAGAAATAATAGAAGTAGATAAGGAAACAAATAGTAAAGAAGGTAGGGAAAATTAAGTGATTAATGTAATATTATTCAAATAAAATACATTTATACTACCTAGTACATTATTGAAAGAAATAAAAATCATTGCTAATACATGTTACATGATGAAGTAGTAACTAATATATATTTTCATGTCGCCGCCACAAGTGCTCAATTAAATCTTCACGATGTTGAGAGTGAGTTTCCCTGTTCAATATATTATGATGTACTTGTATGAACTCATCTAGTTCATGTGTATGAGCTCTCGAAGGCCTCACAAGCTGTCCAACATTGTCATATTTTCCTCCATTCTCATCTTGTTCGTCTTCAACAATCATATTGTGCATTAAAATACATGCTTTCATGATTTGTTGAAGTGTGTCTTTGTCCTAAAAAATGGGCTGGTCCATGAACAATGGCAAAGCGAGACTACAAAACTCCAAATAATCTCTTTCTATCTTTTGGTTGTGATATTGGTTTAACAAATGCAGCCCACTGAGGATATATGCCATCTGCAAGATAATATTCCATTGTGTAGCTATGGCCATTGATGGTATAATTCACGGTGCCTCCTCTTCAGACAACTTTGCAAAAAGAGGTGAACGGTGAAGAACATTGATATCATTGTGAGATCCAGGTAAATCAAAGAAAGCATGAAAAATCTAGAGATCTTGAGAAGCAATAGATTCTAAGATGATTTTTGGCTCATACAAATGATCGGTATATTGTATTTGCCATGCCCCAAGACAATTTTTCCACTTCCAATGCATACAATCTATACTACCAAGCATTTCCGAAAAATCTCTTCACTCTCCAGTTTAGTCATGTTCATTTGGAGCACTCATATACTCATCTCCAAATATTTCAATAACAGCTCTCACAAAACGCCTAAGACTCTCTACAAGAGTATTTCACCAATACTTACATTATCGTCTATAAAATCAGTAGCGACTCTGTCGAATTGTGCCAATGACACTTCTCCTGGTACTACTAAGAAGTAGTACGCGGAGGTTCGTATTTAGGCAGAGAGCAAAATAAAGATCCAAGAGCGAGGTGACATGAGGAGTTCTACGTGGTTCGGGTCGTCTGAGCGTAATACCCTACTCCACGGGATGTTTGTGTATTGTAAGAGCTTGTGTAAGCTTTCGTGTGGATGAGTGAGAATTAGTCTGAATGACTTCGGTCCTGGATGGCTCTGAATAGCTTGTGTTCTACCGTATAGCGCAATCCTTTTATATGTTAAGGATTAGCTGTTACAGTATGTGCTGTGGCCCGACAGGTGGCCCCGACTATCATAATCATCCTATACACGATCTACGGTGTTAAGGCAGGTTAATAATGTGATAACGTGTCTTAATAGCAGCGTTATCGGTCTTCATAGTCGTCTGATCGTGTGTCATTAATATGGAATAATGACATGTTAACGAGGTCTTGAAACGACCAATTAATAGCCCTTGAATGTCCGCGCCGTTAGAGATCCCAGTATCTTCCTGTTGTAGACATAGATCCGGACGTGTGACACGTGTCAGCTCAGGAGCTTCCCTCTGCAGGGAGATAGGTCCGGAGCTACTTGACATATGGCAGTACCGGGGCCACGCTGAGGGGGGAGGTAGGTCCAGCACTGCGGGACACGTGGCAACATCGGAGCTTCTGTAAGGAGGGAGGCAGGTTCGGCTCTGCAGGACACGTGGTAGCACCAAAGCTTCCCTAATGAGGGAGGCATGTCTGGCTCTACAGGACACGTGTTGCCTCCGGAAGTCCACAACACTGGAAGGTGGAACTCAATGCGTCTTCTTCTAGTACGAAGGGATACCTGGTATGCAGGGTATTGACATTGGCTGTCGGGCCCACCTCTGCTAAGATTGTGAGGTTTCGATGCAGGAGGTGGGGCCATTATCTCTCCAGCATTGCTGCTTCAGCTTTCCTCTTGGGACACGCGGTCCTTCTTGATTTGGTAGGTGAGATACATGATGTGTGGATCTCACGCAATTGAAGGATGCTAGTTCCCAATATAATTTTTGTATCGGTTCCCAGCGCAATCTTTGTAGTCCTATCAGGCCGCCGCCGTCGGGCTGCCAACTTCTCATCATGACAATGGTTCACCTGGTGTGACTTTTTTTGGCGAAGTGGACACGAGCCCTCTTGTCATTGACGAGGTAACTTTGTTGAGCGTGATCAAGGTCCGGATACAGTTGCCATCCAAGCATTGCAGAGGCTTAATAAAGGGAGAGGCGCTGCAAGGTGAGAGAACTCGTACGCACTGATATGTTCTTGCTCATGTAGTTCTCCACTTGAACCCTTGCATCGCACTCCCACTTTTGCTCCACTTTGCGGCGATGAAACTCGGACTTTCTCCCAGCAAGATTGTGAGTGAGAGGGATCTCACAAGAGTCCAGAAGCTGATGGGCTGGCAGAGCGACTCCTTCAACAATGCTATTCGCTGCGGCAAGCTCCCATTCAAGAAGGAGTCCCCTAGCGACATTGTCTACTTCTCGGCATACGCCATGGTTGGGTTGGTTCCACCAGTATCCAGCTTCTTGCTAATGCTGCTGGAGTCATACAGGCTCCAACTACATCATCTCGGACCTCATTCGATCTTGCTGGTGGTGATCTTCGTCCACTTCTACGAGATGTGAGTAAGCGTGCCACCATGTGTGCCGCTGTTCGGGACCTTCTTCACTCTCCGGACGACAGAAAAAAGGTAACAGCTTGTTGGGATTCTACTACTTTGTAAGGCGTAGGAATCCCCCACACAAATACATCAAGTCTTTTCCTTTCGGAAAGTAGGAGACCTGGAAGACTGACAGGGTAGTTATGCAGCTGGACCCTCATGATCGGCTGGAGCTGCTAGAAGGGTTCCCGACAACGAAGTACGACTCTTGGGAGGAGCTCTCGAAGCTGATTGGAGAGTACAACCCCGTGTTATCAAGAATCCGGAACTTAGTCGACGGAGGATTGACATCCCTGATGGTCCTCGACAACTTCCTGACCAACCGCTGGGCTCCACTCAAAGATCGAGAATTTGCAGCTTGGTCATACTCTGAAGAAATGAATTTCCTCCGAATTGAGGTTGGTTGGGGAACCAAATTAGATGATTATGCCTTGAAGATCCATCTGTAGAAGTTGAATAATGGAACTCTATTAAGAGATGACCTCGTACCTCCGGCTGAGTTCTTGCCTTTGTGTGTAGTTCCGGAGGTCAGGAGGGAGTTGCAAAAGTTGATACCGCTCCTTGACGATACATGTCTTGCAGTGCGACAAAGGAGCACTCTTCCAATAGGGATTGTAATCCCCAGAGCTTCGGCCCCTACCCACATGAAGGGTCCGACTCTGCACTTGTCAGTGGGAAAGGCAAGGCTCCTCCAGAACCTAGTCAGAAGAAGTCTGACTCAAGTCAGGGCAAAAGCAAAGAGCCGGTCGACACCTCCAATCAAAAGAGGAAGTTGACGCGAACTGATGGTAGTTCTGTCAGAGCAGCTCCGACGCAAGCGGTGTCACTGCCTCGTCCGACCCTCAAGTTAGTGCTGGTTGTTCCTCCAGCAACGACAACTCAGGTTCCGACAGCCAAATCATCTTCAGATCCAATGCCTACGGTGGCTCTAGGTCCGACAAGTCTACTCCAGCCCCGATGCCAGCTGTGGGCTATGGGTCCGGAGTATCTTCTCAGACATCGGAGATCCCAGCTGAGACAACGTGGTGGCTGCCATGACTTCTAGGATGAAGTCTGGAGCTTCTGCCTCACGGACGACGATGGGTTCTGACTCCGGCCGTCCAAGGAAGAAATTACGTGTCGATTGGAGCCGAAGCGTCCCCAGGTAATGATCGGCACTTAAACTTGTGTTTTTTTTGCTTTTACTTGAATTCTCTATTCCTCTGTTTCCATAATATTGAGAGGAGGAGCTACTACTCCGGCACCTGCCAGCTCCACGGCTGCAGAGACCACATCGACCGGTGCTCTTGCTGATGATACAACTTCTCCTATGATCGTGGCGGGTGACACAGCAGTTCCGGCACCAACTGACGTCGAGATGACCTTGGCACCAGCGGTCGAAGAAGCCATGGTTGCGCCGGGCAACGAAGAATAAACGTAGGAGCAAGCTTCAGCTGCTCTGGAGCTAGCATCGGAGGTACCAACGGCATTAGTGTCGGAGATTTCGGAAGTTGCCTTGGAAGTTCTGATACCAGCTCCAGAGGTAACGACACCGTTGGTTGATGTCGCTATGCTAGAGGTGGCCATGCCTGAGCTGGTACCTGAAGATCCAGCTGCGGGACCTTCTACGTCTATGCCAGAGATCGATGAGATCCCGGAACTCAGTGCTGCAGACGTGGGGCTATTGGAGTCCATGCTTATGCCATGGGCCCTGACAACTATTTCTGAAGACTCAGTGGAACCAGAGGAACCTCAGGTAGGTCTTGAGCCAATCCCCCTAGACATGTCGATTGACAATGCCTACTCGAGCCTCCACCAAGTTCAGCTCGCCTACGACTACGAGCGCAAGGCCCTGCAGGATGAGTGACACTCTAAGGCGCTAGCGCAAGATGCTCTACTTCAAAATGAAGTTGACATAGTATCGGCTAGCGGACCTAAGGGGTTGGCTGGAGGCTGAGAAAGCTCGGCAGACGCGTCTGAATAATGAGCTGGATGAAAAAGAAGCTACGATAAAAGCCCTCGATGACAAGACTCACGAGATCTATGTGCATGCCAAGAAAGTCAATGAATTGATAGATGATCGCTCGGAGGGTCTCAATGCTTTGAGGGAATAACTCCTCAAGCGCCGAGATGCATTAGACAATAAGGAGGACGAGCTTCAAATGAGAGATGCTGAGATCTCTCCGAAGTTAGAGCGCGGTGAGCAGGACTTGGTTGACCGCGTTGAGAAATTCAAGTCCTGGTGCGATAGAGAAAAGCACCAAGTATGGTTCGCAGGAGAAGGAGTCAGCAGGCGAGAAAGTCTTATCTCTGCTAGGTGTCAGACCTATGTGTGCTGAATACATTGGCTTGTAGTGAATACACTTGGCTTTGATGATAAAAGTTTAACATATCACCAAAACACCTTTTTATCAAGGTCCGACTCTAGCTTTGAGCTACAGCAAGGTCCGATGGTAGGTACGGCTTGTTTTGGGTAGCTCCGGCTACGTTAGATGCTAGGTCCGACTTCTTGGAAAGGTCTGACTAGCTTTGGTTAGCTCCGGTGAGCTCTATCTTTAGCTCCGGCATGTCTTTGTTAGCTCCGGTATATATTTGATAGCTCCGGCATGCTTTTGTTAAGCTCCGATGTACTTTGTCTAGCTCCGGTTTTGGATTGACTAGTTTTGACTAGTTTTTGGTAAGCTCCGGTGCTAGGATCTACTAGGTTTGGTAAGCTCCGGCAGGTGCTTTATTGTACTAGTTTTGTTAGCTCCGGCTCAAGGCCCGGGTTGCTCTGGCAAGGTCCGGAACTTGACCGTAGTGCTTCTGCTTTTCATTTGCAATGTTTCGTACTTGCTTTACATTGTTGGAAAGATTGCTTAGTATTCATTTGCTAAGTTTTTGGTGTGTTTTGGTTGATATGGATGATATTGTGTTACTATGGTTTTTTCAACATGCTTATGTGAGGTTCTCACGTAAGGTGTTGTGTTCGGAACTAACTTGAGTCAAGTCGAGGACTTGGGCTCATATGGATTGGTTGTTTATTCATGTGCAGGTGTTGCTTGAGTTCAAGACATGGCTGGTGACGGGATCCATTGGACTAGTCTCAGGGAGGAGATGAGGTTCTAACAACCAAATTCAGGAGGAATTGTGGTTGAGCTGATCAGGATGTTGCGCAACATGATTGAATCAAGAACAATGCATATGAAGGTATCTTGGACGTCATTGGAAGATGTTTGTACGTGTGCAAGGAGTGCATGGACGTGGCTACATGGTTCCGAGGCGTGATGAAGATATGTGGACGTAAAGAATTGGTCGGAAAGGTCCAACCGACTAGGTTATAGACTCAGGCTGCGGCTGAGTCGGGTTTGACTCAAATATGGAAAGATTTGAGTTGGTTATGATAGGATTTTGTGTGGGTCACGAATTTGAGTTGTTTAGGAATGTGGGATACGTTCCTAAGGTGTTTGAAAGTCTTAACATTGCTTCTATCTGCGTATAGAAGAATCTTGAGCAGTTATGGAAAGTTACGATTCGTGATCTGAGTAGGATTGGAGTCCTAGTTGATATTGGGTTGGCCTAAGGGCTGGTTATATAAACAAGGGAGCCCAGAGCTCGTGGTGTACGACTTTGGGGCTGTTCCTCTTGTTTTCTATTGAATAAAATTCGTAGTTTGAAGGAACTTTTGTGCCTTGTTCGTCCGACTTTTTCCAGACAAGTTTTACTCGTCGAGTTTCTAGACAGCACTACCTTTCGTCGGTGGTTTTATCATAACTCGAGTTTTACAGATCCAATTGACGTGATTCTTTTTGGGTTGTCTTCAAAACTTGATTATCTATCATCTTTCAAAATTTCAAGGTCATTGGATTTGTGGTCTATGATCTACACGAGTTTCTTTGCAGCGTTCCAGAACTGTTTCTTCTCGGGTAGGGCAGATTGACCATTGTTTGATCTCTCGATCATAACTTGAGTTTTTCTCGATGGATTTGAGTGATTCTTATTGTGTTGTCTTTGTGACTTGATTCTCTCTGATATCTATTATTTTTGTCACGGTGAAACACGTTTAGATTAGTCTCACACACGATTTATTTAACAGATCGTTTTTCTGCCGAAAGGGTTTGGGGTTTAATTGTTTCCGCTGCGTAAGATTTTTAAATCTACCATTCACCCCCCTCTGGTATCTTTTCACGTGCTCTTCGATCCTACAATTGGTATCAGAGCCATGGTGCTCTAATCTTTGTGACTTACACGTGTTTTTGACTAATCATCATAGAGAAGTACTCCGCCAAACCTTGTGTGTTTGCTGGTATTGATTTTCAGGTTTGGAAGGCACGCATGGAGGCTTTTATCCAGGCACAAGGCTTTGCAATATGGGAGAAGGTGTATAAGCCTTATGAAGTGCCACCTAATGATCAAGTCACGGCCACAAAACTACAGGACGTCGACAACAACAACAAAGCCCGAAACTTGATCATCTAAGGACTCACTCAAAGCGACTTTGATCGTGTCGCGCACCTCCGATCAGCATACGATGTTTGGAGAGCTCTCTGTGATTATCATGAAGGCTCCAACACAATCAAGGAGGTAAAACAAGATATGTTCAAAAAGGAATATATGCGTTTTGAGATGCAACCAGGTGAGTCTATTGATGACCTTTTTGCTCGCTTTAATAAGATTCTCAGCAACTTGCGTAGTGTCAATGTTCATTTTTCTGATGCTGAGAATGCTAGGCAACTTCTTAGTGCATTAGATATGTCAATTTGGGAGATGAAAGTCACATCTATTGGTGAATCTACTATCATGAGTTCACTTACTTTAGATGTGCTATATTCCAAGTTAAAAACTCATGAAATTGACATAATCTCACGTAAGAATCCCAATAAGTCTATTGCATTTGTTTCACAATGTGATATGTCTAGATCCGGCCAATCATCATCTTGCAATACTCTTGCTTTGTTGTCCTCACTAACCCTGGAGCATATCGAAGAATTTCCAGAAGAGGAGTTGACACTCATCTCTACTAGATTCCCAAAAGCATTGCAAAATGTGAGAACTAGAAGGAGAGGAAGCTCCAGACCTCAACGCTGTTTTGAATGTGGTAAAATAGGACACTTTCGTACAGAATGCCCTAACCTGTCAGGTCCGACCACCCGGGAATAAAAACAAAGCAAGGTCCGGACCTCCTCTGGAAATTCCAACAAGAAGAAGAAAGGCACCATAGGACGCAAGATGATCAATAGTTTCATCACCGCGCTTCAAGAGTTCAGTTCAAGCGACGTGGACATTGGAAGTGATGAAGATGAAGATGATTTGGCAAACTTGTGCTTCATGGCGGGCAAGTCAAGATCAAGTATGGTGGAGGCAGAACACAACAGCGACAATGAAGAGGTATGTCCTACTTGCGAAGAAATGTGTGATGCTATTTCTCGTGCCACTATTATTGTTAAGAAAAAGGACAAAAAGCTTAGGGATAGTGCTGCTAAAATTGAATCACTAGAATCTAAAATCAACCGTTTAAAAACTTTGATTCCTAGTGATGATGCATGTTCCTCATGTGATTTAATATATGAACAATTGTCCTCATTAAGAAGTGCGCACACCTCCACACTTGATAAACTTGAGTTAGAAATTGAAAAGAACAAAGAGCTTGCTACACTTAATGATAAAAACTTGAAAGATGCTAGCTGTTCTACAATTGATTTGCATTGTTCTACTTGTGATGATCTTGATAAGAAACTACAGGATGCTATGAATGAAATTTCTATATTGAATAATGCTTTACGTTCTCATGAAGTTAAATTTTGTTCAAATTGCAAACTAAAAGGAAAAACTTCATGTGAAAATTGCCTTGATCTGTCCAATAAACTTGATGACATGCATAGGACATTAGATCGGTTTTGTAATGGGAATAAGAACCTAAACTTGCTGCTGAATTCTTCCAAGTCTTGCAATGATAAAACTGGTTTAGGTTTTGATTCTCGTGCTCATGCTAAGGCACATCCACCTAAAACTGTAAAGTCATTAGGAGGTGGTTTGATTCAAACAGTTCCTAAACAAAAGGAGTTGTTTTCAAATCTGCAGGAGTGTTGCCTCATTCGGTTTCAAATAAAAATATTGCTTGCTCATCTAGACATGAACACAAAGTTAAATTTCATTGTACCTTCTGTGGTAGAGATGTTCATGTCATAGATTTTTGTTATAGACTAGCTAAACAACAGAAAAGGGAAAGAATGGTTGCTAGATCTCATAACTTTCATGCAAAATTTACTGCACACATTGAACCGAATGTACAATCTGCTGTTTGAGTGAAAAACATTCAAAGTTTACCTCCGGACCTTCTGTTTTTGCCTCCGGAGCTACTGATTTTTGTGCTACACAAGTAACACCTTATAGGTCAGTAGTTAAGAATAAAAAATCTCAAACTTTGACTCATAAACCTGCTATTTTGTCTCAGCTTTCGCGTGTTTTTCCTACTGCACGTCACGTGACTCAGTACTGGATTCCTAAATGCCTTTTGACTAACCCCAGTATTGAGTCATCGACGTATTGTGCTTTTATGTAGGTTACACATTTGAGGAAGGAGAACATTTGGATTGTGGATTCAGGTTGCTCACGCCACATGACCGGTAACAAAGATTGGTTCTCCTCCCTCTCTTTTGTGTCACGTGTAGAAAATGTTACTTTTGCTGATAATTCTTCAACTCCTATAATTGCTAAGGGTTCGGTTAAAATAAATGATCACAACACTTTGAAGGATGTGGCACTTGTCAAAAATTTTAAATACAACTTGCTTTCTGTTGCACAATTGCTAGATGAAAATCTAGAAATTATTTTCAATAAAAACTGCTGCAAAGTTGTAGGTTCAAATAGTGAGCTTATTTTTAACATGTCTTGGTTTGGAAGAGTTTTTAAAGCTGATTTTGATATGTCTTCCTCTAAGCATAGGTGTCTAGTTGCTAATGATTCAAAGAACTTATATTTTTGGCATCGTAGACTTGGTCACGTAGGCTTTGATCACATAACGCGTGTTAGTGCTCTTGATCGCATACATGGGCTGCCTAAGCTTAAAGGGGACAAAGAAATTGTGTGCTCTTCTCGTAGACATGCTAAGATGGTTGCAGGTTCACATACTCCTCTCACAATGATCATGACAACTGAATCATGTCAACTTTTGCATCTTGACACCGTAGGACCTTCACGTGTCCAATCCTTCGGAGGTAAATGGTATGTTCTTGTTATGTTGATGATTATTCTAGATACTCTTGGGTTTACTTTATGGCGTCTAAGAATGAAGATTTTAGTCACTTTAGGACTTTATTTCTTAGATTATCAATTGATCACCCAGGATCTTTAAAGGCAATTAGAAGTGATAACGGAACTGAATTTAAAAATCAATGTTTTGATCACTTTTGTGCTGAAAATGGAATAGATCATCAACTTTCTTCCCCATATGTACCTCAACAAAACGGTGTTGTAGAAAGAAAGAACAGAACCTTAGTTGAGATGGCTAGGACTATGCTTGATGAATATCAAACTCCTAGGAAATTTTGGGCTGATGCATTAGCAACCGCTTGTTATGTCTCAAATCGTGTTTTCTTGCGTGCTAAGCTAGGTAAAACACCATATGAGCTCCGGTTTGGACATAGGCCTAGTGTTACACACTTTCGGGTCTTTGGTTGCAAATGCTTTGTTAAGAAACATGGTAATCTTGATAAATTTGAACCCAGATCCTTTGATGGCATGTTTCTTGGTTATCCATCTCATACCAGAGGCTATCGTGTGCTTTTACTTGACACTAACAAAATTGTGGAGACTTGTGAAGTGTCTTTTGATGAAGCTAGCCCAGGTACTAGCTCCGGTGTTGCAGGACCAGATCCGTATCCTCAGGGGGAGGGTATTTTCGAAGATGAAGAAGAGCCGGTGATACTGCCTGGTTGTTCCGAAGTTGACACGTGTCCAGCTCCGGACATTGAACAAGCTCCGGCTATCACCTATGCTGGTCCTAATTGTCCACGCTCATCAATCTACGCTGAACCTAATGAAGAATAAGGTTGTGAGACATCTGTTCCCCTACGGTTTTACAAAGATCATCCCCCACAACAGATGATTGGAAGCTTGCACGAACGAGTCACACGGTCCAGGTTTTGCGATCCCAACTCTCATGCTCATTCTGCTTTTGTTGCTTATTTTGAACCCAAAGATATATCACACGCACTCACTAATGAATCTTGGATTATTGCCATGCAAGAAGAGTTAGAAAATTTTGAAAGAAATAATGTTTGGAAACTTGTACCTCCACCTCAAGGTCACACTTTAATTGGAACTAAATGGGTATATAAAAATAAACAAAGTGAGGATGGGGTTGCGGTTAGGAATAAGACTAGGTGGGTTGCTCAAGGTTTCACTCAAGTTGAAGGTCTAGATTTTGATGGAACTTTTGCTCCTGTCGCTAGATTAGAAGCCATAAGAATTTTCTTAGCTTTTGCAACATCTAATGGTTTTAAGCTATTTCAAATGGATGTTAAAAGTGCTTTTCTTAATGGCTACATAGATGAGGAGGTTTATGTCAAACAACCACCGGGTTTTGAAAATCCAGATTTTCCTAATCATGTTTACAAACTGTCCAAAGCCTTGTACGGTCTCAAACAAGCCCCTAGAGCATGGTATGATAGGTTAAAAACATTCTTACTTGAAAATAGTTTTACCATGGGCAAGGTTGATAAAACTCTTTTTGTGCTTAAGCATGGCAATGACTCATTATTCGTTCATGTGCATGTGGATGATATTATCTTTGGTTGTGCTTCTCATGATCTTGTGTCCAAGTTTTCAGCAATGATGAGTTCCGAATTTGAAATGAGTATGATGGGTGAACTCACTTACTTTTTGGGGCTGCAAATCAAGCAAACCAAGGAGGGTACTTTTGTGCATCAAACGAAGTATACCAAAGACCTCCTAAGGCGCTTCAACATGGACAAAAGCAAGCCTCTTCGGACACCAATGGGAACAGCAACAACACTTGAACTTGATGAAGATGGTGAATCCGTGGATCAAAAAGAATATAGAAGCATGATCAGATCACTTTTGTACCTCACGACATCAAGATCGGACATACAATTCAGTGTATGTCTTTGTGCACGGTTTCAAGCTTCCCCACGTGTTTCACATCGTCAAGCCGTCAAAAGGATTCTCAGGTACTTACATGGAAATCAAGAATTTGGCATTTTTCTTCCTTCTTCCTCAACTTTTACTTTGAAAGCTTTTTCGGATGCTGATTTTGGGGGTTGTAGGATTGATAGGAAAAGTACTTACGGTGCTTGTCATTTTCTTGTTAATTCTCTTGTTGCTTGGTCCTCTAGAAAACAAAATTCAGTTGTACAATCCACAGCCGAATCTGAATATGTAGCTGCTGCTAGTGCTTGCTCACAAATTCTTTGGATTGTTCAAACACTTAAGGACTATGGGGTTGATCTAGATAGTGTTCCACTGTTTTGTGATAACACTAGTGCCATTTGCATTGCTAAAAACCCCGTGCAACATTCTAGAACTAAGCACATTGACATTAGGTATCACTTTCTCAGAGATAATGTTGAAAAAGGAAACATTGTGCTTCACCATGTAGATACCGAACAACAATTGGCTGACATTTTTACAAAACATTTGGATTTCACTCGTTTTTGTTACATTCGTAGTGAAATATGGGTTATGCATCCTCATGGCTTAAATTGAGGGGGAGTTTTGAAACTTGGGAAGTCTATGTGTGAATCTGAAATTAAAATAATATGATCATAGTATTTCATACATATATGACTTTTTTATTCCCTTTACATGCTGAAAGTTCTTACTACATTACTCGTGTTATACATTTTGTAGTTTTTGCCATGTCTAGTAATTGGAATAATTACTTACACTAAAACTGGTCATGGTCGAACTTTCTTGCTGTTTTGAACTTGTTACATGTTCACAAGTGCTTTTAATCATTAAGAATTCAACAAGTAATCAACTCACATGTTGAGTTTTTTATGTACAAATATAAATTGAGAAAAGATCAAGAGAATATGCTTGCATCACACTTCTTCTTTTGAGATGGCTTGTCATTGCACTTAGATATGAACTTGGAAGAAGTTGTGTATGACTAAAACCATGTCCTTAAGCTTCTGATTGTCAAATGACATAGGCTTGACTTGGTTGGTTAGAATAAGGCAGATGCACATATAATCTCTTGCAAATATCATATGATCTAAATTCATGCTTTGAAAAATAATAAAATGCAGCAACTAGTGTCATGCTTTCAGATTTTGAAATAGTTAAGTTTGTGAGATCATGACTTGCTTAAATTGAAAATTACATTTGATCTCTAGCATGGCTTACACTACTTTATGTATTTCATTGATGTGATAATGTAATGTACTTGATAGTATGACTTGGATGAGCTTTGTTTATATGTATATGTTATAATATGCTCATAACAACTAAAGGGGGAGAGATAATTTGTTTATATGCGCATGAGTTGCTGAATACATTGTCAAAGGGGGAGAGATAAGCATAAAAAGATGAATATGTGCATAAGGAGAGATAATAAAGGGGGAGAGATTTTCTTCTCATTATACTTTTGATTTACAAAGGTGGAGAAATTGCCTTCAAAACTTTTATGTGAATAAGCCAATGTTTGGATTTTAAATGGTGTTGCCAATGCATTCATCAAGGGGCAGATTGTAAGACCTATGTGTGCTGAATACATTGGCTTGTAGTGAATACACTTAGCTTTGATGATAAAAGTTAAACATATCACCAAAACACCTTTTTATCAAGGTCCGACTCTAGCTCTGAGCTACAGCAAGGTCCGATGGTAGGTCCGACTTGTTTTGGGTAGCTCCGGCTATGTTAGATGCTAGGTCCGACTTCTTGGAAAGGTCTGACTAGCTTTGGTTAGCTCTGGTGAGCTCTATCTTTAGCTCCGTTATGTCTTTGTTAGCTCCAGCATATATTTGATAGCTCCGGCATGCTTTTGTTAAGCTCCGATGTACTTTGTCTAGCTCCGGTTTTGGGTTGACTAGTTTTGACTAGTTTTTTGTAAGCTCCGGTGCTAGGATCTACTAGGTTTGGTAAGATCTGGCAGGTGATTTATTGTACTAGTTTTGTTAGCTCCGGCTCAAGGTCCGGGTTGCTCTGGCAAGGTCCGGAACTTGACCGTAGTGCTTCTGCTTTTCATTTGCAGTGTTTCGTACTTGCTTGACATTGTCGGAAAGATTGCTTAGTATTCATTTGCTAAGTTTTTGGTGTGTTTTGGTTGATATGGATGATATTGTGTTACTGTGGTTTTTGCAACATGCTTATGTGAGGTTCTCACGTAAGGTGTTGTGTTCGGAACTAACTTGAGTCAAGTCGAGGACTTGGGCTCGTATGGATTGGTTTTTTATTCATGTGCAGGTGTTGCTTGAGTTCAAGACATGGCTGGTGATGGGATCCATTGGACTAGTCTCAGGGAGGAGATGAGGTTCCAACAACCAAATTCAGGAGGAATTGTGGTTGAGCTGATCAGGAGGTTGTGCAGCATGATTGAATCAAGAACAATGCACATGAAGGTATCTTGGATGTCATTGGAAGATGTTTGCACGTGTGCAAGGAGTGCATGAACGTGGCTACATGGTTCCGAGGCATGATGAAGAGATGTGGACATAAAGAATTGGTCGGAAAGGTCCAACCGACTAGGTTATGGACTCAGGCTGCGACTGAGTCGGGTTTGACTCAAATATGGAAAGATTTGAGTTGGTTATGATAGGATTTCGTGTGGGTCACCAATTTGAGTTGTTTAGGAATGTGGGATACATTCCTAAGGTGTTTGGAAGTCTTAAGATTGCTTCTATCTGCGTATAGAAGAATCTTGAGCAGTTATGGAAAGTTACGATTCGTGATCTGAGTAGGATTGGAGTCCTAGTTGATATTGGGTTGGCCTAAGGGCTGGTTATATAAACAAGGGAGCCCAAAGCTCGTGGTGTACGACTTTGGGGCTGTTCCTCTTGTGTTCTATTTAATAAAATTCGTAGTTTGAAGGAACTTTTGTGCCTTGTTCTTCCGACTTGTTCCAGACAAGTTTTACTCGTCGAGTTTTTGGACAGCACTACCTTTCGTCGGTGGTTTTATCATAACTCGTGTTTTACAGATCCAATTGACGTGATTCTTTTTGGGTTGTCTTCACAACTTGATTATCTATCATCTGTAAAAATTTCACGGTCATTGGATTTGTGTTCTATGATCTACACGAGTTTCTTTGCAGCGTTCTAGAACTGTTTTTTCTCGGGTAGGGCAGATTGACCATTGTTTGATCTCTCGATCACAACTTGAGTTTTTGTCGACGGATTTGAGTGATTCTTTTTGTGTTGTCTCCGTGACTTGATTCTCTCTGATATCTATCACTTTTGTTACAGTGAAACACGTTTAGATTAGTCTCACACACGATTTCTTTAACAGATCGTTTTTCTGCCGAAAGGGTTTGGGGTTTAATTGTTTCCGCTGCGTAAGATTTTTAAATCTACCATTCACCCCCTATCTGGTAGCTTTTCACGTGCTCTTCGATCCTACACTAGGAAAAACAAGGTGAAGGCTAAGGAGAGGGACTTTGCGGAGAAGCGGGACCACTTGAACCTCCGAGAAAAGCAAATCGTTGACCATGAGAGGCAGCTGGCTGAACGGATTCAGCAGCATGCTAAATAGGTCGAGCGATTCTCGAAGGAGGGCTTTGCAGAGCTATCCTCCGCAAGAAGGTCGCTAGAAGAGCTCCGGAGTACGAGGGTAATAGAGTCCCAGCAGGTCTGAGACTTCCTTGGGCGAGCAGAAGATGCTCTGATGCCATTGGGATTCAGTCCGGTCCGACCGGTAGACCCAGAGCCAGATATGGACAAAGCTTTGGTGGCGCTCAACTCTTCCAGAGCTAAGTTGGATGCACTTGAAGATGTGATCAGCGACCAGCTCGAGACCGAGGGAAGATCATTGGCGAAGAACGTCGCAGAATATGTGTTGACATGCTTCCGAAGTCGGGATGTTCTATGTCTCCAGCTCTGGTGATTGATGGACCCATCGCCGATGAGGAAGAAGTTGAGCGTCCAAGGAGCTGCCTAGAAGGTTGCTGGGTACTTCCAGTGGAACTCCAGTAGCTAGAATCCTTCCCTTTGTACCTTCATCTTGTAAATCTCCAAATTTTGAATGAATGAAATCCTTTTGAATTCCATTTTTGTGTTTAATGTTTCATTGCCTTTATCTTGATGGCCCCCTAGTAGATGCGCTCAATTGATTGTGGACATCTACCACAAGGAATTTGACAATGTCTTGAATATTTGACTGCTTCGAACTCATAGCTATTGTGATAGCTCTGAGGTTCGAGTCCTGCATCTGAAATCTCCAAGGACCCTTCGCCACGTTCTTGACATCGACGGCGACCACTATCAATTTATGAAACATTGACGACAGGCCCCTGGGTTATTCCATAGCTAGGTGATCTGGCGGCACCCACCATCGTCGACAATTATTCTTTTGTCCTCCACATGAGAGACAAGAAAAGCAATAAAATCCATCCTCTTGTCTATATCTTATTTACGTCTTATTATCCTTTTTTTGGATTTTAGATCCTAATAAACGCATTGTGACAATATAAATATACTGGTTAAACTTCCATTGGTTCGTGTGCTCTCTAAACCCGCCTTACTGAGACCCACCAGAATAGGTAGAGTGACGTAGTTAGGGTGTTGGACTAGGCTAAGTCGGTAGCACACTCTGGACCTGTCATTGACATTAGTTTTCAGGCGAGTAGGCCATCTAACAATACTAAGATCCACTAGAAGATTACTAATAAAACTTATATATCACATGAATCTCTAGGACTAACTTTCAAGTGGATTGCACAACATCGCTATTGACAGGAAGGTAAAAGAAGGAAAAATAATGAGCATGCGCAAAGTTAATGCACGTAGAATCTGTTTTCATAAAATGTATTTCATTATAGTTCCGAATAACAGGGGAAGGCAACGACACACTTAAAGTACAGAACCAAGTTAAGTGTGCTATTCGTCTTGGACCATCCCGACTCTGTTCATAGACTCTATGAGATACATTTTATACAAATACAGACTCACCTCTGTGCTACTAAGTATAGAACTTACAGAGATGCTCAATATTCTAGGAGTTGGGAAGTGGTATCCCATCCTTTGTTACCAAGCGAACACACCCGGGGTGGGGAACTTTGATAACTCGGAAGGGACCCTCCCAGTAGGGGGAAAGTTTGTTCATCCATTCTCGAGTGAGTATTTGCCGCGACACCAGATCACCTTCTTCCAACTGCCGATTGCGCACATGACTTTGATGATAGCACCAGAGCGTCTGACGGTATCACACATTTCGGATAGCTTCTTGGTACCTTGCCTCGTCGACGAGGTCTAAGTCATCACACGGGAGCTGGTCCTGCGTGGCTTCGTCATAGGTCCGGAGTCAGAAAGACCCCATGTCAATTTCTGGAGGAATGACAGCTCCGCCTCCGTACACCATGAAGAAGGGTGTTTCTCCTGTTGCCCAGTTGGGTGTTGTTCGGCTTGCCCATACTGCAGATGGAAGCTCTTCTATCCAGTTGGCACCATTCTTCTTCAAACGCTCATAAGTGCGCATCTTGAGTCCCTTGAGAGTTTCTGCATTTGCTCTCTCGGCTTGGCCATTGCTTACCAGATGAGATACTGATGTGTAGGTGACAGTTATGCCGAGGTCTTCACAATACTCTTGGAACGTTGCACTTGTGAATTGGGTTCTGTTATCAGTGATGACTCTGTTCGGAACTCCAAATCTGCGGACAATGGACATCAAGAACTTGACGGCAGATTGCTTGTTGATTGTATTAACTGGAGTTGCCTGCGACCAATTTGTGATCTTGTCGTCGACGACGTATAAGAACTGGTACTCTCCGACGGCTTTTGGGAAAGGTTACAAAATATCCATCCCCCACACATCGATTGGCCATGAGGGAGGAATCATTTGCAGTGACTGGGCCGGTGTATGAATTTTATTCGCGTGGAATTAGCATGCTTAACACTTCTTGGCCAGCTCGACTGCATCCTGGAGTGTTGTAGGCCAGTAAAAATCATGTCGGAAGGCTTACCGACCAGCGTGTAGGATGATGCGTGATTCCCACACTTGCCTCCATGGATCTCTACGAGAAGTTCGCATCCCTCTTCTCAGGAAATGCACCGCATTAGAATGTCTTTGGCACCACGTTGATAGAGATCTCCTTCTATCAACGTGTATATTTTAGCCAATCCGACAATTCGCTCAGCGGACACACCATCTTAAGGAAGGATATTGTCTTTCAAGTTGTCCCGGACCTCCGAGATCCATGCATCAGGACTATCTTGAGCTTCTGGATCTTGCGCGCTAGGTCGCTCGGAGCTTCCTGTAGCGCCTACGATCCTTGGTGGATGCCATGGTAACAGGGCCACCGGCACCGCCAGCTTCGGGGTGCTGGTCCTGCCCCCATCACCCAGTTCGGCAGACTGAGTGGAAGGTGCCAGTAATCTCCTGACAAAAACCCCATCGAGTGTGTGAGCTCTGGTGAAAGCTTTCGTCGTGAGATCGTCAGCTTCAGCGTTGTTGAGACGCTGGACATGGCAGAGGTCTAGGACTTGGAACTCCTTCTACAACTTCTAGACTTCCAGTAAATATGCAACAAACTGGGGGTTATTGCAATTACATTCACCTTTGACTTTTTTGATGATGAGATGCAAATCTCCCTTCACCAATAGCTGCCGAATGCCAAATGATAGCGCTGACTTCAGTCTGAAGATGAGAGCTTCATATTCTGCAATGTTGTTGGCCGTGAAAGTGCATCTAGGCATCCCTTGTGGGTTTTGGTTGATTTATGACAAACAAATGACATCCTAACCAAATTGTTGAGATGAGCGCAGGTCTTAAAAGAAATTATGAAGAAAGCGCAAAAAGAAAGGAGAATGAGGATCTACATGGAAAAGAGCTTAAGAGCTAAATAGATTAGATCATTTTGTATGGAGTGTGTTGGAGAAACACACCTCAAGAGCTCAATCACAAGAAAACTCACTCACTGCACTAATTTATACAGGTCCGGACTAGTCCGATGATATCCGAACTAGTCCGATAACACCTCTGTTCAAAATCGGACAAGTCCTCCCAGTGCGGACTTGTCTGCACAGACCGATTCTACACAGACCGAACTAGTCCGATATCACCACGGACTAGTCCGATATCTTTCTCACTAAAATTAGACTAGTCCTCCCAAGTGTGGACTAGTCCTCTACACTTCACAGATTTGCACAAAATTGGACAAGTCCGAAATCACCACGGACTAGTCCGATAACCCTCTGACTAAAATTGGACAAGTCCTTTAAATGCGGACTTGTCCCAATTCACTAAGGAGATCACCACAGTCGGACTTGTCCGAAAATAATCGGACTAGTCCGAACTTTTCCAAAGCCTAAATCGGACTAGTCCGGCCTAAGTCGGACAAGTCTGATCTTTCTGAGAACTTAGGGTTTTCTGCACGCCGCACACCGGACTAGTCCGGACCCTCGAAACCCTAATGATAACTTTTGGAAACACCATATAAATAGATGTGCACGACCCTACTTTTAACTCTCTCGACTCCCAGCACCGTCACACCCTCCAAGAGCTTAGAAAACACATCTCTCCACGCAATGCAACGCAAGAAAGATCAAATCCTTAAGGATTCACTTTGGATCAAAGGAGAGACACAATTCCACATGTTTGAGCTCTTGGGTTTGATCTCTAACACATTCCTGTTGTTTCATTGTTGATCTTAAGGGTGTCTTCTTGGTGGTGTTTGACTTGTAATCTTGGGGAGCCCTCAACTTGTGAGAAGGCCCCTTGAACTTGGTGATTTACCCCTGTGATAGTGAAAGAGAATTGGCCTTTGTGGCAATTCGACGAGGTTAGGGTTGGTGAAGACCCACTCTTTTTGTGGGCTTCTCAACGTGGACGTAGGTTTCCTTTGTGGGAACCAAACCACGGGATAAAAATCTTGTGTCTTCACTTTGTGCATTTAGTTCTTACTTTTGTTGATATCGAGGGTTTTACTTGATCTTGTTCATATTACGTTAAAACATTGAATATAAGGTTAACTTGTGCAACATCCAGTTTCATAGAAGTATTACACTCTAATTACAAGTATATTTCCATTGCATAGACTCTAGGATCGAGATAATCGATCAAACTTGATCGATCTAGTCCGCACGCACCGGACTAGTCTGCACACTACCGGACTAGTCCGATTTCCTGGTATTTGATCAAGTTGCCAAGTGTTGCAGGTTCCGATTAAAATTCAAAAAGGCGTATTCACCCCCCTCTAGGCCACATTCAATTGGTATAAAAGCGAGGTTCTTTGTAAGAGACTAATCTCTTGAAGAGAACATGTCGAACATGAAGGATGTGCACAAGAGTCTCAACCAAGAGAAGGTTGAAGATGAAAAAGCTCAAAAACTGGAGAACCTCCTCGACGCCATTCAGGACTTCGAGGATGACGATGAGGAGACGCTTGAACTCAAGGCGCTCCTAAGAAAGAAAGCTCTCTCGAAAGGGAAAGTGAAGATCGAGGACAAGAAGAAGGGGAGTAGTCACACCAACTACTCCCGATATCCTTTCAACTACGATCGCTTGAATTCTAACAATAGCCATTATCTGTCTATTCCTTTAGAAAAAGCCCCACACTTTGACGGGAATGATTACTCAATTTTGAGGCAAAACATGAAAATGTACTTAATCTCACTCAATCCCATCTTGTGGCATATTGTGTGTACAGGAATAGATAATCCCGGACGATGATGAAGAGCTTACACCAAGCCAAGAGCAAGCAATTCATTGGAATGCTCAAGCTGCAGCAGTCATCACATCTTATCAAAGTCGGGATGAGTTCACCAAGGCAGATGGACTCGAAATTGCAAAGGAGATCTAGGACACATTGCAAACTGCACATGAAGGCGATCGTCATGTGCGAGAGGCGAAGATCGAAATGATTGAATGCGAATTGGGAAGATTCGCCATAGAAGAAGATGAGTCGCCACAGGACATGTACAGTCCATTAAAGACTCTCATCAACAAGGTTCGAGCATACAGAAGTAAGAAGTGGAATGATCACGAGGTAGTGAAACTCATCCTTAGAGCTTTCATGCCTCGCAATGTTACCCTATGCTCGATGATTAGAGAAAGCACTGGGTACAAGAAAATGACCCCAGATGAGCTACTTGGAAAGATCATCAACTTCGAGATGATGGAGAAGCAAGCTAAACATGTCAAGGAGATTGCCGACCTTACTTTGTCAAAGAAGAAAGGGGTCGCCCTAAAATCTACTTGCAAGCCATTGTCAAAAGAAGCTCGAGAAGCTCAACGACAAGAGAAAAGCGATGACGAGAGCAGCGATATTGACGAAGAGGGCATGATCCTTTTATGAAGAGATTTAAGAAAATGATGAAGAAAAGACAAGGGGGGAAATCTAGTGAAGGAAAATACAAAGAGAAGTCAAGACCAAAGTTGAGGCGGGCATGCTATAACTGTGGTGAATATGATCACTTTATAGTTGATTTCCTGTATGAAGAAAACAAGAAGAAGACCAAGGAAACAAAGCCTCAACCCAAGAAATTCTTCAAGAAGAAGAAACAAGCTGGACAAGCACACCTAGGAAAGGAGTGGGACTCAAATGATGAGTCCTCATCCAAAGAGGAAGAGGAGATGGCTAGCATAGCCATCGAGAAGACAACTAAGAAGTCCACCCTCTTCCCAAATCTTGGCGCATGGAAGGGCAATGACACTTTCCTCATGGCGAAGGAAGGTAAACGAAAGGTAACAACAAAATCTACCCCTCCGCGTTCTTTTGATAGTGATAGTGACAACTATAGTGATGATAAGGACATGCTAGCTGGCTTAGACAAGAAAACTGCTGCCAAAATGAAATTCTTGATGGATAAACTTGTTGATAGGGAGGGGCTGATTGATCGTCAAGAAGATATGATCATCCTCCAAAAGGAGGAGTATCTCAAGATCAATGTGCTCCTTGAACTTGAAAATGAGCGAAGAAAATCACATAAACTTGAGTTAGCTTCAAGCAAGGAAGCTTGCTTGAAGTTAAGCGACTCAAATGCAATCATCAAGGAAGAACTTGTTAACTTAACCAAAGTTAACAAGATCTTGAAGTGCAAGTTGAGTCACTCAAACAAAGTGACCCTTCATCCTCTTCAAGCTCGCCCTCTCAACCCCTTAAAACTGACACTAGCTTGAAATACAAGTCAACCTCTACCAAGGACAATCACCCTTCCTAATGCGGCATATTTGACAAGGAGAAGGTCAAATATGCACGTAGTGCATACTTGGCCACAAGACCTCTTAATGTCAAATATGGCATTGGGTATTCCTATGGTGAAAAGCAAAATGCTAGAAACCATAAGAATAACAAGGAGCGCATTGCCTTTGTGAGGGGAAACTCCTCTCAAGCTAGAAAGACCAATAATACTAATAAGTCCAAGATAGTTAACACATATAATAACCGGACTAGTCCGGTCCTTACACGGACAAGTTCGGTCCTCCGGACAAGTCCAGTTTCCTGGACTAGTTCTGTTCATGAACAACAACAACTATTGTTTAGAACTTTCGATGCATCATACGTTCTTATGAAAAGTTTTGGTAAAGTTTATGCTCATTATGTTGGGATACGCCATGGGAACACCAAGTCTCATGTGTGGGTGCCCAAATCTCTTGTAACTAACCTCAAAGGACCCAAGCAAGCTTGGGTATCTAAAACCAAGGCATGATTTGTTTTTGTAGGCCTATTCCTCCGATGGATCAAAATGGGTGCTAGACAGTGGATGCACCAACCATATGACCGGTGAAAGAATGATGTTTGTTGTGTACAAAGAGAATGAGGATCCAAGCGAGGGCATCTATTTTAGAGACAATAGTCAAGGAAGGGTGTTTGGTACCGACAGGCCTTGTAGCGCGTGCCAAGCCGGGAAGCAAGTAGGAGCACCCCATCCCGCGAAGAACGTCATGACTACAACAAGAACGCTCGAGCTACTTCACATAGACCTATTTGGTCCAATTGCTTACATAAGCATGGGCGGTAACAAATATGGCTTAGTAATTGTTGATGACTTTTCGCGCTTCACTTGGGTTTTCTTTTTGCATGACAAGACAGAAACTCAAGGAACTCTCAAGAAATTTCTCAAGCGTGCCCAAAATGAGTTTTCATTGAGGATCAAGAACATACGAAGTGACAACGGCACGGAGTTCAAGAATGCTCAAGTTAAGGAGTACCTAGACAAAGAAGGGATAAAGCATGAGTTTGTTATTCCCCTCAACAAAATGGAGTTGCCGAAAGGAAGAACCGAACCCTCATAGAGATGGCGAGAACAATGCTCGATGAATACAAGACCTCGGATCGGTTTTGGACAGAAGCGATTAACACCGCTTGCCACACCATAAACCGGCTCTACCTTCATCGACTACTCAAGAAGACATCATATGAGCTACTCACGGGTAACAAACCAAATATTTCCTATTTTCGAGTTTTTGGTTCTAAGTGCTTCATTTTGAACAAGAAGCCCAGGACTTCAAAGTTCGCTTCAAAGTCCGATGAAGGTTTCTTGCTTGGTTATGATTTGAACTCCTACACCTATCGTGTCTTCAACAAGACCTCCGGACTTGTTGAAGTAGCACGTGGCGTAGTGTTCGATGAAACTAACGGCTCTCAAGAAGAACAAGTTGATCCATGTGTGCTAGGTAGAGAAGAAGCTCCATGTCAAGCATTGAGAAGAATGGTGTTGGGCGATATTCGACCACAAGTGCCACCTCCAAATGCAAATGAAGAAGATGAACCACAAGTGGAGGTAAATGATCAAGGGGGAGCTTCCACACAAGATCAACATCAAGAAGACGAAGATGATCAACAAGTCAATGAGGGAAACCATCCAGGGGGAGTAGAAGATGATCATGAAGACTCAAGACCACAAGTGCCTCATCCAAGAGTACACCAAAGCGTCCAAAGAGATCACCCCGTCGACAACATAATCGGGGACATCCAAAAGGGAGTAACTACTAGATCCCGAATTGCTAATTTTTGTGAACATTACTCTTTTGTATCCTTTTTGGAACCGCGTAGGATTGAGGATGCGTTGAAGGATCCAGAGTGGGTGGTACGATGCAAGAATAACTTAACAACTTCAAACGGAACAAAGTGTGGGAACTCGTCGAAAGACCCAAATTCAACGTCGTCGGCACCAAATGGGTCTTCCGCAATAAACAAGACGAACACGGGGTGGTGACAAGGAACAAGGCGCGACTTGTGGCCAAAGGGTATTCACAAGTCGAAGGTTTGGATTTCGATGAAACCTTTGCTCCCGTAGCTAGGCTTGAATCTATTAAAATATTACTTGCATATGCTACTCACAATGATTTCAAGATCTATCAAATGGATGTGAAAAGCGCCTTCCTCAATGGACCAATCAAGGAGGAGGTGTATGTGGAGCAACCCCCCAGATTTGAAGATGAAGAGTTCTCCGACCACGTCTTTAAATTGCGTAAGGCTCTCTACGGCCTCAAACAAGCTCCTAGAGCTTGGTATGAGTGTCTTAGAGATTTCTTAATTAAAAATGGTTTTAAAATTGGCAAGGCTGATTATACATTATTCACGAAGCATTTTGATAATGATCTCTTTGTTTGCCAAATTTATGTTGATGATATTATCTTTGGTTCAACTAACAAATCCTTTTGTGAAGAATATAGTAAGATTATAACAGATAGGTTTGAAATGTCTATCATGGGAGAGCTGAAATACTTCTTGGGATTCCAAGTGAGGCAACAAAAGGACGTGACGTTCATATGCAAAACTAAGTATACTCAAGACATACTCAAGAAGTTTGGAATGGACAAGGCGAAGCCTATAAAGACTCCCATGGCAACAAATGTACACTTGGATCTCAATGAAGACAGACCAAGCGTGGATCAAAAGGTATATCACTCCATGATTGGATCTCTACATTACTTATGTGCATCTAGGCCGACATTATGTTGAGTGTATGTTTGTGTGCAAGGTTTCAAGTCAACCCAAAAGAGTGGCATTTGATAGCCGTAAAAAGAATCTTGCGGTATTTAGTTCATACACCCAACCTAGGCCTTTGGTATCCTAAAGGTTCCAAGTTCAATCTCATTGGATACTCCAATGCAGATTATGTCGGATGCAAAGTAGATAGAAAAAGTACCTCCGGTACATGCCAATTTCTAGGTAGATCCCTAGTTTCTTGGTCCTCCAAGAAACAAAACTCCATTGCCTTATCCACGGCCGAAGCGGAGTATGTTGTGCACATCTCCTTTGGATGCGGCAAACTCTAAGAGATTACGGTTACAATATGAGCCGTATTCCACTCCTTTGTGATAATGAGAGTGCCATAAAGATTGCCCATAACCTAGTTGAGCACTCTATGACCAAACATACAGACAAACGACACCACTTTTTGAGAGACCACTCAATGAAAATAGACATAGCTATTTCACATGTCAACACCGAAAAACAACTAGCGGACATATTCACCAAGCCACTTGATGAAAAGCGTTTTTGCGAGCTCCGAAATGAACTAAACATCCTTGATGCTCGGAATGTGGCTTGAAAACTTGCATATCTGTATGGACTCTTCAAAATATATTGTTTGAGTTGCGAAAATCATCTTTCTCAATTTTTCTCCGAAAAAGAAGTTCAATTACTTGATCTTAATGAATTATGATCATTGCTTGATTGTTGTATGCTTACTGCTCACATTCATCAAGATTACTTGATTGTTTTGGCCCCTATGTTCTCTTTATAAGAACCTTCGAATATATATGAATGGGCAAATCTAATCTGTTCTGGTGACCACGGACTAGTCCGTGGTTATCCGGACTAGTCCGCACACTGCAAACTAGTCTGTAGAGTGTCCGGTAGTCCGGACTAGTCCGGCCAAACACGGACTAGTTCGATTTTTCAACTCCATAACCCTAGCCGCCGCCATGACCTAATATTCTTCATCCTCACAACTTGCCCCACGCTCTCTCTCCTCGCTCGAGTGCTCCCAAGGCGATTTCCTTCGTTCTCCATCGAATCCCTCCATGTTTGGGTGGAAAACGATCTTCATTGCATTGGGATTGAAGACCACGGACTTGTTCGCACCTTTAACCCCTCCATCTCTAAGAATCAAGGATCTTCGGTAAAATTTCCTCCCAAACCCTAGAAATCGTGATCTTCTTCATTGTTGACTAAATAGCTTAGTTCCTCTCAGTTAATACATGCCCCCTTGTTGTATTACATTTATCTTGAAGTAGTTTTGCATTGGGAATCACCATTTGTCGTCTAGTTAGGGTTTTAGGTGATGAATACCGGACTAGTCCGGTCCATGTACGGACAAGTCTGGTCCCCCGGACTAGTCCGTACCTGTACACCGGACAAGTCCGATTTTTACTAAACTCAACCCTAATTTCTCATTCCTCAATGCACCTCCTTGCCATCAATTATTATCCATACATTGTGCAATGCTCTCTCAGGACAATGTCGAATGAGAACATCTTCGACTTTGAAGATGAGATGGAGCAAGACTTGTTGACGCGTGCTTCAGAGTCTTGCGCTCAAAAGAGGCAAGAGCGTCCCTCCGAGCCTGCACCTTCCCCACCTCAGGTGCGGCGCAAGGTGCTTGCCAAGAAGCCTGCGTCCAAGGAAAAAAGCTCGCTCCAGCTCGGCGGCTCTTCGCCAAGTGAAGGGCAAAGGAAATGGAATTGCTTCGGGCCTCGTCGGCCCACTCAAGATGCATGCTCCGAGGCAGGGAAACAGAGACCCCTCCGAGGAAAAGTTCTATGGCAAGGGAAGAGATGATGCTTCCAAACTCAGATCGTGGATTGCTACAGCCGACCAAGAAGGCTGCTGATGCCAGGTTTTGGAGCAATTTTCATGCAGACTTCTATAGCTCAGTGTACCTTACCATGAAGACTTCGGTGGTCCGCAGTCAGTGGATCGACTGGAATCACTTTCAGAGAAAGAGTTGTGGAGCCTTTGATCAAGTGGTAGAAGCTGCTGCTAGCCATGGACTGAAGGACCTATTTGCCTTCAGATATCACTGGAATGATGAGATCATTGCCCAGTTCTATGCCACCTGTTTCTTTTCTAGTGATGATGAAGAGAGAGTGACTTGGATGACACATGGATCCAAGTACACTATCACTTATGATGAGTTTGCAGGACTTCTTCATCTAGAAGACACCGGCGACAATGAGTTGACCATCCACAACATCGGTGTCTTAGGAAAAAGACAAGATGGACTTCCTCTATGACACCAGCCTCAAATTCAATCCTCCCTCAACCAAAAACATGAAGCCTTTCTTCGTGGTGCTCAACAGGGTGCTGAGAAAGACAATAGAACAAAAAGATGGGGATGCAGGAGGTGTCCAAGGTTACTTGAGGACCTTGATGAAAGTAATAAGCAAGAACAGGAAGTTTGACATCTTTGACTATATCTGGAATGTTATGGTCAACATCTCCTGCACGCCGAACAGATCGAGTTCGTGAAGGACGTGGAGCACACTCCCTTGAGGCCCCAGAAGCCTCCCCAAGCAAATGTCCAAGCTGCCCCATCTCCAGTGTTGAGTGAAGAGGCTCCGAGGAGAGCTAGAGGAGATGAGAGGACTGCCCCCTCCACTAGGGCCCCTTCCCAAAAAGGGTCTCCTAGTGGAATCCTGAAGTAATTGGAAGCAATCTTTGCTTCATGCAAGAAGGCCGAAGTGAATACTCACAAGCTGAACAAGGCGAGGAAGGCATATATGAGATATGTCAAAGAAAATATCAAACATATTTGTTAGAAGCTGGAGATCGAGCCTATTGGATCCCCAGTCATCTCTGAAGATTCAGCCTCTGATTTCACTAAGCTCGGGCCTTTGACTCCCTCCGAGCTTACCTACTTTGGCATTGGGGGCACTTCGAGTGGATCCGCTCCTCCTCCTCCTACCCAGCTGGAAGATGAAGATGAAGATCAGGAGAGAACCGACAGCGAGGAATGAGCCACTAGATCGCTCCTCTCCTTCTTTTTGGTGTCTTGATGCCAAAGGGGGAGAGATTGAGGGGGAGTCACTAGTCCTAGCTGTAGGTTGAGAGATGAGAGCTTCATAACTTCATTTGTGTATCTTTTTATGTCTCTCTTGGATTGTAGAACTTTAATATTGTTATCTCTTGGTATTGTGGTGTGGTGGAATGACTTTTCTTATGTTATGAAATTTGTGTTTTGCCTTGAAACTGACATATATGCTTGATATTGATATTTTTAATGTCAATCACTTCATTCTCATCACAATTATTGCTCACACTCACGTAGTTTTACACCCCACCATAAAGAGTGCACATATGAACTATGTTTTCATTGCTTAACTTGTACCTAACTCATATGTGCACACTTTATGAAAATTCTGTATTTTTATCATATTTTGTGAAATCTCAATTGGTTGTCATCAATCACCAAAAAGGGGGAGATTGAACGTGCATCTAGGCATCCCTTGTGGGTTTTGGTTGATTTATGACAAACAAATGAGATCTTAACCAAATTGTTGAGATGAGTGCAGGTCTTAAAAGAATTTATGAATAAAGCGCAAAAAGAAAGGAGTATGGAAAAGAGCTCAAGAGGTAAATAGATTAAATCATTGTGTATGGAGTGTGTTGGAGAAACACACCTCAAGAGCTCAATCACAAGAAAACTCACTCACTGCACTAATTTATACAGGTCCGGACTAGTCCAATGATATCCGTACTAGTTCGATAACCCCTCTGTTCAAAACCTGACAAGTCCTCCGAGTGCAAACTTGTCTGCACAGTCTGAGTCTACACAGACTGGACTAGTCTGATATCACCACCGACTAGTCCGATATCTTTCTGACTAAAATCGGTCTAGTACTCCCCAGTGCGGACTAGTCCTCTACACTTCACAGATTTACATGAAATTGAACAAGTCCGAAATCACCACGGACTAGTCCGATAACCTCTCTGACTAAAATCGGACAAATCCTCTAAATGCGGACTTGTCCCAATTCACTAAGGAGATCACCACAGCCGGACCTGTCCAAAAATAATCGGACTAGTTCGAACTTTTCCAGAGCCTAAATCGGACTAGTCCGCCCTAAGTCGGATAAGTCCGATCTTTCTGAGAACTTAGGGTTTCCTGCACGTCGCACACCGGAATAGTCCGGACTCTACCACGGACTAGTTCGAACCCTCGAAACCCTAACGGTAACTTTTGGAAACACCATATAAATAGATGTGCATGACCCTACTTTTAACTCTCTCGACTCCCAGCGCCGGCACGCCCTCCAAGAGCTTAGAAAACACATCTCTCCATGCAATCCAATGCAAGAAAGATCAAATCCTTGAGGATTCACTTTGGATCAAAGGAGAGACACGATTACACACGTTTGAGCTCTTGGGTTTGATCTCTAACACACTCCTCTTGTTTCATTGTTGATCTTAAGAGTGTGTTCTTGGTGGTGTTTTGTAAAATCCCACTTTTTCCTTTCATGTGAAGTTCAGCTACAAGTTGTTTATCAAACATAATGGAGATCAATATAGTGGTGCACATGAACTTGACCTCACTAAAAAGTTTTCTTTCTACTCATGTTTAATTTTATTAACATGAGAATTGGACTTCACCCTAATCCTAGAACATTTTAATTAAACCTCTCTGCAAAGTTGGGAATTTAATTGAATGAAACGGCTAGGGCAAATTATATTGCAACAATATGAAATCAAAACAAATGTAATTTGATTATGTTGCTATGTATATCTGGCCGTAACAAAAAGATTCAAATCCAAGGCTCCAAATTTTTCCTTGGCCTCTTAAATATTTTGAATAGCTTCTCGGAAAATTTTCAAGATTTTTGAAGTGCGTCTTCCACTTAGTTGGACACGTACAGAGGGTTTATTTAGCGTCGATCTCAAATTTAGCTTTGCACTGAACCTTGCCCAAATCAAACCACAATTTTTCCTAAGACCTTTTATGGTTCAGTGAGCTTTGTTTCAAAGTTTGGTGATTTATGAACCTCAGCTACTATTTATTTCAATAAGGTTTATAAACATGTTTGAATTAAAATTTGATTTTGAATTTGAAACAAACTATGTCCAAATTGAAATCAGATTGCAAATTTGGGTTCCTCATATTTTTCTTAGTCTGTCTGTAAATTTTGGGAATTTTTGGACAATGTTTGAGGTGGAATTTAGAGGAACATATAAGGGAGAGCGCTGGGGCCCACATGTCAGCCAGGGGAACCGTTTAACCGCCCCTGTTTTCCTTCTCCGTGCAACACCGCGATGGCTGCATGCTGCCACTGCGCCGCTCGGCCGTCAGTATCCTCCAGCTGCCCTGCTCCTCCTTATCTAATGCGGTAAAGGCTATATATTCACCCTGAATGTGGCCTAGAGGGGGGATGAATAGGCCTTTTTGAAAATTGTCGGATCCTGCAACACATAACAGTTCAAAAACAGAGAAATCAGACTAGTCCGATAAAGTGCGGACTAGTCCGGTGTATACGGACTAGATTGATTAGGTTTGATCGATTAACTTTGTTCTTCAATATATGCAGCGGAAGTATACGATTAAACAAAGTGTCACAAGTTTATGAATCAGGTTATATCACAAATCAAACTTATACTTGATATTTCAACGTAAAGTAATCAAGATGAATTTGTAACCCTAGATTGATATGAAGTAAGAACAATGAACACAATAGAGAACACAAGAGATTTATCCCGTGGTTCGGTTCTCACAAAGGCAACCTACATCCACGTTGAGGAGCCCACAAAAGGACCGGGTCTTCTCCAACCCTACCCTCGTCAGATCACCATAAAGGCCAATCCTCTTCCACTTATCTCAAAGGGGTGAATAACCGAATTCAAGGGGCTTTCTCACACGTTGAGAGCTCCCTTTGGATTACAACACAAAATACCACCAAGAACACACTCAAAAGATTACAAATAAAAAGCAAGAGTGTGTTAGAGAATCAAACCAAGAGCTCAATGTGGTGTTGAATGTGTCTCTCCAATGAACTAGAGTGAATCCTCAAATGATTGATCTTTGTTGCACTTAATTTCGTGGAGAGATGTGGTTTTTGAGTCTCTTGGGAGGTGTGACGGCGCTAGGGTTCGAGAGTATGTAAAATATGGCCGTACAACTCTATTTATATGGGTTTCTAAAAATAACCGTTAGGGTTCAGAAAGATCGGACTAGTCTGTGGTGGTCACCAGACTAGTCCGGTGTGCTGTGTGTAGCAAACCCTAAGTTTTCTAAAATATCGGACTAGACCGGCTAGGAACGGACTTGTCTGATTTCGCTACTGGAAATCTTCGGACTAGTCTGATAGTCATCGGACTTGTCCGGACATGTGAAACCCTAAGTGTATAGGATGACAAGTCCGCACTTGGAGGACTTATCCGATTCAGATCAGAGGGTATTTCGGACTAGTCCGTGCAAACATCGGACTTGTCTCATTTGGATCAGAAAGAATGTCGGACTAGTCCGGTTGTTATCAGACTTGTCCGATTTTGTGTGACTTGTGGAGTGTTTTGAGGACTAGTCCGCACTGGGGAGGACTAGTACGATTCTAGTCAGAAAGGATATCGGACTAGTCCGATGGATATCGGACTTGTCCGATTTCGTGCAGAAAGGATATCGGACTAGTTCAGTGTCAGTCGGACTAGTCCGGTCCTGTGTAACTTTGTGCAATGTGTGTTTAATTGTGATTGAGCTCTTAGGATGTGTTTTCTTAAAACACTCCATACACAATGATCTACTATTTTTCTTCCTTGAGCTCATTTCCACTTTTCTCCTCATTCTTCCTTCTTTTGGCACTTTGCTCATTTTCCTATTAAAATCCTGCACTTATCTCAACAAAGAGGTTAGGATCCCAATTGCTTGTCATAAATCATCCAAAACCCACAAGGGAGTCCTAGATGCACTTTCAATCTCCCCCTTTTTGTGATTGATGACAACCAATTGAGATTTCACAAAATATGATAAAAATTGAGATTTTCATAAAGCATGCACATATGGGTCCAGAAAACATCAAGTAGTGAAAGCATAGTCCATATGTGCATTCTTTATGGTGGGATGCATAAATAAGTGCACCGAAACATTGAGAATGACATAATTGACATTAATTACCCAATAGCAACCATATATGTCATTCTAAAGCAAAATCATAGTTTTCATAAACACTACTCACAGGATCAAATCATTACATCACAGAACCATAATTAACATAAGATCATTGTGAAAATATTACAAGCCACAAAAGAGTTAAAAAAACAAAGCATAGAGCTCTTTCCTCGCAAACTGCAGCTAAGACTAAGACTCCCCCTCAATCTCTCCCCCTTTGGCATCAAGACACCAAAAAGAAGGAGAGGAGGGTCCTAAGGTCTTCACTCTTCGCTGTCGGTCCTCTCATCGTCGTTTTCATCATCTTCATCTTCAGCTTGATGAGGAGGAGGAGGTGCGGAGGTACTCGAGTCCCCAACGCCAAAGTAGGCAAGCTCAGAGGGGGTCAAGGGCCCGAGCTTAGTGAAATCAGAGTCTGAGTCTTCCGAGATTGTTGGAGACCCAATTGGCTCAATCTCCAGCTTTTGGAAAATTTGCTTCACATTTGCCTTGATATACTTCATGTCCTCCTTTCTTTTCTTGTTGAGCTTATGGGCCTTCACTTCGGCCTTCTTGCAGGAGGCAAAGATAGCAACCAGGTATTTGAGAATACCACTGGCTGAACCTTTTTAAGGGGCTGCACTAGAAGCAGGGGCAGCCCTAGCATCTTCACTTGACCTGGCCGGTGCCTCGGGACTGGAGGCCGGCGAGGAAGCAGCCTACACACTCGGCTTTTGAGGCATTTGAGGCCTCAAGGGGAGATGCTCCACATCTTTCACAAACTCAATGCCAGTGACTTTCTCAATCACAGACATTAGGTAAGGACCATATCCGCAAGATCTGTTGGGAGTGCAGGATATGTTCACCGTATCATTCCAAATGTATTCCGCAACATCAAATGGGCGGTCCTTGCTTATGACCCTCATCAGAGTCCGGAGGTATCATTGCACACTCCCAGCATCTCCATCCTTAGGAGCAATCGTCTTCCTCAAAACCCTGTTCAGCACCACAAAGAATGGCTTCATGTTTTTGGTGGAAGGAGGGTTGAACTTTGAGTTCGGCTCATATAGTAACTTCATCCTATCCTTATCAATGACACCAATGTTGTGTATGACCAAGCAATCAGATCTTGTGGTGTCAAGGTGAAGCAGGTTAGCAAAATCTTCTTGAGTAATGCTGTACTTGGATCCATGGGTCATCCAAGTGACACTCTCCTCATCCTCACTTGAGAAGTGACAGGTCGCAAAGAACTGCGCAATCACTTCATCATTCCAGTTATTTCTGAAAGCAAACAGATCTTTCGGTCAATGCTTCTCAATGGCTCTCACTACATTAGTGAATGGTGAGCAGCATGGAAGATACAACTGGTGTCTTCATTGGGAGATACACCGATCTGTAGAAATCAGCATGGAAGTTGCACCAGAATCTTCCATCAGCCGCTTGCTTCGGTCGGCCATATCAATCGATGCTTCTGAACTTGGCCGCCGAGTCACTGCCCTTCCCGTTGAACTTCTCTTCATTTGGGTCCCGGACCCCTTCCCTTGGAGCATGAAGTTTCAACGGGCCAACCGGACCCGTAGCAATCCCTTTGCCCTTGCCCTTTGCTTGGCGAGGGCCACTCGATGATGCAGCTGCCTTGGAGACTGGCTTCTTAGCTAGCACTTTCCTCCGAGCCTGTAGAGGAGACTGAGCTGGCTCGGACGGTCTTTCTTGGCACTTCTTGCCAAGACCCGTCGAGGTCCGAGGTGCCACCTCATGGTCCATCTTGGCCTCAAAATCGGAGACATCATTGCCGGAGCTTGACATGACCGAAAAATTGCTTGAAACTTGGAGATGAGGGTGTTGAAGCCCGGACAAGTTCGCTAGCTTCAATCCTCAAGTGAATAAGCTTGATTTCCGCCCAAATGCGAAGCTTTTTTGTGGAGGGAGCAAGGAACCGCCTTGGGAGCTCGAGCACGAAGAGAGAGAGAGCGCGTGAGGCAAGAGTGGAGGTGAGGAAATTAGGGTTTAGCAATGGCTAGGGTTATGGACACAAAAAATCGGACAAGTACGGAGATGACCGAACTAGTCCGAACTTTTCCAGGGGCTATATCAGACTAGTCCGTTGTCTACCGGACTAGTCCGGCTTAACCGGCACTCTACGGATTAGTCTGCATGGGTGGACTAGTCCGGGCAACCACGGACTAGTCCGTGGTCACCAGGCAAGAATTTTTATCCCATTCATATATATTTGAAGGTACACATTTAGAGAAAAGAGAGGCAAAACACATCAAATAATCTTGATGAATATGATCAGTAAGCATACAACAATCAAGCAATGATCATAATTCACCAAGATCTAGTAATTGACATAGTTTTTCGAAGAAAATGAGAGAAATGATTTTCACAATCCAATCAACATATTTGAAGAATTCATAGAGGTATGCAACATTTCAAGCCACACTCCGAGCATCAATGATATTTAGTTCATTTCGGAGTTCACAAAAACGTTTTTCATCAAGTGGCTTGGTGAATATGTCGGCCAATTGCTTTTGAGTGTTGACATGTGAAATGGCTATGTCTCCTTTCATGGCATGATCTCTCAAAAAGTGGTGTCTTATGTCGATGTGTTTAGTTCTGGAGTGCTCAACTGGGTTGTGGGCAATTTTAATGGCACTCTCATTGTCACGAAGGAGTGGAATATGGTTCATATTGTAACCATAGTCCCTTAGAGTTTGTCGCATCCAAAGGAGTTGAGCACAACAACTCCCGGCTGCAACATACTCCGCTTTCGCTGTGGATAAGGCAATGGAATTTTGTTTCTTGGAGGACCAAGAAACTAAGGATCTCCCTAGGAATTGGCATGTACCGGAAGTGTTTTTTCTATCTACTTTGCACCCAGCATAATCTGCATCGGAGTAACCAATGGGATTGAATTTTGAGCCTTTTGGGTACCAAAGGCCAATATTGGGTGTATGAACTAATATCTCAAGATCCTTTTTACGGCTGTCAAGCGACATTCCTTAGGATTGGCTTGAAATCTTGCACACAAACATACACTCAACATAATATCTGTCCTAGATGCACATAAATAGAGTAGAGATCCAATCATGGAGCGATATACCTTTTGGTCGACGCTAGGTCCATCTTCATTGAGGTCTAGGTGGCCATTCGTTGACATGGGGGTTTTTATGGGCTTCGCCTTGTCCATGCCAAACTTCTTGAGTATGTCCTGCGTGTACTTGGTTTGGCTTAGGAACGTCCCTTCCTTCTGTTGCCGTACTTGGAATCCCAAGAAGTACTTTAACTCTCCCATCATTGACATTTCAAACATGTCTGTCATGATTTTACTAACTTCTTCACAAAAAGATTGGTTAGTTGACCCAAAGATTATATCATCAACATAAATTTGACAAATAAAAAGATCATCATCAAAATTCTTTGTAAACAATGTATAATTTACTTTGCCAATCTTAAAGCCATTTTCAATTAAGAAATCTCTAAGACACTCATACCAAGCTCTAGGAGCTTGTTTGAGGCCGTAGAGAGCCTTACACAATTTAAATACGTGGTCGGGGAACTCTTCGTCTTCAAACCCGGGTGGTTGCTCCACGTACACCTCTTCCTTGATTGGTCCGTTGAGGAAGGCGCTTTTCACATCCATTTGATACAGCTTGAAATCATGGTGAGTAGCATATGTAAGTAATATTCTAATAGATTCAAGCCTAGCTACTGGAGCAAAAGTCTCATCAAAATCCAAACCTTCGACTTGTGAATACCCTTTGGCCACAAGTCGTGCCTTGTTCCTTGTCACCACCCTGTGTTCATCTTGTTTGTTGTGGAAGACCCACTTGGTGCCGACAATGTTTGCATTGGGTCTTGCCACAAGTTCCCACACCCTGTTTCGCTTGAAGTTGTTCAATTCTTCTTGCATTGCCACCACCCAGTCCAGATCTCTCAACGCATCTTCAACCCTGCGTGGTTCCAAAAAGGATACAAACGAATAGTGCTCACAAAAGTTAGCTATGCGAGATCTAGTGGTTACTCCCTTTTGGATGTCACCGATGATGTTGTCGATTGGGTGATCCCTTTGGACGCATTGGTGTACTCTTGGGTGTGGCACTTGAGGAGTTGTATCTTCATGATCATCTTCTTCTCCCCCTACGTGATTGCCTTTGTTGACTTGTTGATTATCTTCGTATTCTTGTGGTTGATCTTGTGTTGAAGCTCCCCCTTGATCGTTGGTCTCCTCTTGTGGTTCATCTTCCTCATGTACGTGTGGAGGTGGCTCTTGTGGTCGAACCTCACCTAGAGCCATTCTCTTCAATGCTTGACAAGGAGCTTCTTCTTTACCTAGTTCACATGGATCAACTTGCTCCTTTTGGGAGCCATTAGTCTCATCGAACACTACGTCACGTGCTACTTCAACAAGTCCGGAGGTCTTGTTTAAAACACGATAGGCGTAAGTGTTTGAATCATAACCAAGCAAGAAACCTTCATCGGACTTCGAAGCGAACTTTGAAGTCCTAGGCTTCTTGTTCAAGATATAACATGGAGAACCGAAAACACGAAAATATGAAATATTTGGTTTGTTACCGGTGAGTAGCTCATATGATGTCTTCTTGGGTAGTCGATGAAGATAGAGTCGATTTACGGCGTGGCAAGCGGTGTTAATCGCTTCCGCCCAAAATCGATCTGATGTCTTGTACTCATCGAGCATTGTTCTTGCCATTTCTATGAGTGTTCGATTCTTTCTTTCGGCAACTCCATTTTGTTGTGGGGAGTATGGCGCTGAAAATCTGTGCTTTATGCCTTCTTCATCAAGGTACTCCTCCACTTGCGTGTTCTTGAACTCCGTGCCATTGTCGCTTCGAATATTCTTGATTGTCAATGAGAATTCGTTTTGAGCTCGCTTGAAGAACTTCTTGAGTGTTCCTTGTGTCTCTGACTTATCATGCAAAAAGAAAACCCAAGTGAAGCGAGAAAAATCATCAACGACAACTAAACCATATTTGTTACCGCTGATGCTTATGTAGGCTATTGGACCAAACAAGTCCATGTGTAGAAGCTCGAGTGGTCTTGTTGTAGTCATGACGTTTTTGGCGGGGTGAGGTGCTCCAACTTGCTTCCCGGCTTGACACGCGCTACAGGGCCTGTCTTTCTCAAATACAACATCCTTCAAACCTTGGATGTGATCGCCTTTGAGGAGTTTTTGAAGGTTCCTCATACCAACATGCGCTAGCCGTCTATGCCACAGCCAACCCATGTTGGTCTTTGCAATCATGCATGTGTCAAGTTCATCTTTATCCTTGTTGAAGTCAACAAGATAGAGCTTTCCCTTTAACATACCTTTGAATGCAACGGAACCATCACTCCTCCTAAATATGGTCACACCCTCGTTAGTGAACAAGCAATTATAACCTTTGTCGCATAATTGAGATATGGACAGCAGGTTATAACTAGAGATTCAACATGTAAAACATGAGAAAGTGTGTGTTTGGAGGATATTGCAATTTTACCGGTACCGAGCACCCTTCCTTGACTATTATCTCCAAAGTAGATGCCCTCGTTTGGGTCCTCATTCTCTTCATATTCCACGAACATTCTTCTTTCCCCAGTCATATGATTGGTGCAGCCACTGTCTAGCACCCATTTAGATCCACCGGAGCAGTATGCCTACGAAAACAAATCATGCCTTGGTTTTAGGTACCCAAGCTTGCTTGGGTCCCTGGAGGTTAGTTACAATACATTTGGGCACCCACACATGAGACTTGGTGTTCCCATGGCGTGGCCCAACATAATGAGCATAAACCTTACCAAAATTATTTCTCATTAACACATAGGAGGCATCAAACGTTTTAAACAATAGTTGTTGTTGTTTGTATACAGGACTAGTCTGGAGGGTCGGGCTTGTCCGGAGGACCGGACTTGTCCGGACACCGACCGGACTAGTCCGGTGTTCATGTGTAGTTGAAGTATTATTCTGTGACTTTCCAATTTTAGAGGGCCTTCCTTTTACAAAGGTAATCCTCTCCTTGTTATTCTTATGGCTTCTAGCACGTTGCTTTTCACCATAGGAATAACCAATGCCATATTTGACATTTGGAGGTCTTTTGACCAAGTATGCACTACGTGCATATTTGATCTTCTCCTTGTCAAATATGCCACTTTGGGCAGGATGTTTTTCTTTTCTAGAAGTTGGCTTATCCTTCAAACTGGTGTCACTTTTCTTACATGTGCAAGCATGAGCAAAATCAGTTTTAGTTAGTTGAGAAGGTGAACTCGAAGAGGAGGAAGGTTCACTTAGCTTGAGTGACTCAACCTGCACTTCAAGGATCTTGTTGACCTTGATCAGGTCAGCAAGTTGGTCCTTGATGGTGGCATTTGAGTCAGTTAGCTCCAAGCAAGTTTCCTTGCTCGAAACGAACTCAAGCTCTAGTGATTTGCTTCGTTCCTTTTCAATCTCTAGAAGTTTGTCAAGTTCGACATATTCCTCCTTTTGTGAGATGATCATGTCCTCTTGACGATGTATTAATCTCTCCTTCTCAACAAGTTGATCAAGCAAAAATTTCATTTTAGTAGTAGTTTTCCTATCTAGTCCAATAAGCATGTCCTCATTATCACTATTGAGTTCATCATCACTAGAATAGGAATGCACGGAAGAGGGTTTAATGGTTACCTTGCGTTTACCTTCCTTTGCCATAAGGCAAGTGCCATCTCCCTTCCATGCACCAAGTGTGGGGAAAAGGGTAGACTTCTTGGATGTCTTCTCGATGGCTATGCTAGCCATCTCTTCTTCATGAGGACTCGTCATTTGAGTCCCATTCCTTTCCGATGTGCGCTTGTTTAGCTTGTTTATTCTTCTTGAAGAATTTTTTGGGTTGAGGCTTGGCTTCTTTGGTCTTCTGCTTGTTCTCCTCATATGGGCAGTCAACTATAAAGTGGTTGTTCACCACAATTATAGCATGCCCGCCTCAACTTTGGCTTCGTTCTTTCTTTGTACTTTCCTTCGCTTGACTTTGCACCTTGTCTCTTTTTCATTATTCTCTTGAATTTCTTCATGAACAATATCATGTCTTCTTCATCCAATTCACTACTTTCGTCGTCACTATCTTCCTCTAGTTGTGCTTCTCTAACTTCTTTGGATAGGGGCTTGAGAGTGGACTTCAAAGCAACCACTTTCTTCTTTGCTGAAGTCTGGTCGGCAATCTCCTTGACATGTTTTGCTTGTTTTTCCATCATCTCAAAGTTGATGATCTTCCCAAGCAGTTCATCCGGAGTCAACCTTTCGTATCCCGGGCTTTCTCTAATCATGGAGCATAGTGTGACGTTGCGAGGCATAAAAGCTCTAAGGATGAGCTTTACCACTTCGTGGTCATTCCATTTCTTGCTTCCGTATGATCTGACCTTGTTGACGAGCGTCTTTAATCGATTGTACATTTCTTGGGGTGACTCATCCTCTTTAATTTTGAATCTTCCTAATTCACCTTCAATCATCTCGATTTTTGCTTCACGCACATGTCGGTCACCTTCATGCGCAGTTTGTAGTGTGTCCCATATCTCCTTTGCAATTTCGAGTCCATCCACCTTGGTGAACTCGTCGCGACTGAGTGAAGAGGTAATTACGATCGCGGCTTGAGCATTTCGGTGAATTGCCTGCTCTTGGCTGGGGGTTAGCTCTTCGTCATCGTCTGGAATATCTATCCCTATGCACACAATATGCCACAAACTTGGATTGAGGGAAATTAGATGCATTTTCATATTTTGCCCCCACATTGAGTAATCACTTCCATCAAAGTGTGGGGCTTTTCCAAGTGGGATAGATAAATAATGATTGCTATTGGAATTGAGACGATCATAGTTAAAAGGATATCGGGAGTAGTCGGTGTGACTACTCCCCTCCTTCTTCTCTTCCACTTTTACTTTCCCTTTGGAAAGTGTCTTCTTTCTTAGGAGCGCCTTTAGCTCCAGCGTATCCTCATCGTCGTCCTCGATGTCTTGAATGGCTTCGAGGAGTTTCTCCATCTCGAGGTTCTTTTCATCATCAACCTTCTCTTGGTTGTTGATCTTGTGGGTGTCCTTCATGTCCGACATGATCTCCGAGCGATTAGTCTCTTTCTTGAAGAATTTTGCTCTGATACCAATTGAATGTGGCCTAGAGGGGGGGTGAATAGGCCTTTTTGAAAATTGTCAGATCCTGCAACACTTAACAACCAGTTCAAAAACAGAGAAATCAGACTAGTACGGTAAAGTGCGGACTAGTCCGGTGTATACAGACTAGATTGATTAGGTTTGATCGATTAACTTTGTTCTTCAATATATGCAGCGGAAGTATACGATTAAACAAAGTGTCACAAGTTTATGAATCAGGTTATATCACAAATCAAACTTATACTTGATATTTCAACGTAAAGTAATCAAGATCAGTTTGTAACCCTAGATTGATATGAAGTAAGAACAATGAACACAATAGAGAATACAAGAGATTTATCTCGTGGTTTGGTTCCCACAAAGGCAACCTACATCCACGTTGAGGAGCCCACAAAAGGACCGGGTCTTCTCCAACCCTACCCTCGTCGGATCACCACAAAGGCCAATCCTCTTCCACTTATCTCAAAGGGGTGAATAACCGAATTCAAGGGGCTTTCTCACACGTTGAGAGCTCCCTTGGATTACAACACAAAGTACCACCAAGAACACACTCAAAAGATTACAATTAAAATGCAGGATTGTGTTAGAGAATCAAACCAAGAGCTCAATGTGGTGTTGAATGTGTCTCTCCAATGAACTAGAGTGAATCCTCAAATGATTGATCTTTGTTGCACTTAATTTCGTGGAGAGACGTGGTTTTTGAATCTCTTGGGAGGTGTGACGGCGCTAGGGTTCGAGAGTATGTAAACTACGGCCGTACAACTCTATTTATATGGGTTTCTAAAAGTAACCGTTAGGGTTCAGAAAGATCATACTAGTCCGTGGTGGTCACCGGACTAGTCCGATGTGCTGTGTGTAGCAAACCCTAACTTTTCCGAAATATCGGACTAGTCCGGCTAGGAACGGACTTGTCCGATTTCGCTACTGGAAATCTTCGGACTAGTCCGATAGTCATCGAACTTGTCCGGACATGTGAAACCCTAAGTGTATAGGATGACAAGTCCGCACTTGGAGGACTTGTCTGATTCAGATCAGAGGGTATTTCGGACTAGTCCGTACAAACATCGGACTTGTCCGATTTGGATCAGAAAGAATAACGGACTTGTTCGATTTTGTGTGACTTGTGAAGTGTTTTGAGGGCTAGTCCTCACTGGGTAGGACTAGTACGATTATAGTCAGAAAGGATATCGGACTTGTCCGATTTCGTGCAGAAAGGATATCGGACTAGTCCGGTGTCAGTCGGACTAGTCCAGCCATGTGTAACTTTGTGCAATGTGTGTGTTTAATTGTGATTGAGCTCTTGGGATGTGTTTTCTTAACACACTCCATACACAATGATCTACTATTTTTCTTCCTTGAGCTCATTTCCACTTTTCTCCTCATTCTTCCTTCTTTTTGGCACTTTTCTCATTTTCCTATTAAAATCCTGCACTTATCTCAACAAAGAGGTTAGGATCTCAATTGCTTGTCATAAATCATCCAAAACCCACAAGGCAGTCCTAGATGCACTTTGACACCCCCCCCCCCCCCGTCGACTGAAGTTCCTCCTCGGTTCACTTTTCGCTCGCGCTGCGCCATTTCTCGCTGACGTGACCACCTCAGTTCCGCCCGACGCCGCTCAGCCTCGCCGCCGATACAAGCCTCCCCGTCCTCCGCAGTCAATAGGAAAAAGGTGTGCCATGATCTCGTGAAGCTTCTGGTTAAATTTGAACTCATGTCATGCATCCTAGCATCTGTATTTCGTGAAATACCGAAGCACTTTTATAGCTTCAAAGCTAGTGCGTCGGTTTAATTCCGGTTGTATGCACAATAATTCTTTGATCTAGTTATACAACATGATCAATGTCTCCTAGCGCACCTTCCCTCCAAAAATCAGAAAGAACCATCGACTAATTAACGAGTTATCCAATTTTTCCCCTCCCGCCATTAGAGGAGCTCGGTTCACCGTCGACCTTGGTGTTGCTGGCTATGGCACGAGCTCTAGACCCTCCTAACTCTTTCCCATGCTTCCAAGATGCTTCCCGAGCTTTCAAATGAGAGTTTTCATTAGGAAATCGAAGGTCTCGACATAATAGAAACCCTAGCACCCGCCGCCGCCATCGGGAGTGGCTTTTTGGTCACCCATCACCGTCAAGAGTTACTCCAGCGTGTTCCCCGCGCGAAACTAGGGTGGGGCGGCGAGTATCGAAACCATCACCGGCGAAAGCGCTGCCACGCGCCGGCGAGAGCGCCGCCACCCGAGCCGTGGCCAGAGGTTGAAGAAGGTAGGGATTCGGGTCCCACCTACCAGTGAGCGCAGCGCGGCCGGGATCAGCCTGTGGCCAGGGATCTTCTATGGCCGTGTGGAAATATTTATGGCCTCCGGTGTGGCTGACTCCTGGTTGGCTGATTTAAAATCTGGTGGGCCCAGGCGCCAGTTTTAAAAGCTAAAATCCCAAATTGATGCAGAACCATTTCCAAGCTTTAAAAATCAATATATCTCTATAGACCGCTCCAAAAATATTCAAACAAATTTTGTTTGAAAGCTCTTGAGCTCTAGTTTCTGTTAGTACCAATTAGGTTCTATGAAACTTATTTTAAAATCGGTAGAAAACAATCTTTCCAAATGCAAATACAATGTTTCCATGTGAACTTTCCACTGGAAAAATCCCCAAAATTCACATAAAATACATTGTCCTATTCTTGTTTACCAGAAAAAGTTTGGGAGCCATTGCACCTGTATAACCCTCTGTATAGTTCAATTACCTTTTTCAGTCATTGAATTTTACAGATGTTTGGTTGCTTTATTATGTCCCAAATTTGGAATGAACCTTCCTTTAGTCATAAACTAGTTCCTATAAAAATCTTGGATTTAATTGACTTAATCTCCTTGTACTAATTTAGTTGCAAACTGAATATTAATTGAAAAGCTAAAAATTCAATTATAAAATAATTCCAGAAATTCTTGCCAACTTTGAAATTCAATAACTCCTTCACCAAGGCTTAGAAATTTATGAAACCGAATTTTGCCAGAACCAGGACAACCTCCTCTATCATGATTATCAACTGGAAGCTATGTTCAAGCTATAGTTTCTTCTCTAAAATTCTTGGGAGTTTATTGCTTGCCATAATTTTAGAGACAACAAACTACTGTGATCATCTCCTGTTCTTTGCAAGAGCTTCTATCATATTCCCTAGTATCTACCATCAAAGTTCCAAAGCCAATTAGGTCATTATCATATAATGATCATCATAGATTAAATTATGGTCTTGGTAGTAATTATTTTTCAAGTCATTCATATACATATTATATGCATATCGTGTAGTGACCGAAGTCGAGGAGGAACCAGAGGCCTTGGAAGTACACCTACCGGATACTAACACAGACTCGGACCTGCAACCAGGCAAGCCCCGGTTTTCATTTAAGTCGTTTATAAAGTTTTGCTTTATCACTATGTTGATTAGCATATGAATTGTGCATTACGTTCAGGATGCTTGAAATACCCCAAATGCATGACCCACAATCCCATTGGTTAATTGGGTAGGTTGATAGCTTGACGTGTAGAACTGCTATGCTAATGTTGTAGGTGAATCGGTAGAAGTCGCGTAGTTGGAATCTACTCGCGAGATAAAAAAATTTGACACTTATCTACACTGGGGTAACATTTATAGAAAATAACTCTTTAATCTAAACTTGAGACCGGTCAGAGATGGATAGGAAGCGGCAAGACGTGGTCTTGGTCGCATAGCTCTGACTGGTCAATTAAGGCCTGTCTGAATGCACCCCCTTCGAACAAGCTTGACTTGTACTGGCGACATACTGGACATATGGAACCCAGTAAACTGACGTAACTCGATAATTGGGATGTCGAGGCCCATGAACTCACCATCGATAGGGGTGGGTTGAGGACAGTAAGGTGTAAATCAGTCGACGGACACAAGAGGTGTTCTGTGCGAAGACCTATTCGCGGAGGTGAGACGGGTTTGGCGTTCGGGTTTCTTGTGAAAGGTGGCCATATACGACTAGTAAGGAAGTGTTACGTAGGTACTGGTGTACTCGCTGACACTTCCAAACGTGCGTATGTGTCGTGTTGTCCGGGTGTGTCCTGATTGCAATCACCGTCCCTCGCGGTAATAGAGTACCACTTGTTCACTGAGCTATGACGTACTAAATACTAAAGAAGCCAGGAAAATATGTTGTATTGAATTATAATTGCTTTGCAACCTTGTATGACTTAGAGATAGTAAAATTAATGTTTACAGTTTCTCCATACTTTAGCTATAATAGCATTATGTGCTCTGGCATGTCATATCATTGGCAAAGCGTTTCATATCATTGGCAAATTAAAACCTGATTATAAGGATCCACTTGTAGGCGAGTCGTTTATGCTTCACCTTACCTATGCTTAGTGTTCAACCTTGCATATGTCTGGTGAGACGGGCCAGTCTTGCTGAGCCTTATGCTCATGTTTGCAGTTAATGAGTTTTTGCAGGCTATACGATTGATGAAGGGTTTGATGATGAGGCTGCACCTCCTCCAGGGTGTACAGCCGAGTGGGAACCCTGCACGCCGCCGTAATTTGGTTGTTGCTAGTGCGAAGTATCCAGGGCATGGATGACTTTGCTTTTGCATAGCTAGTGTTGAGAGCGTTGCTATGATATATAAGTTTCTTTCCTTCCGCTAGTATTGTAAAACTTTCGCTGTATGATAAATAAAAGACTTCGTCTTGTATTTTATTCTCGTTCTGTTCTTGTATACTATTGGGTGTCACATCGCACAACACCACCCAATGAGATCCTCGGATGTCGGGATTCTGGTCCCCACAGACATGGTATCAGAGCATCATTGGGAACTGTGTACTTGAAAAGAACATATTTTCAAAAATTAGGATTTGAGTGAGGACTTAGCTATATGCCCTTATAAGGAGTATTATTAGTATAAGATATAAAGGTGGTAAACTAACTATGTGTTATTATATTCTGTAACGACGCTCCGACATCAGGTAAGAGGTAAGGTACGCCACCGTAAGCGGATCAATTGCAGTAAGCTCACCGTGCGAGAGGCAGCATGGAAGTTTTCCGTGGCTTAGCACAGAAATGTTAATAGGAGTCTCTGAAGCTTTCAATGTTTCTGAGAACCTATGACACGTGGTACCCTAGCGTGCTTCAAAGTTAGTGGGAGCCCCCGTCGGGTGGTGTATAACCCGATAGTATGCATCTCTAGAACCATTCATGTTCTATGGGAGCATGCGAAACACGTATGCCCGAGCGTGTATAAGCCGTATCGTATGGGAGTCTTTGCTGTACAGACGTATTTACAGCCATGTACCTCGAGACATGACCTCGCTCGAGGGCGACTCACACCAGAGTCATATGCATTTATTTTCATATGTATTATTGTGACTGCCTGTCGTGTTTCCCTGTACCACCCTTGAGGTATGAAAGTGTGAAAGTGGATTGTTTGTCTTTTGCAGCATTGACTACGGTAGAAGACCGTGTAGAAACCGTTTGCGAGAGGACGATATAGGAACCACCTATACACGTAACCGGATATACCGGATAGAATTTTCTTTGGTGAGGTACGTAGTACCGTCAGTATCAAACATGATACTTGACCATCCCCAATGATAGAATGGATGCATAATGTTTTGGAAAGTCTGAATATCAGATGCTGGTAGGTTTGGACTACGTAAAAGGGACTCCGACTCAATAGGGTAGATAGAATCAAGATTCTTGATTTCTGGCAGAAGTTGGTTCGACTTCGCCGGGTTGTAATCTTGGTTATCTGATAGATAACATAAGGGTATCATATATGGATGGAAATCTTGTGAAGACCTCTACAACTTTTCTGTTGATCATCAGGGCAGAAATGTTTGATAATCTGTTGAAATATAGAGTATACTAAAACTGCTCCAGATGACCCTCCCATAGTACCAGTTCCAGTAATATTGCCATAACTCTCTGTAGGAACATCTTATGCCTTATTGTGATACATGTATGGAAATAGAAGAAGAAGATATACAAGTTTGATGTTTAGAGTTTTTCCTAATTCGAATTTGGGACCAATCAAATTTGGAAATCGAAACAGTGAACTGCAGGACTGCTGGTGCAAACCAGTCAGTTCAGCTGTTTAGTTTGGATAGTTATAACTTTTAATACAGAATAGTGACATAATCACATATATACATTTTTGGAAATCTTAGTAAGTCCTCTATAAACTTTATTTTGCATTAATGATCTGAATCTGGGTATAGCTGTGTCTAATTCCATTTGTCGCAAACTTGGTTCTGGCAGACCAGAACTTGGAACAGTTTGCACATGGTTGTGAATTCACGCGCGATACCTGTATAACAAACTTTTTGGGGGGTAAATCTTTTACTTCTGGATTATTAACTTGATGCTATACAAAGTTTATTTTGTCATTACCTCAAAATATTGTCATGATATCCCTGTATAAATTGTGGACATCACTACATATACAGGGGAGGTTCTGTCAAAATTTCCAGAAAATATGGGTCAACTTAAAACCAGTATATATTCTATTTCCTAGCTCACTTGTAGCTTTATCAGTACAATATGGAAAGTTTGGAAAGTATACTACAACTTTTGTATTCAGCCCAACACCTGGTTCTGACGTTTCCTGTATGAAAATTTTGAATTTATACAGGAAGGTCAGCTGGAACAGACTGTGATTACAACTCCAGTTTTAAATTTTCTTAAACTGTTGAGAGTTGGAAACCTTCTCATTGTTCCAGTATTCTTTTCTATAGATGACGGATGTGAGGATGCTACTACCAGACGGATGGGTATTTTCCACTTGCGCTAGCCATCCGGGTTTCCCAAGTTTGGTGCGGGAAGTGCTCCAACAGTTTGGCTTCATCGAGATGCCATGCTATTGGGGTAGAGAAACGATCGACAGAGGTGTTCGGTCATGCACCATCTTGGTAGACATCCCGGCTAGTCCACGTCGATATGGATGGGCTCCTTTCTCGGTTACCATCGAGGGGGCTCATTTAGAGGACACTTGGGCAATCGCAGCAGGCGAAGCACTTATGAAGCTTTGTGAGCTTCATCAAGATGCCATGGCGGGGACTCAATTTGCCCTTATTCCAGTCTATGGTATGGCTGGATTTGAATGGCAACGTTGTATGGTTGCTGCCTATACACCGCATGGCGACACAACCTCAACAACACTTGGGACATATGCAGCTGCTTCCAATATGGTAGTTGCTACACAAGGCACCATTATTATGGAGCAAATTGAGGCCTTGCGGGAAGCGACGGAGCGGGGTGATACCCTTGATTATATAAACGAGAATCTACGTTCGCTCCTAGCCCCAGCGAATCACCGGCTAAATAAGTGCAAGCGTCAACTGCATTCTGCTTGCATTAGGCTACGGAAAGCTCGCACTGAACTGCAACAAGCTCGTGGTGAGTTGCAAGCAAGTCAGTTGGAGGTGCAACAACAGCAGGAGTAGCTGTTAGTAGTCACTGAAGAGCGGGACACCGCCATTGAGACAGCTCAGAATTGGGAGTATGAGGCAGGACAACTGCAGGATAATGTAATTGAGGCCGAAGCACAATTGCAACCAGTGGTGTATCCATCGGCCCATAATATACCACTAATTATGGGTGAACAATTGTCTTCGAATGGCGAAGAAGAAGAAGAAGATCCCGAAGAACTCGAGTACGTCGAGTAGGACGTACTGAAGTGGGATGTGGCAACACTACTGCCGACACGGGGCAACATATAGTTTAATAGTTGCTCGTGTGTTTCTTTTGTGACCATGTTTGTGTCATATTAAGAGTAGTAGTGGTTATGTCTAAGATGACAAGATATGTACGACATCTCATGGGGACCAAGTATGGTAGAGATGTATTTCCATAGTGGAAGTCCATCATTTTGAAGTTTACTACTGTAAACTTGGTCACGAGATAATATATCTTGTATAAAGCTTGTACTTTATCAATATATGTTGATGTTGTATATTATCTATCGTTGTCTACCGCATTACTATTTGTATGGAAGGATAAACTTGAGGCAATGAGACTTATGGTGTAAATCGTTGTATTGCAGCATGGTACGTACACGTACATCCCAGGAAGTAGGAGGCTCAAGTGGGGGACAGGGGGATGACACCCCACCACCGGGGCAAAACACGCCTCAGACACAGCCACCTCCACCACCTCCACCTACACTTCCCAAAAGTCTCGCGGAGGTTCTCGCAGCAGTGCTCAGCTCGCGCGATGAGCAAACTGAGTTGTTGCGGACCCTTGTACAGCGTTCGTCCCGTCAAGGGGGATGACAAGCTGATGGTCCACGTCAGCCATATCCGAGTTCCTACTCAGATTTCACATCGACGCATCCGCCGGTCTTCAGGGAGGCCGACGAACCTTTGGAGGCGAACAACTGGCTCTGCTCCATTGAAGGGAAGTTCGGTTTACTCGAGATAACCGAACAACAGAAGACTCTGTTTGCAGCTCAACAGCTGCTGGGTTTTGCTGGTGCGCTGTGGGCAAACTACCTCGCCGCACGCCCCGCAGACTATGTCATGAGCTGGGCAGAATTCTGGTAGGTGTTCCGCGCCTACCATATCCCTCCCGGGATTATGAGGAGGAAGGTTCAAGAGTTCTTGGAGCTGAAGCAGGGAGGAAGGAGTGCTTACGAGTACTCAAAGACCTTCAACCACTTGGCCAGGTATGTACAGGACCAAGTGAACATGGAAGACAGGAAGCGAGAGTGCTTCTGCCAGGGTTTAAACCCCAAGATGAAGGACAAGCTTGCCTTGTTCAACCGCGACAGCTTCAACGATATTGTCAACACCACGATCGTACAAGAGGACGCTACTCGAGAGTTGTCCTCAGACAAGAAGAAGAGGAGTGCTCCTTAAGGCGGTGGAGGTGGTGCTCCTCAGAAGTATCGAATGGTGTATCGATCACCATCCAGCCAGAGGTGGCAACTGCCATCGCGACCACCGATGTTTAGTGGTCGCCAGTTCGGCAACGCCAGTTTCCGATCGCAGCAGCAGCAGGGGATGATCCCACGTGCACTTCCACCTCCATCGCGTGCACCGGGATTCCGTCCTCCCATTCGTACTGGCCAAACCTCGTACACGTGTTTCACGTGTGGACGCACGGGGCACTTCGCCAAGGACTACCCGTAGAGTAGGCAGGGCAGAGGACAATCATCATACCAGGGCGCCAACCAACCCCGCAACCAGCCCAAGAAGCCAGTTTCCAGACTCGGCAACGTCCACCACCTCGCCATTGAGGACGTTCTGGATGGCGCACCCGTACTCACGGGTACGTTTTGTATTTTTGATCATCCCGTAGTCATACTCTTTGACTCCGGAGCTTCCCACAATGTCATTAGCAAGTCTTTTGTCATTAAAAGTCAGTTGCCTATTATCTCCACAAAACGTATGTGATTTGCACTCTGGCAGGCAAGACAGTAACAAATGAAATGGTTCCTGGGATACCACTTAACCTAGATGGAACTATATATCTTACTTCGCTTCTGATACTAGAGAATCAGAATCTAGATGTCATCTTGGGAATGGCGTGGTTACAATACCATGGTGCTATTCTAGATCTCGTTCCTCGAAAAATTTATCTAAATTCTCCACTTCATCCTTCCCATGTCCTCAATCTTGAGAGAATCGTTCTAGTGAACCCATCTACTCACAATACCGAGGTTATTGAACTTAAGGATATTCCAGTAGTATGTGAGTATCTAGACGTGTTTCCCGAAGATCTTTCTGGTATGCCACCAGAAAGAGATATAGAGTTCAAGATTGAGCTTGTACCGGGAACAGTGTCGATCTCATGGCAACCCTACAAGATGGCACCCAAGGAACTTGCAGAACTGAAGGAGCAGTTAACGGAACTTGAGAACAAGGGCTTCATTTGTCCAAGTTCATCACCATGGGGTTGTTCTGCATTGTTCGTGGAGAAGAAAGATAAGACCTTGAGACTATGTGTGGACTATCGTCCACTCAATGCTGTCACTATCAAAAACAAGTATCCACTACCACACATTGATATTCTTTTCGATCAACTAGTGGGTGCTAAAGTATTTTTGAAGATGGATCTTCGTTCTGGTTATCATCAGATTAGAATCCGGCCAGAAGATATACCTAGGACAACATTCTCGACGAGGTATGGACTGTATGAATACCTTGTCATGTCCTTCAGATTGACCAATGCACCGGCTCATTTTATGTATCTCATGAACTCGGTGTTCATGCCGGAATTGGACAAGTTTGTCGTGGTCTTCATTGACGACATCCTTGTATATTCGAAATCTGAAGAAGAACATGCTCAACACTTGCGTATCGTGCTTCAACGATTACGGGACCACCAGCTATATGCCAAGTTCAGCAAGTGTGAATTCTGGATCAGCCAAGTGCCATTTTTAGGGCACATCATATCCGCAGAAAGGATTGCAGTTGATCCAATCAAGATAAAGCAAGTACTCAAATGGGATTCTCCAAAGTCTGTACATGAAGTTTGAAGTTTCCTAGGTTTAGCTGGGTATTATCAGAGGTTCATTCCCAGTTTCTCCAAAATAGCTAAACCAATGACACAACTGCTGAAAAAGGGAAAGAAGTATGTATGGACAGAGGCATGTGAGGGAGGTTTCTAGGCATTGGTAAAACACCTCACAACGACACCAGTATTAGCTCAACCGGACACAACCAAATCATTTGACGTGTAATGTGATGCATCAGGAATTGGTTTGGGTTGCATGTTGATGCAGGACAGACGTGTGATCGCTTATGGATCACGGCAGCTTCGGAACCATGAGCAGCATTATCCGACTCATGATCTAGAACTTGTTGTTGTGGTACTAGCATTGAAGAAATGGAGACATTATCTACTGGGTAATCTAGTACATCTCTACACTGATCACAAGAGCCTGAAGTACATCTTCACCCAAAAGGACTTAAATATGCGACAGCGTTGATGGTTGGAATTAATCAAGGATTATGAGATTGAGATCCACTACCATCCAGGCAAGGCGAATGTAGTCACAGATGCTCTGAGTCGCAAGTCCCATGTCAACAATCTTTCCATCACCTCAATGGGAGAAGAAGAACCGAGTCTCTACTTGGTTCCATATGGGGCACTCTACAACCTAGCTCTCATTCCTACTATCAGGGAGGATATTATGGTAGCTCAGAAGGAGGACAAAGGGATGTCGCACATTCGGCAAAGAATGGAGAAGGGGGAGATGAAATGTTTCTGATGTGACGATGAAGGTACCCTCTGGTTTAAAAACCGCATAGTGGTACCCGGAACATGGAACTTCGAAAGAAGATACTGGATGAAGCTCATTTATCCAAGTATTCTATTCATCCGGGAAGTAACAAAATGTACCAAGACTTAAGGAAGAAGTTCTGGTGGACTCGAATGAAGAGAGAAGTAGCAAAATACGTATCCAAATGTGATACATGTCGGCGAGTTAAGGCCGACCATATGAAGGCAGCTGGGCAGCTTCAACCTTTAAGCATACTGGCTTGGAAATGGGAGGATATCAGCATGGATTTCATTGTTGGGTTGCCTCCTACTCTCCATAAGCACGACTCAATTTGGGTGATCGTTGACCGGTTGACCTAATCAGCTCATTTCATACCAGTCAGTGTCGATAATGATGCAAAGTGGTATGCAGAACTTTATATCTCCATAATTTTGTGCCTACATGGAGTACCTCGCACTATCATTTCAGATCGTGGATCTATTTTCGTTGCTCGATTTTGGGAGCATCTCCACGACTCATTGGGTACCAAACTGATTCAGAGCTCGGCTTATCATCCTTAGACTGATGGACAAACCGAACGGGTGAATCAAGTGTTAGAGGATATGCTTCGTGCATGTGCCATCCACCATGGTAGGAACTGGGTTGATCATCTACCATTGGCGGAATTTTCGTACAACAACGGTTACCAGGCTAGCATCAAGATGGCGCCATATGAAGCTCTTTATGGCCGGAAGTGTCGCACACCCTTGAACTGGTGCGAATCTGGTGAACGAGTGGTATATGACATCGACTTGGTAAATGAAGCCGAAGAGCAAGTACGCCTTATTCAAGCAAATCTCAAAGCCGCTCAGTCTCGTCAGAAGAGCTATGCGGACAAACGACGTCGACCTCTTCACTTCGAGGTTGGGGATCAAGTTTATCTCCGGGTATCCCCAATGAAGGGAATTCATCGATTCAGAGTGAAAGGGAAGCTAGCTCCACGTTTCATTGGGCCATTCACAATAATCAAAAGATACGGACCTATGGCATATCAATTGGAGTTACCATCGTCGCTGGCAAGGGTCGACAATGTGTTTCACATTTCTCAGTTGCAGAAATGTCTCGAAGCCCAGCGAATGTACGTATTGAGGATTTGGAAGCTCTCCAACCAGATCTTACGTATTCCGAGCATCCAACCCAGATCGTTGATGAGAAAACTCGCACCACAAGGAGGCGCACCTTGCATTTCTACAAGGTCTTGTGGAGCAACCACAGTGCTGAAGAAGCCACGTGGGAAAGCGAGGAATATCTTAAAATGAACTATCCGGACTTGTTAGCGGCACTTGTTCAGTAGATCTTTACCTTTTGCCTTTCCTTTGTAATCTCGGGACGAGATTCTTTTAAGGGGGGAAGAATGTAAAATCCCACTTTTTCCTTTCATGTGAAGTTCAGCTACAAGTTGTTTATCAAACATACTGGAGGTCAATATAGTGGTGCACATGAACTGGACCTCACTAAAAAGTTTTCTTTCTACTCATGTTTAATTTTATTAACATGAGGATTGGATTTCACCCTAATCCTAGAACATTTTAATTAAACCTCTCTGCAAAGTTGGGAATTTAATTGAATGAACGGCTAGGGCAAATTATATTGCAACAATATAAAATCAAAACAAATGTAATTTGATTATGTTGCTATGTATATCTGGCCCTGACAAAAAGATTCAAATCCAAGGCTCCAAATTTTTCCTTGGCCTCTTAAATATTTTGAATAGCTTCTCGGAAAATTTTCAAGATTTTTGAAGTACGTCTTCAACTTAGTTGGACACGTACAAAGGGTTTATTTCCCGTCAATATCAAATTTAGCTTTGCACTGAACCTTGCCCAAATCAAGCCACAATTTTTCCTAAGACCTTTTATGGTTCAGTGAGCTTTGTTTCAAAATTTGGCGATTTATGGACCTCAGCTACTATTTATTTCAATAAGGTTTATAAACATGTTTGAATTCAAATTTGATTTTGAATTTGAAACAAACTATGTCCAAATTGAAATTTGATTGCAGATTTGTGTTTCTCATATTTTTCTTAGCCTGTCTGTAAATTTTGGGAATTTTTGGACAATGTTTGAGGTGGAATTTAGAGGAACAGATAAGGGAGAGCGGTGGGGCCCACATGTTAGCTAGGGGAACCGTTTAATCGCCCCTGTTTTCCTTCTCCACGTGACACCGCGACGGCTGCATGCCGCCAGCGCGCCGCTTGGCCGTCGATGGCCTCCAGCTGCCCTGCTCCTCCTTATCTACTGCGGTAAAGGCCCCCCCCCCCCCCCCCCCCCCCGTCGACCGAAGTCCCTCCTCGGTTCACTTTTCGCTCGCGCCGCACCATTTCTCGCCACCGCGAACACCTCAGTTCTGCCCGACGCCGCTCAGCCTCGCTGCCAATACAAGCCTCCCCATCCTCTATAGTCTATAGGAAAAAGTTGTGCCATGATCTCGTGAAGCTTCTGGTTAAATTTGAACTCATGTTGTGCATCCTAGCATTCGTATTTCGTGAAATACCAAAGCACTTTTATAGCTTCAAAGCTAGTTCGTCGGTTTAATTCCGATTGTATGCACAATAATTCTTTGATCCAGTTAGAGACATGATCAACGTCTCCTAGCGCACCTTCCCTCCAAAAAATTAACGAGTTATCCGATTTTTCCCCTTCCGCCATTAGAGGAACTCGGTTCACCGTTGACCTTGGTGTTGTCGGCTATGGCACAAGCTCTAAACCCTCCTAAACTCTTTCTCATGCTTCTAAGATGCTTCCCGAGCTTTCAAATGAGAGTTTTCACTAGGAAACCGAAGGTCTTGACATAACCGAAACCCTAGCACCCGCCCCCGCCGTCGGGAGTGGTTTTCTGGTCACCCATCGCCGTCGGGAGTTACACCAGCGTGTTCCCCGCGCGAAACTAGGGTGGGGAAGCGAGTATCGAGACCTCCCGTGGGCCGAAAACCATCGCTGGTGAAAGCGCCGCCGCGCGCCGGCGAGAGCGCCGCCGCCCGAGCCGTGGCCAGAGGTTGAAGAAGGCAGGGACGCGGGTCCCACCTGCCAGTGAGCGCAGCGCGGCCGGGATCAGCCTGTGGCCAGGGATCTTCTGTGGCCGCGTGGAAATATTTATGGCCTCTGGTGTGGCTGACTCCTGGTTGGCTGATTTAAAATCCTGTGGGCCCAGGCGCCAGTTTTAAAAGCTAAAAATCCCAAATTGATGCAAAACCATTTCCAAGCTTTAAAAATCAATATATCTCTATAGACTACTCCCAAAATATTCAAACAAATTTTTTTTGAAAGCCCTTGAGCTCTAGTTTCTGTTAGTACCAATTAGGTTCTGTGAAACTTACTTTTAAAATCGGTAGAAAACAATCTTTCCAAATGCAAATATAATTTTTCCATGTGAACTTTCCACTGGAAAAATCCCCAAAATTCACATAAAATACATTGTCCTATTCTTGTTTACCAGAAAAAGTTTGGGAGCCATTGCACCTATATAACCATATGTATAGTTCAATTACCTTTTTCAGTCATTGAATTTTTACAGATGTTCAGTTGATTTATTATGTCCCAAATTTGGGAACCTTCTTTTAGTCATACACTAGTTCCTGTAACAATCTTGGATTTAATTGACTTAATCTCCTAGTCCTAATTCAGTTGCAAACTGAATATTAATTGAAAAGCTAAAAAATCAATTATAAAATAATTCCAGAAATTCTTGCCAACTTGAAATTCAATAACTCCTTCACCAAGGCTTAGAAATTTATGAGACAACAAACTAGTACAACCTCCTCTATCATGATTATCAACTGGCAGCTATGTTCAAGCTACAGTTTCTTCTCTAAAATTCTTGGGAGTTTATTGCTTGCCATAATTTTAGAGACAACAAACTACTTTGATCATCTCCTGTTCTTTGCAAGAGCTTCTATCATATTCCCTAGTATCTACCATCAAAGTTCCAAAGCCAATTAGGTCATTATCATATAATGATCACCATAGATTAAATTATGGTCTTGGTAGTAATTATTTTTCAAGTCATTCATATGCATATTATATGCATATCGCGTAGTGACCGAAGTCGAGGAGGAACCAGAGGCCTTGGAAGTACACCTGTCGGATACTAACATAGACTCGGACCTGCAACCAGGCAAGCCCCAGTTTGCATTTAACTCGTTTATAAAGTTTTGCTTTATCACTATGTTGATTAGCATATGAATTGTGCATTACGTTCAGGATGCTTGAAATACTCCAAATGCATGACCCACAATCCCATTGGTTAATTGGGTAGGTTGATAGCTCGACGTGTAGAACTGCTATGCTAATGTTGTAGGTGAATCGGTAAAAGTTGAGTAGTTGGAATCTACTCGCGAGATAGAAAATTTGACACTTATCTACACTGGGGTAACATTTATAGAAAATAACTGTTTAATCTAAACTTGAGACCGGTCAGAGATGGATAGGAAGCGGCAAGACGTGATCTTGGTCGCATAGCTCTGACTGGTCAGTTAAGGCCCGTTTGTATGCGGCCCCTTTGAACAAGCTTGACTTGTACCGGCGACATACTGGACATATGGACTCCAGTAAACTGATGTAACTCGATAACTAGGATGTCGATGCCCATTAACTCACCATCGATAGTGGTGGGTTGAGGACAGTAAGGTGTAAATCGGTCGGCGGACACAAGAGGTGTTCCGTGCGGAGACCTTCTGTTCGCGGAGGTGAGACGGGTTCGGCGTTCGGGTTTCTTGTGAAAGGTGGCCATATACGACTAGTACTGAAGTGTTACGTAGGTACTGGTGTACTCGCTGACACTTCCAAACATGCGTATGTGTCGTGTTGTCCGGGTGTGTCCTGATTGCAATCACCGTCCCTCGCGGTAATAGAGTACCACTTGTTCACTGAGCTATGACGTACTAAATACTAAAGAAGCCAGGAAAATATGTTGTATTGAATTATAATTGCTTTGCAACCTTGTATGACTTAGAGATAGTAAAATTAATGTTTACAGTTTCTCCATACTTTAGCTATAATAGCATTATGTGCTCTCGCATGTCATATCATTGGCAAAGCGTTTCTTGTTTGATTGTGGAGTATATGATGTGATGTGCTTGAAGAATATCATTTGCTACTTAAAACCTAATTATAAGGATCCACTTGTAGGCGAGTCGTTTATGCTTCACCTTACCTATGTTTAGTGTTCAACCTTGCATATGTCTAGTGAGATGGGTCAGTCTTGCTGAGCCTTATGCTCATGTTTGCAGTTAACGAGTTTTTGCAGGCTATACGATTGATGAAGGGTTTGATGATGAGGTTGCACCCCCTCCAGGATGTACAGCCGAGTGGGAACCCTGCACGCCGCCGTAATTTGGTTGTTTCTAGTGAGAAGTATTTAGGGCATGGATGACTTTGCTTTTGCATAACTAGTGTTAAGAGCGTAGCTATGATATATAAGTTTCTTTCCTTCCGCTAGTATTGTAAAACTTATGTTGTATGATAAATAAAAGACTTCGTATTGTATTTTATTCTCGTTCTGTTCTTGTATACTGTTGGGTGTCGCATCGCACGACACCACCCAATGAGATCCTCAGATGTCGGGATTCTGGTCCCCACATGTTTGACTTGTAATCTTGGGGAGCTCTCAACTTGTGAGAAGGCCCCTTGAACTTGGTGATTTATCCATGTGATAGTGAAAGAGAATTGGCCTTCGTGGCGATTCGATGAGGTTAGGGTTGGTGAAGACCCGGTCCTTTCGTGGGCTCCTCAACGTGGACATAGGTTGCCTTTGTGGGAACCGAACCACGGGATAAAAATCTTGTTTCTTCACTTTGTGCATTTTGTTCTTACTTTTGTTGATATCTATGGTTTTACTTGATCTTGTTCATATTAGGTTAAAACATTGAATATAAGGTTAACTTGTGCAACATCCAATTTCATAGAAGTGCTACACTCTAATTACAATTATATTTCCGCTGCATAGAGTCCAAGATCGAGATAATCTATCAAACTTGATCGATCTAGTCCGCACGCACCAGACTAGTCTGCACTCTACCGGACTAGTCCGATTTCCTGGTATTTGATCAAGTTGCCAAGTGTTGCAGGTTTCGATTAAAATTCAAAAAGTCCTATTCACCACCCCTCTAGGCCACATTCAGGCCGCCTTGAAGTCGAGGCACACCATGTACTTGACCTTCTCCCCAGTCGGTGTGAGGAGAAGGATTCCAGCTTTGGCCCCCTGCTTCTGCACGAAGCCATCGAAGTAGAGAGTCCAGTGAGACTCAGTGAATACTGGGACCTTAGGTTCCGACTTCTGTTAGCTGAGGCCCCCAAGACTTGATGGAGAAGATGTCCACTCCGCCACGAAGTCAACCAGCGCCTGACTCGATTGCATGTCGAGGCAGGAATTCAAGATCGAATTCTACCAGCTCTGCATCCCACTTGGCGATATTTCCCGTTGAATTGGGATTATGCAAAATAGCACGCAGTGGATAAGATGTTACCACTAATATCTTGTGGGCTTGGAAGTAATGACGTAGCTTCCTTGAGGCAATAAGAACTACATAGAGCAGCTTATGCACCTCAATATATTGAATCTTGGCATCATCAAGTACTTCACTGATGAAGTATATTGGTCGTTGGACAGTTCGGACCCTCCCGGAGGGGTCCGAAGTTTCTTCTTCATTAACCTGGACCCTTTTGGAGGGGTCCAGATCTTCTCTTGAGTAGTAGGTACTCTCAGATGAGTTGGGTTGATCCACAGGCATTTTGCCTTTAGGACCCGTGTCTGGGGACTAGGACCCAAACTCACCTTTAGGTAGCTCCGGACCATCCCGGAGGGGTCTGAGTTCTTGAGTCGAAGATGTTTCTGGTCTTTCCGCAACCAGGATCATGCTTGCAACCTTCGTAGTTTCTGCGATGTAAAGCAAAAGAGGCTCACTGGGTTCCGTAGCTACCATGATTGGTAGTGTGGTGAGGAGCTGCTTGAGCTCTTGGAACGCCTTCTCTGCTTCTTCAGACCAATAGAATGGTCCGTACTTCCTCATTAGCTTGAAGAAGAGAAGCGCTCGCTCTGTCAGCCTTGAGATGAACCGGTTGAGCAAAGCTAGACAGTCAGTAAGCTTCTGGACGTCCTTGACACGGGCAGGAGGTCGCATCGCTTCAATGGCTTTTATCTTGGCCGTATTTTCTTCAATTCCCCGGTAGGTTACCAAGTATCCAAGAAGCTTTCCGGAGGAAACCCCAAAGACACATTTGTTAGAGTTGAGCTTCGTGCGCGTCAGGCGCAACTTGTCAAAGACGGATTGAAGGTTGTCGAGCAGTGAGTCTTTGTTCTTCACTTTGACAACAAAGTCATCAACGTAGACTTCCACTAGGTCCCGAATGAGCTCCCCAAAGGTTTTGTGCATATCTCACACAAAGGTGGAGAGTGCATTTTTCGAGACCATAAGGCATTGTTGTGTAACAATAGAGACCATCTACCGTAATAAAAGCAGTGTGCTCTTCATCTTCCTTAGACATTGGAATTTGATGGAAACCAGAATATGCGTCTAAGAAACATAAAAGCACACAGCCAGAGGTAGAATCCACTATCTGATCTATTATTGGTAGTGAAAAGGGGTCTTTTGGATATGCCTTATTCAAAATGGTGTAGTCGATGCACATCCGAAGCTTACCGCTGGCCTTTGGCACGACGATCGGGTTTGCCAGCCATCGCTGGTGATGTACTTCCTGGATGAATCCAGCATCAAGCAACTTTTTGACTTCTTCTCGGATGAAGTTTTGCCGCTCAACAAATTTCTTTTGGGGCTTCTGTTGTATAGGTCGTGCGTCAGGGTAGATCTTCAGATGGTGCTCGATCACATCTCTGGGATCCTAGATATTTGTGACGATATCCATGCAAACACGTTGACATTTGCCCGGAGGAAAGTGACGAGCGCAAATTCCTATTTGTCTCCTAGAGCTCCTGATATACGAGTAGTCTGAGTGGCATCAAAACCAATTTGGACGACTTTGACGGGAACATCAGTGTTGCCGCTTGGTTGCACACGAGGTGCAGAGGTTGAGCCGCCATGGCTCGAGCTCAAAGGTTGCTGAGCAGATTGCTCCTTGCCGGATTCAGCTTGTATAGGTGGCCACATGGGTCGTGCCAGCTAGGCCGGCATGAAGCCTGGCTATTTTGGCCCGACCCGAACACGACCCGGCATGAGAGAGACCGAGCCTGGGCTGGTCCTTAGCCCAACACGGGTCGTGCTTGGGCTCAGCTTTCAGCCTGTTGGGCCAGCCCGGCACGACCCAAATAAGGGTCGGCCCGCTAAGCTTGATGTCCGGCATGGTCAGCCCGACAGTGCACAACACGACCCAGCACGACCCGATCCAGCTCGCTTAAGGTATATGAATTGTTTCATCAGCTTACTAGTCAAAATCCACCTCCCAGCAGCCACCAGCCGCACGTGCTCGCTTGCCCTGTTGCCCAGCATGCTGCATGATCGCATGCTCATATGCCTTACTTGCTGCTCCTCTGCACTTTCGCGATTCCTCGTTTCTTCCAGCGGCACTTTCTCTTCCTCATTCTTCTTCTTCCGGCGGCACGGGTGGCATGGCTGCCATGGCGCACGATGCTCCAACACGGCGCGGCGGTGCCGACGCCTCGGCTCGACCTCGCCCGACGCCTCGGTGCGATCTCGCTAGACGCAGCGCCGACTAGCTGCCTCCTTGCCTCAGCCCAAATCTGACGCCTGGCACTTCACCATGCGGGCTCTCGCTCGGCGCGACGACGCCTGCCCGGCGCATCCTTTCATCTCGCCCGATTGACCGATTTCAGCTGATATTTCCGTCACGGGACTCGTGCTGGCCCAGCACGATCGGCCCTACATGGGCTGGGCCTGGCACGACCCAGTTTATTGGGCCTAGGGTCTTGCTTGGACCTAGACGAATGCTAGTCGGGTCGGCCCGGCACGACCTGTATAATAATCATGCCGGGTTGGGCTGAACATTTCCAGGCCCGAGCCCGACCGGGCTCATGTCGGGCCAACCCGACCCGGCCCATTGGCCACCTATATCAGCTTCCTCGCGCTGCTGCAAGCACATGAAACTTTTCTAGTGCAGTTACTCCAACAGTGTGATCCTCTCGAATGCGGAGGACGCCAGATGGTGTTGGCATCTTCAACACTAGGTAGCCATAGTGGGCCAACGCCATGAACCTATACAGGGCTGGCCTTCCTAGGATGGCGTTGAAGGGTAACTTTGTGTGTGCCACATCAAATACCACCTTCTCAGACGGTAGTTCTCTGGTGGCCCGAAAGTCATTGGGAGAGTAACAGTGCCGGGAGGTGTTATAGCTCCCGAACCTACTCCAGAGAATGGGCGTGAGGGCCTCAGGTCCGAGAGGCTGAGCTGGAGCTTCACAAAAGTTGTGAAGCTTATCAGATTGAGGGTCGCGCCACCATCCACCAAGACATGGAAGGCTGGATATTGTTGATAGTTGGGGAAACCATCAGGGGCAATTGTCCAGCTCCTGCCATGTTCTCCGGACAGTCCGAAGCATCGAAGGTGATGGGAGTGTCCATCCACTTTCGATGGGACTCCACCTTGGCGGTGGAGCAGCAGTAGCCATCTCCAACGCAAAGTTTTCTTAATGCGCCATGAGGTAATGTCCCATGACCCTCCATACATCATATGGAGAGTCTTCCGACATTCGTTGTCAAAGTTGGTGTCAGAGTTGTCGACAATGTTGTAGACTGCCTTTAACGTCTTCTTGGCATCTTGGAAGCCTAACTCCTGATCAGGCAGAGCTTCATTGACTTTTTGTTTTCCTCCCTGCTGGTGGAAAGGTGTGTCATCTTGATGCTTGCTATTGCGTTCAGCAAGCCTCTGGACCTCGCGACAGTCTTCAAGCTTGTGGGTCATAGACTTGTGGATTGGACACCACATCTTGTCGCCATCTTCAGATGATGGTCGAGATCGCTTGTCAGGGCGTGGCCCCTGGCCACCTGGTGCTACGACAACAACAGCTGTAGGTGTGTTGGCAAGTGACTTCTTCTTGCCACTTGACTTCTTTTTCTTGTTGCCACTACCATTGGCAGTAGCTCCGACTTTGGAGGCAGACTGACCAGCTTTTGCAACTGGTTTGGAGTGCATCTCACGACCCTCTACAGCTCTGGCACATTTTTCAACCAGGCTGAAGAGTTCTGTGACATAGATGACATCCTTGGTTGCCAGCTTCTCTAGCATCTTTTTATCTCGAACTCCCTATCGGAATGCAACAACGACAAAAGTGTTGGAGATAGAAGGTATTGTGTTCCCTACCCGAGAAAATTGTTGGATGAAGGATCACAGTGACTCTCCCAACTTTTGTTGTACGGCAAAGAGGTCTAGTTCAGTGTCAGACTGGGTGTAGGAGCTCCCAAAGTTGGCAATGAACTGGCGACATAATTCTCCCCAACTGTAGATGGAGTTAAAAGGTAGGCTCATAAACCAAGACCTGCTAGTCCTGGTCAAAGCCACTGGGAAGTAATTGGCCATGACGACCTCATTCCCTCCTGCCGCGAGGATATCAGTGGAGTAGATTTGAAGAAATTTGACGAGGTTGACTGTTCCGTCATACTTCTCCGGCAAATGAGGCGGGAACTTGGATAGCCACTCCATCATGCGAAGATGTAAGGCGAGGGCCGAACAACCGCCTCCAACCCCTAGAGGAGAAGGGTTTTTACGAGCAAGTCGCCGATCGCGACTAAGCTCGATGTTGACGCGGCCATCCTGCCTCATGTACCGGCGGTCGAGCTCTGACCGGAGATCTTGAGTGGGGAGTCTTGACGCCGTATGAGTATGACGAGCCCCTGAGGGTAGAGACGTCGCATGCTGAGAGGGCTCACATCTCCTGAGCTGCGATGCCATAAGACCAAGTCTTCTAGACAAGGTCCTATTACGAGAAGGTATCTGCCCTACATGAGGCAGATCCTGGTTGTTGAGCATTGTGGTTGGGGATGCAACCAGATGCTCAGCATCATCACACCATTGTTCCAACGCGACCGGAGGAGCTCCCGGCGCCGGAGGACGCTGAAGGAGAGTCCGCACTGCATTCATCGCGTTCTCTGGGTTGTTAGTCAATTATGTGACTGACGCAAAGTCACCATCCTGATGTGCAGCGTGTGCTACTGCAGCAGGTGGTGGTGGTGGTGGGTTGACGTTCGCCGGAACGACGTTGGGCGGCTGCTGAGCATTGGCAGGATTTCCACCATCTGCTTGTGCAGTCGGTCCGTTCGAAGCGGAAGCAGAGTTCACCATCTTGTAGATCATGAGACCTCTACCTGGCGCGCCAAATGTCGAAGTGTGCCAATTATACATTCCTTGGTACTACTATGAAGTAGTTTGCGGAGGTTTGTATTTAGGCAGAGAGCAAAATCAAGATCCAAAAGCGAGGTGACACGAGGAGTTTTACGTGGTTCGGGCCACCTAAGCGTAATACCCTACTCCACGGGGGTGTTTGTGTATTGTAAGAGCTTTTGTAAGCTTCCGTGTGGATGAGTAAGAATTAATCTGAATGACTTTGACTTTGCATGGCTCTAAATAGCTTATGTTCTACCGTGCAGCGCAATCTTTTTATATGCTAAGGACTGACTGTTACAGTATGTGTCGTGGCCCGACAGGTGACCCCGGGTGTCATAACCATCCTATACACGATCTACGGTGTTAAGGGGGTTAATAGTGTGATAACGTGCCTTAATAGCAGTGTTATCGGTCTTGATAGTCGTCTGATCGTGCGTTATTAATATGGCATTAATGACATATTAACCAGGTCTTGAAACGGCCAATTAATAGTCCTTGAATGTCTGCGCCGTTCGAGATCCCGATGTCTTCCCGTTGTAGACATAGATCCGGACGTGTGACACGTGGCAATTCTGGAGCTTCCCTCTGCAGGGAGGTAGGTCCGGAGCTACTGGCACATGGCAGTACCGAAGCCACCCTGAGGGGGTAGGCAGGTCCGATACTGCAGGACACGTGTTAGCACCGGAGCTTCTCTAAGAAGAGAGGCAGGTCCAGCTTTGCAGGACACGTGATAGCGTCGGAGCTTCTCTAAGGAGGGAGGCAGGTCCAGCTCTGCAGGACATGTGTTGCCTTCGGAAGTCCACAACACTAGAAGGTGGAACTCAACGCGTCTTCTTGTGATATGAAGGGATACCTTGTATGCAGAGTATCGACAAACTTCATGACTAATCATGGCGTATGCAACATAAACCTTCTGTAAAAGCTGATAACTCTAAACGTCTAACAAACGGGTTGGAGATGTTCATGAAATGAATTGCTCAATATTTTTTTAACTTAAATTCAGGCAGGAGCGCTACCCATATATTAAGGAGAAAGAGAAAGTTACATCCTAAGGTACATTCTCTACCCGGGTTCAGTGACTATCCCGGTCTCAACAAGGGGCATTCCCCATTATTAAAAAAGAGACACACGATAACAACTGAAACTGAATGAAACACAACAACAACACCAAGACACCACACACTCACTCAGCGAAGAGGAGGATCTTTTCTACAATCACCTGAATTGCTAAATATGGATAGCACATTTACTATTTGTAAGAATAACAAACCAAAAATAACAACCCGATTAGAAATGTTCTACTCCCTCCGTTCCAGAGCGATTGCTTTTCTGGCTCTTTAGAAATGTCCCACAAAAATTGTTGTTTTAGGCTCATCAATGCAGTAGTTAAGATGCAAATTCAACTTCCTACCAATGCATGCTTTTTTAGTGCGGTTTCCCAAAAATTGCATTAAACAGACTAATTTTATTAGAGCACATGCATCATTTACCATCTCTCTTATTATGTGTGAAAAATACTAAAATAACTATCATTGTGGGACGGAAGGAGTAAGTGCGGTCACATCATATTAAGAGTGGGACGAGTGTAGATAGCTATCCGGAATTTATTAAACACACTGTCGATTCGATTTGGTAGTGGTTTCTCGTCCTGCCACCAATGTGAGCGAGGAGAGGACGCCTTGAATTCATGCTTTGAAGCCCTTGGTTCATTTCAGGCTTGGCTTGGTTGGATCGTGATAGATAAATGCGAGTAGATGGCTAGCTGCGGGTAAAAGTAATAAATACTCTGTCCCTCATGCCTTGAATCAATGCTATATCCTGGTTTACCTCCCCTCTTTCCATGCATCAATATCTGCACCGGAGCTACTGTTTATTTACCCACGTCGGTAAGTTGGTCAAGTCTTGGCATCACGGTCTTATTGAAGCCTGAAATGCACTGTCTGGAGCTCCTTGGTCCATCTTTGTCCTGTGGTCTGCACTAGCACTTTTTCCGTGAAGCCAGTTGATGCCACTGACTTGTAGGGTTGTAAAGCATAGTGGCACGAGAGGACCGCGACCACAACGAGTCCATGACCATGAAGAACTGACAATGACTACAGCATCTCTGTGCTTGCTTATAAATGAGGGTGTTGCGCGGCTAGTCGCCACCAATACGAGCCTGCTGTGTTCTGTAAGCAGGGAGGCACCAGGCAGAGGAGTGCAGCCATGGAGAAGAGAAGCCTCGTCGTGGTCCTCCTCCTCGTGCTCCTGGCCGCCTTCATCGCGGCGTGCGACGGCGTGCGCGACATCCCCGACGAGCCGGAGAAGCCGCTCTGGCCGCAGAACGTGTTCGGGTTCGGCGGCTTCTACCCGGGCCCGTCAGTCAGCTGGGTCTTCCCGGGCCCCAACGGCGTCACCCCGCAGGTCGGCTTCAACGGGATGCCGGGCTCCAGCGCCTTCCCCGGCGGTATCCACGGCGGCGCTGGTGCTGGTGGTGGGGCCAAGAAACCGTGAATCCGTGATGGGCGCCTTTGTTGTGATCGAGCATGGTAGATCGACGTCGACGTGAGTGTGTGCAGGAGTCTATGTTCTTCAGCGTTGTCCAGATGTGCGTGTGGCTTGTTCCTGTTTCTGGTGTTCCATCGTTGTGTTCTCGTTGTCGGTGCCATGTATCCTGTATTTGGTGTTTGTGAAGTGCTCATGGGAAGTAGCTGTAAGTCTTGTGTGCTTTTCTTGCTTCTCTCCCGATTTCGTTGTTGTTTGTGTTGTTTTAGGCCAGCCGTGTTCTTGTCCCTTCTCGTCCTGGTATTCTGTAGACGGTACAGATGGCTTGTTTGGAACGGATCGGGATTCTGAGTTTCTTTTTAATCTTGTTCCTCTCCATTATAACAGGTGGCTCAATTAAGGCTAAATTTACTACTGCTTTGAACAAAATTCGAACGTTCTCATTTTACCTCCTACTCATATTTGGCTTTTTTTTTTTCATTTCTTGATCGGTTGGAATTTCAACCCTGGTTTGAAACAGTGAGGATCATAATTCAAGAAATCATACAATTACTGTTTTTAAAATATTTTTCTAAAAGTAACATAAAAGTCCATTTATCATGACCACAAAACACTGCCACAAACATCAGTCAAAACATAAAAAAAGGAACAATCTTTATTTTTTCCTTGTTTTGGATGTGCCTGCTCTGTTTTATTCTCCTCAAACACAGCAACAACCTGACGTAGCCGAACTTTAAGCAAGCATCACTGAAGTAAAGATATACCACACTGCACACGTGAAAAAAGTTAATTAGTTGGTTCAAATCTCGTCGAATCCGTCAGAGCCCGAGCCAGTCATCGTGGCGAGCTCAAGTTCAGAGCTGCCGCTGTTGATGACCCTGCAGTTGAGCCTGATCTCCCCCTGCGTGCCCGTGAGCACGTCGATGTCGCCCATCTTCACCATGGACTTGGCGAACTTTTGCTTCCACTTCTTTTCGCTCTTGACGAACTGGTCGACGGAGGCCTTAAGCGTGGCGTTGGTGAGCAGCGCCTGGTCCGACGTGAAGAGGCCCAGCTTGTTGGCGAGCCCGAGGTAGTACCGGTTGTCGAGCACCGCCGGAGTCATGAGGTCCATGGCCGTGGTCGTGTTGGGGAAGAACCGGCTGGTGTTGGCCGGGCAGATGTTCCTGAGCAGGGACGCGTAGGCCGGGCTCATGGCCGGGTCGACGTCGCTGGCGTTGCTGAAGCCGTAGAGCCGGTTGGTGAAGGAGGAGCAGTGGGAGCGGCCGACGGTGTGCGCGCCGGAGAGCACCACCATGTCCTCGGCTGTGAGGTTCTTGCGGGTGAAGTTGCCGACGAGCTCGGCTGCGCTCGAGAGCGGGGAAGGGAGGTTGCTCTCCGCGTCCTGCTTCGTGGACACCCTGCCGTCGCGCCGCCCCGCGGGGACCTTGTACGTGACGTTGCCGGTGAGCGCGATGCTGTCGCGGGCGGCGAAGGCGAGGATGTCGGCGCAGGACACGGTGCGCTGGCAGGCGGCCTCCGCGGCCTTCTTGGCGGCGTCGATGACCTCGAAGCCCCGGAGGCTCGGGTTGTTCGGGATCGCGTCCTTCTCTGCCGTATTGTTCGCCGTCGAGTCGATGAGCACCGAGCCGTCGCAACCCTGCGTGTGGTGTGCATGATGCAACAAATAACGCGTTGTCACTGGTTTACTTTCATGACGGCGTCAGAAAAAAAAAATGTTCACCCATCTAGAACTCTGGAATGCAGATAGGATTCATAGTTCCGAAAGTTCAGATAATTTTGTTTTCAGGTTATCTAATTTAATTGTTAGCCAATTCATTGTAAACTTTCGTGAATTTTTTTGTTGTCCACATGTGGTTTTCTTTAATTATTTGAGGACTACATGTTGGTGACACTTGCCAATTTGTAGCCAGGTACTCCATTAATCCCAAATCACTTGTCACTTAAGACAAAAAATTTAGTTCAATTAAGTCACAAGTGATTTTCACTTTGGGATGGAGAGAGTACAACACAAGCATCAGTATTCGGTAGTAGAAGCAACTAGGAGGCATTGCTTCAAGGAAGATCAGATTACAGTGCTGGCGACACCAATCATGGTCAAGCTCGTCCAACGTGCTTGCCTTTATCGACGCAATGTACTACACGTCTCTGCAGCAGGGCCAGCAACAACTAAAAGCTAGCCGTCAAGATGCATGTGTGCAATTGACATCATGTTCCCAGCCACATGGAACCTATGCGTAGGGAACCTCAAATGTAATCGCCCACTGGGGTTTAGTTTCACGGATCAGATTTTATTACCAGAATCTAGAATCTGAATCAATTAGGTTTTACCGCGAAGCGGATTCTTAATAATATGTAGATATTAGAATTTACACAAATCCCAAATTTCTCAGATTCTAATCTAGTTATTAAAAAATTGTTTTCTCTATTCTTATTTCTCCCAACTTACATCAATTTTTTCATAACTAAAATTAGATTTTTAAAAATCTACGGCTGAACCAAACACACCCTTAAATGAGATTTATTTACAAACTGTATGTGTCCATTGCATAGCTATTAATTTAATTTTGATCTAATCAACGTCATTTATTTTGAAATAGAGACAATATTTAGGAATTTATTTATTTCCTCTTATATAAAGTTCGTGAAAGCATGATGCTACATTTCTCTTGCTGTTAAGTTATTCGACTATTTTTAACTGATAACTATATCTAACCATAGATCACAAGACTAACGGGGGCACTCAATAGATCATGTGTTGTTCTCTGACCGTACGCGACTTCAAGTTCCTGATCAGCAATCACAGTGGAGTACCTCAACTCCACCTGTTTTCTTTCTTAAATGGACCAATGCAAGCAAAAAAAAAAAAAAAACCATAGAATGAACACAAATGAAACCTTGACGAAGCAGTCATGGAAGTGCAGCCGGATGAGGCCGGCAGCGATGCCGCTGTCGTTCTTGAAGGCGGCAGCCACGGCCTGCTGCACCAGGGTCTCCACCGTCGGGCAGCTCTTGCTGTAGAACCCGACCTTGAGTCCGGCTCCGATGGCGGTGACCGGAAGAAGAGCAAGGATGATGAGAAAGCTCTTCATGGCCGTTTCAGCTGCTAGCTTCTTGATCTGGTTCTTCGGCTGCTTGGCTAATGGCTAAGCCCTTGGGCAGGAGTATATAACAGCGCTGGAGCTGGACTGGTTGCTTCACATATGAAACGGAACGATAGGTTTGTAGCTTTTTCCCTTCTCCCTGACACCAGAGATGCACCAACACTCAGGCCCATGTGTCGGTCAGTCGTTGGAGCTGTCCTGTAACTAGGTCGTGATCACTGTTCTGCAACATTTAGAAATGGATCAAAGCAACTTATCGGTCCCCATACTAGTATGGAAAGAACAATTGAAGACGTGCATGTTGATGAAGGAATCTTTGACGTTTGAGCTTTAGAGTTTCTTTAACTGTTTGTAGTAGTAAGTACGGGAATGCATCCATTGTTGGAAATCTGGACGGAATTATTTGGTTCATTGATCAATATGTATCACCATTATACGTATAGGGTTGAATCCGTTACAAATTTTAGGAATTCCTCAATCTAACTTGACTATAACTTTTAATTTAACTAGGACTCTATCTCGAACATTTGCGTCCAGATCTGCATGCATACTCTCTATTATCTTGTATAAAATATGATTAACTCAATAATCATCCACCCAATCATTTTTGTAGGACACATTCACACTAAATTAGTATGAAGGCAACTTATTCTATCCTACACACACTTTCAAGGTGATACTACACTGTAGGATGATCACTTCATCCTGCACACACTAAGAGATGACCACTACACTCCGAACATAAATTTGGGCTAAACACTACAACCCAGGGTGAGAACTACAATCCCTCGGGTGAGCACTACACCACAAACACTTTTTAATGTGAGATCACCACAAATATTCTTTCGACGCAAGAAGCGCCATCTCTTCTTCTTTGTTCTTGGACACACATCGACAAAGTGTCCAAACTTGCCACAATTGAAGTATTAAATCTTCGACATGTCAAATTTCTTCTCCTTCTCCTTTTACTCTCTTGGCTTCCACTTCTCCCTTGCAAAATGGAATTTCTCTTCATTATTTGTATCCCTTGCTTGTCACTCCTTATAAAAATGAATCTCTCTTCATGCTCATGATTGTCGAAGACATGTACTTGTTCCTCTGCGCTTTGATTCTGTCAACGAGTTACCCCACATCATCGTCTTCAAGTTGACAAATTGCATAATAGTAGATGCAATATTGAGAAAATTCAAAGGTAGAGCATGCAGTAATATGTTCATGATATAGTTTATTTTTTCACCAAGACCACAAATCTTTATAACAATGATCATCACTCTTGTGGCAAAGTCATCGATGAAGTCTCCTTTGTTTATGCACATCACATTAAGCTTACTCTGAAGAGTTTGGATTCTTGCTTCCATCCTATAATCTTCACCCAAGAACTTGGTTTTGATCACCTCCCAAGATTCTTTCATCGTACCCTTCTCATAAATTCGCATGAGTATCTTCGTCAATAGCATGATAGATGGTTGCAAGAGCTATATGATCTTGTTTTGAATCAGCCTTGTTCTTTGTCACTTCCACGACCTCTCATACCCCTTACATCATAAGAAAAGTCTTCGTCTTGATAGCCCATACTATACAGTTGGTCTTCGTTAGCAGAGGATATTGCAACGCTATTTTCCCTCCATATACGCCTCATGTGTACATTCAATGAATAATGGGGAGAAGTCTCTGTACTGGTTTAATTTGGCCTACCAGTCCACTAGGCCCACTAGCCCAGTAGTCAATCGAGATCTCCTCTGTTCTTAGAACATGTTGCGGAACCAAAGTGCAACTCCCCCAACTGACCAGCCCAACAGCTCAAGGAGAGCAAACCCTAGATGCTGCCACCAAGCTCTCGAGCTTGAGAGCCTCTACTTTGTTTTGTGGCTTGCATGCTAGCCACCGTCGCGCTGCTAGATCTTTGTCTGCTCACGCTCGATCGCCTCCGAGCTGTTGAAATTTGGGTCGAGACCGCACCCCAACGCCCCAGCCACAGTCGTCGTCGCCACACAATGTTGCCCAGCCACGGTCACACGAACGTGGCGCCGGATCTCGTCCCTGAGATCCACCTCGATATCTGTCCAAGTTATGTTGGATCCGCATCATCGAGCCACGGTATGCTCGTCCCGCTCTCAACCTTCTCTAGTTACCACTTGTTGTAAATCTGAACGAAATTACTTGATTCATTGATCAATACGCAACAATATTATATAGGATTAGATCGGTTACAACTTATAGGACTCCCTTAATCTAACCTAACTAGGACTCTTAACTTGACTTGGAATGTATCTCAAACACTTACGCTCGGATCTGCATGCTCCCAACTCTCTATTATCTTCTAGAAAACATGATTAACTCAACATCCATCAAGTATGTCTGTCTCCTTGATCTAGAGTTGGGATTTGGTCAGCATGAGGGGACAAAGAACCGATTATGTTGGCGTTTGGAAAATCGACTAGTAACGATTTTGCCACACATCCTTCCTCGAGATGGCTTTGCTACCAAAACATGGGGTTTATGCTGGTTCAGGCAAGGTGCCCTACGTCCGATGTGGTGATTTTCTCTCCTTGTTCGTAGTGGGGAAACTGTTTACAAGGGAGCCATGCCTTGGTGTCAGATGGGGTAAATGGTACCTCTTATTTGTTGTGTCTAGATCTTTTTCTAAGGGTGGCCTTCGGGGCCTTTTATAGGCAGCTCAACGCCATATCCTGCCTACTTTATATCTACTTGACTCTCCCCATAAATGGGACTGGGTTTACAATCCTATTCTTTCGACTTACCCTCTACGTTCCTCAGGGTGAGGTCAGGCTCCCATAGTTGCCACTGTGTCTGCCTTCGTCCTGTCGCTTCTTGTCCTCTGTTAGTTTGTTGGCGATCATTATATACCAATTTCGACTGTCAATATATCTCAATTATGTGAAGGAATAAATATTTCTTACACACACCACCTTTAGATTTGACATAATTCCACTTGTACTTGGAGAAATAGTGCATGCAAGTATTTTATTGTAGAAATGATGAAGACTGAGGGGAGCAATCCTGAAAAGTGACATCCCGACCAATCACACGACGACATATGGCATCACATGTATCCATAGACCCATTCCCAGGCGTATTCGAGGGTATCCAACGTTGATTCACGCGGCGATGAGGTCAGGGCCCACCAATTAGTAACCTGGAGGAAGTGCACCCCAAGGAGCGCCAGGATCAGGTCCGCCGCACCTGAACCAGGGGTTCGACCGACTCCTTCCTTGCGCCAAACTCGGTCAACTGCCACATGTTGACTCCCTATGGTGCTCTGAAGTCAGTGGAGACTGTTTAGCACGCAAAAGATGGCAAGAACCACCTCTACTCCTTATATAAATAGGGGGAGATGCCTCACTTCACACACACACACACACACACACACACACACACACGCCACTCAAGCATTCTCTCATTGTATACACTAGTTCTCCTAGTTCCTCAATGAAGGTTAGGCTGTAGAGAGGAGCCTCTAGTCCTAAGTCTGAATTGGGAAAGGTATGACTCATGTATCTTTCTGTCCTTTTATGACTTTATGCTTTATAATAACATTATTATTAGTCTCTCTTTATTCATTTACTTGGGCAAAGCATTTCTTGTATGTGCTAGTGTATATGCTATTATCATCTGATCATAATATCCATATCATGTTATCATAAACATCATACACCACCACTATAGTCTAATTAGGTAATAATATGATTATGTTAATATGAATATATTTGTGCATGATCCCAACATTGGTTCAACGATGTTTAGGTTAGTCACCGCCTTAGGATGGATCTTGTATTGCATCTCTTAAGGTGTTTACTTAGCGTGCAAGCATGGTGGCTGGATTGTTGAGTAGTGTTGGATGTCTCTTAGACCCACGAGTTGTAGGGGTAGGCGGCAGGTGGTGACAGCCCCGTCCGTCCTTTATACTCCCCCATGTTCGGCTACGCCACAAGCTATTTAAGGGAATCATCCTGGTTTTGCCAGGAGTAAACCCCTTCCTGATGTGTTGGACCATTAAGTCCTAGTATTCGTCGTTAGCATACTCATATGTAAACTAATAGGCTATATATATGAGTAATTAGAGCACATTAGGAGTTGTGACACCCGGTTCCGAAAATGAACCAAGCGTAGTGCATATGTGTGCCCAAGATGTTTAACACACATACACAAGTGATTCACAATTGATAAATAGATATAAACCATGTCTCCAATAATAATAATAATAATAATAATAATAATACCTTTTTACAAACCAAATAGTCTTCAATACAAGCTCTAATGAAACTGCAGCGGAAAAACTAAACTCTAATGACTTCGACTCCACAGGCAGTTTTGGCGGCAAGACACACGCCTAGAACTCCTCAAAAACCTCCTGGTACTCCACCTAGTTGCTTGCGTCTAGATTTGATGGGGGAATAGCAAGGGTGCGCACATGTCGTACTCAGCAAGTATGGGAAAGTATGACATGTAGCTTAACAAGGCATGTCAGATAAATGACTAATTGCATAAAAGTACATTCAAAACAGTTGAAAATGCATTACTATCATTATTAAGTGAGGTCCTTCCCAAATAACCCATAGAACATCAATATTGACTTAAATAACCAATTCCAATCATAATAAACCATAATCAACTCATAATTGCTTATTTATCTCAAATTCATTAATTCCATATAATAATGTCATTTAAATAACCAATACCAGTTCCCAATTCAATTTCAGCCATTAAACCATGTATAAGTCCAAATTCTAATCATGTGAGGGTCCAGGTTGCTCATGACCGGGAGCACGGCTATCATGATAGTTTTAGACACACTCTGTAGAGGTTGTACCACTTTATCCACAAGTTTGTGATTTCATCACCTTTCGATGACTATGGAATCTCAATTTTTTCATCTCACACTTCCTTAGGTGTGTGGCCAAGAGATCATAAAATAATCTTTACAAAATGATTACTAGCCTATTTAGACGTCACTAAGGTTTTACCGGTGGTGATGTCTCCAACTGAGCACATCTAACGAAGGGCCCCCTCTTGAGCCTTTTGGATCCTAGGGTAGTCCCACCAATCTCTACAAACCCATCCCGACTACCCCTTTCCCAAGCCTTATTAATGGTCCAAACAGTACTGGCAATTCAATAATTAGTCAGCTAAGCCACACCCATACTTGGCCCTGTGGTGGCACTGTAAATCCTAGATGGTCGCTCCACGAACTGGTTCTTAGATCTAAAGAAAACAAAACCACCAACACAGTCCAACCCATTCCACATAATTGGCTTGCTTAGATCCCTAGGCACCATATTGCTAAAGGGTCATTATTATCAATTCCCATCATTAAAGTGTTCAATAGTTCATATTAACCATTATGATGGTCCCCCGAACCCAATTAAGTATAGCAATGCAAAAGTGTAAAAATACCCTCCCCGACTCTCTACATATTGTTCAAGCGGCAAGGGTAGCCATACAAAACTAGCAAACTCCTACGACTGGGTTTTCCCATCAATTTCGACACAAGCATGCAATTTTGCAAACAAAACCTTTAAAACAAGATCAATATGGTCAAGTGCACTTGCCTTGCTCCTAAGCTTGATTTGGATCAAAGGCTCAGAAACTCTGGTTCTGTAGGTCCTCGAAAGCACTCTCTACCTCGAGACCTTCTATTCCGAGCGACAAACATGCAAAACACACAATTCAATCAAATAATGCTCATATAGTACTCAATATGCCATGATATGCATCATTAATGCAATTGTGAGGTAAAACTTGTTAATGAGTTGCTATTAATGTTTACTAACCAGTTCTAATAGTTTTCAACAAGTTTGAATAAGTTTGGAATTGATTTGAGTTGATTTGGAATTAATTCAGCACATTCCAGATTCAGACACCGGACTAGTCCGCCCTGGACAGAACTGGATTTTATGGTTTTCTTGATCTGCGAGAATTAGGGTTGAATTTGCATGGAAACTTGAAAGTAGAGGGTATACCACGTGTTTAGAGATCCAAAGATCAAGGTTTTAACGTGAGACTTTGGATCTTGGCAATCAAGACTTGATGGAGATGAGTTGATGAAGAATTTGGATTAAGAACGTCAATTCATCGAAAAGTGGATGGAAATTGATCTTGACTGGTCCTTCTCCCTCTTCTCCTTCTCCTTGCTCCTGGGCTCCTTCTTGACGTTGGCACGAGAGCAAAGGCGGCAGCAAGGGTTTTTCTCAAAGCTTGGAGACGTGAGGGTATTGAGTTGTTTATATAAGGGTGGAGAGGTAGGGTTTTGGTGTGAATTCCAAGTGGATTTCAGTGGGGGGCGTGTAGGGGTCGAGGTGGGGTCCACTTGGGCTCCTCTAAGGTTGGGCACGAAGTTCTTGGGCCCAAATTTGGCAATTACCCAAAAACAAATCTTGGAAAAATAACAGAATCCGAATGGGATTCAAGAGGTCGGACTAGTCCGCATAAGGGACCGAATAAGTCCCTTCTGGAACAGAGGCAAAATCGGATAAGTCTAGTGTACTTGGCCGGACAAGTCCGGGATGATTAGATACAGACTGAAATTTTAGACATAATCGTACTATTTCGTTCAAAATCAGACAAGTCCAGAAAACATCAGAGCCTCAAACGGACTAGTCCGTGCAACGTGTCGGACAAGTTCGGGCTCTGAGGGATCTGAATCTTCTGAAAAAGAATAGGGACACCGGACTAGTCTGGATTTCTGGCCGGACAAGTCCGTATCCTGATAGACTTAAATCCCTGATTAAGCCTAAATTCATTTTAATCTTGTTCCTTTTTACATGGCTTAATGCTAAACATGTATGAGGATGTATGCAATGCATTATGCATGAAAATGAGGGTGTTACAAACCTACCTCCTTAAAATGAATCTCGCCCTCGAGATTCGACATGGAAGAAAAGAGATAGGGAAATTCCTTCTTGATATCTTCTTCTCGCTCCCAAGTTGCTTCCGATTCTGTATGGTGCTTCCATTGCTTCTTGTACCATCGAATCACCTTGTTTCTTGTGACCCTCTCCTTGGTGTTCAAAATTTTGACAGGTTGCTCGACATAGGTGAAATCTTCCTCAAGCTCCAATTCTTCCATTGGTATTTGCTCTTCCGCTATCCTCAAACACTTCTTGAGTTGAGAAACATGAAATACATCATGAACATCCGAAAGATGTGCAGGCATCTCCAGTTTATAGGCTACCTCTCCCCGTTTGTCCAAAATCGTGAATTATAGCGAGGTGCCAACTTTCCTTTGACGTTAAACCTCTTATGACCTTGCATAGGTGACACTTTGAGGTATACGAAGTCTCTCACCTCAAAAGATAAGCTTCTTCGTTGGTTATCCGCATAACCCTTCTGTCTTGACTGAGCAGCTCTCAAGTTCTTGTGAATAGTCTGAACTTGCTTTTCGGCTTCCTGGATAACATCAGGTCCAAATACTTGAGTCTCTCCTGTCTCATTCCAAAACAAGGGTGTCCTACACCTTATCCCATACAATGCTTCATATGGTGATATCTTCAAGCTTGCTTGATAGCTGTTATTGTAGGAAAATTTAGCATATGGTAGACTTTTATCCCAACTTCCTCCATACTTTAGTGTGCAAGCTCTTAGCATATCCTCCAGTATCTGATTTGTCCTCTTGGTCTGTCCATCTGTCTAAGGGTGATAAAATTACATTGAGTTCCCATCGATTCGTGTAGCTTTTGCCAGAACCTTGAGGTAAACTGAGAACCCTATCAGACACTTTTTTCTTGGGCACTCTGTGTAAACACACTATTCTTCCCATATACAGTTCTGCTAGCTTTGCTACACTATAAATAGTCTTGATAGGAATGAAATGCACTGATTTCGTCAACCGATCCACAATAACCCATATTGAATCATAACCCGCTGAAGTGTGAGACAAACCAACTATGAAATCCATACCAACTTCTTCCCACTTCCATTCTGGAACCTTCAATGGCTGCAATAATCCAGCTGACCTTTGATGTTCAGCTTTGACTCGTTGGCATACATCACACAATGCAACATATTCAGCTATGTCCCTTTTCATACCATCCCACCAGTAGCACGTTTTCAGATCTTTGTACATCTTAGTACATCCTGGATGGATAGAGTAAAGCGAGTCATGTGCCTCCTTCAATATCAACTGTCGAAGACTCTTTTTATTAGGCACAACAATTCGTCTCCCAAGACATAGGGTACCTTGGTCATCTTCATCAAATCTGAATTCTCTCCCTTCCTGGGTCCTTTCCTTGATTTCCTAGATTTCCTTGTCTTTTGTTTGACCTTCTCGAATCTCTTATTCCAGGGTTGGATTCACTTCCATTGCTCCCATCTCATTCGCAAATCCAAGATTCAACCATTCGAACTCCTTGCATAGCTCGAGTGGCAACTCCCTGATGGTAATCTGGTGGCTTGCTCCTTTTCGGCTTAAGGCATCAGCCACTACGTTGGCTTTCCCTGGATGATAGTTGATTCCCACATCCTAGTCCTTAATGAGTTCCAACCACCTTCGTTGCCTCAAATTCAGATCCGTTTGTGTGAATATGTACTTGAGACTCTAATGATCTGTATAAATCTGCCATCTATGGTCAAGAACGTAATGTCTCTAAATCGTCAAAGCATGCACTACGGCTGCAAGTTCGAGATCGTGCGTTGGATAGTTTTGCTCATGTTTCTTCAACTGCCTGGAGGCATAAGCTACTACTCGGACTTCTTGCATCAATACACAACCAAGTTCTTGTCTCGAAGCATCACAATAGATGTCAAAACTCTTGCTCACATATGGCAATATCAACACAGGTGATGTTGTCAATCTCTTCTTTAGCTCCTTGAAGCTGTTCTCACAAGCTTGAGTTCACCTGAAAGGCTTCTCCTTCATTAACAGTTCAATCATGGGTTTCACTATCTTGGAAAAATCCTTGATGGATCGACGGTAATATCTAACCATTCCAAGAAAACTCCTTATTTCCTTCACATTTTGCGGCGGTTCCCACTTAAGCACATCTCTAACCTTTCCTGGGTCAACTGAAACTCCTCCTCCAGATATGATATGACCTAGGGATGATATCTCCCTCAACCAGAATTGACACTTGTTAAATTTGGCATACAACTGGTGTTCTCGTAGTTTCTGCAAGGCGCATAGAGATAAGCATTAAAAAGGATTTGAAATCCTATATGCGAGAAGATGTCAATGCTGGAAAAAATGTATGATATATATTGTATATATTTGTATCCTCTGAAATCAACTTAAAACAATGTTCCATTTCAGCTTTAGATAGCATGTTTCAAACATTATTAAATTCAGCTTCTGTAGAGAAGCCTAATTTGGACAAATGATCCTTTTCAGCTTGTTGACTATCATATTTATCACCTTCACCTGTTCCATAAGTTATCAAATTGTATGTGGATATAAATTTCTTCTGACCTATGATGATCAGGCTTGCCTTCCAACAGCTTGGTTCCAAATAACATCTAGAAGCACAACTCTTGAAGCTCCTGTCAAGCTAATCCCTTCACAGCAAGCTCTTGTAGATGCAAGTAACACCCGAGACTCATTATTTGTATTGTTAAAAGCTTCAATTGATGTCTGACGATACTTCTCATCCATTTGAGGGCTTGTTTGGATAGGAGTGGATCCACTTCAATATAAGTGGTTTGAGGTGGATTGAGGAGAAAATTAGTTCATTCTTCACTCTAATCCACTTCAATCCAATTAGATTGAGTACACCCAAACAAGCCCTGAAAGATTTCTTTCTCTTCTCTCCAATTTAAATACTTACGAAGATGCTACTTTATCAGTTCTAGTGGCTGAATATATTGACTACAAATCAGTACCATCTCTCTTGGTGCTTCACACAAGCGATGAAGCGAACAACTTCAATCACAAATCCTGTTTTTACCATTTTCATAGGAATTTGACCTTAATCTTTCAAGCATAGATTTATCACTAAGGATTATGCTTGCCCCAACAAGTGTTATACCCTCACAACATGCCTTGGTTGATGCAAGCATAACCTTAACATCACTTTTCATGTTGTTGAAGGTTGTCATCATAGTTTCACGCTATCTAACCTGGACATTGCCACTCATATGCAGGATCTCTTTATCTTCAGTCCGATTCAGATTTCGTTAGCTTCAGCACATCCTTCACTTATAACTGCCATTAACATGTGTGATAAGGAAACTTCACTTATTGATAAATCTATGCTTGAAAGATTAAGGTTAAATCCCTATGAAAGTGTAAAACCAAGATTTGTGATTGAAGTTGTTCGCTTCCTCGCTTGTGTGAAGCAATAAGAGAGTAGGTACTATTTTTTAGTCAATATATTTAGGCATTAAAACTGAGAAAGGAGCATCTTCTTAAGTTTTCAAATGGACAGAAAGGAAAGAAATCTTTCAAATGGATGTGAAAATCCTTCCAAGGATTGTCAGACTTCAAATTGATGCTTTGAACAATTCAAATGATGAGTCACAGGTGTTACTTGCATCTACAAGAGCTTGTTGTGCAAGGATTAGCTTGACAGGATCTCATCAGCATCATAGGCGGTTCTTAATTAACAAGCAACCTGTGAAAACAATGACTTTCCCCAGGCGGTTCTTTAATAAAAACCATTTGTGATGATTGAACCAGTACATACGGTTCTTAAACAATGACCGCCCGTGAAAATCATGTATTTACCCAGACGTTGGTTAATTAAGAACTGTCTGTGAAGTTTGCCACATCACAAGTTGTCGACTGTTGGAGTCGGCAGATCTCCTGACACAGCTAAAGTGTTGAAGGAGTTCGTAGTTCGGTGTGGGCGCACGGAGACTCAAGAAGGTGAATTGCGGTTTAACACTGGAGACACTAGGATTTACGTGGTTCGGGCCGCCTGAGCGTAATACCCTACTCCACGGGGGTGTTGATGTTGTATTGGCTTATCACGTATGATCTACCGTCTGTGTCTGTCCTCTCCCTGTGTATCGTCGGCCTGTCCTTTTATAGTACAAAGACAGGCCGTTACAAGCTGCCTGGCCCGACATGTGGCCCTGGCGGTTACTAGTATTGATACACGATTAATTGTTGTTAATGATCCTGTAACGGGCTTCGACAGTGCCGTTACAGGTGTTAAGATCGTCCGTTTAAGTGTCATTAATATGGCATTAATGACATTTAAACAGGTCTTGAAGTCCTTGGCTCTCCTTTGAAGATCCGGAGCAGTTACAAGGTCTCCCGGAGGTTAGAGGCGGCTTGCTCCGATGTTTAGACACGTGGCAGCTCCGGAGCTTGCTGCGGGAAGCAGGAAGCTCCAGGGCTACTTGACACGTGTCAGGTCCGGAGCTTCTCTCAGTCAGGGGTTAGGTCCGGAGGTGTCGTTTTGGTACTCAGTCTGGTGCTTCCCCCTTGTGGGCGGTAGCTCCGGTTCGGTAGTACACGTGGCGACCTAGGGATTAACCATGTTGGAAAAGCTGGTCCGGTCATGTCTGACAAGTGGGCCTCCGAGGGTCTTCAACTCGAGTAGTCGTCCTTCCCCTGAGATCTTTGTAATCTCAGGGGGTGTACGGTTTTTAGGGTACCAACAGTGGCCCCCTGGACCTACCTCCGAGGAAGGTCACCAGGGTGAAGTCGTTCCATCGGAGGTGGGTCCACCTTTGCGACTCTTGAACTGGGTCTTCAAAGGTCTTCGGAGGTGCCGTTGGCAGGATTTTACAGTTAAATCCCGACGTGTGGCACACCTCAGGCGGCAGATAAGATCTTTGGCGTGCGGATCTCACGCAATTGAAGGTCGCCGGTTTCCGATACGAAAACCGTATCGGTTCCGCGCGCATTGTCAGGCCGCTGCCTTTGGGTTTCCCGCCTCGTGATGACAACCGTTCGCCTGGGTGAGAACCTCGACTTGATCGTCGGGGTGGTCCCGAGCCCCCTTGTCATCGGCTGGGTTGAACTCTTGAGTAGTATTTTCGACTCCCCTGCAGTTTCCATCCAAGCGTTGCGAGGGCTTACTTAAGAAGGAAAGGGCGCACCGTCGGGAGTTCTTTACGCCTCCCATCTGATCTTACTCTCAAACTCCCGACTCGTACTTTGCTCTTCCTCTCTTGCCTTGTTGTGCTGCGATGGAGTTGGGTCTGCGCGAGAGTCGCCTGAAGACCGACAATGATTTGAAGAAGGTCCGGGCCCTTATGGGGTGGTCCTCGGACTTCTTCAGCCGCTAGGTCCGTGCCGGTGGAGAGCTCCCCTTTGAGAAGGAGCGCGCTGGCGAGATGGTGTACTTTTCTTCGTACGCCATGGTGGGACTGATCCCACCATTTTCTTCTTTCTTCTTGATGCTGCTAGACTTCTATGGTCTGCAGCTATACCACCTTGGTCCCCACTCCATTCTCCTTGTGTCCATCTTTGTCCACTTCTGCGAGATGTGGGTGGGCATCCCCCCCTGCGTCGAGCTCTTCCGAACCTTCTTCACCGTTCACACCACCGGCCGGAGCAACGAGTACCTTGGCTTCTACTACTTCGTGAAGCGCAAGAAGTGCCCGTTCAAGTACCTCCGGTCGTTCCCTTCTGGGAAGTGGGATGACTGGAAGAAAGATTGGATTGTCGTCAGGGTGGAGGAGCATGAGCGGTTGGAACTGCCAGACAGTCTGCCCGGCATCGACACGTCGATATGGAGTGAAGTCCCGGTGCTGGCGGAAGTTTTCGACCCTGTCCTGACTAGGATCCGCCGATGTGTGGAGGGAGGATTGACTCCCCAGGTGGTGTTCTGCAACTTCCTGACCAACAGGTGGGCGCCGCTAAAGAGGAGGGAGAAGCTCGCCTGGGCCCTCAACAGCGTGATGGACGAGGACCGGGTTGAAACCGGGTTGAAGTCCGACATGGTGGGGAAGACCCTGGAGTTCCACCTCAAGAAATTCCAGCACGGCATCGACGTCGACGGAGATTACTTGACTCCGCCGCCGGCCTTTCTCCCTCTGAACGTGGAAGTGGAGTTCAGCAGAGAGCTCCGGCGGAAGATGCCTGCGCTTGACGACCTTGGCGTCGTCGAGAGGAGACCAACCACCCGGGTGGCAATCCCTGGGGTGCCCGAAGATGGCTCAGTCCCTGCTCCACAGCCGAGGGTTGAAGTCATCGGCAAGGGCAAGGAGCTGGCGGAGGAGCCGGAGAGTCGGAAGAGGAAGCTGCGGCATGTCGACGGAAGGTCCGTCATGCCCGCTGCTTCTACCTTGGCTCCTTCTCCCCAAGGGGGAAGATCTTCTGGTGCCGTGGCGACTGTCCCCGTGGTGGGGTCCTCCCGGAATGAGACTGTTCCTGCAGTGGGATCCTCCCGAAGCGCTTCCGTCTCTGTGGTAGAGCCCTCCGGTGGTGCTAGCTCCGGGTGTACGACTCCGGCCCCCGGGGCGGTTGGAGTCTCTAGGTCCAGGGGTTCCTCCCGATCGAGGAGAGCCTCGACCCGGGAATCTCCCGTGGCTGCGGCGAGTTCTGGGGGGCCTCCTAGAGCTCCTACGCCGACCTTGGCCAGCCCGGAACGTCCGGGAAAAAGGTTCCGCGCAAGCTGGTGCGGGAGCCTTCCAAGGTAATTTTTGATGTTTACCCTGATTAACTTTTTAGTTGTAGTGATTGTTTGTTAATTCTCTTTATCCATCCTCTGCAGCGTCCCTAAGAAAGGGAGTGAAGCTCCACCCTCGGCCACGGTTTCTGAGGCCGTGGGAGCTTCCGCTCCTGTCCCGGCTCCGCCCCAGATGGTGGTTGAGGCCGCGACAGCTCCGGCGCCGGCTGTCGTGGTCATGAACCTCGACTCGTCCCCGGAACTTCCCGTGGTAGCGCCGGACCACAGGAGTGAAGACATGCCGGCGGCACTTGTCTCGGAGATTGAAGCTCCGGGTCCTTGTGCTGCAGTAATGGAAGCTCCGGCTGCAGAGCCAGAAGAAGTAATAGTCCCGGTCTCGGAGCAAGAACTCGTTGAAGCCCCGGCGATTGAACCGGAGGTGATTGAAGCTCCGGCGTGCGAGCCGGAAGTCGAGGTAGTTCCGACAGTTGAGTCGGTTACCTCCGATGCACCGGTCGCTGAGCCGGTTGTTGTTGGAGCACCGGTCGCAGAGCCGGCGGTTGAAGAGGCGAGGGAGCTCGGGTCTCCCTCAGAAGAGGTGCCCCGATCGGAGCCAGCAGTAGCTCCTGCTCCGAAGGCGACGACATCGATGGTACCTGTGGCAGAGCCAAAGTGCCTAAACGAAGTCGCCGACCCCCTGCCTGAGGGGGCGAATGAAGACTTGGCGGCGGGGCCTTCTTCGATGGCGACTGAGGCCATCCCGGAGGAAGGCCCTAGCGCTTTGGAAGCTCACGGTTCCGCTCTCGTAGAGTGGGACCCAATTTTTGTATGTGAAGACCCGCTGGAACCAGCGGAGGAGACCCCAGCAGGTCCGGAGCCCATCCCGCTGTCGATGTCTATCGACAACGCCTGCTCCAGTCTACGTCAGGTCCAACTGGCCTTCTTCCACGACAGCAAGGCTCTTGAAGAGGAGCGCCAAACCCTTAGGCGGTGGCGTAATCGGCTCCACTTCGAGACTAAGCTGGCGCAGTCGAGGCATGCGGATGACAAGGAGTGGATCAAGCAGGAGAAGATCCGCCTGGAGTGTTGGGAGAAGCTGCTGGATGAGAGGGAGAACATGACCCATGCCCTCGACGCTCATTCTCGGGAGTTCCATGATCAGGCCAAGGCTGCCAATGACGTGGCCAATGCTCGGTTCGAGCAGCTTGAAGCCATCAACGCAGCTCTCATCAAGCGCCAAGAGGCACTCGAAGGGAGGGAGAGACGGCTCGAAGATGAAGAGCAAAAACTCCTGGAGCTGTGGGATGACATCCTGAGAAGGGAAGAGGAGCTCGCCGAGAAAACAGCTCTGGCGGACAAGGGCCTCGAGGAGCGCACTAAGAAGTTGGAAGAGCGCTGCCTCGAGGAAGAGGAGAAGACATGGGTGCGAGGGCAGGAACTCTACGAATACGAGTGTGCCCTTGTTGCCCGGGAGAAGAAAGTGGAGGCTAGGGAGAAAGACCAGGTCGACCGTCGGAACAAGATCCACCTCCGGGAGGAGGAGCTCGGAAGACTTGAGAGACGGGTTGCTGCAAAAATTCAGCAAAACGCCAAAGAAGTTGAGCGCCTCGCCCGTGAGAATTCCGAACTGACGGCGGCCAAGAGATCCTTGGAAGAAGTGAAGAGCCTGAGGACAGTGGACTCCCTGCAGATTTGGGAGTTCCTGGGCAAGGCCAACGATGCGCTGACGCTGATGGGTTTCAGCCCCGTGCGCCCGGATGATCCAGAGCCGGAGCCAGACCTCGCGCTGCAAGCGTTGAGCGCAGCAGGCAGCAAGCTCTCCAAGGTGGGCGACGTCATCGTGGACCAACTGGAGGTCAAGGGGCAATCCCTGGCGAGGAACGTCACATAATACGTGTTGACGTGCTACACCAGCCGGAACCCTCAATTTCCTCTGGACCCGGTGCTTGAAGGCCCCATCGAAGGAGAAGGCGAAGCTACCCGAGCCAGCGTATCGGAGGTCGCCCAGAAGGTCGCCGAGTTCTTCCATAGGGTCTAGGATCATCTCTTTAGCTCCCGCTTGTATTTTCTCTTCTTCCTCAATTTTGTACTCCCTTGTCTCCAGATGTAATCTCCTGTCTCCAGATAAATGAAATCCCCAAATTTTTGCGAATTTCATTTTTTGTCTTCAACATCTTTATCTTCTCTTGGCCCCCTGGTAGATGTACACAATTTGATTGTGAACATGTACCAAAAGGATACTGAGTTTTGTTGAAGACGAATTTGCTTCAAACTTGTAGAATTTAGTTCCGAAGTCTTTGATAGTGAAGGTCCCCTGAAGTTGTCAGAGCTTAGAAGCTCCGGTACTGTCCATCGTTGGAGGTTAGTAGCTCCGGCAATAGCTTCTATCAACACGTAGAGCGTCGATAGTTAGTACTCCAAGGTGTCGGAGCTTAGTAGCTCCGGCAATGACCTTTAGCAACACTTGGTAAGTTGGCAACAGACTCCATGTACGGGGTCTTCGCACCATCTTTTACTCAGCGCCGATGGTTGACCCCCTTGAGGGGGTCGGAGCTTGGTTAACTCCGGCTTTTCTCCATCAACGTATATTTTATTTTTCCTGCACACTTAAGCCAAGAAAAACGATAAAATTTGTTCCTTGTCTATAATTTCATCGCGGCTTACGATTCTCAAGTAAATTTTAAGTTGAACGCGATTTTAAATACAACTGGATGCGTTGTCTTTTCTCTTAGATCCAACTGTCCATGGACCCGCCTTACTTTGGCCTGCCGGGGTGTAGGTAGAGTGGCGTACTTAGGGTGCTTGACCAGGCTAAGTCGATAGCTCACTCCGACCCTAGATTGGCTTGGCGGCTTTCAGGCGAGTTGGCCATAAACGATATTTAAATCCAAGAGTTCTGACAACTCAACTCGAGTCGTATATAAATCGGTCAAACTAAAATTTCTTAAGAATTGCACGTTTCTGTTATAGACAAGAAAGAGAAAAATAAAAATATCGAGCCTGCACAAAATGAATGCACGTGGAGTCTATTTCACATGAAGATGTCTTTCATTATAGGTCCGGGGTACAGGGGAAACAAGTACACTCTTAGGGTACGGGACCAGGCTAAGTGTGCTTGGTTTCTCGTTTGACCCAGGGTAGTTAGCCACGCTTTTAGTCCGGAGACTGTAACAAGTGCTGCTTGAGCTTTACAGACCTTTCGGAAAAGGTCCGGCTGCTCTCCTGGAGGAACTACCCGACTCTGTACAATGACTCTATAACATACATCTCAAGTTACTCAAGACTCACCTCCGTGGAATTAAGTGTAGAACTTACGGAGGTGCTCGATGTTCCAAGGATTTGGGAGAGGTGTCCCATCCTCAGTAGCCAAGCGAACGCTTCCGGGACGGGATACTTTGATCACTCGGAAGGGCCCCTCCCAGCCGGGGGAAAGTTTGTTTAGCCCTTCTCTGGATAGTATTCTCCGTAGCACCAGATCGCCTTCCTCGAGCTGTCGGTTGTGTACATGCCGCTGGTGATAACGCCGTAGAGCCTGGCGATATCTGGCATTCCGAACAGCTGCTTGGCACCTTCCCTCCTCGAGGAGGTCTAGGTCTTCACGCCGGAGCTGGTCCTGCGCGGCTTCGTCGAAGGTCCGGACCCAGAGCGAACCCATGGTGATTTCCGGAGGAAGGATTGCTTCAGCTCCGTACACCAGAAAGAAGGATGTTTCTCTGGTTGACCGGTTTGGAGAAGTCCTGTTGGCCCATAGAGTGGGCGGAAGCTCTTCGATCCAATTGGCTCCGTGCTTTTTCAAATGCTCATAGGTGCGCGTTTTGAGTCCTTTAAGGATTTCTGCATTTGCTCTCTCAGCTTGGCCATTGCTGGCGGGATGAGCTACGGAAGCGTAGCAAATCTGTATGCCGAGGTCTTCGCAATACCCTTGGAATGCGGAGCTTGTGAATTGAGTCCCATTATCAGTGATGATCTTGTTTGGGACTCCGAATCTGCTTACAATGGATTGCAGAAAGTTGATAGCAGATTGCTTGTTGATCGTCACAACTGGAGTTGCTTCCGGCCACTTGGTGAACTTGTCGATGGCGACGTACAGGAACTTGTAACCTCCGACGGCTCTTGGGAAGGGTCCCAAGATGTCCATCCCCCACACAGCGAAGGGCCATGTAGGAGGTATCATTTGTAAGGGCTGAGCGGGTGTATGAATTTGCTTTGCATGAAATTGGCATGCTTCACATTTCTTTACCAGCTCAGTGGCATCCTGGAGCGCTGTAGGCCAGTAGAAGCCATGCCGGAAGGCTTTTCTGACCAGCGTGCGGGAAGATGCGTGGTTCCCACACTCGCCTCCATGGATTTCTGCGAGAAGCTCGCAACCTTCTTCCCTTGTGATGCACCGCATTAGGATGCCGTTGGCACCGCGCTGGTAGAGATCCCCTTCTACCAGTGTGTATCTTTTAGCCAATCTGACTACCCGGTCAGCGGATACATCATCGTCAAGAAGGATGTTGTCTTTCAAGTAGTTCCGGATCTCCGAGATCCATGCATCGGAACTGACTTGAGCATTTGAGTCTTGCGTGCTGGGTTGCTCGGAGCTTCCGGCAGCACCTACGACCCTTGATGGCTGCCATGGTAACAGGGCCATCGGGACCGTCAGCTTCGGGATGCTGATCTCGCCCCCTTCGTTCAGTTCGGCAGGCTGAACTGTGGGTTTTGACAACCTCCGGACAAAGATTCCGTCAGGAGCTGGAGCTCCGGTTGACGCTTTGGTCGAGAGTTCGTCAGCTTCAGCGTTGTGGGCACGCTGAACATGGTTGAGGTCTAGGACTTCAAAGTCCTTCTGAAGCCTCTGGACTTCAAGGAGGTAAGCAGCTAGCTGGAGATTATTGCAGGAGCATTCACCCTTCACCTGCTTGATGATGAGCTGTGAATCTCCTTTGACCAACAGTTGCTTGACACCGTATGACAGTGCCACCTTTAGCCCGCAGATGAGTGCTTCATACTCCGCCATGTTGTTGGTTGCCTTGAAGTCAAGGTGTACCATGTATTTTACCTTCTCCCCAGTCGGTGCAAGGAGAAGGATTCCAGCACCGGCCCCCTGCTTCTGCATGGAGCCATCGAAGTAAAGAGTCCAATGAGGCTCGGTGAAGGTTGGAACTTGATGTTCCGTCTTCTGCTTGCTGGGGCCCCCAGGGTTTGATGGAGAGGGAGTCCATTCCGCCATGAAATCTGCCAACGCTTGACTCTTGATTGCTTGTCTTGAAATAAATTCGAGATCGAATTCAGCCAATTCCGCTGCCCACTTTGCAATATTCCCAATTGAATTGGGATTATGCAGGATCGCTCGAAGTGGATAAGAGGTCACCACCGAGACTTTGTGAGCTTGGAAGTAGTGTCGGAGCTTCCTAGAGGCAATAAGAACTGCATAAAGCAGCTTATGCACCTCTAGGTATTGAGTCTTGGCATCATGTAATACTTCACTGATGAAGTATACCGGACGTTGAATGGTCCGGACCCTCCCGGAGGGGTCCGGAGCTTCCTCTCTATTGATCCGGATCCTGTCGGAGGAGTCCAGATTCTCTTCAGGGACCTCCGGGTTCTGGCTGGAGGAACCTGGAGCTTCTTCAGAAATGACTTGGACCCTCTCGGAGGGGTCTGAGTCTTCTGAAGTGACTTCTTGTGGATTTGAGTCTGGGAGCTGGGACCCAGACTCACTTTCAGGGACCTCCGGACCCTCCCGAAGGGGTCTGGATTCCTGAGTATGGGATAGTTCTGGTCTCTCCGCAACCAGAACCATACTGACAACCTCGTCAGTAGCTGAAATGTAAAGTAGTAAAGGCTCACCAGGGTTTGGAGCTACCAGAATTGGTAGGGTGGTGAGGAACTGTTTCAGCTCCTGGAATGCCTTCTCTACTTCTTCGGACCATTGGAATGGTCCAGACTTCCTCAACAACTTGAAGAAGGGGAGCGCCCGTTCCGCCAGTCTTGATATGAACCGACTGAGGGCAGCTAGACACCCAGTTAACTTTTGGACGTCTTTGATGCGGGTTGGTGGCCGCATCTCTTCAATGGCTTTTATCTTCGCCGGATTAGCTTCTATGCCCCGGTGACTTACCAGGAACCCCAGAAGTTTTCCGGAGCTAACCCCGAAGACACACTTGTCTGGGTTTAGCTTCGTGCGGGTGGCCCGCAGCTTGTCGAAGACAGCCTGCAAGGTGTCCAAGAGGGACTCCTTGTTCTTGACCTTGACCACGATGTCATCGACGTACACTTCCACTATATCTCTGATGAGTTCTTCAAAAGTTTTGTACATAGATCGTACAAAAGTTGAAGCTGCATTCTTGAGACCAAATGGCATGGCTGTGTAACAATACAATCCATCTACTGTGATGAAGGAAGTATGCTCTTCATCCTCCCTAGACATCCTGATTTGATGATACCCAGAATATGCGTCTAGGAAACACAGTAATTCACACCCAGAGGTGGAATCCACTATCTGATCTATTCTAGGTAGTGGAAATGGATCTTTTGGACATGCCTTATTCAGTGTGGTGTAGTCGATGCACATCCGAAGCTTCCCGCCGGCCTTGGGCACAACGACTGGGTTCGCCAGCCATTTTGGATGGAAGACTTCTCAGATGAATCCGGCTTCGAGCAACTTCTTCACTTCTTGTCGGATGAAGTTCTGCCGCTCTACGGATTGCTTCCGAGGCTTCTGATGCACAGGCCGAGCATCGGGGTAAATCTTCAGATTGTGCTCAATCACTTCCCTGGGGATCCCAGGCATTTGTGACGGTTGCCAGGCAAACACGTCAACATTAGCCCGGAGGAAAGTGATGAGCGCGAGTTCCTATTTGTCGTTCAACCCTCCCGATATACGGGTGGTTTGAGCGGCATCGGAACCAATTTGGACGACCTTGACGGGAATGTCGGTGTCGCCGCTTGGCTGCACACGTGGTGCAGAGGTTGAGCCCCGTTGACGAATGCTCGGGGGTTTTGGAGCTTGCTCCTGTCTGGAGTCCTCCTCTTGCGCCGTGGTTAATGCATGGAGCTCCTCCAGAGCAGTTACCCCGGCGGTGCGATCTCTGCGGATCCGGAGAACGCCTACTGGTGTTGGCATCTTCAACACCAAGTACCCATAATGAGCAGCTGCCATAAATTTGTATAGGGCAGGTCTACCCAAGATGGCGTTGAATGGTAAGTTGATCTGAGCGACGTCGAAGACCAACTTCTCGGTGCGATACTTCTCCCGTGTCCCGAAGGTAACGGGGAGAGTTATAGCTCCGAGTGGAGTAATGGCCCCCGGACCTACTCCGGAGAAAGGTCAAGAGGGCTGGAAATCCGAAGGTCGGAGCTGAAGCTTGGTAAAAGCTTCAAAGCTTATGAGGTTCAGCCCCGAACCTCCGTCCACCATAACATGATGAAGCTGGATGTTATTGATGGTTGGAGATACCATCAAAGGTAACTGTCCAGCTCCAACCATGCTTCGTGGATAGTTCGAAGCATCAAAAGTGATGGATGTGTCCATCCACTTTCGATGTGGCTCCGGTCTAGCTGTAGGAGCTACAACGGCCATATCCCGCCGCATAGTCTTAATGACGCGACGGGAGGTGATGTCCCATGACCCACCAAAAATGGTGTTCATGGTTTTCCGATGCTCGTTGTCAGAGACGTCAGAGTCGTTGTCGACGGAGGTGTAGACGGCCTTCAGGACCTTTTTGGGATCCTGAAACCCTAACTCCTCTTCAGCCGGAGCTTCGTCGACCTTCTATTTTCCTTCCCTCTGTCGGAAAGGAGATCCTTCCCGGCGCTTGCTGTAGCGCTCGGCAAGGTTTTGGACCACTCGGCAGTCTTCCAAACCGTGGCTGCCCGTTTTGTGAATGGGACACCACACTTTGGGTTTGCCACCGTCTTCGGAAGACGGTCGAGGTCGCTTCTCGGGGCGTGGCCCCCGGCCACCAGGAGTTGCAGCAGCTGCAACGTTGGATGTACCGGCCGACGGCTTCTTCTTGCCGTGGGTTTTCTTTTTCTTCTTGCCACCCTCGGAGGTAGCAGCTTCTTCTTTAGAGGATTTCTTGTGATCCTCCGAGGCTGGTTTGGAGTGCATTTCACGGCCCTCCGCAGCTCTGGCACATTTGTCTGCCAGGCTGAAGAGTTCCGTGACGCTGGTGATCTCTTTGATCGCCAGCTTCTCCAACATCTTCTTGTCCCGTACGCCCTGTCTGAATGCCACAATGACAGAAGCGCTTGAGATAGAAGGGATTGTGTTGCGTACCTGAGAGAACCTCTGGATGAAGGACCACAAAGATTCTCCCCCTTTTTGCACGACCGCAAAAAGATCCAGCTCAGTGCCTGGTCGGGTGTATGAACTCCCGAAGTTAGCAGTGAACTGACGGCACAACTCTTCCCAACTGTTGATAGAGTTGGGTGGAAGGCTCATAAACCAGGACCTGGCGGTCCCGGTTAAGGCCACTGGAAAGTAGTTGGCCATTACATCCTCGTTTCCTCCAGCTGCCAAGATTGCAGTGGAGTATATCTGAAGGAATTCAGCGGGATTGACAGTCCCGTCGAATTTTTCCGGCAGGTGTGGCCGGAACTTCTGTGTCCATCTAACCATGCGCAGGTGCATGGCTAGGGCTGAACAGCCTCCTCCTACTCCTTCCAGAGTAGAAAGGTCCTGAGCTTCCCGTCTTTCACGAGCACGCTCGATGTGGACACGGCCATCTTGTTGGAGGTATCGGCGATCCAACTCCGCCCGGAGGTCATGAGTTGAAAGCCTAGATACCGTATGGGTACGTCGTGCCCCGGAGGGCAACGATGTCACCTGCTGTGACGCAGAACATCTCCTATTGTTGGAGACGTGCAGACCAAGTCTCCCAGACAAAGTCCGCCGCTGCGACGGGGCTCGTCCGGAAGGAGGAGGTCCCTGGTTGTTGAGGCGTTCGGCCGCTGCTGCGACCAAATGCTCCACATCGGCCCTCCACTGCTCCATTGCATCTCGAGATGCGTCCGGAGGTGGTGGTCATTGGAGAAGAGCACGCGCTGCATGGAGCGCATGTTCCGGGTTGTCATGACTTGCTGACGTAGTCAGTGACGCCGGAGCACCATCACGTTGTCCAGCACGATTCGCCGGAGAAGACGGTGGTGGTGGGAGAGTGGCTCCTGCTGGTGCCGAGGCTCCTGCTGGTGGCTGCCTGTTGGAGGGATTGCCCTCAACAGCTTGAGCAGCAGGTTGGCCATTGGATGATCCAGCCGCGGAGTTCACCATTCTCGAAAATCTGAGGCACCCCCCTACCTGGCGCGCCAACTGTCGACTGTTGGAGTCGGCAAATCTCCTGACACAGCTAAAGTGTTGAAGGAGTTCGTAGTTCGGTGTGGGCGCGCGGAGACTCAAGAAGGTGAATTGCGGTTTAACACTGGAGACACTAGGATTTACGTGGTTCGGGCCGCCTGAGCGTAATACCCTACTCCACGGGGGTGTTGATGTTGTATTGGCTTATCACGTATGATCTACCGTCTGTGTCTGTCCTCTCCCTGTGTATCGTCGGCCTGTCCTTTTATAGTACAAAGACAGGCCGTTACAAGCTGCCTGGCCCGACATGTGGCCCTGGCGGTTACTAGTATTGATACACGATTAATTGTTGTTAATGATCCTGTAACGGGCTTCGACAGTGCCGTTACAGGTGTTAAGATCGTCCGTTTAAGTGTCATTAATATGGCATTAATGACATTTAAACAGGTCTTGAAGTCCTTGGCTCTCCTTTGAAGATCCGGAGCAGTTACAAGGTCTCCCGGAGGTTAGAGGCGGTTTGCTCCGATGTTTAGACACGTGGCAGCTCCGGAGCTTGCTGCGGGAAGCAGGAAGCTCCGGGGCTACTTGACACGTGTCAGGTTCGGAGCTTCTCTCGGTCAGGGGTTAGGTCCGGAGGTGTCGTTTCGGTACTCAGTCTGGTGCTTCCCCCTTGTGGGCGGTAGCTCCGGTTCGGTAGTACACGTGGCGACCTAGGGATTAACCATGTTGGAAAAGCTGGTCCGGTCATGTCTGACAAGTGGGCCTCCGAGGGTCTTCAACTCGAGTAGTCGTCCTTCCCCTGAGATCTTTGTAATCTCAGGGGGTGTACGGTTTTTAGGGTACCGACACAAGTGCTTCTTAATTAATAACCGCCTGAGAAAATAATGTATTTACCCAGACGGCTATTTCTTAAAATCCGTTTGTGATGTTCTGTCATCACATGCAGTTATTGTATCATTCGTCATCACAGTCGCATTTTTTATGGACCGCCTGTGTTTGGCGCTCGTGAAAATGCTTTTTGTAGTAGTGTAAGGGGATCCGGTCGCTGATCATTGCTGTTTGTTCGGCGATTTGGCGAGAAAGGAATTACCGTGTTTTTGAAGCCAAGGAAAACGATCTGGCCGTAGTGCTAAGGCTGTTGTGCGACGACCTCCATCTATGGGTGCTGGCAGGTTGCCGGAATGTTGCATTGGTCCTTGCGTGTTGTAATTCATGGTTGTAATCGGCTGATGTATTCACACCCAATATACTCCCTCATCCAATATGTTGGATGATTTGTAAAAAACACTCTACCTTACTTAATGAATCGCCTCTGGCATTTCGAAAAAATAATCTTGCAACTTAAGAGGGATTTTTGCATGATTGCGATTGAGGACTGTTTGTACTTTAGTCGTCCCTTCCTTGTTGTCTTCCCTGATACGTAATACCCAAATCAGATTCAGGGTATAGCTTTACGCATGACATATTAGGCAGCAGCATCAATCCTTTGCTTTCCAAAATATCATCCTTTCCCTTTTCTCTTTTAAAAGTTTCTTCTGCCAATTCTTAATGTTTGGCTCGACAAGGAAGAAAGCATTGAGATATCTGTTGTCCTTTTCACTGTTTGATGTTCGTGAAAAGAAGAGAGAGCCATGCATGCTCGTTTTTAGCATTGTTTCCAGAATGCAAAAGGAGATTAACCGAATGTTCTTTGCTTAAGCATGCATCCATCCATTCAAGCAAAGAAAAGAAGAGCATCTAGATCCAGCCTTAACCCTGGAATTGAAGCACTTTAGAAGAGACATGATTTGATCTTCAGATCACATTATTATCGTCATCTTTTACTTATTTCATACTCTTAATATAACAACGAATGGGATACATAGCTCATACTACATCCTATCCACTAATGAAGCCAACCCACTCCCCTGCACATGCACCAGGATCCAAAAGACAAATACGATGTACGTATGAATCACCATATTGAGACCAAAAGACGATTCAATGCGCATGCACCTGACGTTGGCGAGCTCTTGGTGTCCCGTCCACTCACTTGTGGGCCCACATGTCAACGACCCACTCCGATCTCACTTCACGTCAGGCTTGTGCCGGACACACACGAGGAAGGCGAAGATGTATTACCACAAGTTTTTGTCCTGCTGTTCTTGTACGACATTTTGGGTTTTTTATGTAATGGCAGTGATAATGTCTATTTATTGAAAGAATGATTAGTTTGTCGCTTTGCAGTTTATTTTTAAACTATAAAGTGATAATTTTTTGAGAACGGGGAAGTAGAACCGAAAGGAAAAAGAAAAACTATCTCACGCAAGGTTCCCGGAACAAGTTGTTGTGACGAATGGTTGCCCGTGACGACCCCAGTTTCGCTTGCATCCCACCTAGCTGGGAGAAGATGCTCTATCTCTTTTCTTTGCCATGCTACATCATTTTGCTGCCTTTCAGTCCACTCGAAGATTCTTGCATTTCTTTCCATTCAGATATTCCACCAAATATAGAGCAAAATTCCTGACACCTTCCTTTTGATCCTTCTACCCACGTGCTTGCCCATGTCTTGAATACAGTCCGTTATATCACTGCTTTTCGACTATCCCCTCCAGCACAGATTCAATTCGAAGAGTTGAGACACTGTTGCTAGGGATATTTTGCTTTACGCACACTAGACTTGTCCAGGCAAAGCTGACACTACATGAAAACAAATTATTTTTGTAAACCAGGAACCCACAAAAATAATTACTTTCGTGGGCTGAGACTTTATTTTGAATTATTAATTTATAAGGATTATATTAATTGTAAAATAGTTAATCAAAATAACTTTTTCAATGTTAAACTATATAGTTTTATTAGTTATAAAGATTAATTGTTAATTGTAAGGATTCACTGTAAAATATAAAGATTAAGTATTAATTTTAAGGATTAATTATTAATGTTATATACACCAAAAAAATCTAGACAGGCCCATAATTAAAAAAGATAAATCCTATACTACAGGCGTCCAAAATCTTAGAATTTGTCATGCGATCAATATATTTGCTTTAAGTTAGTGCCAAAAACCTACTCCTCTTTCCTCTTCATCTCCCGATATTTTCTCCTTCTCCCGATTTGATCCGATACTTGTGGCGGCAGGAGACGCTGGTGGCACGTGGCACTACAAGAATCGAGCAACAGGGCGTCGAGGATACTATGAGCGTCGGGACCGTCACTTTTAAATACACTAAAAGCGTCGGGTACCTGAAAACTGACGGCCATATATAATGACGTCGGGTCAACCGCGAAGCCCGACAGCTATAAACTTAAAACTGTTGGCAGCACTTTAGAGGCCGACGACTTTAATAAAAGATGTCGGAATAGGCAAAAAGAACCAACACCCATAACTCTAAGACCGTCGGGCTCGAATCTCGCCGACAGCTGTGTTGTAAATAAAGTTGAGAGAGAGACACAAAGATGGTTGTAATTTATTGTACACTTTATTCATTCATTGCTCTTCTATTTATACATGTTGAGGAGACACAAGGTTGGAGGGATGTGTCACTTTATGAAGGGACAAAGTAACTACCTTATGACAGTTATCAAGTGATCACATGTTCAATATGGTTTATAACGCTTCCTCTTGAACACTTGATCTCCGCAATGAATGAGTAATATCTTCGAAAAATCCAGTGGGAAAAATCTGAAGATATATATATTTAGTATATGCTTGTGTAAAAACTTCTGAAAATATTGATAAAACAGGAGAAAAGCACAACATTTAAATGTCATATTCGTTTTCATATAAAAACCCCTGTGGGAAATAAGAAAACAAACATTATCTTGTATTCTCATTGCCTCATTAAAACTTATCGTGAGAAAACTTATAAAAGTAAAACTCACATAAGAAAAGGAGTACAATTTGATGTTATTGTTAGGTAGCTCTATGACAAAGCTCCCTCTAAACCTTGTAAATCTCTAAGTCGATACATACATATACCATCGACACATTTAGAAAATGTGGAGTATGTTAGGGACTTAGTGAATTGATCAGCTAAATTATCACATGACTTCATTTGTTGGAGACTAATTTCTCCATTTACTTGAAGTTCATGTGGGTAAAAGAGTTTAGGTGTTATGTGTTTAGTGACATTAGTTTTCACATAACCTGACTGCATCTGAGTAATGCAAGTTGCATTATCTTCATAGATAATAGTTGGTGACTCAATGAGTCTAATGCCACATGAGATTTGAATGTGGTTAATAACTCTACGTAGCCAAGCACATTCACGTACAACTTCATATAATGCTATGATTATAGAGTGATTTGAAGACGTAGCAATTAGAGTCTGTTTAGAAGACTTCTATGAAATTGCGTCTATCTGTGTAAAAACACGAATCCTATATAGGATTTACCATTATGCTGGTCACTTAAATATCCAGCATCGGTATAGCCAATGAGGTTAAGATCTTGGTTTTTATTAAAGAAAAGACCTAGATGTGTTGTGCCTTTGAGATATCTAAAAACCTATTCAACTCCTTTCCAATAACGCATGGTTGGAGTGGCATTGTATCTTGCTAGTAGATTTACTGCAAATGCAATATCGGGTCTTGTATTATTTGCAAGATACATTAGTGTTCAAATGACACTTAGGTATGGGTATTCAGAACCCAATACCTCTTCTCCTTCTTGGCGTGGCCGAAATGGATTTGTATCCTTTTCTAAGGCTCTTACCACCATAAGAGTTTTAGATGGATATACTTTACCCATATTGAATTTCTTTAATACTTTTTGGACATATGCCGATTGATGTACGAGAATGCCCGTTTGAAGGTGCTCTAGTTATAAACCTAAGCAAATTTTAGTTTTACCTAAATCCTTCACCTCGAATTCCATCTTTAGATGATTGCGAGTTTTATTGATGTCAAGCTCAGTGCCAATGATATTTAAATCATCAACATATACAAAAATTATGCAAAATCTAGTTAAAGATTTGCGTATGAAGACACAAGGAAGATCATCATTAGAAGAGTAGTCTTTGTTTATAAGGAACTCTTTTAGTCGGTTATACCACATCCTTCCAGACTGTTTTAAGCCATATAATGACTTGTTGAGCTTGACACAATACATGTTGCGTCCTACATTTTCATTCAGTATAGATATCCCATCGGGGACTTTTATGTATATTTCTGAATCTAGTGACCCATATAAGTATGCAGTCACGACACCTATCAACTGCAAAGATAAATGCTTTTGTGCTGCCAGTGATATAAGATATTAGAATGTTATTTCATTTATTATAGGAGAATATGTTTTATTGAAAACAATGTCGGGTCTCTGCATGGACCCTTGTACAACTAGCCTTGTCTTGTATCTCACAACCTTATTGTTTTCATTCTATTTTCGGATGAATACCCACTTGAACCCGACGGGATAGGTTCTAGGAGGTGTAGGTATTACATTACCGAATACCTCTCTCTTTTTCGGTGAGTCAAGTTCTGCCTTAATAGCTTCTTTCCATTTGATCAAGTCTAAGCATTGTTTACACTCTACCATGATCTTACAATCAGGATCATTGAGAAGTTCAACTATCTTGGTTGAAAAGCATGAGTTGACAACCGTCGTATTATAGTCAAGTAATTCTCCAGAATTAGTATAATTGATGGAAATTTCTTGTACCCCATGAAACTCCTCATGATTTCCCAACATGTGAAAATTAGGGTCTTCTGATCCTCCAGCCTGCTCTATAGTGCACACTTGAGGGCTAGGTCTTGGATTTATCACATCCAATTAGTGCCTGTCAACATTTTGTTGGCTTGCATTTACTTGATTTGAGGAAGATTTTTTCCTCATAGTCTTTAGACGCTTATTAGAAGCATCTTTTTGCTGTATTGCTCTCCCCCTTTTCGAAGGTGGAGTGGTTTTTGTTGGTACCTCCACTCTACATAGCGCATTAACAACAGGATTTAAAGACTTTGTGACACATTTATAATCAGTAAACGCATCTGGCAGGTTACTAGCAATTTGTTGTAACTCAATAATTTTCTGAACTTGAAGTTCAGTCTCCTTTGTACGTGGATTAGAGGTTATGATGGATTTATCATCCCAATTAATTTCTCTACTTTCATTGATAAAATTATTTTCTCCCCCTAAAGTTGGGAAATGATCCTTATTGAAAATACAGTCAGCAAACCGGGTCGTGAATAAATCACCCGTTAGAGGCTCTAAATATTTTAAGATAGCCGGGGATTGAAAACTCACGTAGATCCTAGATTTTCTATGAGAGCCCATAGAGGTTTGCTTAGGTGGTGAAATTGGTGTATACAGTGCACATCCAAATTTCCGCATGAGAGATATTTGATTGATCTCCACACACAAGTTGGAGTGGGGAGGTGGTATGATATGCAGTTGGACGTAGTGCGCGTAAAACTGCATGACCCCAACAAGATGTTGGTAAATTACAACCTTGCAATAATGGCCTAGCTATGAGTTTTACTCTCTTTATAAGAGATTCTGCCAAACAATTTTGTGTGTGAACATATTGAACAAAATATTGTACTTCAATACCTTGAGTCATACAATAATCATTAAAGGCTCGATATGTAAATTCAGCAGCATTTTCTATACGGATACTTTTTATCCTATGTTCAGGATAACTCACCTTTAATCTAATAACTTGTATCATAAATTTAGCGAAAGCATGCTTACATGTAGATGGTAAACACACGTGTGACCATCTGCGTCAATTAATACTATTAAGTATCTAAAAGGACCACACATTAGTTGTATGGGACCGCAAATGTCTCCTTAAATGCGTTCAAATAACTTTAAAGGTTCGACATGGATCTTAGGTGGAGAAGGCCGCAAGATCAACTTATCCATAACACATGAAGTGCACACAAAATCATTATATTTTGGAAGTTTTGCATTATTTAATTCATGGCCGGTGCAACTACCAATTATTTTCCGCATCATCCATATTCCAGGATGGCCTAGACGTGTATGTCAGGTCTTGAATGTATTAACATTATGGAAGATCACCTTGTATGCAACATATGATACGTGTTTGACGTATGTATAATACAATCCAGATGGAGTAGAAGGAGTTCTTTCTAGAACTTCATGGCCATATCCGGAATTATTAGAAATAAGAAGAAATTCTTCTTTATTATCTTCATGGGAACATATGTAACCCATTTTTCTGGATATCTCTAAAAAACTTATGGGAGTACGAGTAGAATCGGGATACAATAAAGCATCCTCACTAATAATTTGTGTACCATTTGGAAACGTTACAGTGGCTCGACCAAAGCCAACTATCGTTGCATCGCGTCCAGTGATGGTTAAAACATTTCCTGACCTTCTAGTTAGGGTTTGGAAATATTTTGTTTCCCTAAGTATAGAGTTTGTGATGCAACTATCCACAAGGAACATTTCTTCTTCCATCTTAACTTCCCGTGAGATCACTGAATTTCTCTTCTCTCTTTTATTTGCTTTGTAGAACAGTGCTGATAACGTGTTGTAAATAAAGTTGAGAGAGAGACACAAAGATGATTGTAATTGATTGTACACTATTCATTCATTGCTCTTCTATTTATACATGTTGAGGAGACACAAGGTTGGAGGGGTTTGTCCCTTCATGAAGGGACAAAGTAACTACCTGTAGGATCAAAGAGCACGTGGAAATCTATCAGAGGGGGGGGGGTGGTGAATGGTAGATTTAAAAAGTCTTACGCAGCGGAAACAACTAAATCCCAACCCCTTTGGCAGAAAAATGATCTGTTAAAGAAATCATGTGTGAGACTAATATAAACATATTTCATCGTGACAAAAGTGATATATATAAGATAGAATCAAGTCACGAAGACGACACAACAAGAATCACTCAAATCCGTCAAGAGAAACTCAAGTTACGATTGAAAAATCAAACAAAGGTCAATCTGTCCTACCCGAGAAAAACAGTTCTGAAACGCTGCAAAAAAACTCGTGTAGATCATAAACCCCAAATCCAATGATTGTGAAATTTTGACAGATGCTAGAAAATTAAGTTGTGAAGACAACCCGAAAAGAATCACTTCAATTAGATCTGTAAAACTCGAGTTATGATAAAATCACCAAAGAAAGGTAGTATTGTGCAGAAAACTCAATGAGAAAAACTTGTCTAGAACAAGTCCGATGAACAAGGGACAAAAGTTCCTTTAAACTACGATCTTTATTCAATAGAACATAAGAGGAACAACACCAAAGTCGTCTACCACGAGCTTTGACCTCCCTTGCTTATATTACCAGCCCTTAGGCCAACCCAATCTCAACTAGGACTCTAATCCTACTCAAATCATGAATCGAACCTTTCCATAACTGCTTAGGACTCTTCTATACGCCGATAGAAGCAATCTTAAAACTTCCAAACACCTTAGGAACGTATCCCACATTCCTAAAACAACTCAAATTCGTGACCCACATGAAATCCTATCATAACCAACTCAAATCTTTCCATATTTGAGTCAAACACTCAGCCGCAACTCGAGTCCATAACCTAGTCGATTGGACCTTTCCGACCAATTTTTTATGTCCACATCTCTTCATCACGCTCGGAACCATGTAGCCACGTCCATGCACTCCTTTCATACATGCAAACATCTTCCAACGACGTCCACAATACCTTCATATGCATTGTTCTTGATTCAAACATGCTGCACAACCTTCCGATCAACTCAACCACAATTCCTCCCGAACTTGGTTGTTGAACCTCATCTTCTCCCTAAGACTAGTTCAATGGATCTCGTCACCAGCCATGTCTTGAACTAAAGCAACACCTGCACATGAATAAACAACCAATACTTTCAAGCACAAGTCATCGACTTGACTCTCGTTAGTTCCGAAACTACAACATCTTACGTGAGCACCTCACATAAGCATGTTGCAAACCATATAAAAATGATATCAGTATTAACCACCAAAACACACCAAAAACCTTAGTAAAAGAATACTAAGCAACCTTTCTATAAATGTAAAGCAAGTTCGAAACATTGCAAGTTAAAAGCAGAACCACTGTGATCTAGCTCTAAACCTTGCCAAAGCTAACCGGAGCTTGAGCTGGAGCTTACCAAAGCTAGTAAAACCTAACACCGAAGCTTATCAAAGCTTGTACAACCTAGCGCCAGAGCTTACCAAAGCTAGTCGGAACTAGTCAACTCAAAAGCCGAAGCTAGAAAAACATGTCGGAGCTAACCAACATAAGTCGGACCTAGGAAAACATATCAGAGCTTAACAAAGTCATGCCAGAGCTATCAAAGACATGTTGGAGCTAAAGACAAAGCTCACCGGAGCTTCCCAAAAACATGTCGAACCTTGACAAAGCAAGTCAGACCTATTGTCGGACCTTGCAGAAGCTCGGAGCTAGAGTCGGACTTTGCTAAAAAGGGTGTTTTGGCAGAATTTTAGAACTTATATCATCAAAGCCAATGTATTCAGTACAAGCCAATGTATTCAGCACACATAGGTCTCACAATCTCCCCCTTGATGAATGCATTGGCAACACCATTTAAAATCCGAACATTGGCTTATTTACATAAAAGTTTTGAAGACAATTTCTCACCCTTTGTAAAACAGAAATAAAATGAGAAGAAAAACAAATTCTCCTCCTGAGAAGAATCATGCCAAAACAATTGTGAATATGTGCAATGTGTAATCAATTCCCCCCCCCTTGCATACTTATCTTTTAAAAATTCACATATTATCTCTCCTCCTTTGACAATGTATTCAACAAGGCTTATAAGAGAAATTTTAATTGTTATGAGCATATTATAACATATACATATAAAACAAAGCTCATCCAAGTCATACTATCAAGTAACTTACACTATCACAACAATGAGATACATAAAGTAGTGTAAGCCATGCTAGAGATCAAATGTAATTTCCAATTTAGGCAAGTCATGATCTCACAAAATTAACTATTTCAAAACCTGAAAGCATAACACTTGTTGCTGCCTTTTATTATTTTTCAAAGCATAGATTTAGATCATATGATATTTGCAAGAGATTATATGCGCATCTGCCTTATTATAACCAACCAAGTCAAGCCTATGTCATTTGACAATCAGAAGCTTAAGGACATGGTTTTATTCATACACAACTTCTTCCAAGTTCATATCTAAGTGCAATGATAAGCCATCTCAAAAGAAGAAGTGTGATGCATGCATATTCTTTTGATCTTTTCTCAATTTATATTTGTTCATAAAAACTAGACATGTGAGTTGATTACTTGATTAATTCTTTATGATTAAAAGCACTTATGAGCATGCAACAAGTTCAAAACAACAAGAGAGTTCGACCATGACCAGATTTAGTGTAAGTAATTATTTCAATTACTAGACATGGCAAAAACTACAAAATGTATAACACGAGTAATGTAGTAAGAACTTTTAGCATGTAAAAAGAATCACAAAGTTATATATGTATGAAATACTATGCTCATATTATTTTAATTCCAGATTCACACATAGACTTCTCAAGTTTCGAAACTCCCCCTCAATGTAAGCCATGAGGATGCATAACCCCTATTTCACTGCGAGTGTAACAAAAATGAGTGAAATCCAAAGATTTTGTAAAAATGTCAGCCAATTCTTGTTCGGTATCTACATGGTGAAGCACAATGTTTCCTTTTTCAATATTATCACAGAGAAAGTGATACCTAATGTCAATGTACTTAGTTCCAAAATGTTGCACGGGGTTTTTAGCAATGCAAATGGCACTAGTGTTATCACAAAATAGTAAAACACTATCTAGATCAACCCCATAGTCCTTAAGTGTTTGAACAATCCAAAGAATTTGTGAGCAAGCACTAGCAGCAGCTACATATTCAGATTCGGCTGTGGATTGTGCAACTGAGTTTTATTTTCTAGAGGACCAAGCAACAAGTGAATTACAAAGAAAATTACAAGAACTGGAAGTACTTTTCCTATCAATCCTACAACCCCCAAAATCAGCATCCGAAAAAGCTTTCAAAGTAACGGTTGAGAAAGAAGGAAGAAAAATGCCAAATTCTTGAGTTCCATGTAAGTACCTGAGAATCCTTTTGAGGGCTTGACAATGTGAACCACGTGGGGAGACTTGAAACCGTGCAAAAAGACATACGCTGAATTGTATGTCCGGTCTTGATGCCGTGAGGTACAAAAGTGATCCGATCATGCTTCTAAATTCTTTTTGATCCACGGGTTCACCATCTTCATGAAGTTCAAGTGTTGTTGTTGTTCCCATTGGTGTCCAAAGAGGCTTGCTTTTCTCCATGTTGAAGCGCCTTAGAAGGTCTTTTGTATACTTTGTTTGATGCACAAAGGTGCCCTCCTTGGTTTGCTTGATTTGCAGCCCCAAAAAGTACGTGAGTTATCCCATCATACTCATCTCAAATGCTGAAATCATCATAGCTGAAAACTTGGACACAAGATCATGAGAAGCACAACCAAAGATAATATCATCCACATACACTTAAACAAATAATGAGTCATTGCCATGCTTAAGAACAAAAAGAGTTTTATCAACCTTGCCCATGGTAAACCCCTTTTCAAGTAAGAATGTTTTTAACCTAGCATACCATGCTCTAGGGGCTTGTTTGAGACCATACAAGGCTTTGGACAGTTTGTAAACATGATTAGGAAAATCTGGATTTTCAAAACCCGGTGGTTGTTTGACATAAACCTCCTCATCTATGTAGCCATTAAGAAAAGCACTTTTAACATCCATTTGATATAGCTTAAAACCTTTAGATGCAGCAAAAGCTAACAAAATTCTTATGGCTTCTAATCTAGCAACAGGAGCAAAAGTTTCATCAAAATCTAGACCTTCGACTTGAGTGAAACCTTGAGCAACCAACCTAGCCTTATTCCTAACCACAATCCCATCCTCACTTTGTTTATTTTTAAACACCCATTTAGTTCCAATTAAAGTGTGACCTTGAGGTGGAGGTACAAGTTACCAAACATTATTTCTTTCAAAATTTTCTAACTCTTCTTGCATGGCAATAATCCAAGATTCATTAGTGAGTGCGTGTGATATATCTTTGGGTTCAAAAGAAGCAACAAAAGCAGAATGAGCATGAGAGTTTGGATCGCAAAACCTAGACCGTGTGACTCGTTCGTGCAAGCTTCCAATAATTTGTTGTGGAGGATGACTTTTGAGAACCCGGAGGGGAGTGGACACTTCACAAGATTCTTCTTCTTCATGTTCATCACAAATCGATGAGCTTGTGACTTGAGAAGGATCTGAACCAGCAATGGTGGTCGTCGGTGCTAGCTGTGACTCAATATCAGGAGCTGGAACAATGTCATTAGCTACTGAATTTTCAGACAGCAGCTCCACCTCTTCCTCATCTTCAACTAAAATGCTCTCCCCCTACGGATATGGATCTGGACCTGCAATGTTTGAGCTAGTAACTGGGCTAGCTTCATCAAAAGACACCTCGCAGGTCTCCACAATTTTGTTAGTGTCAAGTAAAAGCACACGATAGCCTCTAGTATGAGATGGATAACCAAGAAACATGCCATCAACGGATCTAGGTTAAAATTTATCAAGATTATCATGTTTCTTAACAAAGCATTTGCAACCAAAGACTCGAAAGTGTGTAACACTAGGCCTATATCCAAACCGGAGCTCATATGGTGTTTTACCTAGCTTAGCGTGCAAGAAAACACGATTTGAGACATAACAAGCAGTTGCAATCGCATCAGCCCAAAATTTCCTAGGAGTTTGATGTTCATCAAGCATAGTCCTAGCCATCTAAACTGAGATTCTGTTCTTTCTTTCTACAACACCATTTTGTTGAAGTACATATGGTGAAGAAAATTGATGATCTATTCCATTTTCAGCACAAAAGTGATCAAAAGATTGATTTTTAAATTCGGATCCGTTATCACTTCTAATTGCTTTTAAAGATCCTGGGTGATCAATTGATAATCTAAGAAATAAAGTTCTAAAGTGACTAAAAGCTTCATTCTTAGATTCCAAGAAGTAAACCCAAGAGTATCTAGAATAATCATTAACAATCACAAGAACATACCATTTACCTCCGAAGGATTGAACACGTGAAGGTCCTACGGTGTCAAGGTGCAAGAGTTGACCCGGTTCAACTGTCATGATCATTTTGAGAGGAGTATGTGAACCTGCAACCATCTTAGCATGTCTACAAGGAGAGCACACAATTTCTTTGTCCCCTTTAAGCTTAGGCATCCTACGTATGCGATCAAGAGCACTAACACGTGTTAGATGATCAAAGCCTACGTGAACAAGTCTACGATGCCAAAAATATAAGTCCTTTGAATCATTAGCAACTAGACACCTATGCTTAGACGAAGACATATCAAAATTAGCTTTAAAAACTCTTCCAAACCAAGATATGTTAAAAATAAGATCACTATTTGAATTTACAACTTTGCAGCAATTTTTAGTGAAAATAATTTCCAGATTTTCATCTAGCAGTTGTGAAACAGAAAGCAAGTCGTATTTCAAATTTTTAACAAATGCCACATCCTTTAAAGTGTAGTGATCATTTACTCTGATCGAACCCTTAGCAATTATAGGAGTTGAAGAATTATCGGCAATAGTAACATTCTCTACACGTGACACAAAAGAAAGGGAGGAGAACCATTCTTTGTTACCGGTCATGTGGCATGAGCAACCTGAATCTACAATCCAAATATTCTCCTTCCTCAAGCGTGTACCCTACATAGAAGCACAATACGTCGATGAATCAATATTGGGGTTAGTCAAAAGGCATTTAGGAATCCAATACTGAGTCACACGACGTCCAACAAGAATAACACACGAAAGCTAAGATAAAAACAACATGTTTATGAGCCAAAGCTTGAGGATTTTTGTACCCAACTACTGTCCTACGAGATGTTACATGTGTAGAACGAAAAACAATAGGTTTGGGAGCAAACTTTGCATGTTTTCAGCTCATTACAGCAGGTTGCATGTTCCTATCACTCGATTTAGCATGAGCAGCAAATTTTGCATGAAAGTAATGAGATCTAGCAATCATTCTTTCCTTTTTATGTTGTTTAGCTAGTGTATAACAAAAATCTATGACATGACCATCTCTACCACAATAGCTACAATGAAATTTAACTTTTTGTTCATGTCTAGATAAGCAAGCAACATTTTTATTTGAAGCCGAATGAGACAATACTCCTGCAGATTTGAAAACCACTTCTTTTTGTTTAGGAACTGTTTGAGTCAAACCACTTCCTAATGACTTTAAAATTTTAGGTGGATGTGCCTTAGCATGAGCATGAGAATCAAAACCTAAACCAGTTTTGTCATTGCAAGACTTGGAAGAATTCAACAGCAAGTTTAGGTTCTTATTCCCATTACAAAACCGATCTAATGTCCTATGCATGTTATCAAGTTTATTGGACAGATCAAGGCAATTTTCACATGTAGTTTTTCTTTTTAATTTACAATTGGAACAAAATTTAACTTCATGAGAACATAAAGCATTGTTCAATATAGAAATTTCATTCATAGCATCTTGTAGTTTCTTATCAAGATCATCACACGTAGAACAATGCAAATCAAATGTAGAACAACTAGCATCTTTCAAATTTTTATCATTAAGTGCAGCAAGCTCTCTATTCTTTTCAATTTCTAACTCAAGTTTATCAAGTGTGGAGGTGTGTGCACTTCTTAATGAGGACAATTGTTCATATATTAAATCACATAAGGGACATGCATCATCACTAGGAATCAAAGTTTTTAAGCGGTTGATTTCAGATTTTAGTGATTCAATTTTAGCAGCACTATCCCTAAGCTTTTTGTCCTTTTTCTTTACTATAATAGTGGCACGAGAAATAGCATCACACATTTCTTCACAAGTAGGACATACCTCTTCATGGTCGCTGTTGTGTTCTGCATCCTCCATACTTGATCTTGATTTGCCCATCATGAAGCACAAGTTTGCCAAATCATCTTCATCTTTGTCACTTCCAATGTCCACATCGCTTGAGCCAAGTTATTGAAGTGCGGAGATAAAACTGCTCACCAATTGACGTCCTGTAAAACCCTTCTTTTTCTTCATATCTTTTGTAGAGGAGTGCTTCGTCCTTGTTTGCTTTTCATCCCGAGAAGTAGGACCTGAAAGGTTAGGGCAATCTGAACGAATATGTCCTGTCTTACCACATTCGAAACATTGTTGAGGTCCGAAGCTTCCTCTCCTTCTAGTTCTCACATTTTTGCAATGCTTTTGAGAACCTAGTAGAGAAAAGTACTAGCTCCTCCTCTGAAAACTCCTCAATCTGTTCAAGGTTTAGAGAGGACAACAAAGCAAGTGTACCACAAGATGAAGATTGACTGGAGCTAGGCATGTCACGTTGAGAAACAAAAGCAATAGACTTGTTGGGGTTCTTACGTGATATTATGTCAATTTCATGAGTTTTTAACTTGGAATATAGCACATCTAAAGTAAGTGTACTCATGATAGTAGATTCACGAATAGATGTGACTTTCATCTCCCAAATTGACATATCTAATGCACTTAACAATTGCCTAGCATTTTCAGCATCTAAAAAATTAACATTGACACTACGCAAGTTGCTGAGAATTTTATTAAAGCGAGCAAAAAGGTCATCAATAGACTCATGGGTTTGCATCTCGAAGCGCATGTATTATTTCTTGAACATGTCTTCCCTTACCTCCTTGATCGTGTTGGATCCTTCGCGGTAGTAAAAAAGTGCTTTCCACACATCATATGCAGATCGGAGGTGTGCAACATGGTCGAAGTCGCTTTGAGTTAATCCCTTGTATGATCAAGTTCTGAGCCTTGTTGTTGTCGACATCTCTCAGATTTGTAGCTGTAACTTGATCGTTTGACGGCACTTCGTAAGGCTTGTATAGCTTCTCCCATATTGCGAAGCCTTGAGCCCGGATGAAGGCTTCCATACGTGCCTTCCAAACTTGAAAATCAATACCACTAAACACACAAGGTTTGACAAAGTATTTCTCCATGATGATTAGTCAAAACATGTGCAAATCACAAAGATTAGAGCATTGTGGCTCTGATACCAATTGTAGGATCGAAGAGCACATGAAAAGCTACCAGAGGGGGGGTGAATGGTAGATTTAAAAAATCTTACGCATCGGAAACAATTAAATCCCAACCCCTTTGGCAGAAAAACGATCTGTTAAAGAAATTGTGTGTGAGACTAATCTAAACATGTTTCTGAAAGCATCTAGGCCCCCATGAGGTACGATTTCGGTGATTAATGACAACCATTTGATTTTACTAATGAATTTGTGGATGTAAGGTCTCCCATATCACTCAATCAAATGAAATCTATATGAATATGAACATCAACTACTGATCATTGGAGACTCCTAAACAATCATTTTATGAGATCAATCAATGTTATGAAGACTAGAAGTAAAAGCTCATATGTCAATGTTATTCAACCATAGTTGACAACACTCAATGCTTGACAATCATCAGAAGAATATTTCCATCAAATATTTAAGAGGTCAATCGAGCAAAATACAAAAGAATCACTTAGAACAACTCGAAGCAAACAAAATCAACTCACCAGATCAACCGATGTTTCCAGAGAACAACACATCGGTCGAGTTGGTTCAGTAGAAGAAGAAGACCTCAGAACCAAGTACTCACCGGATCATCCGATGTCAAAGGACAATGTTACATCGGTCTATCTGTACAGTAAGCAATATCCTTGGACCAAGTGTAGCACCGGATCATCCGATGTACAACCTTAAACACATCGATCAATCACTCCAGTAAGAATCAAGTTTGAACCAATTCTGGAGGAAGTGCCACCGGATCATCCGATGAGAAGACAAGTGCAACATCGGTCTAACAACGGTCATATCTGACAATGACATCAGCTATTTTGGATTTGACCGATGATAAATGAAGGGGGGACATCGGATCATCTGGTGTTCGCAGAACAGTGATGTCAGCCTACTTTTCCAACGGCTATTTCGTGGAGGCTGGCTATTTATACCCCTTCAACCTGTCTATTCGACAAGACTTGAAGCCCAGACTTACTCTACACCTTACCAAGCATTCAATGCATTGATCTACCACTTCCATATCATTTTCACCACTTGTACAGCAAAAGATAGGCTGGAACTAACTAGAGATAGTGCTTGGGTGCCTCCATTCTTAGTGATTGGAATCTCTAGTGTAGTGAGAGCTGTAAGGGAGTGTCCATTGGTGGTTGTATTTGTGAGAACCTTCTGGAGCTTGCCAAGACAGTTGTGGAAGCTCGGAAGATCCAAGTTGTACAAGGCTTGAGCTCCACCTTGTCGAGGTTGGCAAACGGACAAGAATAGTGAAGATCCCTAGTCTCGGTGACTTGAGTGTGGCTATACCCTTTGGTGGGTGCCACAACATGGACGTAGGAAGATCTTGACGATCTTACCGAACCACGGGATAAATCCTCGTGTCTCCTCGGGAGTTTGCATTCTATCCCTCTCCCTTACACTTATGCATTTCGTACATCGCAAAGTTATTATTCACTTGAATGCTTAGGTTGTTTGCTTAGGGAATTGGGCTTTTAGTAATAAAGTTTTATTGCCTAAATTTTTTAAAAGAAGCCCAATTCACCCCCCCCCTCTTGGGCATTCGACCCTTACAATTGGTATCAGAGCTTGGTTGCTCATTGGATCATTCTAGCTTCACCGCTAGAGAGCTAAAATGGCCAAGATTGGGGGTTCGGTTCCTATCTTCGAGGGCAAGAATTTTGCCTATTGGAAAGCACGCATGCGCTCTTACCTAGAGGCTATTGCTCCCGAAGTATGGGAAGCGACCCACGCGGGGTTTGGTGAGCACAATTATGTTGGTGATAAAATTAAGTGGGATGCCAAAGCTAGGAATGCAATGTATGAATGCATTAGTCAAGATGTGTTTGCTAGGATTGCTATCAAAGAAAAGGCATGTGAAATTTGGGCTTGCTTGATAGAAATTCATGAGGGTTCTTCTCGTGTCAAAGAACTAAAATATCACATGCCTAAAGCCAAATATGATGAATTTAAAATGCTACCTCATGAAAATGTCAATGAAATGTTCTCTCGCTTGAATGTGCTTATTGAATAAATTAATGCTATTGACATTGCTTCTCTTGGCAAGGGACTCATCAACCGCAAGATTCTCATGCTCCTTCCCAAGCCAAAGTACAACATCATCAACTCCATGCTTCAAAAAGAATCTCTTGACCACATTGAAGTTTCGGAACTCATTGGAGAGATTCACGCTCATGAGATGAGTGTACTTGGGATGATGGAGCAATCATCTTAAAAAAAAATTGCTCTAGAGGCCTCCACCAAGAAAACAAGTCTCAAGAAGAAGAAGGTGGTTGAGCCTAGCTCAAGTGAAGAAGAGCAAGCATCAAGTGAAGATGACAATGATGAGCTTGCATTGATGATGAGAAAGTTCTCACGCTTGAACTCCAAGATTACCAAGAAGGGATACACCTTTGATCCCAAGAAGAAAGCGTTTCTACCAAGGAGAGACGACCACAAGACTTGCTACAATTGTGGTGATCAAGGCCACATCTCCTATGATTGTCTGAAACCGGACAAAAGAAGAGAGAACCACAAGATCAAGCATCACAAGATTGAAGATAGCAAAGATGATGAAGAAGAGATCAAACCCAAACCAAGATCCTTTGGGAAGAAGAAACATGACAAGGGCAAGAAGAAAAAGCTCTTCCCAAAGAAGAGAAATGGTCCACAAAAGGTGTTCATGTGTGAGGGAAATGAATGGGTCACAGACAAAGAATCAAGTGATGAAGAGAGTGAAGCGGAATAAGAAAGTTTGGTCGGCCTTGCCGTTGCCAACAATGATGACTCACCTCTTCATCCACCACCCATGTGCCTCATGGCTAAAGGTAACACCAAGGTATGTGATGACTCTAGCGATGATGAGCTTTCCCCCGATGATTTAACTTCCTTAATAAATGAATATCACACTATCATTAAGAGGGAAACGAGTAAGGTTAAGGCTCTTGAAGAAAATCGTGCTAAGCTTGAGAGTGCTAACCTTGATTTGCTTGACAAGTATGAAAGCATACTTAAAGAGCATGACACGCTCAAATCCCATGTCAAGCAAGTTGAGGAGGATAAGGCTCAAATCAAGCTAGATCATCATGAGCTTGACTTATCCCACCAAGGACTCTTGGGAAAGCACAATGAGTTAATCCAAGAGCATCAAGTACTTAACCTTGCTCATGAAGCGCTTGATCAAGAATTGAAAAATATAAAGAAACAAACTCTTAATGATAAGGTATCCATTACTTCTCATGCTACTAATGTCTTGCACAAGTCTTTGCCTTTGAAAAAGAACACTAGGGAGAATGACTTGTTGGAAGAAATTGAGAGTCTCCGCACTAGTGTGGCTAGACTATCAAAAGGAGAAGTCAAGCCCAAGGAAATCCTCTTCCAACAAGCAAAGGCCTTCAACAAGAGAGGACTTGGATCCTTCCCGGTGCCTAACAAATGAAAGGTGCCCTCACCGGAGCTTAGAACAAGCTTCATCAAGGAAGTTGGTTCTTATTGCCAACATTGTGAGGTCACCGGTCACCACACAAGGGAGTGCCCTCTTCCTAACCGGCCTTCTCCAAAATTGCCCATTAATTACAAATCTACTTTCAATGATCGTTATTATCTCTTGAGTAAAGTAGATGGCAAGGTGAAGGCAAGGTTCATTGGCAAAGACATGAAGGGCATGAAGGGGAAGCTCCCCAAGCAACTTTGGGTCCCAAAAACACTTGTATCACACATACAAGGACCTAAGTTGGCTTGGATGCCTAAAGTTAAAAATTTAATTCATGTGTGTAGGTGAACTACAAAGCCGGAGGAAAGCATTGGGTACTCGATAGCGGGTGCACTCAACATATGACCGGCAATGATGGTATGTTAACAACCATAGAAAACCCCGACAATCATGAACAAGTCACCTTTGGTGATAACTCTAAGGGTAAGGTAATTGGGTTAGGTAAGATTGCTATTTCAAATGACTTATCTATTTCTAATGTATTGTACGTTAAGTCACTTAGTTTCAATTTACTTTCTATTGCACAATTATGTGATCTTGGACTAACGTGCACCTTTAGCAAAATGATGTTGTTGTGAGTAGTGAAACAAGCCAAGAACTAATCTTCAAAGGATTTCGGCATGGACATCTCTACCTAGTAGACTTCTCCAACAAGGATGCTAGCTTGACCACTTGTCTTTTGACCAAGACAAGTTTGGGTTGGCTATGGCATCGACGCATAGCGCACATAGGGATGAGCAATCTCAAGAAGTCATTCAAGCTTGGGATGGTGACCGACGTAAAGGATGTCACATTTGAGAACAACAAGCTTTGTAGTGCTTGTCAAGCCGGGAAGCAAGTTGCTTCACACCACCCAATGAAGACAATGGTGTCAACCTCCAAGCCACTTGAGCTACTTCACATGGACCTCTTCGGACCGTCCACATATCAAAGTCTTGGCGGTAACCTCTATTGTCTTGTTATAGTTGATGACTACTCTCGCTATGCTTGGACTTTGTTTCTAGGTGACAAGAGTGAAACTCCAGAAGTGTTCAAGACCTTTGCTAACCGCACTCAAAGGGAATTTCAACTTCCCATCATCAAGGTCCGGAGTGACAACGACACCGAATTCAAGAACTACAACATTGGGGAGTGGTGTGACCGTGAAGGCGTGAAGCATGAGTTTTCGGCCACATACACTCCTCAACAAAATGGTGTTGTTGAAAGAAAGAACAAGACTCTCATCACTCTTGCGCGAGCAATGCTTGATGACTATGGCACATCGGAGAAGTTTTGGGCCGAAGCAATCAACACGGCGTGCCATGCTGCAAATAGGGTCTACCTACATCGACTACTTCAAAAGACCCTGTACGAACTTCTCATTGGGAGAAAGCCCAACATCTCCTACTTTCGAGTCTTTGGGTGCAAGTGCTACATCTACCGCAAGAAAAGGCTCGGTAAGTTTGAAAGAAGATGTGATGTTGGTATATTTCTTGGTTATGCATCAAACTCAAAAGCATATCGAGTATTCAACCAAACCTCCAGTTTAGTTGAGGAAAGTTGTGATGTTGAGTTTGATGAAACTAATGGCTCCCAATAGGAGAGTGTTGGTCATGATGAAATAGATGATGAGCCCTTACGAGAGGCTATGAAGAACATGACCATTGGAGACATCAAGCCTAAAGTTGAGGAGATCCATGATCAAGGGGGAGCTTCAAGTTCCGACATCAACACTTCCATGGCGCCTCAAGTTGACGAAGAAGAAAAGGATGATCCATTGCCGACTCAAGACTCACAAGCCACACAATATCAAGAAGAAGAAGAAGTCCATGATCAAGTCCAACCACAAGAAGAGCAACACGCTTCACCACTGCCAAGTGCTTCACAACCACTTATGAGGCATGGACGCATCTCCAAGGCGCATCCGATGGACCAAATTATCGGAAGTCCGTCAAGGGGAGTAAGTACACGTTCTCGCCATTTCGCTTAGTTTTGTGAGCACTTCTCGTTTGTTTCATGTGTAGAACCCACTCACATTGAGGAAGCACTCCAAGATCCAAATTGGGTGATGGCCATGCAAGAAGAACTTAACAACTTCATCCGCAATGAAGTTTGGGTGTTGGAGGAGCGACCCAAGGACAAGAACATCATCGGAACAAAGTGGGTGTACCGCAACAAACAAGACGAGAACGGCGTTGTGGTCCGCAACAAGGCAAGACTTGTGGCCAAGGGGTTCTCGCAAGTTGAAGGACTAGACTTTGGAGAGACATTTGCTCCGGTCGCCCGGTTAGAAGCCATTCGTATACTTCTTGCCTTTGCACCACATCATAACATAAAGCTTTATCAAATGGATGTGAAAAGTGCATTTCTTAATGGTTATACTAATGAGCTTGTCTATGTTGAACAACCTCCTAGGTTTGAAGATCCGAGGAATCCTAATCATGTGTATAGGTTGCACAATGCGCTCTACGGGCTCAAGCAAGCACCTAGGGCATGGTATGAACGACTACGGGATTTCTTGATCATGCAAGGATTCAAGATCAAGAGGATGGACACTACACTCTTCACCAAAGATATCAACGGAGAATTATTTATTTGTCAAATTTATGTTGATGATATTATTTTTGGTTCAACTAACGAAGCTCTTAGCCATGATTTTGGCAAAATGATGTCTAGGGAATTCGAGATGTCGATGATTGGAGAGCTCAACTTCTTCCTTGGATTCAAAATCAAGCAACTTCAAGAGGGAATCTTCGTCTATCAAGAGAAGTATACCAAGGAGCTCTTGAAGAAATTTGAGATGGGAGATTGTAGCTCAAGAAGCACTCCAATGGCAACAAATTGTCATCTCGACACGGATAAGGACGGTAAACCTATTGATCAATCTAACTACCGTTCTATGATTGGTTCATTGCTTTATCTTACCGCATCTAGGCCTGATATCATGTTTAGTGTATGCTTGTGTGCTCGCTTTCAAGCGGCACCTAAAGAATCGCATCGGAAGGCGGTCTTTAGGATACTTAGGTATCTTAAGCATACCCCTAGTGTGGGCTTGTGGTACCCTAAAGGTGCAAAATTCCATCTCTTGGGATACTCGGATTCGGACTTTGCCGGATGCCGCGTGGATCGCAAGAGTACCTCCGTTGGGTGCCACTTGCTTGGGCGTTCCCTAGTATCTTGGTCTAGCAAGAAGCAAAATTCCGTCGCCTTGTCCACGGCGGAAGCAGAATATATCGCGACCGGTGCATGTTGTGCCCAAATTCTTTATATGAAGCAAACCCTTTTGGACTTTGGTATTAAACTTGGTTGTGTGCCTCTCCTTTGTGACAATGAAAGTGCGGTTAAGATAGATAAAAACCCCGTTCAACACTCCCACACTAAGCACATTGATATTCGCCATCATTTCTTGAGGGACCATGAAGCTAAGGGAGACATCTCATTGCGAGGTGTTAGGTCCAAAGAACAATTGGTGGATATCTTCACCAAACCACTTGATGAGAAAACTTTTTCTAGGCTAAGAAGTGAGTTAAATGTGCTAGATGCATCGAACGTCATGTAAGTTTCTATAATCATGTAAGAATGCATCTCATATAGATCTTGTCTAACTTTCAAAGGATAGGGGTGAGCAAGGGTTAGCTTGGGATGGAGGTTCTTTTGGGTTTACCCAAGGCTTGGAGAGTGGCTCTCCCTGAAGAAGCCTTTGAAAGGTTCAAATTTGACAAGATAGATCTATTTTATGCCTTGCATGATGCTTGCCATATAGACTTGCACTCATATTTAAACTTCTTGCATTATAAATTGTTTGGCATTGCATACGGTAGATTGTCACAAAGGGGAACCCACCTCATGAGAAAGAGACTTGTTTGAAATGCAATATCTCAACTCATATGATGTGGAAAGAACAAAATGTTAGGTGCGTTAATGCCTAAAGGAACATGCTTTAAAGAGATAGAAGTCTTCATCTTCTAGCTCACAAAGCATGAGCCTTACATTTTATTTGGATAATTTCCTCCCTTTTTCTTCGGTGTTCTATTTGCTTTAAGGCTTAGCCAAGTTATTGGCAATTAGTATTTTTGAGGGGTAAGGGGTTGCCCAAAAAGTCCTGGGACATGTGTTTCTCATTGTTTGTTTGTTTGGTCAAAGGACATATATGGGATGTTGATGTTTTATAGTCATCGGATTATCTGATGCTTAGGGCAGACCATCATCGGATCAGTTGGTGTTCAAATACCAAGAGTCAGTTCAGTCAGTGTGACAAATCAACCGACGAGTTCATTCTGAGAAACATCGGTCCATCCGATGTTCACATTTCTGGAACTGTGCCGAATTCCACCGATGCAAATCCCTTCCACGTCGGACCATCCGGTGTCAACGGTACCTTTTTGAATACCCTTACTATGCCATTCGACCGATGCTCCTATATTTTAATGTCGGTTCATCCGGTGTTAAATTTTAAGCTTGGGTTTGGGACCCACTTTTTAAACGCCGCTCCGCCTCCTCACTTTATCTCTCCCCGACCCCGACGCCTTCGCCCGACGCCTCCCCTGCCTCACGCCGCCGCTGCCCTCTAGTCGCCGCCCTCCGGCCACCGCCGCCTCCGGCCGCCGTCGCCTCCGGCCGCCGCCGCACCACCGCAGCAATGCCGCCGCCGCCGCTCCCCTCTAGCGCTGCCGCCGCTGCCCTCTTCACCACCGCAGCTGCTCCACCCAGTGCCACCGATGCCGCCTCTGCTCCACCCCATGCACCACCGCCGCCCCAAGCACAGCCACACGCCACCCTCTGCGCCGTCGTGGTGCCTCCCTCTACGGTCGCCGTCTCTTCGCCGCTAGGGTTCCCGGCCGTGACCGTGCGCCCGACACAACTTCATTCTCGCGCATCGTCTCATCGCAATGGCTCGTGACAAGAAGGGAAAGGGCAAGGCCATTGTGGAGCCGGCCGCAAAGAAGCAAAAGCTATCAAAGGAGGAAAAGAAGGCTTTGATGGCCGCTCGCGTCGCCGAGGAGTGAGAGCGTGGCCAAGGAGGATCATTGAGAATCCGCGAGGCTCGTCCGAGGCAGCCTCCCGCGCTAGATGAGTCCGAGGAAGAAGAAGAGCCGGAAGTGCCGCTTGTTCGCCGGCGCTCAGCCAGGACCCGTGGGGGTCATTCCGCGGCAGTACCACGTTTGAGACCCTCAGCTGCCGATCTTCGAGAGGACAGGGCGGCCCAGAGAGCCGTCTATGAGATGGACACCAACATTCGTGTTGTTGAAGGTGTCTGGCTGACGGATTACAGAAAGATGAAGGCTAAGCAGCTCAGGAAGCTCAAATGGAACATTCTACTTGAGGAGTGGTTCCCTCGTCCCAGAGAGTCACTTGTGGATAGCTGGTTTTGGACCTTAACTCAGGCGTCGTTGTACGAGACGTACAGACGTCGAGGCCATAAGCTCTTCCAGCACAACTTTCTGGACTGGGATCAGCTTGCACTGGCAGCCGAGACAGAGATACACCCCTACTTTGAGAGATAGAGGGCTAGTGGAGCTGATGTCCTACGAGAGGAGTGCCTACGTGGAGGACTGGGTCCGTGTATTCTACGCTACCCTATACGTCTCTGAGGGCCGCAGATCTATAGACTTCATGTTCATGGGCCAGCACCATCACTTGACGAGAAAGACTTTGGCACGGCTGCTAGGAGTGGATATCCACGACACTTGCTTGCACAAGAGAGTGTATGGACAGGCAGACCCGCCGAGGAGGCCGCTCACTAGAGGAGTGGCACCACCACTGGAGGAGATACGCGCTCTGTTTGCACCGTCTTTCTCTCCAGACCAGCCGAGGGTACCGGCACTGCTGACTCCAGCTGCGCGCACAGTGCACCTTGCCTTGCGCCGCACACTTTTGCCGAGGTCCGGATACCTAGAGGGGTTCACCAGCCTGCAGTACACCCTCCTGTTCTACATCATGAACGGGATGGAGTTCGATATTGTGGACATCCTCATATGTGAGATGGAGGACGTTATCACTGATGGAGTTGGCATGATGAGGTAGCTTGTGTTTGGACACTGGATCAACTACTTGCTCTACATGGTTTCTCCTAAGGGGTCCACCGTGCGTGACAGTCTCACTGACAAGAGTGTCACACGGTTCAGCCACTACCGTGCTCCAGCTCCTGGAGACCGCTGCCTTGGCCGTCCAGTCGAGCGTCAGGTCCGTGCTCGGCTATCCGAGGAGGATTGGTCAGATCTGGAGAAGGAAGATGAGAGACTGGCACATGCAGAGGCTCAGGGTGAGGACCTTCAGCATATATGGTCCGAGAGCGACACAGATGACAGCGTTGAGGAGTACTTCCCACCTCCTCCCTCACCTAGGCAGCACGACGCGAAGGCTGGAGGCTCGACTGTGCCACCCCCTACTCCACCTCCTGTCTCAGAGGCACAGGTCTCTCAGTCATCCGAGCTTACTTCACTCCTACATCAGATGGTTGAGCAGCAGCGCCTGGACTGGCTTGCAGCTGAGCAGGCCCGAGCTGAGCAGGCAGCACGTCTTTTGGAGCTCCAGCAGCAGCAGCAGCAGGAGATGCAGCGCCAGATCGCCCGTGAGAGGCGAGAGGACATAGACAGGCTGACTGGACTGATAGATCAGATGCACCAGCGCTCCCTCGACCAGCAGCAGCAGACGCAGTAGTCGATGATGGGCATCCTGGGGTTGATCACCAACCTCTACACCTAGACCGGGATTGCCCTGCCATCCTGTCCGTGCTTCAGCTGTAGCTCCAGTGCCGACCACGCCGATCCCGACGATCAGCATGTCTCCACTGCTTGCTCTAGGCGCACCGATCCACTCTCTGCTGCCGGCTACAACGTTGTTCCAGCAGACGCCAGCATCCGTTGTCAGTGCCCCGTTGCCAGCAGCTCCGACTTAGCAGGTACCGACAGCGGCTCCTACGGCTCCTACAGCTCCCTCCACCTCTACTCCAGCCTCAGCCGCAGCAGCAGGCAGCAGCTCCGACGACAGCACCCCCGATGGTGACCAGTTCGTCATCGCTCCTAGCACTCAGGTGATGAGGACATCACAACAACAGAGACGCGCATTGAACTGCAAGGACCAATCACAAGAGCACAGGCACGGTTATTAAATCAGCAGGTGAATTCGTTCTTAACTTCTTTTGCATGTGAGTTTGAGAATAGATTGCTATGTGATGATTTAATTGTTATTAGGAATAATGGAAAAGATCAACAAGTGAAGGAAGGAGGCCTTAGGAGCGTGGAGAACCACCTGGGACGTCCACAAGTAGATGGAAACAGTTTACAACTCGGACTCGAGTTCAACTCGGAGTCCAGGAGCAGTCCACCTTAAAATAGACGCCCAGGAGGCATACGGACTCCGTTTTTGACGTTCTACATATGCACGGAAAGAGGAGAAGATAAACTTTCCAATGGTTCTGGTCCCACCTCAAAATTCCTCCGAAATCATTGGGAATCGTCGAAAAAAGTCGAGTCCAGATTTCTGTCTGGTGCTGCGCCACCGAATCGGGCCTTTGGGCCTTGTATCCCGTAAGAGTCCATTAGGGACGCGTCTAATCGTGTTTTGGTCGAACCCTAGCCTATAAATACTGCAGCCGCCGGTCATATTCGGTGGGTTTTGCTTAGATCAATAAAATTGCCGTTCTACGGTTTGTGAGACCCCAATTTCGCGATTTCCGATCGTGTCTTCTACGTTCTTGCTCGTGTTCTCGATTGCACTTTCAGGGATTAGCCTTCTTGGCGAGGTCAAGCGTGTGCAGCACGGTTGATAACCAACGGAGCCGTGGTGTAGTGATTGCAGGGGTACTCGAACCGCTCGAGTGTCGCGGATCATCAACGTCGAGTTGTCCACCCCAATCGACATACCTTTCGGAAGATCGGGCCTAAACCTACTCATCAATTGGTATCAGATTTCCAGGTTGCCCGTGAGGTATCTTTGTTCTCCTTCCTTCCATTAGATCGATTTTCTTTCGTACCTAGAGTCCATAAAAAAGCCACAAAAAAAATTAGATCATTTTTACCGCTTCCCAAACTATAGTGCCTGCAGTTTTGTTTTTCAGTTTGCATTGTTGAGTTTGCATTCGTGTGGTTGAGTCTTGTTGCTGGTTTATCTTTGTGTTTTTTGGTCCTAGTTATCGTGTTTCGTCCTTGTTTTCTTGCTATTCGACACCTATTCCACAATCCCTAAATAACAAACCGATCCGCCACGTTCATCGGTTTGCCCTAGCTAGCCGCCTTGCGTGAACTCCCGCATCGCCAGCCCTAGATTAGGTGACAAATCTTTGTGCCATTCATCCTTGAATCATCACACACCACCCCATTAGTTTCTGTACAAATTCCCGATCGTTTTCGTATCCGTTTGCGAGTTCTGTTCTCAAACCGAGTTGGAATCAACATCCAAAAAAACGTAACTCGGACAGCCTACCTTAAAACGGCCATAACTTTCGCATACGAACTCGAAATCGGGCGAATTTTTTTTTCAAATTCATCTACGCAAAATTTCACATCCGATTTTCCACGGCATAGCCGCGTTCGGCGAAATTAGATTGCCCAGATTCCCCTCGGAAGATAGGCTATCCGGCCTCCGAAGTTTCAGCACGAATTTTAAAGAACCTTCTTGATTTTCTATAGGCCGCATATTACATCCAATTGAGCTGCAAATTTGTGTGCTTCCTATATTTTTGCTACTGAGTAAAGAAAAAATATCAAAAAAATATTACAAAAAAGAAAAAAAAAATAGTGAAGAGCACGCATATTAAAGCAATTGGCCTATACCACTTGGTGCTGTTTGTTTGGTTATATTATTCTGTCTTTCTTTTGCCTTGATACTTCCTTGTGTTGTGCTAGGCTCTAGGGCACTCAGTTGACCAGCAACAGTTTCCTACATTGAATACTTATTCAACTTTGTTTAGCTGTTAACGATTTTCTGCTTATTAGCCACCATATTGTACCATCCAAGCTCCACCTTTCTCTTGAGCATAACAGGTACCTTTGCAATCACCCCAAGCTTCATTGGTTCATCTCACCGTCCACACCACCTGCTGTGTCGGTAAGAACACTTGTAAGAGCGTGATAAGACGCTTGAGCGAGAGAGATTGTTTTCTTCCACTTTCCACATTGTCACTGTAGTTGATAGGGATAACATTTTTTTTGTTGTCTTTTGTTTCCTACTAACAATGGAAGGAGAAGAAAATAATGACGAATGTGTTCAACATGTTGAGTTACGTGATATGTTCGCCAAATACAACGCATCAACGGAGGAGTCATTGGCGAACTTGACTCGCAAACTGGATGACCTTGCTCTTCGGATGAATACTTTTGAGGCTCGGTTGCCTCTTGCTGGAAGACAAGAAGACAATGCTTATGATGAACTGGAAGATCACAGTAATCAGCCAAGACTGCCACTTTATCGTCGAGGTATGGGAGGTAATAATCATAACAATTATAACCGCCCTCCTGATGATCCTTTTGCTAAAGTGAAATTTACTATACCCTCTTTTTCTGGTGCTTATGATGCTGAGGCTTATCTTGATTGGGAGATGACAGTAGAGCAAAAATTTAATTCCCATCTTATTCCTGAACAACATAGAGTTCGTCAAGCCACTAGTGAGTTTAAGGACTTTGCTATCATATGGTGGAATGAACTTGTTAAAACTAGAACTGATCCTCCAACATGGGATAGATTAAAGGAAGCTATGCGTGTTCGATTTGTTCCTCCATCTTTTCAGCGGGACCTTCGCAAAAAATTGCAGCGTTTAGACCAAGGTAACATGTCCGTAGAGGAGTATTGACAAGAGTTACAAAAGGGTATGCTGCGTTGTGGGGTAGTAGAGGACATGGATGATAAAATAGCTCGTTTTTATGGGGGGTTGAGGCGTGAAATTCAGGAAATTGTTGATTACAAAGAATATGATACTGTTAACAGATTGTTTCAGCTTGCTATGTTGGCAGAAAAAGAATTGCAGGGCCGACAACAACAGCAACAACGCACGAGGAGCAACTTCACGCCGCGTGCAGCAACTACACCATCCAAAACAGCACCATCTTCGGCCCGCCGTGCAGCGACTACACCACCCAATGGCGGCCAACGAACTATACCTGCTGCTCCACCTTCTCGCGTGCCGGAAGGCAGCAAGGCGACATCATTCAAGCCTTCATCGTCTACTCCTTCTACGGGTTGTACTTCCGACATTAAGTGTCACCACTGCCAGGGACTTGTTCATATGATGAGAGATTGCCCGAGCAAACGAGCATACATAGCACGCGACGATGGCGGGTATGATAGTACTTCGGATGTTGAAGATGAATATTCTCTTGCTACTGACTTTACAGATCCAAATGACGAACACACCGAAGAAGAGGTACTTGGTACAGCGGCGACGGAGAACTATAGGAGCATCATTGTGCAGCGTGCCTTGAGCTCCAAAGTGGAGACCGACGACAAGCTACAACGACACAACCTCTTCCACATGTTTCTCGTCGTCAAGGACTGCCGTGTACACACTATAATTGATGGAGGTAGCTGCAATAACTTGGTAAACACGGACGTCGTCAAGAAACTCGGTTTAACAACAAGAGCACACCCTCATCCGTACCACATTCAATGGTTCAACAACAGCGGTAAGGTTCGGGTAACACAAACAGCGAGAATCCATTTTTCAATTGGTTCATACCATGATTTTGCTGATTTTGATGTTGTTCCTATGGATGCTTGTTCTCTTTTATTGGGTCGTCCTTGGGAATTTGATACAGATGCTATTCATCATGGTAGAACCAATAAATATACTCTCATGCATAAGGGAAAGAAAATCACTTTGCTCCCCATGACTCCTGCTGAAATTGTGCATTTTGAGAAGAGTAAAATTCGTGAGGGCAAAGCAACTAAATTAGAATCTGAAAACAGCAAGTTATTAAGTTAAAATCACCATCATTGCTCGCAACTAAATCTGAACTTGCTGATTTATTCGATGCTAAGGGGATGTGCTATGCTTTAGTTTGCAAAGAAGCCATGTTTTCACTTCATGAATTGTCTATTGCATTGCCCCCTGCTGTTGCTAACCTTTTGCAGGAGTTTGAGGATGTGTTTCCCTCTGAGATACCCCCTGGTTTACCACCGATGAGAGGCATTGAACACAAGATCGATTTGATTCCAGGAGCAAGTTTGCCAAATCGTGTAGCATACAGGGCGAATCCACAAGAAACTAAGGAAATTCAGCGACAAGTCCAAGATCTTTTGGACCGCGGGTACATTCGTGAAAGCCTTAGCCCTTGTTCTGTTCCTGTTCTTTTGGTTCCTAAGAAAGATGGTAGTTGGCGCATGTGTGTTGATTGTCGAGCGATTAATAACATCACCATTCGATATCGTTATCCTATTCCTCGATTAGATGACATGCTTGATGAATTGAGTGGTGCTATCATCTTCACAAAAATTGACTTGCGTAGTGGTTACCACCAAATTAGAATGGCACTAGGAGATGAATGGAAAACTGCATTTAAAACCAAGTTTGGACTTTATGAGTGGTTAGTCATGCCTTTTGGTTTAACTAATGCACCCAGCACCTTTATGCGATTAATGAACGAGGTTTTACGTGCTTTCATTGGACAATTTGTGGTGGTTTACTTCGATGATATCCTCATTTACAGCAAGTCATATGATGAACATCTTGATCATTTACGTGCTGTTTTTACTGTTTTGAGAGATGCACGTTTGTTTGGTAACCTCGAAAAGTGCGTTTTTTGCACCAATCGAGTCTCGTTTCTTGGCTATGTTGTTTCCTCGCAGGGAATTGAGATGGATGAGGCAAAAATTGAAGCAATCACCAGCTGGCCAGCCCCAACTACCGTCACACAGGTTCGTAGTTTTCTTGGTCTTGCAGGATTTTATCGGCGCTTTGTGCGGGATTTCAGCACCATTGCATCACCTCTACATGAGCTAACGAAGAAGGGAGTTCCATTTTGATGGGGCGAACAGCAGCAACAAGCTTTTGATGCTCTCAAATCGAAGCTTACACAAGCACCATTACTACAACTTCTTGATTTTGACAAGACCTTTGAGCTAGAATGCGATGCAAGCAGTATTGGTATTGGAGGCGTTCTCATACAAGGAGGTAAACCCGTTGCTTTCTTTAGTGAAAAACTTCATGGTCCTTCTCTGAATTACTCCACTTATGATAAGGAATTGTATGCCTTAGTCCGTGTATTACAAACATGGCAACATTATCTTTGGTCTAAGGAGTTTGTCATACATTCCGATCATGAATCATTGAAGTATCTTAAGTGTCAAACCAATCTGAATAAACGACATGCTAAATGGATTGAGTTCATAGAGTTGTTTACATACATCATTAAGCGTAAGAAAGGGAAGGAAAATATCATTGCCGATGCATTATCAAGGCGTTATACCATGCTGTCCCAACTTGATCATAAAATCTTTGGTTTGGAAACAATTAAAGCATTATATCCTACTGATTTGGACTTCAAAGTTGCTTTTGAAAATTGTAGAGAAGGAAGAACTTGGAATAAATATGTGCTGCGAGAGGGTCTCCTCTATCGTGCTAACAAGCTATGCGTTCCAGCTAGCTCCGTTCGTCTATTGCTTTTGCAGGAAGCACATGGAGGAGGTTTGATGGGACATTTTGGAGTGAAGAAAACTGAAGACGTGCTGTCCACACACTTCTTTTGGCCAAAGATGAGGCGTGATGTCGAGCGCTACGTGTCACGATGCACTACTTGCAACAAAGCTAAGTCTCGTCTTAACCCACATGGTCTTTATATGCCTCTTCCTGTTCCTAGTGTACCTTGGGAGGATATTTCTATGGACTTTGTTTTGGGATTGCCTAGGACTAAGAGGGGGAGGGATAGTATTTTTGTAGTTGTTGATCATTTTTCCAAAATGGCACACTTTATACCTTGTCATAAGAATGATAATGCCTCACACATTGCTGATTTATTTATGACGGAAATTGTTCGTTTACATGGTGTGCCAAATACCATTGTTTCTGATCGTGATGCAAAATTTTTAAGTCATTTTTGGAGAACTTTGTGGTATAAATTGGGAACCAAGTTGCTGTTTTCAACTACATGTCACCCACAAACAGATGGATAGACCGAGGTAGTTAATCGTACTTTATCCACTATGTTACGGGCTGTCTTGAAAACAAATTTGAAGTTGTGGGAGGAGTGTTTACCACATATAGAATTTGCTTACAACAGATCCGTTCACTCCACGACAAAGGTAAGTCCATTCCAGGTAGTGTATGGTTTCAATCCCCGTGCTCCTATTGATTTACTACCTTTGCCTCCTTCTGAAACTATAAATTTGGATGCTACACAACGATCTGAATTTATTCTTAAGATGCATGAAACTACAAAGAAAAATATTGAAATGATGAATGAGAAGTATAGGATTGCAGGTAGTAAAGGTAGAAAAGAAGTAAAACTTGAACCGGGCGATTTGGTGTGGTTACATTTGAGAAAAGAGCGATTTCCCGACTTGAGAAAATCTAAACTTATACCACGAGCTGCTGGTCCTTTTAAGATCGTTGAAAAGATTAATGATAATGCATATAAGCTTGAATTGCCTCCCGATTTTGGGGTTAGTCCTACATTTAACATTTCAGATTTGCAACCGTACTTGGGAGAAGAAGATGAACTTGAGTCGAGGACGACTCCAATTCAAGAGGGGGAGGATGATGAGGACATCACAACAGCAGAGACGCGCATTGAACTGCAAGGACCAATCACAAGAGCACAGGCACGGTTATTAAATCAGCAGGTGAATTCGTTCTTAACTTCTTTTGCATGTGAGTTTGAGAATAGATTGCTATGTGATGATTTAATTGTTATTAGGAATAATGGAAAAGATCAACAAGTGAAGGAAGGAGGCCTTGGGAGCGTGGAGAACCACCTGGGACGTCCACAAGTAGATGGAAACAGTTTACAACTCGGACTCGAGTTCAACTCGGAGTCCAGGAGCAGTCCACCTTAAAATAGACGCCCAGGAGGCATACGGACTCCGTTTTTGACGTTCTACATATGCACGGAAAGAGGAGAAGATAAAATTTTCAATGGTTCTGGTCCCACCTCAAAATTCCTCCGGAGTCATTGGGAATCGTCGAAACAAGTCGAGTCCAGATTTCTGTCCGGTGCTGCGCCACCAAATCGGGCCTTTGGGCCTTGTATCCCGTAAGAGTCCATTAGGGACGCGTCTAATCGTGTTTTGGTCGAACCCTAGCCTATAAATACTACAGCCGCCGGTCATATTCGGTGGGTTTTGCTTAGATCAATAAAATTGCCGTTCTACGGTTTGTGAGACCCCAATTTCGCGATTTCCGATCGTGTCTTCTACGTTCTTGCTCGTGTTCTCGATTGCACTTGCAGGGATTAGCCTTCTTGGCGAGGTCAAGCGTGTGCAGCACGGTTTATAACCAACGGAGCCGTGGTGTAGTGATTGCAGGGGTACTCGAACCGCTCGAGTGCCGCGGATCATCAACGTCGAGTTCTCCACCCCAATCGACATACCTTTCGGAAGATCGGGCCTAAACCTACTCATCATCAGGGTTCTTAGGCACTCGGATTCCTTTTTGGTGTCTTGATGCCGAAGGGGGAGAAGAGTTAGAGGAGAGTTAGGGGGATGATAGCTCAGTCTCAAGGGGAGTCCTAGCTGTAGGGGGAGTCAGAGTCTCTATTCTATATCTTATGTAATTTGGTGTTTTTTTGCTACTCATTTGCTATTCATTGAGTACTCATGTGCCACTTATTCTCTTGAGTCATTGATCGATTGAGCTTTTGCGTTATTAATCTCTTTTGAGTCTTCAAGTTTAATATGCCATGTCTTGTACTCATTGCATATCTTCTTGAGTATCGTACTATCAAATTCATTACTATTATGCTTCACTTGTTGTGTTGTCATCAATCACCAAAAAGGGGGAGATTGAAAGCATCTAGGCCCCCATGAGGTACGGTTTCGGTGATTAATGACAACCATTGGATTTTACTAATAAATTTGTGGATACAAGGTCTCCCATATCACTCAATCAAATGAAATCTATATGAATATGAACATCAACTACTGATCATTGGAGACTCCTAAACAATCATTTTATGAGATCAATCAATGTTATGAAGACTAGAAGTAAAAGCTCATATGTCAAAGTTATTCAACCATAATTGACAACACTCAATGCTTGACAATCATCAGAAGAATATTTCCATCAAATATCTAAGAGGTCAATCGAGCAAAATACAAAAGAATCACTTAGAACAACTCGAAGCAAACAAAATCAACTCACCGGATCAACCGATGTTTCCAGAGAACAACACATCGGTCGAGTTGGTTCAGCAGAAGAAGAAGACCTCAGAACCAAGTACTCACCGGATCATCCGATGTCAAAGGACAATGTTACATCGGTCCATCAGTACAGTAAGCAATATCCTTGGACCAAGTGTAGCACCGTATCATCTGATGTACAACCTTAAACACATCGGTCAATCACTCCAGTAAGCATCAAGTTTGAACCAATTCTGGAGGAAGTGCCACCGGATCATCCAATGAGAAGACAAGTGCAACATCGGTCTAACAACAGTCATATCTGACACAATGACATCAGCTAATTTGGATTTGACCGATGATAACTGAAGGGGGGACATCGGATCATCTGGTGTTCGCAGAACAGTGATGTCAGCCTACTTTTCCAACGGCTATTTTGTGGAGGCTGGCTATTTATACCCCTTCAACCTGTCTATTCGACAAGACTTGAAGCCCAGACTTACTCTACACCTTACCAAACATTCAAGGCATTGAGCTACCACTTCCATATCATTTTCACCACTTGTACACCAAGAGATAGGCTAGAACTAACTAGAGATAGTGTTTGGGTGCCTCCATTCTTAGTGATTGGAATCTCTAGTGTAGTGAGAGCTGTAAGGGAGTGTCCCTTGGTGGTTGTATTTGTGAGAACCTTCCGGAGCTTGCCAAGACGGTTGTGGAAGCCCGGAAGATCCAAGTTGTACAAGGCTTGAGCTCCACCTTGCCGAGGTTGGCAAACGGAGAAGAATAGTGAAGATCCCTAGTCTCGGTGACTTGGGTGTGGCTATACCCTTTGGTGGGTGCCACAACGTGGACGTAGGAAGATCTTGACGATCTTGCTGAACCACGGGATAAATCCTCGTGTCTCCTCGGGAGTTTGCATTCTCTTCCTCTCCCTTACACTTATGCATTTCATACATCGCAAAGTTACTATTCACTTGAATGCATAGGTTGTTTGTTTAGAGAATTGGACTTTTAGTAATTAAGTTTTATTGCCTTGATTTTTGAAAAGAAGTCCAATTCACCCCCCCTCTTGGGCATTCGACCCTTACAGTTTCAGCATGACAAAAGTGATATATATCAGAGAGAATCAAGTCACAAAGATGACACAACAAGAATCACTCAAATCCGTCGAGAGAAACTCAAGTTACGATTGAAAAATCGAACAAAGGTCAATCTGTCCTACCCGAGAAAAACAGTTCTGGAACGCTGCAAAGAAACTCGTGTATATTAGAAACCACAAATCCAATGATTGTGAAATTTTGATAGATGATATAAAACTAAGTTGTGAAGACAACCCAATAAGAATCACTTCAATTGGATCTGTAAAACTCGAGTTATGATAAAATCACCAAAGAAAGGTAGTGCTGTGCAGAAAACTCAACGAGAAAAACTTGTCTAAAACAAGTCTGACGAACAAGACACAAAAGTTCCTTTAAACTACAATATTTATTCAATAGAACAGAAGCAGAACAACCCCAAAGTCATCTACCACGATCTTTGGCCTCCCTTGCTTATATAACCATCCCTTAGGCCAACCCAATCTCAACTAGGACGCTAATCCTACTCAAATCACGAATCGAAACTTTCCATAACTGCTCAGGACTCTTCTCTACGCAGATAGAAGCAATCTTAAAACTTCCAAACACCTTAAGAACGTATCCCACATTCCTAAAACAACTCAAATTCATTACCCACATGAAATCCTATCATAACCAACTCAAATCATTCCATATTTGAGTCAAACACTCAGTCGCAGCTTGAGTCAATAACCTAGTCGGTTGGACCTATACGACCAATTTTTTACGTCCACATCTCTTCATCACGCCTCAGAACCATGTAGCCACGTCCATGCACTCCTTGCATACGTGCAAACATCTTCCAACTATGTCTACAATACCTTCATATGCATTGTTCTTGATTCAAACATGGTGTGCAACCTCCCGATCAACTCAACCACAATTCCTCCCGAACTTGGTTGTTGAACCTCATCTTCTCCCTAAGACTAGTTCAATGGATCCCGTACCAGCCATGCCTTGAACTCAAGCAACACCTGCACATGAATAAACAACCAATACTTTCGAGCACAAGTCCTCGACTTGACTCTCGTTAGTTTCGAAACTACAACATCTTACGTGAGCACCTCACATAAGCATGTTGCAAACCATAGCAAAATGATATCATTCTTAACCACCAAAACACACCAAAAACTTAGTAAAAGAATACTAAGCAACCTTTTCATAAGTGTAAAGCAGGTTCGAAACAATGCAAGTTAAAAGGAGAACCACTGCGATCAAGCTCCAAACCTTGCCAAAGTTAACCGGAGCTTGAGCCGGAGCTTATCAAATCTAGTACAACCTAACGCTGGAGCTTACCAAAGCTAGTACAACCTAGCGCCGTAGCTTACCAAAGCTAGTCAGAACTAGTCAACTCAAAAGCTGGAGCTAGAAAAACATGTCGGAGCTAACCAACATAAGTTGGACCTAACAAAACATATCGGAGCTTAACAAAGACATGCCGGAGCTATCAAAGGCATGCCAGAGCTAAAGACAAAGCTCACCGGAGCTTCCCAAAAACATGTCGAACCTTGACAAAGCAAGTCAGACCAATTGTCGGACCTTGTAGAAGCTCAGAGCTAGAGTCGGACTTTGCTAAAAAGGGTGTTTTGGCAGAATTTTAGAACTTATATCATCAAAGCTAATGTACTCAGTACAAGCCAATGTATTCAGCACAAATAGGTCTCACACTACCCTATGGCAGTTATCAAGTGATCACATATTTAATATGGTTTATAACAAGATGAATCTTTAAAACAGTCGGGTCCTCCATGACCGACGTCCATGAGTGGGCCCGTCCGCTATGCATCCGCGTCGCCCACTTCTCTTTCTTCATCTCTCTCCCACGATTGCATCCTTATCTCTCTCCCTCTTTCTTTATTTCTTTATATCCTCCGGCCTCCACAATCCTCCAGATCTGGCACAGCGGCCTCCGGCCTCACACGAATCCTCTAGAGCCTCCAACCGCTCTCCACAAATACCCTAGCACGGCGACCAATCTCTGGTGACCACTACGACATAGGCTTTGGCGGCTCCCCGTGGCCTCCCAGTGTGGCTTCCTCGGCTCCTGACACGGCCTTCCCAAGATCCCGGTGTGGGCTCCAACAGGTGCGGTCTTCCTCGGGCTCCCGTCGCGACCTCCCGACGCGGCCTCCCACCAACACGGCCTCCACGGGCTCCTGGCGCTCCCGGCACGGCCTCTCGATGCTCTGGGCGCAGCCTCCCACGGGCGCGTCCTCCCGGCGCTCCTGGCGTGGCCTCCCACGGGTTCCTGGCGCGACCTCCCGGTGTTGCTGCTCCACAAAGCGACTGCTGCCGCCCCGACAGGCTCCCGACGGTGCAGCTCCTTCCAATATCCAAGAACCAAAGTCTTGCCTCTGTTCTTTTAGTTTATTGTGCGGTCTTGATCTTGATTCTATAATCTCACTTGTAATTTCAAGAACTTAAATGATGGATACCGATTCCATTTTTTATAATCTCTATTCTTTTAATTTCAAGAACACGGGCACTTCTTGTAATTGCGCGTTCTTGAACAAGATGGCGTGCGGTCTTCAAGAACATGGAGGACGATGGCACAGTTTTGATGGGTCGAGAAGGCACAGGTGTAAAAAGAATTTTGGCAGGCTTCAAAAGTTAAAGTTGTCGAGTGTAGTTTGAATCCGACAGCTATAGAAAAGTAAAGCTGTCGGGATATGAGCACCGATGTCTATACGAAATAAAGTTGTCTGCTAGGAGAACTGACGACTATATCACTTAAATGCGTTGGGACCGATATTTTTAATGCTTAAAAACGCTGAATAAAGGTCGTTGGCTAAGGTCGTCGGTGCACCAACACCTATATGTTACAAATGTTGGCTACAGTAGGCTACCGACGTTTATATGGTCGACACTCTTTTGCTCATTTTCTTGTAGTGCGAGGCGGCTACGAGGTGTGCTTGGTGACCACACAGTGCACTTGGTGGTGGGGCGAGCGACGGCGGTGACCCTAGGCGTGCGGGCGACAAGGCAGAGGTCGCCGAAGTGGAAGAAGAAGAACGTGAATTTTATTATTTTTAAGTTTTAATTTTTTCATTTATAAAGATTATGATAGTTGTAAAATAGACAATTAAAATAATGTTTTAATTGTATAGAGTATAGAAAAGATTTTATATTTTAATTATTAGATATATCCATTAATTACTAAGATTAGTTGTTAATAACAATAATTAGCTGTTAATTACCAGTTACCTGAAATCTTCATAAATTTCAGACGCATGAAATTTATACGGACCCTTAAAAAAATGTGGAACACCCACCACGCACGTCAATTGATCCACACTAGCGTACAAGCACCAGTTTTATTAAGCGATACACGGCATGCGTTGGATTGTTATAGGTAATTTGTGCTTGTACCCATAAATGCATGTGCATGACACACCAACACATGTAAAGTACGGACGCGTAGGGCATTTCATACTCCGGCCCTAGGGTATCAGGCACAATACACAATGTACCATATGAAATATGATGAATCGATCAGCTGGTGGCGATCTCATCGAGCGACGCGGTGGCTCCGGGGTAGCGCGCCGCCCCGGCCACGGACGACGAGGAGCCGTTGTTGACGATGCTGCAGTTGAGCCTGATCTGGCCCTGTGTCCCCGTGAGCACCTGGATGTTGCCCATCTTCACCATGGCCGCCACGAACCGCTGCTTCCACAGCGTCTCGTTGCCGGCGAAGCTGTTGACGGACGCGTCGAGCGTGGCGTTCACGCGCAGCTGGTTGTCGGAGAAGAAGAGGCCCAGGTTCAGCGGCAGCAGCTTGTAGTAGTTGTTGTCCAGCACTGCCGGCGTGCTCGGGTCCAACGCCGTCGTCGTCTGCGTCGACGAGTTGGCGTTTGACGGGCACAGCGCGCGCAGCAGCGTCGCGTACGCCGAGCTCAGCCCCGAGTCGACCTGCACACGTTGGATTAGATGCTTATTTTATTAATGGATTTTTTCGAGACAAAAAAACTAAGGAGCTATCTAGATTTCAGGTGTTTGAAATTTGAGAAAATTTCTAGCGCCGAGTAATTAGTAGCTAATTACAGTCATTAACCACTAAGCTTTGCAATTAATCATTAACCCTTAATTTTATAAATTAATCAATCACAAAATTATTTATATTATTAGTTTACAATTAACATAATCCTTACAATTACAGATTAATAATTAAAAAAATAATAAAATTAATCATATTTCACTCTCTGGTCTGTGCTGAGCGCCTGCACCGTCGCCTGATATGTGCGGTGGCCTCAAGCACTTGAAAACTAGATTTCCCGAAAAACTAAAGATCCGAGATCGAGAGCATATATGTACCATGGGGGTGGTTCCGTTGTAGATGCGGTTGAGGAATGACGTGCAGAAGGATCGGCCGATGGTGTGGGCGCCGGAGAGCACCACCATCTCCTCGGCGGTGAGCGACTTGTTGGCGAAGCTGGCAACCAGCTGCGCTGCCGTGAACGTCGGCGCGGGGAGGTTGTTGAGGGCGTCGGAGGCGAGGGAGACGTTGCCGTCGCGGCGGCCCGAGGGGACCTGGTACGAGACGTTGCCGGTGAGGTTGATGCTGTCGCGCGCCGCGAAGGCGAGGATGTCGGAGCAGGACACGGTCCGCGCGCAGCTCTGCTCGACGGCGGCCTTGGCGGCGTCGACCACGTTGAACCCGCGGAGGCTCGGGTTGTTGGGCGCCGCGTCGCGTTCCGCCGTGCCGTTCGGGGAGGTCAGCAGCACGGACGCGTCACAACCCTGCAGATCATTCATTATCCAACTACTTGACGTAAAACTTGTTCGACGACTTGCTCAATTTATTTGAATGAATCACATAGGTATAATGAGTTCCTTGATTTTCTAGTAAACCCCGGCCAAGTGCAAATGTAACCATGGGTACGTGAATAGTAAATAGCAGGCGAGAAACAGAGCATATCAATTGGCATCCAAGAGGTACGCGTACCCTGACGAAGCAATCGTGGAAATGGAGCCGGATGAGTCCGGCGGCGATGCCGGAGTCGTTGGCGAAGGCGTTCGCCACCACCTGCCGGACCAGCGACTCGGCGTTGGGGCAGCTGGTGTTGTAGAACCCCACCTGAAGTTGGCCGCGGGCCGCCGCCGGCAGCTGGAGGCACAGCAGCGCCATGGCCGCCGCCGCCACCGCCACCATCACCGCACCATCCGTTTGCTTGCTTGGAAACATGGCGATAATGTCTGTCGCTGACTGGTGACTGGATCTAAGCTATCTACTTCTCTTCCTGGGAGTGTGTTGTGTGGGCTGTAGTAGGCCTGTGGCTAGATGATGCTCACCAGAGGGGACAACATGAGGGAATTATATACAAGGGATATTAGCAGCAGGCACAGTTCTTGAGGCGACGGGAACGTGATGCAAGTGTCTTTGACACAATAATACACATGATCACAAGGCGCACGTTACTGTAGCTTTAACTGTTTAACATATTGTAGCTTTTACTACATATATACTGACACTACTTCATAAAGCATTTTTACACACGTCTTGTTTTTCTATACAGGCGATCAGTTAAAAGTTCCGCCTGTAATGTTCAATATACATGCTATCGATTAATAGCCGCCTGTGATAATCGAATATCACAGCCTGTGATAAATGGTCATTATCACAAACGGATTTCAACGACCGCCTGTGATGTTAATTATCACAGACAGTTTTTAAAGACCGCATGTGGTAATGGACAATACCAGAATAATTCTATGGTACAAATCCTCTGATGTGATACATTTCTACATCAACAATGGCTAACTTTATCATCAATTATAATGTTATCATCAAAAAAGACATTCATCCGATGATAGACTAAATTTAGCATGAAACCAACATAAATGACATATTTCATTAACATAAAATAACATTACAAACAAGAAAAGAAAACAGCACATGGAACAACCTACTACTACTACTCCGCCTCCGCCGGCAACGGAAACAGAAACTTTCTGGTGACCATCTCCACCAAATGTCGGCGGCCTTCCACACCCTAGACACATCATCGATCGTCTCCCGCAATGCATCGAGACGACTGGCCACAAAACTTAACCCGAAGCAATAGTACGGCCTGCAGAGTCCATGCTCGTATATTGTGGAAGGTACCAAGACCCAGAAACCGCAAGAAGCAAGAATTACTTCTAAATACATCCCGCGCCATCTCAACGAGAGCAAGTTTAAGCCCGTCAGTCGCAAACTTGTTCTCATCCACCTCTTTGGACAAGTCGCTAAACCTCCATTGAGATTCCACCAGCAACCTCTTTAGATCATCGATGTGGGGTCGGAGGGTCTCTATCTCTCTCTTCCACCCAATTAGGTGGTGGAGGTGCGGGCACCTCTACTTGCGCCACAGGCAAAGGTGCGGGCGCCTAAACTTGTGTTGGGGGTGGAGGTGCTGCCAACGCCACAACTTGCAGCGCCGTGAGCGGAGCAGGGGACAGAGGTGGGGAAGCAGGTGGCAAGGACGGAGTCGGGGACGATGGTGCGGCGAGTGAAGAGGATGGTCCCGATTGCTTCGGCACTGACTCCATCAAGATGAAGAGGAAAGACTGCGAGTGAAGAAAAGTGCAAAGAGGACGATGGTGCAGAGACTATGATGGTGCGGAGATGTAAGAGGAAAGCGTGCTCAAATCTTCCCATATGGTGTACCTTTATATGATCTTCGCGTGTGGTTATCGGATGCTTCAACTTCTACGTGGTAGTAACTGCACATCGCCTCTTCGCGGTTCGCCTCCTCGGTGATCGAGACAGCTGGTCGCACCTCTGCATCTTCACATGCGGTTTTTAATTACCAGAAGCCGCCTGTGAAAGTTTGTGGGATTTGCACAGGTGTGTGGTAGTAACTGCACATAACTGCGATTATATAGAAATTGTATATAGAAATTATTTCAAATGTTTTCAAAAGCGGTTATTTACTAAAAAGATCCGCCTATGATAATAAATGCCTATATAAAGTCTCTCTGCCGCACCCTGCAAACCTAAGTCTACAGACTGCGAAAATTTTCATTTTCTGCCAAGCCCTCCCTTGCTCGCCGCCGAGCGCCGTCCTCGCCCTCGCCATCGCCGTCCTCGTCCTCGCTCTCACCGCCGTCGATGTACGGCCCCCTCCTCCCTCCTCTCCATACGCCGACAAGAAGTACTTATATTCCACTTTATATATAGTTCATGCCTGGGGGATTTTTTGTCAATTTGGCGCGTGGCCGCCTCACAGAGGAGCGTAAGGCGTGGCACAAGAACCACCCTCACGTATGTATATATTCAGTGGCGAAGCCACGTTGGTTTACCCTGTTGCACGGGCACCACGGTAGAAAAAGCAATTAGTAGTAAGCACCTCTGTTTAACAAGCTAAAAATGATAGTTATGCTAAGAAATTAGACATCTTTTTTATACTGTGCACCACCATCAACTTTTACCTAGCTTCGCCACTGTATATATTGTACTCTATTTTCAATTTTTATTATCATGATATACATGCACATCTCGAGTTGGTAGTGCAGAGTTTCTCTGCAAAGCCTGAGTTGGGTGACATCATGATCTGGCAGGGCATCATCGCTGGTAAAGAAGGGATAAGTCGTGAATAAGCACAATCCACGATGCACTCATTTTTTCTGTTTATGAATTTATTTTGTAGACTGACTGGAAAGGTGGATACTATCATCTAACAATCTCTTTCAAGGAGGACTATCCTATGGTGCCTCCATTATGCGCGTTTCCACCAAGTTTCGCTTCCACTCGAACATCCATCCCATAGGAGTAGTCTATCTTCAGATTCTTTATGAAGAGATTGTAAGATCTATAAACTTATTTTAAGTTGTTGTGATGCCTCCTTTGGATGTCTTATAAATGTTGTTGCAATTAAAATTTTGCTAGGGTGGTCTTCATGTATTACTGTGAAAATGATAATACTTCAAGTTCAGCGTTTGCTTCATCAACCAAATGTGCCCGATATTGAAGAATGATCGCTATAATATACTTATTAAGGTTATAACTTTGTTAGATATAGTTTATCATTGTGATTTTGTTAAATTCAATAATCTTTATGTTTCAGGATCTAGAAAAATATAAGAGATGTGTTAGGGAGCAAGCTCGATGGTATAGTTTAGAAGAGGGTTGTTCTTTGATCACAGGGTTGTTCTTAACATTTAGTAGCATGTACGTAGTTTTTATTGAAACTTGTAAACTATTTTTAGATAATGGATAATCTGGACCTTCCCCTCAAAAACTGAGGTTATGGTCAAATTACACAATGTTCTGCTAACAGAAAACTCCAGTAAATGACTGATGACCTCCATTACAAAACAGAAACCAGAGAGGAACTAGATGCTTAATAGTAAGTAAGCCTGCTACTAAAACCCCAACTAAACTTGGCAAAGACACTTATAACCATGACCTCCATGGAACTGCAGACCGTCTGTATTAGATTGATTCTCTCTTCATCCTTTTGTAGCAATGCCCAAGCGCGACACCAATGCGTGCCCCTGAAATTTACCTGCATATAATTTTTCATGGGATGATTATCAAAAACAATATCATTCCTGGATAACCATATCGCCCAGCATAAAGCCGCAACTGCCACAATTATCATTTTTTCTGTTTTAGGCTGAGAAAGAAAATATCCATGAGTTGAACAAATGAGTAACTGATGTAGGAGTGGTAATGCTAAAGGTAGTACTTACAACTCTCCAAATGAATCTTGCATAATGACAATCGAAAAGAAGGTGTTGAATGGTTTCATCATGCATGCAAAAAACACATTTTTTGTCACCCTCCCAATTTCGTTTTGCTAGATTGTCTTTTGTAAGTGTTACCTCACGTTTAAGATACCACATAAAAATCATGATTTTTAGTGGCATTTTAGAGTTCCAGATCATCTTGTTACTCACAACATTCCCATTAGCAATCATCCCTCTGTACATCGTGTTGACTGAAAATGAGCCATTTTGGTGTAAGTCCCATTTCAGCCAGTCATTGGCATTGTTTAAACTAATGTGAGCTACCATTGATACTAATCTGTACCATCTGGTTAGGTTACTTTGTACCAATCCTCAGTTGAATGATATATTAAGGGGGATAGTACTAAAGACGTTTGCAATGGTATCGTGTTTGTGTCTAACGATGTTGTACATAGAAGGAAATTTGTCTTTGAGAGTGTACTTCCCCAGCCATCTATCTTCCCAGAACCTGGTTGAGCGGCCATTGTTCACGCAGAATGTAGTATATGTAAGAATTTGTCTTTAACTTTCATCAGACTACTCCAAAAATGAGAGTCACCAGGTCTACGATATACCTGCACAATTGTTTTGTGTCTCAAGTATTTCCTTTTTAATAATTTCTGCCACATTCCATTTTCATAATTAATTTAAAAAGCCATTTACTTAGTAGGCACTTGTTCTCACTGCTACAATAAGCCTCATCACAGGCGGCTCCAAACCTATTATCACAGACGGCTTTTAAAACCGCCTGAAACGAAGAGTCTGTGATAATCCGCAATTTCACAGGCGGAGAAGTGAAACCGCCTGTGAAGACTAATTATCATAGGCGGTTCTTCACTAAGGATAGCCGCCTGTGAAGACCGATTATCATAGGCGGTTCTTTACTTAGGCTAGCCGTCTGTGAAAATACTTTATCACAGACGGGTCGTGCAGCATATATAACCGTCTGTGGTAAACGTCTTATCACAGACGGTTATTGAAGAATAACTAACCGCCTATGATAAGAAGTCTTCACAGCTGGGTATTGAAGCATAACTAACCGCCAATGATAATTTGTCTTCACAGGCGGATTTTGAAGCATAACTAACCGCCTATGATAATGAGTCTTCACAGTCGGGTATTGAAGCATAACTAACCGCCTATGATAATGTGTATTCACAGGCGGATTTTGAAGCATAACTAACCGCCTATGATAATATGTCTTCACAGGCGGGTTTTGAAGCATAACTAACCGTCAATGATAATGTGTCTTTACAGACAGTTATTGAAGCATAACTAACCCGTCTATGATAATGGTGTTATCACAGACGGAGTTTACCTATATCAGCCGTCTGTGAAGACCCTTTAACGCAGTCGGTTTCTACCACAACAGACACCGCCTGTGAAAATTAGGTTATCACAGATGTTTCTTTACTTGTATCTAGCCGCCTGTGATAATTGTTTTTCACAGTCATGCAGTACTACTGCTGTTATTTCTAATTTCCAGGTCAATTCAATATAATCACAGAACAAAAAACAACAATCATCACAGAACAAAAGACAACAATATTATCATCACAGAAGTCAATTTCACTAAAACAATATACATACACACAAGTTACAGATACAATTTCATCTCAAAGTTTACAAGTTTTCACTAAAAACTGTTTAGATTGGTATAGTCGGAAAGTTCTGGCACATCAGCTGCTGAACCTCTCTTATCAAAGAACTTCCCCGTTTTGTGCAAAATTTCGCGACGAATGAACTGACAGAGTTCAGAAGCAATCCTGTCGGCTCCTCCATCAGGAATACTTCTACAAACCGGCCATTCTTCGTTCAGATTCTTCTTGTGCTGCAATATAACACATAACAAGGTTTAGAATATGTTGGTTTGAACAATCTCAAAGTATAGATCAAAGTGAGAGTATACAAGAATTTAGTAGGTATTTTTGGAGCAGTTGTACTATGAGCAATTGAATTTTGAAGTTGGAATCAAAATATGAAAATAATGTTTCTGGTAATATTGAACAGCAGAGAATATAAGCATTAAACTATGCTAGTTACAATGAAAATGAAACACAAAAGTAAGAAAATAAGGTATCGACATTAAGGATAACTTACATCCTCACGATTGACTCTATATACGGCGGCGGTTCGAAGATGCTCGCATACATAATACCCGCATAAGACACTCCCAGCAGGCTGCTTCGGACAAGCATAATACGTTTTAATGTCCAATGCATTCGTATTAGGAGGTCTCTGACCGCCAAGCTGTTCCGCGTAAAACCGCCAAGCGCTGTAATACAAGAAATGTCATATAAAACTTGTCAACACATTCTAAATGTGCGTAAATTAAAATTATTGAATAAACGTACTTTTTCAAAATGGAAAGGAAATCTTTGTAACGATCTGGTGGGTAATCGGCCGAGTCCAAGACTGTTGCCATTCTCTGCGTTGGCTTGATGAAGATCATTATGTAGTGATTACTGCAAACATACAAACACACGTGTTCTTTCATGTATTTACCCAGACGGTTGTTCTTTAAAATCCTCCTGTGTTGTTCTTTCATCACAGACGGTTATTATATCATTCGTCATCACAGTCGCATATTTTTAAGGACCGCCTGTGTTTGAAAAATTGAGGCGCCTGTAAAAATGCTTTTTGTAGTAGTGTCTGCATGTCCAGATTTTGAATACCTAGGCCACCTTGTTCTCTTGGTTGACAAACCACATTCCATCGTGCTAGATGATATTTTTTCTTGTGATTATCACCTTGCCAAAAGAATCTAGATCTAAACTAATCCAACCATTCCAGAATGTCTCTAGGAACTTCAAAGAAAGACATCATAAACATTGACAAATTCGTAAGCATCGAATTTATTAATACTAGTCGACACCCTACTGACAGATGTTTTCCTTTCCAACTACTTAGTTTTTTTTTCAAATCTGTCCTCTATTTCTTTCCGGTCTTTGTTTAGCAATTTCCTATAATGTGTCGGAATCCCTAGATATCTATATGGATAATTTCATGGGCGGCATCCGAACAAGCGAGCATACTTTTGGATATTTTTTCTTGTGGTTATCACCTTGCCAAAAGAATCTAGATCTAAAGTAATCCAACCGTTCCAGAATGTCTCTAGGAACTTCAAAGAAAGACATCATAAACATTAACAAATTCGTAAGCATCGAATTTATTAATACTAGTCGACCCCCTACCGACAGATGTTTTCCTTTCCAACTACTTAGTTTTTTTTTTTTTTCAAATCTGTCCTCTATTTCTTTCCAGTCTTTGTTTAGCAATTTCCTATAATGTGTCAGAATCCCTAGATATCTATATGGATAATTTCATGGGCGGCATCCGAACAAGCGAGCATACTTTTGTTCCTCAAAACAAGCTTCTCCAAAACAAAAGATCTCACTCTTATGGAAGTTGATCTTCAATCCCGAGAGTTGTTCAAAGGTACACAACAATAACTTTAGATTTTCGGCTTGTTCGATATTATGATCCATGAAGATGATCGTATCATCTGCGTATTGCAGAATGGATAGACCATCATCTACCAGATGAGGGACGACTCCGGCCATCATCCCATTTTCCTTTGCCCCTTTTATCAATATGGCTAACATATCCACCACTATATTCAAAAGGATAGGAGAGAATGTGTCACCCTGACGCAAACCTTTCTTAGTTTGAAAGTTTTCACTAATCTGGTCGTTTACCTTGATACTTACATGCCCCCCTTTCATGACTGTATCTACCCAATCACATCACTATGGTGCGAAGCCTTTCATCTCTAGAACCTGTCTCACAAAATTACAGTTGACCTTGTCATATGCCTTTTCGAAATCTATTTTTAGAACCACCCCATTAAGTTTTTTCTTATGTAGCTTGTGAATCGTCTCATGTAAGATGATTGCACCCTCCATTATGTTTCTGCCTGGTAAAAATGTTGTTTGTGTGGGGCTAATCACTTTTTGTGCTATTGTTAAGATTTTGTTTGTCATCGCTTTTGTAATGATTTTGAAGCTCACATTTAAGAGACAAATGGGTCTGAACTATTGAATATGCACTGCGTTAATACTTTTCGGTAACAAAATTATCGTACCGTAATTTAGTCTATAGGCACTCAGACTTCACGCATGGAAACCATGAAATAATCACATCCCAGAATACCTGATAAAACTCTGAAGGAAAGCCATCAGGTCTGGGTGCTTTATTGCGCTCCATCTGGAATGCTGCTTTTTTCACTTCTTCCTCGGTGAAAGCACCAGTTAGGAATTCATTTTCCGCTTTTGATACTCGGGGGATGTCATCTATCCGAGATGAGATTAGGTGGAATGTATTTGTTTCACTAGGCCCAAAAAGTTTTTTTTAATAAAACTTTACTATATATTTCAACAACTGGGGGTCTTCGGTAAGTAATGTATTCTATTTTTCCTATGCTTCCCATTGGCCACTAAGTGAAAATATTTTGTATTTGAATCTCCCTCTAATAGATCCTTGGTTTTAGCTCTTTGATATCATTTTATTTCTTCTTCTCTCAATAATCGAGACAGTGTGTCTTGTAAACTTTGTTTGAGGTTAATTTCATCTTGTTGCAGCTGTATAGACTCTTTTATCTAGAGCATCAACCTTCTCCGGAATCTGTTTCTTTTTTTTATATTGCCCGCTAGTATTCTTTGCCCAACCTCTTAAATATTGGCGCACCTTTCGTATCTTCTTCTGCCATCTATCTACAGAGTCCTGTTCATTGGCCTCTGATTCCCAAATTGACTGGACCATCTCTTAATCCATCTCTTAGCAGCCACCCCAACTCAAGTTTAAAAGTGGGTGTGTGGGGTACTACTGATGTGGATTTAGAGTCCAACAACAAGGGCGCATGGTCAGATACGAGTCTGGTATGCGCCACCACAGTTGTTAACGAGTATCTATTTTCCCATTCCATGGAGACCAATATCCTGTATAATTTCTCGTATGTGGGATTTTGCAAAGCATTCACCCACGTGTATTGTCTTCCAGACATTTCTATCTCTCTTAGGTTTAACCCGTCAATAACTGCATTAAAAAGGAAGGCCCATCTCTGGTTAAAAATTCCTTTGTTTTTCTCGTATGCATGCCTCATAAGGTTGAAATCGCCTCCAACAAGAATTTGGAGGGTTTCTTTTGAGCACATGTTAACGAGTTCTACAAGGAAATTTTCTTTGTATTGTGGGCCATAAACTAAGGTTAATGCTGATGAGGACATCACTTATATGGATACAAACAACACTCTACTGAATATACAAGATGCAATCAATAGAGTTCATACACAACAATTAATTTCAGAGGTGAACTCGTTCTTATATATTTCCTTATATGTTTTTGAGCATAAATTGCTACTTAATGATTTATTTGTGATTAGGATCCATGTAGAGGTTCAAGGAGTACTTGGAGGGAGTATTAGGGATGTGGAAGACCAGAGAATTCGTTCAAAGAAGATGGAAACCGAACCAAACTCCAAATCGTATCCAACTCGGAGTCCAGGAGCAGTACGCACTAAAACGGACGCTCAGGACGCATACGAACTCCGTTTTGGACGTTCTACATATGAACGGAAAGGGGAGAGGATATCCTTTCCAATGGCACCGGTCCCATGTAAAAATTCCTTCGGAGTCGACGGGAATCGTCGAAACAAAATCAAGTACAGAATCTGTCAGGGTGCTGCCACTATATTGGGCCATTGGGCCTTGTATCAAGTCTAAGTCCATTATTTTCGTGTGTTAGGGTTAGGTCATGACCCCAACACCCCCTTGGACGTCCTCCCACCTATATATACTCCATAGTAGCCGCCATGAACAATTGGGTTTTGCATAGATTAATAATATCGCTGTTCTACAGTTTGTGAAACCCCAACTTCGCGATTTCAGATCGTGTCTTCTACGTTCTTGCTTGTGTTCTCGGTTGCACTTGCAAGGATTAGCCTTCTTGGCGAGGTCAATTGTGTGAAGCACGGTTGATAACCAACGGAGCGGTGGTGTAGTGATTGCAGGGGCTGTTCGTGTTCTACTCGAGGGCCTCGGATCATAAACGTCGAGATCTCCATCAATCGACTTACCCATTACCTATCGGAAGATCGGGACTCATCCATCATCATTTTCCTATCAATTGGTATCAGATTTCCAGGTTGCCCGTTAGGTAATTCATCTATCCATTACATTAGTTTTGGTTTTCATACCTAGAGTCCACAAAAAAGCCACAAAAAACTTGCAGTTTAGTAGATCTGTTCATTACTTTGTCCAAACCACCATTGAGCCTTTGCAACTTCCATTTTCAGTTTGGTTTTGTTGAGTTTGTGTCCGTGGTTGAGTCATATTGCTGGTTTAGAAAGTGTTTTTGGTCTTAGTTTGAGTTTTGCATTGTGTGATTCATCCTTTTGAATCACGTCATCACGTCCAGATTAGATTCGCCTCTGTCTAGTTTGGTATTTTCATCATATCTCGCTTATAAGAACTAGGATTTTAGAGTTCTTGTACTTTTTGGAAAGCTTAAGAAGTTTTATATAACTTTCATATTCATCATTCTCCCAGAAAATATAGTTATCAATGTCGAAATTGCATTAGATCTGAATCTGTTATTGATCTAGAAATTCTGAACAGTCTGTATTTCGGGGGCAATATCTCCCATTTTTCTTATCCAAAATAGATCTTCCATATACTGAAATTAAAGAGGAGAGATAGATCTATAATATTTCTGTTCAAAGTTTTTAGATTTGGGGACTATAAAGGTGCTTAATTGTCCTTAGAATATTGAGCAGAAAATCTGTAACAGACACACGAGATATCTTTGAGTGTTTGCATTGTGTTCTTCTTTTGCAGCACATTCTGAAAAAAAAAGAAAGAAAAAAGAAAAAGGCAAGTGCAAAAGAAGATACAAAAGCCGCACAAAAAAGGAGAAAAAAAACAACAAAAAAAACAGAAGTGCTTGCATTCTTTGTGTCATCTAGTTTTCTCTCATGTCTTGCTAGCTTGAACTACTAGGAACATATTTAGGTCAGCAACTTTGACAAATACTTTGGACACTTATTCAACTTTACTATCTGATTTCATTGTTACTAATCCTTGCTACATAGAAAGTGCCATCCAAGCTACACCTTACTCTTGAGCAGAATCGATACACCTTTGCAATCATCCTACGCTTCATTGGTTTCTTCATACCGTCCACCGTTTGCCACCTGCAGTGTCGGTAAGAACACTTGTAAGAGCGTGGTAAGACGCTTGAGAGTGTGTGATTCCACTTCCACTTTTCCATTATCCTTTGTAGTTGATAGGGATAACATATTTTTTGTGTTGTCTTCTGTTTGCTACTAACAATGTCAGGTAAAAGCAAGAATCATGCATTATATGCTGAGATGATGGACATGATGAAGACGGCGATAGAGTTGCTCACTAAAAATCAAACATCAACCAAGGATTCACATGACATTCAGACCACCTTTACAACACCTTCCACAAGAAGTAATTACATTCTCCCATCTCTACCTTCTTATGATGGTTTTGGTTACGATGAATATATTGCTTGGGAAATAGAGTTGGATAAAATTTTTGGACAATGTCATATGTGTGAGAAAAGAAAGATTAGAAATGTTGCAAGTGCATTAGTAGGTTGTGCATTGACTTGGTGGAACAACTTAAGTGATTTAGAAAGACCTCGAACATGGAAAGATATGAAAATTCTTATGCGAGAAACTTTTGCTAATGTATCTAATTGTAAAGATGAAATACATGAACTTGAGAAGAATTTTCTTGTTGTACCTCCTCCTTTGCCTAACCTTTTGCAGGAACATGAACAAATAAATGGAGATGCAAATGAGAGTGAGGTGTTGAACAACTCTTCTGGATTTTTTGATGAATCAACTCATAATGCATTTGAATTTCTTGCTGAAAATGAGAGTAGTGTTAATGGACAATGCTCTACAGTTAACCACGGTATGACATTTTCAGATGTGCTGAATTTTGCTACCAATCATACTATCGATGAGCAGCAACAAGATGAACCTTTACATAATACAACTTTACCATTAGTTGATTTTCCCACTGATTCTTATAACAAAAATGAGTTGTGTGTTGATAATTATATTATACCTATGCTAGAACAACCAAATGAATTTGATGCTTTATCACTCACTTGTGCTGAAATTAAGCATTTGATCCCAACTACATGTGAAAGGGATGAGCTGAAATTGTTATCTTCTCTAAATACGTTGGGCTATATTGAATTTGACACTCTTTGTGATCTAGATATCATAGAGAAGATAATATTTTCTCAATCTGAATTGCCTTTGTTAAGTAGAAATATTTTTCATGCTATAGGCAAATATGAACATAGTGATATGTTTATGGTGCATAAAGTTTACATATGTTCAAATGAGGAAGCTCCTTTTGTGCTGCAACAACATGGTCAAGTAAATGAATGTACTAATGCTAATAATGTCTTGTCAAGTTTTTCTAGTATGTTTTCCTTGCAGCAGGGACAACAAAAGCATTATTCACTGTGGTTGTGCATTATGGACAGCACTTACTCTACCTCCAATGCAAGCCTCTTTGCTGGACATACGAGCAAGCCGAGGACGGCTTGTCATAAAGAAGGGGAGAATGATGAGATCATGCACATTATTATTGCACCTACAAACATGACACAATATTTATTTGTTTGGGATCCTGGCTCAAGTGAATGTGGACTCTTATTTGATGGACAAGATCAAGATGGCGCACTATATCGTCCACCACCTTGGCCTCCTCCATTCATGCATACAAGAAGATTTGATAGCGTTGCACATTTGGACCAACACATGAGAGGAGACGAACTTGAGTCGAGGACGACTCCAATTCAAGGAGGGGAGGATGATGAGGACATCACTTATATGGATACAAACAACACTCTACTGAATATACAAGATGCAATCAATAGAGTTCATACACAACAATTAATTTCAGAGGTGAACTCGTTCTTATATATTTTCTTATATGTTTTTGAGCATAGATTGCTACTTAATGATTTATTTGTGATTAGGATCCATGGAGAGGTTCAAGGAGTACTTGGAGGGAGTATTAGGGACGTGGAAGACCAGAGAATTCGTTCAAAGAAGATGGAAACTGAACCAAACTCCAAATCGTATCCAACTCGGAGTCCAGGAGCAGTACGCACTAAAACGGACGCTCAGGACGCATATGAACTCCGTTTTGGACGTTCTACATATGAACGGAAAGGGGAGAGGATATCCTTTCCAATGGCACCGGTCCCATGTAAAAATTCCTTCGGAGTCGACGGGAATCGTCGAAACAAAATCAAGTACAGAATCTGTCAGGGTGCTGCCACCATATTGGGCCATTGGGCCTTGTATCAAGTCTAAGTCCATTATTTTCGTGTGTTAGGGTTAGGTCACGACCCCAACACCCCCTTGGACGTCCTCCCACCTATATATACTCCATAGTAGCCGCCATGAACAATTGGGTTTTGCATAGATTAATAATATCGCTGTTCTACAGTTTGTGAAACCCCAACTTCGCGATTTCAGATCGTGTCTTCTACGTTCTTGCTTGTGTTCTCGGTTGCACTTGCAAGGATTAGCCTTCTTGGCGAGGTCAATCGTGTGAAGCACGGTTGATAACCAACGGAGTGGTGGTGTAGTGATTGCAGGGGCTGTTCGTGTTCTACTCGAGGGCCTCAGATCATAAACGTCGAGATCTCCATCAATCGACTTACCCATTACCTATCGGAAGATCGGGACTCATCATCAATTCTCATCAAATGCCCATTTGAAGTTGTCAACTTTATTGCATAATATAAACTTCACGTAACAGTCGCCTTCATCTTTTGCCGCAATATGAAATACATTTAAATCAATACCTAAAATCAATCCACATGATCGACCATGCGGTTCTTTACAGTGACATATAAAGTCTTTACCGGCACAAAGATTTTTCAGAAAAGTCAGAGTAAAATTAGTTTTCCAGATCAAAGTGTACGATTGACACTTCCCCGATACTATTAAAGCATAGTCCGCGGAAATTCGTATTCGGTTGGGGCGCGCGTGAGATCAAGAACGAGACAATGACACGATAATTTTTATGTGGTTCGGGCCGCCTGAGCATAATACCCTACTCCACGGGTGATTGTTGTATGTTTGAGTGTGTCGTTGCTTTGGGTTGATTGGACTTGTCGCCTTGTACCGTGCCGCACAACCCTTTTATAGTTCAAAGACTGGTCGTTATATTGTCAGCCTGGCCCGACATGTGGCCCCGACGGTCTTTAATTACCTAATACACGATTTGTACATATTAAGTTTATTTAACAGTGTGATAATGCGCCTTAATGATGGTGTTACCGGTACTAAAGGTCCTCTGATCGTGCGTCATTAACATGGCATTAATGACATGTAATCAGGTCTTGTAACAGCCGCTTTAACTGCCCCTTGAATGTCCGCGCCATTGGAGATCCGATAGTCTTCCCGTTGCGGTTTAGGACCGGAGGCTCAACACGTGGCAGCTCCGGAGCTTCCCTTTGTGGGGAGGCAGGTCCAGAGCTGCTATACACGTGGCAGCAGCATAGCTTCCCTCTACTAGGGGTTAGATCTAGGGCCACTGGACATGTGGCATGACTGGAGTTTCCCTATACAGGGAGTTAGGTCCATTCTTGAGTTACACGTGGCAGTGCTGGAGCTACCCAAACTTGGGATGTGGGTCCTGTGCTGAGGGACACGTGTAGCCTTTGGAGGTCTTCAACTCGAACAGGTGGAACTCTGTGAGTTTACTTGCGGAATCGTGGGGTACCCGGTACGCAGGGTACCGACAGTGGCCCAGGCCCACCTCTCGGAGAAATCCTTTGGGTAAAGTTATTCTACCATAGGTAGGGCCATCTTCGATTCCCATAGGTCTTTTCATGTGGCGTTGGGGCGACCATCTGTAGTTAAACCATTGCCACGTGGCTCTTCTTGACACGGAAGGTGGGGTCCTGGCGTGCATATCTCATGCAATTGAAGGTCGTCGATTCCCAATATGAAAATCGTATTGATTCCGAGCGCCCCGTCAGGCCGCCGCCCTCGAGCTTCCAACTTCCCATCATGACAACGGTTCACCTGGTGTGATAACTTAGACTCTTCCGCCGAAGTGGACCAGCACCCATTTGTCATTGATCGGGTAATATTTTGAAATGAAATCTCAATCTCGACGTGGTTTCCATCCAAGCGTTGCGGAGGCTTACTTAAGAAAAAAAGTTTGCACAGTTTGAGGACTCCTTATGATTTCATTCGAACTTGTACTTCGAGCCTCTCACCTTTTGCAAAGCCCTTACATCCTTTACTCCACTTTGACATGATGGAGTTGAGTCTTCCCCGCAGCAAGATCAAGAACGACGAAGATCTGTCGAGGGTCCGGACCTACATGGGGTGGTCCAGCGACTCCTTCAACAACGCGATCTGCTTTGACAATCTTCCCTTCAAGAAGGAGCGCACTAGAGAGATCATCTACTTCTCGACAAATGCCATGGTGGGTCCAATCCTGCCCTTCTCAAGCTTTCTGTTGATGCTGCCAGATTTCTACAGCCTCCAGCTTCATCACCATGGCCCCCATTCCTTCTTGCTAGTGGCAACCTTTGTCCACTTCTGTGAGATGTGGGTTGGTGTGCTGCCTTGCATTGAGCTCTTTTGAAACTTCTTCACGGTCCACACTGCTGGAAAGGGGACAGAGTTGATCGGCTTCTACTACTTAGTGAAGCGCAAAAAATGTCCTTTCAAGTACTTGAGGACTTTCCCCTCTAGGAAGTGGGACAGCTGGAAGAAGGATTGGGTGGTCATCGCTGTGGAGGAGAACGAATGGTTGGAGTTGCCCAAGAGCCTCCCCAACGTCAACACCGACGCCTGGAATGCAGTTCTGGAGTTGTCCGAAGCATAAAAGCCCATACTGACAAGGATCCAACAATGTGTGGAGGGTGGAGTGACCCCTCAAATGGTCTTCGACAACATCCTAGTGAACAGGTGGGCTCCGTTGAAGACAAGGGATTGGCCCGCATGGGCCTTCAACAGCGAGATGGACCATAACTAGATAGAAGCCGATTTTCATACCAACTTGGACGATGAAGCTTTGAAGCTCCATCTCCAGAAGTTTCAACATGGGGCCATCACCCGCGATGCATTGACCTTGCCGACTGCTTTCCTCTCTCTGAACATGGTTCCGGAGGTCAGGAGGGAGCTCTGGAAGATAATGCTGGAGCTGGACAACCTCGACGTGGTGGAGATACGAAATACCTCCGGGGTTGCAATTCCTGGAGCTTCAGAGAGGGTAGCCCCCACTGCTCCAAGCCAAAAGGTTGATGACATTGGCAAGGGCAAGGGCAAGGAGTGGCTGAATCTTCCAGCAAGAAGAGGAAGCTGAGACATGCTAATGGGAGCTCTCTCAGGTTGGCTCCATCTCCAGCAGTTTCTTCCTCCAAGCCATGTAGAGCTTCGGCAGCCACGCCTCCTTCTGTGTCAGCGTCCTTGAGGGGCGCTAGCTCCAGCAAATCGACCCAGGCTCCAGTGATGGCTGTAGGCTCCAGGTACGGAGGTCCTTCCCAGTCGAGGGAGGTCCCGTCTGAGGCAACACCAGCTGCTGCGACAAGCTCCCAACCAAAGTACAAAGTTTCTACCTCACCAGATCTGGTGGGCTCTCACCCCGGACCTCAGAAGAAGAAGTTTTGCAGCGACATGGGCGGAAGCTTCCCAAGGTAAGCATTGTCTTCTCACCCCGAGCTGCTATATTCATTGTTTTCCCGTTTTGAATTTTTTGATATTTTGCTTCCAGGATGTCAAAGAAGAAAACCGAAGCTTCAGTGCCTATTGCAGTAACTGAGGCTGTGTAGGAAGAGGCTCTTGCTTCGATCCCGGTGCCTCCCAAAGTGATGGCTGTTGATACGTCAGTTCTAGTGCGTGATGTCATGACTTGGATCCTGAGACGACGACAGAAGCTTTCGTGGTAGCGCCAGACCACGGCGGGGGGGGGGGGGGGGGGGGGGGGGGGGTGGGCGGGGATTCGTGATGAAGCGCTGACGGTTTTAGTGTCGGCGGTTCAAGCTCCAACGTCGGAGCTAGAGACAGCAGAAGCTTCGGCTCCTGAGCTGGAGGTAACTGAAACTCCGACCCCCGAGCCAGAAATAGTTGAAGCTCTGACCTTGGATACAGAGACTGCGAAAGCTCCAACACCTGTGTCGGAGGTAACCGAAGCTCCGACACCTGAGCCGGAAGAAGTTGAAGTCCTGGCACCTGAGCTGGAGGTGGGGGGAGCTCCGGACGAAGTTGCAGTGTCCACCCCGGAGGTTGATGAGTAGGTTTAGGCCCGATCTTCCGAAAGGTATGTCGATTGGGGTGGAGAACTCAACGTTGATGATCCGCGACACTCGAGCGGTTCGAGTACCCTGCAATCACTACACCACGGCTCCGTTGGTTATCAACCGTGCTGCACACGCTTGACCTCGCCAAGAAGGCTAATCCCTGCAAGTGCAACCGAGAACACGAGCAAGAACGTAGAAGACACGATCGGAAATCGCGAAGTTGGGGTCTCACAAACCGTAGAACGGCGATATTATTGATCTAAGCAAAACCCACCGAATATGACTGGCGGCTGCAGTATTTAAAGGCTAGGGTTCGACCAAAACACGATTAGGCGCGTCCCTAATGGACTCTTACGGGATACAAGGCCCAAAGGCCCGATTCGGTGGCGCAGCACCGGACAGAAATTTGGACTCGACTTGTTTAGACGATTCCTAATGACTCCGGAGGAATTTTTAGGTGGGACCAGAACCATTGAAAAGTTTATCTTCTCCTCTTTCCGTGCATATGTAGAACGTCAAAAACGGAGTCCGTATGCCTCCTGGGCGTCTGTTTTAAGGTGGACTGCTCCTGGACTCCGAGTTGAACTCGAGTCCGAGTTGTAAACTATTTCTATCAACTTGTGGACGTCCCAGGTGGTTCTCCATGCTCCCGAGGCCTCCTTCCTTCACTTGTTGATCCTCTCCATTATTCCTAATAACAATTAAATCATCACATAGCAATCTATTCTCAAACTCACATGCAAAAGAAGTTAAGAACGAATTCACCTGCTGATTTAATAACCGTGCCCGTGCTCTTGTGATTGGTCCTTGCAGTTCAATGCGCGTCTCCACTATTGTGATGTCCTCATCATCCTCCCCCTCTTGAATTGGAGTCGTCCTCGACTCAAGTTCATCTTCTTCTCCCAAGTACGGTCGCAAATCTGAAATGTTAAATGTAGGACTAACCCCAAAATCGGGAGGCAATTCAAGCTTATATGCATTATCATTAATCTTTTCAACGATCTTAAAAGGACCAGCAGCTCGTGGCATAAGTTTAGATTTTCTCAAGTCGGGAAATCGCTCTTTTCTCAAATGTAACCACACCAAATCACCCGGTTCAAGTTTTACTTCTTTTCTACCTTTACTACCTGCAATCCTATACTTCTCATTCATCATTTCAATATTTTTCTTTGTAGTTTCATGCATCTTAAGAATGAATTCAGATCTTTGTGTAGCATCCAAATTTATAGTTTCAGAAGGAGGCAAAGGTAGTAAATCAATAGGAGCACGGGGATTGAAACCATACACTACCTGGAATGGACTTACCTTTGTCGTGGAATGAACGGATATGTTGTAAGCAAATTATATATGTGGTAAACACTCCTCCCATAACTTCAAATTTGTTTTCAAGACAGCCCGCAACATAGTGGATAAAGTACGATTAACTACCTCGGTCTGTCCATCCGTCTGTGGGTGACATGTAGTTGAAAACAACAACTTGGCTCCCAATTTATACCACAAAGTTCTCCAAAAATGACTTAAAAATTTTGCATCACAATCAGAAACAATGGTATTTGGCACACCATGTAAACGAACAATTTCCGTCATAAATAAATCAGCAATGTGTGAGGCATTATCATTCTTATGACAAGGTATAAAGTGTGCCATTTTGGAAAAACGATCAACAACTACAAAAATACTATCCCCCCCCTCTTAGTCCTAGGCAATCCCAAAACAAAGTCCATAGAAATATCCTCCCAAGGTACACTAGGTACAGGAAGAGGCATATAAAGACCATGTGGGTTAAGGCGAGACTTAGCTTTGTTGCAAGTAGTGCATCGTGACACGTAGTGATCGACATCACGCCTCATCTTTGGCCAAAAGAAGTGTGTGGACAGCACGTCTTCAGTTTTCTTCACTCCAAAATGTCCCATCAAACCTCCTCCATGTGCTTCCTGCAAAAGCAATAGACGAACGGAGCTAGCTGGAACGCATAGCTTGTTAGCACGATAGAGGAGACCCTCTCACAGCACATATTTATTCCAAGTTCTTGCTTCTCTACAATTTTCAAAAGCATCTTTGAAGTCCAGATCAGTAGGATATAATGCTTTAATTGTTTCCAAACCAAAGATTTTATGATCAAGTTGAGACAGCATGGTATAACGCCTAGATAATGCATCGGCAATGATATTTTCCTTCCCTTTCTTATGCTTAATGATGTATGGAAACGACTCTATGAACTCAATCCATTTAGTATGTCGTTTATTCAGATTGGTTTGACACTTAAGATACTTCAATGATTCATGATCGGAATGTATGACAAACTCCTTAGACCAAAGATAATGTTGCCAAGTTTGTAATACACGTACTAAGGCATACAATTCCTTATCATAAGTGGAATAATTCAGAGAAGGACCATGAAGTTTTTCACTAAAGAAAGCAACGGGTTTACCTCCTTGTATGAGAACGCCTCCAATACCAATGCCGCTTGCATCGCATTCTAGCTCAAAGGTCTTGTCAAAATCAGGAAGTTGTAGTAATGGTGCTTGTGTAAGCTTCGATTTGAGAGCATCAAAAGCTTGTTGCTGCTGTTCGCCCCATCGAAATGGAACTCCCTTCTTCATTATCTCATGTAGAGGTGCTGCAATGGTGCTGAAATCCCGCACAAAGCGCCGATAAAAACCTGCAAGACCAAGAAAACTACGAACCTGTGTGACGGTTGTTGGGGCTGGCCAGCTGGTGATTGCTTCAATTTTTTGTCTCATCCATCTCAATTCCCTGCGAGGAAACGACATAGGCAAGAAACGAGACTCGATTGGTGCAAAAGACGCACTTTTTGAGGTTACCAAACAAACGTGCATCTCTCAAAACAGTAAAAACAGCACGTAAATGATCAAGATGTTCATCATATGACTTGCTGTAAATGAGGATATCATCGAAGTAAACCACCACAAATTGTCCAATGAAAGCACGTAAAACCTCGTTCATTAATCGCACAAAGGTGCTGGGTGCATTAGTTAAACCAAAAGGCATGACTAACCACTCATAAAATCCAAACTTGGTTTTAAATGCAGTTTTCCATTCATCTCCTAGTGCCATTCTAATTTGGTGGTAACCACTACGCAAGTCAATTTTTGTGAAGATGATAGCACCACTCAATTCATCAAGCATGTCATATAATCGAGGAATAGGATAACGATATCGAATGGTGACATTATTAATCGCTCGACAATCAACACACATGCGCCAACTACCATTTTTCTTAGGAACCAAAAGAACAGGAACGGGACAAGGGCTAAGGCTTTCACGAATGTACCCGCAGTCCAAAAGATCTTGGACTTGTCGCTGAATTTCCTTAGTTTCTTGTGGATTCGCCCTGTATGCTGCACGATTTGGCAAACTTGCTCCTGGAATCAAATCGATCTTGTGTTCAATGCCTCTCATCGGTGGTAAACCAGGGGGTATCTCGGAGGGAAACACATCCTCAAACTCCTGCAAAGGTTAGCAACAGCAGGGGGCAATGCAATAGACAATTCATGAAGTGAAAACATGGCTTCTTTGCAAACTAAAGCATAGCACATCCCCTTAGCATCGAATAAATCAGCAAGTTCAGACTTAGTTGCGAGCAACAATGGTGATTTTAACTTAATAACTTGCTGTTTTTCAGATTCTAATTTTGTTGCTTTGCCCTCACGAATTTTACTCTTCTCAAAATGCACAATTTCAACAGGAGTCATGGGGAGCAAAGTGATTTTCTTTCCCTTATGCATGAGAGTATATTTATTGGTTCTACCATGATGAATAGCATCTGTATCAAATTCCCAAGGACGACCCAATAAAAGAGAACAAGCATCCATAGGAACAACATCAAAATCAGCAAAATCATGGTATGAACCAATTGAAAAAATGTGTTACTCGAACCTTACCGCTGTTGTTGAACCATTGAATGTGGTACGGATGAGAGTGTGCTCTTGTTGTCAAACCGAGTTTCTTGACGACGCCCGTGTTCACCAAGTTATTGCAGCTACCTCCATCAATTATAGTGTGTACACGGCAGTCCTTGACGACGAGAAACATGTGGAACAGGTTGTGTCATTGTAGCTTGTCGCCGGTCTCCACTTTGGAGCTCAAGGCATGCTGCACAATGATGCTCCTATAGTTCTCCGTCGCCGCTGTACCAAGTACCTCTTCTTTGGTGTGTTCATCATTTGAATATGTAAAGTCAGTAGCAAGAGAATATTCATCTTCAACATCCGAAGTACTATCATACCCGCCATCATCGCGTGCTATGTATGCTCGTTTGCTCAGGCAATCTCTCATCATATGACCAAGTCCCTGGCAGCGGTGACACTTAATGTCGGAAGTACGACCTATAGAAGGAGTGGACGACGAAGGCTTGAATGATGTCGCCTTGCTGCCTTCCGGCATGCGAGAAGGTGGAGCAGCAGCTATAGTTTGTTGGCCGCCATTGGGTGGTGTAGTCGCTGCACGGGGGGTCGAAGATGGTGCTGTTTTGGATGGAGTAGTCGCTGCAAGCGGCGTGAAGTTGCTCCTCGTGCGTTGTTGTTGTTGTTGTCGGCCCTACAATTCTTTTTCTGCCAACATAGCAAGCTGAAACAATCTGTTAAAAGTATCATATTCCTTGTAATCAACAATGTCCTGAATTTCACGCCTCAACCCCCCATAAACGAGCTATTTTATCATCCATGTCCTCTACTACCCCACAACGCAGCATACCCTTTTGTAACTCTTGATAATACTCCTCGACGGACATGTTACCTTGGTCTAAACGCTGCAATTTTTTGCGAAGGTCCCACTGAAAAGATGGAGGAACAAATCGAACACGCATAGCTTCCTTTAATCTATCCCATGTTGGAGGATCAGTTCTAGTTTTAACAAGTTCATTCCACCATATGATAGCAAACTCCTTAAACTCACTAGTGGCTTGACGAACCCTATGTTGTTCAGGAACAAGATGGGAATTAAATTTTTGCTCTACTGTCATCTCCCAATCAAGATAAGCCTCAGCATCATAAGCACCATAAAAGGAGGGTATAGTGAATTTCACTTTAGCAAAAGGATCATCAGGAGGGCGATTATAATTGTTATGATTATTACCTCCCATACCTCGACGATAAAGTGGCAGTCTTGGCTGATTATTGTGATTTTCCAGTTCATCATAAGCATTCTCTTCTTGTCTTCCAGCGAGAGGCAACCGAGCCTCAAAAGTATTCATCCGAAGAGCAAGGTCATCCAGTTGGCGAATCAAGTTCGCCAATGACTCCTCCGTTGTTGCATTGTATTTGGCGAACATATCCGGTCTTCATCATATCACGTAACTCAGCATGTTCAACACATTCGTCATTATTTTCTTCTCCTGCCATTGTTAGTAGGAAACAAAAGACAACAAAAAAAATATGTTATCCCTATCAACTACAGTGACAATGTGGAAGGTGGAAGAAAACAATCTCTCTCGCTCAAGCGTCTTACCACGCTCTTACAAGTGTTCTTACTGACACAGCAGGTGGTGTGGACGGTGAGATGAACCAATGAAGCGTGGGGTGATTGCAAAGGTACCTGTTATGCTCAAGAGAAAGGTGGAGCTTGGATGACACAATATGGTGGCTAATAAGCAGAAAATCGTTAACAGCTAAACAAAGTTGAATAAGTATTCAATGTAGGAAACTGTTGCTGGTCAACCGAGTGCCCTAGAGCCTAGCACAACACAAGGAAGTATCAAGGCAAAACAAAGACAGAATGATATAACCAACAAAACAGCACCAAGTGGTATAGGCCAATTGCTTTAATATGCGTGCTCTTCACTATTTTTTTTCTTTTTTGTAATATTTTTTGATATTTTTTCTTTACTCAGGAGCACAAATATAGGAAGCACACAAATTTGCAGCTCAATTGGATGTAATATGCGGCCTATAGAAAATCAAGAATATTCTTTAAAATTCGTGCTGAAACTTCGGAGGCCGGATAGCCTATCTTCCGAGGGGAATCTGGACAATCTAATTTCGCCGAACGCGGCTATGCCGTGGAAAATCGGATGCGAAATTTCGCATAGATGAATTTGAAAAAAAATCACCCGATTTCGAGTTCGTATGCGAAAGTTATGGCCGTTTTAAGGTAGGCTGTCCGAGTTACGTTTTTTTGATGTTGATTCCAACTCGGTTTGAGAATAGAACTCGCAATCGGATATGAATACGATCGGGAATTTGCACAGCAACTAATGGGGTGGTGTGTGATGATTCAAGGATGAGTGGCACAAAGGTTTGTCACCTAATCTAGGGCTGGCGATGTGGGAGTTCACGCAAGGCGGCTAGCTAGGGCAAACCGATGAACGTGGTGGATCGGTTTGTTATTTAGGGATTGTGGAATAGGTGTCGAACAACAAGAAAACAAGGACGAAACACAATAACTAGGACCCAAAACACAAAGCTAAACTAGCAACAAGACTCAACCACACGAATGCAAACTCAACAATGCAAACTGAAAAACGAAACTGCAGGCACTATTGTCTCGGAAGCGGTAAAAACGATCAATTTTTTTGTGGCTTTTCTGTGGACTCTAGGTAAGAAACAAAATCAATCTAATGGAAGGAAGGAAAACAAAGATACCTCACGGGCAACCTGGCTCTGATACCAATTGATGAGTAGGTTTAGGCCCGATCTTCCGAAAGGTATGTCGATTGGAGTGGAGAACTCGACGTTGATGATCCGCGACACTCGAGCGGTTTGAGTACCCCCGCAATCACTAAACCACGGCTCCGTTGGTTATCAACCGTGCTGCACACGCTTGACCTCGCTAAGAAGGCTAATCCCTGCAAGTGCAACCGATAACACGAGCAAGAACGTAGAAGACACGATCGGAAATCGCGAAGTTGGGGTGTCACAAACCGTAGAATGGCGATATTATTAATCTAAGCAAAACCCACCGAATATGACCGGCGGCTGCAGTATTTATAGGCTAGGGTTCGACCAAAACACGATTAGACGCCTCCCTAATGGACTCTTACGGGATACAAGGCCCAAAGGCCCGATTCGGTGGCGCAGCACCGAACAGAAATTTGGACTCGAATTGTTTCGCCGATTCCCGATGACTCCCGAGGAATTTTGAGGTGGGACCAGAACCATTGGAAAGTTTATCTTCTTCTCTTTCCGTGCATATGTAGAACGTCAAAAACGGAGTCCGTATGCCTCCTGGGCGTCTGTTTTAAGGTGGACTGCTCCTGGACTCCGAGTTGAACTCGAGTCCGAGTTGTAAACTGTTTCCATCAACTTGTGGACGTCCCAGGTGGTTCTCCATGCTCCCAAGGCCTCCTTCCTTCACTTGTTGATCCTCTCCATTATTCCTAATAACAATTAAATCATCATATAGCAATCTATTCTCAAACTCACATGCAAAAGAAGTTAAGAACGAATTCACCCGCTGATTTAATAACCGTGCCCGTACTCTTGTGATTGGTCCTTGCACTTCAATGCGCGTCTCTGCTGTTGTGATGTCCTCATCAGAGGTGATTACTCTGGAGGCATCTATGTCGGAGCCAGAGCACCCACAAGAGTCAAGGGCAGGTCCTCCACCCGCAAAGCCGATGATTGAAGATCCGACGGGGGGACCTTCCTCATCAGCCCCGGAAGTCGGCCCTAGTGCCGTAGAGTTGTTGGGGACCATGCTTGTGCCATGGGACCCAATCGATGTTTTTGAAGATCCACTCGAGCCAGCGGGAGAGATCCAAGCTAGTCCAGATCCAATTCCTCTAGCGTTGTCTATAGACAATGCCTGCTCCAGTCTCTGTCAGGTCCAACTCGCCTTTGACCACGAAAGCAAAGCTATCGAAGAAGAGCGCAACTGACTTCTCTTTGAGACGAAACTGACGCAGTCAAGGATGGCTGACCAGAAGGAATGGGTAGCCAAGGAGAAGGCTCGACTAGCGCTGATGGACCGCTTGTTGAATGAGCGGGAGGCTGCCATTAAGGATCTCGACAAGAAGGCTCGAGAGATTTTGGAGCATGCTCGGGAGACCAATGAGGCTGCTGACGATTGTCAGGACAACCTCAATGAATTAAATGAAGTTCTCCTCAAGCGCCGGGAAGCCCTCAACGAGAGGGAGGATAATCTCCCAGAGAAGCAGGAGGACATTTTGAAGAGGGAGGAGGAGATCGCCCAGAGGCTGTCTCTCGGAGAGCAGAGCTTGGCAGACCACGCAAAAAAGTTTGAACAGCGGTGCAATCAAGAGGAGGAGAAGAATTGGAAGATGGGACAGGAGCTCTCCAAGAGAGAAGCTGATGTCACCACCAAGGACGAGAAGGTGAAAGGCAGGGAGAAGGACCTGGTGAACTACCAGAACCGCATCCATCTCTGAGAGTCGGAGCTTGCAGACTGCAAAAAGCAGGTGGCTGAGAGTATTCAACAACATGCCAAGGAGGTCGAGCGCCTCGCCCGGGAAGGTTATGAGCTTGCGGATGCCAGAAGGTCACTGGAGAAACTGAGGAATATGAGGGTGACCGAGTACCAGCAAGTTTGGGATTTCCTAGGGAACAATGACAAAGCTTTGGTGCTGCTTGGTTTCAGTCCGGTACATCTTGTTGACTCGGAGCCGGAGTTGGAGAAGGCACTTGTGGCATTGAGCTCTACCAGCAACAAGCTGGACACAATGGGTGACGTCATCTTCGACAAACTGGAGACAGTGGGGAAATCTCTGGCCAAGAACGTCGCCGAATATGTGCTGACGTGTTTCAAAAGCCAGGACCCTCAATTATCTCTAGATCCGGTGGTCGAAGGACCCATCCTTGAAGAAGAAGATGCCGCTAGGGCCAGTGTTCGAGAAGCTGCCGAAAAAGTTACCTCATTTTTCCATAGGACTTAGGACCTCCAGTAGCTAGGACCTTTTTCTTATGCCTTTCACTTGTAATCCTCATTTTGTAATCCAATCCTTTGAATAAATGAAATCCAATCTTCTTGAATCAATGAATTCCATTTTGTATTAGTCGTCAAGGCATTGCCCTCTATATTGTTTGGACCCCTGGTATATGTGCACAATTTGACTGCGGATATGTACCAGTAGGAATTGACAATGTTTTGATAACTCTACTCCTCACTCGTTGCCAAATGGATAGTTTCGAGTTCTGAAGTTTACCCCTGACATCTCCAGGGACCCTTTGTGACATCGACGACGGTCCCCCTGGGAGTTGTCGGAGCTAAGTAGGTCCAATGGCACCTACTATCAACGCTTAGGAATGTCGACGGTGGGCCCCCTTAGGGTTGTCGAAGCTTGGTTGGTCCGACAGCGCCCACTGTCAACGCGTAGAAACGTCAATAGTGAGCCCCCTAGGAGTTGTCAAAGCTTGGTAGATCCAACAGCGCCCACTGTCAACGCATAAAAACGTCAATGGCAGGCCCCCTGGGGATTGTTGGAGCTTGGTAGATCCGACGACACCAACTGTCAACACGTAGAAACATTGACAGCGGGCCCCTGGGGGTTGTCGGAGCTTGGTAGGTCCGATGGCGCCCACTGTCAACTGCCAGAAGAGGAAGCTGAGACATGCTGATGGAAGCTCCCTCAGGTTGGCTCCATCTCTAGCAGTTTCTTCCTCCCAGCCAAGTGGAGCTTCGGCAGCCACGCCTCCTTCTGTGTCAGCATCCTCGAGGGGCGCTAGCTCTAGCAAATCGACCCTGGCTCCAGTGCTAGCTGTAGGCTCCAGGTCTGGAGGTCCTTCCCAGCCGAAGGAGGTCCTGTCTGAGGCAACACCAGTTGCTGTGACATGCTACCAACCAAGGTCCGAAGTTTCTAGCTCACCAGGTCCAGTGGGCTCTGACTCTGGACCTCAAAAGAAGAAGTTTCACAGCGACTGGGGCGGAAGCATCCCAAGGTAGGCATTGTCTTCTCACCCTGAGCTGCTGTATTCATTGTTTTCCTGTTTTGAATTTTTTGATCTTTTGCTTCCAGGATGTCGAAGAAGAAAACCAAAGCTTCGGTGCTTGTTGCAGTAACTGAGGCTGTGCAGGCAGAGGCTCTTGCTTCGATCCCGGTGCCTCTCCAAGTGGTTGCTGAAGACACGACACTTCTGGTGCGTGCTGTCGTGGACTTGGATCCTGAGATGACGCCAGAAGCTCCCGTGGTAGCGCCAGACCAAGGGGGGGATTCGTGATGAAGCGCTAACGGTTTTAGTGTCAGCGGTTCAAGCTCCAGCGTCGGAGCCAGAGACAGTAGAAGCTTCGGCGCCTGAGCCGGAGGTAACTGAAACTCCGACCCTCGAGCCGGAAATAGTTGAAGCTCTAACCTTGGAGCCAGAGACTGCGAAATCTCCAGCACCTGTGCTGGAGGTAACCGAAGCTTCAACACATGAGCCAGAAGAAGTTGAAGTCCCGACACCTTAGCCGGAGGTGGGGGGAGCTCCGGACGGAGCTGCAGCCTCCACCCCGGAGGTGATTACTCCGGAGGCATCTATGTCAGAGCCGGAGCACCCACAAGAGTCAAGGGTAGGTCCTCCACCCGCAGGGGGGGACCTTCATCATCAGCCCCAGAAGTCGTCCATAGTGCCGTAGAGTTGTAGGGGACCAAGCTTGTGCCATGGGACCCAATCGATGTTTTTGAAGATCCACTCGAGCCGGCGGGAGAGATCCAAGCTATTCCAGAGCCAATTCCTCTAGCGTTGTCTATAGACAATGCCTGCTCCAGTCTCTGTCAGGTCCAGCTCGCCTTTGACCACGAAAGCAAAGCTATCGAAGAAGAGCACAACACCTTAAGGTGTTGGCGCAACCGACTTCTCTTTGAGACGAAGTCTACACAGTCAAGGCTGGCTGACCAGAAAGAATGGGTAGCCAAGGAGAAGGCTCGACTAGCGCTGATGGACCGCTTGTTGAATGAGCGGGAGGCCGCCATTAAAGATCTCGACGAGAAGGCTCGAGAGATTTTGGAGCATGCTTGGGAGACCAATGAGGCTGTTGACGATCGTCAGGACAACCTCAATGAATTAAATGAAGTGCTCCTCAAGCGTCGGGAAGCCCTCAATGAGAGGGAGGAGAAGCTCCTGGAGAAGCAGGAGGACATTTTGAAGAGGGAGGAGGAGCTCGCCCAGAGGCTGTCTCTCGGAGAGCAGAGCTTGGCAGACCGCGCAAAAAGTTTGAACAGCAGTGCAATCAAGAGGAGGAGAAGAATTGGAAGATGGGACAGGAGCTCTCCAAGAGAGAAGCTGATGTCACCACAAAGGACGAGAAGGTGAAAGGCAGGGAGAAGGACCTGGCAAACCGCTGGAACCGCATCCACCTCTGGGATTTGGAGCTTGCAGACCGCGAAAAGAAGATGGTTGAGAGTATTCAACAACATGCCAAGGAGGTCGAGCGCTTCGCCCGGGAAGGTTCCGAGCTTGCGGATGCCAGAAGGTCACTGGAGGAACTGAGGAATATGAGGGTGACCGAGTACCAAAAAGTTTGGGATTTCCTATGGCACGATGACAAAGCTTTTGTGCCGCTTGGTTTCAGTCCGGTACGTCCTGTTGACTCGGAGCCGGAGTTGGAGAAGGCGCTTGTGACATTGAGCTCTACCAGCAACAAGCTGGACACAATGGTTGACGTCATCGTCGACCAACTGGAGACAGTGGGGAAATCTCTGGCCAGGAATGTCGCCGAATATGTGCTGATGTGTTTCAAAATCCAGGACCCCCAATTATATCTAGATCCGGTGGTCGAAGGACCCATCCTTGAAGAAGAAGATGCCGCCAGGGCTAGCGTTCGAGAAGCTGCCGAAAAAGTTACCTCATTTTTCCATAGGACTTAGCACCTCCAGTAGCTAGGACCTTTTTCTTCTGCCTTTCACTTGTAATACTCATTTTGTAATCCAATCATTTGAATTAATGAAATCCAATCTTCTTGAATGAATGAATTCCATTTTGTATTTGTCGTCAAGGCATTGCCCTTTATATTGTTCACTACAGGAAACACAGTCATTTGTGACGGCTGGATTTATTTGCGACAGCTAGCCATCGCGAATAGGTTAAATTGCGATGGCATGTCGGCGGCCGTCGCAAATAATATGGCCATCACAAATAAGTACTAATTTGCGACGGCCAACACTAGGACCGTCGCAAATAATCTCTTATTTGCGACGGCCAACCCTAGGGCCGTCGCAAATAAGGAACCCGTCGCAAATAAATACTTATTTGCAACGGCTTCGAAATAGACCATCGCAAATAACTTTAATTGCGAAGACCATAAGTTAAGGCCGTCGCAATTAAGGATGCCGTCGCAAATAAGGGCTATTATCGGCCGACCCGACCCCGATGGTTTATTCACATCCACACCAAGCCCCAGCCGCCTGCCGCGTCCCCGCCGCCCTGCCGCGCCCCCGCCGCCGCCCTGCCGTCGCCGCCTCGCCGCCGCCCCCGCTCCCGCCACCGGCCTGACGCGGCCCCACCTGCCCGCGGGCAATTACTTGCGACAGCCGCTACGAGCCGTTGCAAATAGACTTATTTGCGACGGTGGCTGTCGCAATTAATCTTAATTGCGATGGCTAGAAACTGTTGCAAATAAGCAAAGCCGTCACAAATAGATTATTTGCGACGAGATTTTCCTTATTTGCGACGGCCCTGACTGTCGCAAATCGTCGGGATTTCTGTAGTGGTTGGCCCCCTGGTATATGTGCACAATTTGATTGCAGACATGTACCAATAGGAATTGACAATGTCTTGATAACTCTACTCCTCACTCATTTCCAAATTGATAGTTTCGAGTTCTGAAGTTTACCTCCGACATCTCCAAGGACCATTTGTGACATTGACGGCGGCCCCCCTGGGAGTTGTCGGAGCTAAGTAGGTCCGACGGCACCAACTATCAACGCTTAGGAACGTCGACAGCGGCCCCCTTGTGGTTGTCGGAGCTTGGTCGGTCCGACGGCGCCCACTGTAAACGCGTAGAAACGTCAATAGCGGGCCCCATGGGAGTTGTCGGAGCTTGGTAGATCCGACAGCGCCCACTGTCAACGCATAAAAACGTCGACGGCGGGCCTTCTGGGGGTTGTTGGATCTTGGTAGATTCGACGGCACCAACTGTCAACGTGTAGAAATGTTGAGCCCCTGGGGGTTGTCGGAGCTTGGTAGATCCGATGGCGCCCACTGTAAACGCGTAGAAACATCGATGGCGGGCCCCCTAGGAGTTGTCGGAGCTTGGTAGATCCAACAGCGCCCATTGTCAACGCGTAGAAACGTCGACGGCGAACCTCCTCAGGATGATTTTTCCACCATCTTTGTTTAGATCACTATTTACTCTTCATGTTGACAGCTGGCCCCCAAGGGTGTTTCCGGAGCTTGTTAGCTCCGCGGGCACCCACTTTCAACATTTAAAACGGCGATGGCGGGCCCCCTGGGGGTTGTCGGAGCTTAGGAGCTCCGGCATCGTCCACCATCGCCATGAGTTTTTCATGTTTCCTGCACGCTAAAGACAAGAAAAACAGTAAAATTCGTCCTCTAATCTATAAGTTGTTTGTGGCTTACTTTTCTTAGTTGAACTTTAGATTCGAAGGAACTCAACATCATAACAAGTAAATTGATGTAATCTTTTCAAGTCCCAGTGCCTTCTGAACCTGCCCTACTAAGGCCTGCCAGAATATAGGTAGAGTGGCATACTTAGGGTGCTGGACCAGTCTAAGTCGATAGCGCACTCCGAACCTATCATTAGCTTTGGTGTTCAGGCAAGTAGAGCATCTAGCAATGCTAAGATTCCAAAAAAATCAACAATATAACTTGTATATCATATGAATAACTTGGACTAAATCTCAAAAAGACTTGCAGAACTTCGTTATAGACAAGAAGGAAAAGATAATAAAAGAAAACGAGTCTGTACAAAATTAATGCACGTGAAGTCTGTTTTCATACAACAATGTCTTTCATTATAGGTCCGAATTACAGGGGAGACAAGGACACATTTAGGGTACATAACCAGGCCAAGTGTGCTATTCATCTTGTTCTAACCCAGGGTAGGTAAACTACATTTAAAGTACAATGACCAAGTTAAGTGTGCTTGAACTATCCGGACCCTCCCGGGGGGTCCAGATGTTCCCCCTGAGGAGCTACCCGACTCTGTCCATAGACTCTATAACTTACATTATGTGTAATTCAGACTCACCTCCGCGAAACTAAGCATAAAACTTACGGAGGTTCTCAATGTTCCATGGATTGGGAATCGGAGTCCCATCCTCTGTTGCCAAGCAAACGCATCCGGGACGGGATACTTTGATCACTCGAAAGGGACCTTCCCAGTTGGGGGACAGTTTGTTCATCCCTTCACGAGTTAGTATTCTCCGCATCACCAAATCGCCTTCTTCAAGCTGTTGGCTACGCACATGCCTTTGGTGATAGTGTCGGAGCGCCCGACAATATCGTGCATTCGGAATAACTGCTTGGCACCTTCCCTCGTCGACAAGGTCAAGGTATTCACGCTGGAGCTTGTCCTGCATGGCTTCGTTGAAGGGCCGTACCCAGAGCGACCACATGGCAATCTCCGAAGGAAGGACCGCTTCAGCTCCGTACACAAGCAAGAAGGGTGTCCCTCCAGTTGACCGGCTAGGTGTTGTCCTACTCGCCCACAGTGCAGACAGAAGATCCTCTATCCAATTGGATCCATGTTTCTTCAGGCGCTCATAAGTGTGCGTCTTGAGTCCTTTCAGTATTTCTGCATTTGCTCTCTCAGCTTGGCCATTACTTGCCGGGTGGGCTACTAATGCGTACCTAACTTGTACGCTGAGGTCTTCGCAATATTTTTGGAATGCTACACTTGTTAATTGGGTTCCGTTGTTAGTTACACTACAAGGATTCCGCCCTGTTGCAACAATTGTACTGCAATGACTACTAAATCGTTGCAGTAAGCTTGGTCTTTTGCCACGATTCACTAGTTTGTGGCATTAGGATCTATCGTGATGAATTTGTGCCATGATTCACTAGTTCGTGGCATTAGCATCTATCGCCATGGAACACGATCGTTGCATTAGGATCTGTTGCTACGATTCAATAGTTCATGGCATTAGGATCTATTTCTATGAATCTGTTGCCACAATTCACTAGTTCGTGGCATTATCATCTATCACCACGGAACATGAACGTTGCATTAGGATCTGTTGCCACGATTCACTAGTTCGTGGCATTAGCATCTATCACCACGGAACACGATCGTTGCATTAGGATCTGCATCTATCGCAATGAAACACAATCATTGCATTAGGAACTTTTGCCATGCTTCACAAGTTCATGGCGATAGGATCTATCGCCACAAAACATAATCATTGCATTAGGATCTTTTGCCACGAAATACCGGTTCATGGCGTTAGGATCTATCGCCACGGAATGGAATTGTTGGATTAGGAACTTTTGCCATGATTCACCAGTTCGTGGCATTAGGATCTATCACCACGAAACACAAACGTTGCATTAGGAACTTTTGCCACGATTCACCAGTTCGTGGCGTTAGGATCTATCGCCACGCAACACAAATGTTGCATTAGGAACTTTTGCCATGATTCACCAGTATGTGGTGATAGGATCTATAACCACGAAACACTATAATTGTATTAGGATCTGTTGCCACGAATTACTGGTTCTTGGCATTAGGATCTATCGCCACGGAATAGAATCGTTGCATTAGGAACTTTTGCCACAATTCACCAGTTCGTGGCGTTAGGATCTATCGCCACGAAACATGATCGTTGCATTAGGAACTTTTGCCACGCTTCACCAGTTTGTGGCGTTAGGATCTATCAGCACGGAACATAATTTTTGCATTAGGATCTATTGCCACGATTCACCAGTTCGTGGCATTAGGATCTATCGCCACGAAAAGAAAATCGTTGCATTCGAAACTTTTGCCACGATTCACCAGTTCGTGGCAATAGGATCTATCATCACAAAACACAATCATTGCATTAGGAACTTTCACCATGATTCACCAGTTCGTGTCATTAGGATCTATCACCACAGAACACAATCGTTGCATTACGAACTTTTGCCACGATTCACCAGTTCATGGCGTTAGGATCTATCGTCATGGAACACAATCGTTGCGCTACAAAGTTTTGCCACGATTCACCACGATTCAATATTGGCTTGCTCTAAGCTTGCTGCTAAATAGAATAGTGGCTCTTATCTTTTCAAAAAAAATCAAATAGTCCACGTACAGCTAGCTCACACAATACTTATATAAAAAATCATCATCTTTGCTGTCCTCCCCCAATATTGGAGGTGCAATACCATCATTGATATATGTATCATCGTCATCGTCGTCATCTTCATTTTCTAATGGAACTCTATGTGTCTCAAACTGATCACATGTTCCCATTTGAAGAGCGAAAACATCACCAGTTGCTCGCTCAATGTCATTCCTATCCCATGCGGTCCTATCCTCATTTATATCAGTAAGTCTTTGATCATCAAATGTCTCAACCTCCATCGTCTCAGTGACATTATTCTCATTATTTCCAAAGGGGCATGGCAAAAAGGTTTCATGGCTTCGTTTTAGCAACTGTAGCCCATTCATGTTGCTTCACACTTCGAACGTAAACAACTTGTTCTGCTTGGGTTGATAGAATGTAAGGCTCATACTTAAATTGAGAAAGAGCGGTGTCAACATCTATCATTCCGTATCGATCCATTTTGTAGCCTCTACTTTGGCTCTGACCGGAACAAGGCCGATCAAACCAGTCACATTCAAATAACAGACCATCTTGATTTTTTTTTTCAAAATCAACAGAAATCATTTTCTTGATTACCCCATACCACTCATGATCACCATCCCGAACAAAAACACCATTGTTTTGCGTCTGTAAATCTTTTTCCACCTCCGCTGTTTGAGAGAAGAAGCCATTTATGAATGATCGACTAAAAAAATGTGCTCGGCGATCAGGTCCTCTAGATAATGCATACAAATAATCGGTTACTTTGCCTTCTTTGTGTAATGTCGTAATATGTACACATTAATTAGTATAAAAGGGGTGATCGATAAACCAACTTCAGAACACATATTTGTTCAATATTTCATCAAAGTAAAAACTTGCATGTACTTACTCATTTCTGAAACCAATAAACAAACTCATCTCTATGGCGTTTTTCAACATCACGAGAATGACTCTTTTTTAGCTCTTCAAAATGCTCACTGAAAAGGGTACAAAATTAAATTATCCATCTACAATAAGCATTATCCAATATAGTATAGAACATCTGAGTTATACGTACTTGATCCATGGAGCGGCCTCTTCAACATTAGAAATAATATAATGCCTGATGTTATGTAGTTCCACCATAATATGTTGGCCCCATTTAAACCCTTTTTTAGAATTATCAACTTCTGTAAATATATTAGACTCGAGAGAAGGTTCATTTCTAGCTGTAGCTTCATGATGTTCTGGCCTATTAAGCTTGGTGCTGATGTTATCCAAAAACTGACTACAAAAAGTCATACACTCATGCATAATATATCCCACAGCTATAGAATCCTCCGGGTGAGCTCTGTTACATACATACCTCTTCAATGTACGAAGGTACCTCTCAATTGGATACATCCATCTGTAAAAAACAGGTCCACCCATGCGAGCTTCTTTGGCAAGATGGATTCAAAGATGTACGATGGTATCAAAGAAAGCGGGAGGAAGCAACATCTCAAGCTTACAATTGTTTCAGGAAATTGCTTAATCATCTTATCCAAATCTGGTTCCGCCAATTCTTTAGAACAAATTCTAGAAAAGAATCTGCTAAACTCAATTAAAGGTGCAACAACCTTTTCAGGCAATATGTCACGCATTGCAATAGGAAGGAGCTTCTGAAATATAATATGGCAGTCATGAGTTTTTAGACCTGATACCTTACATGCTGTTATGTCCACACATCTATTGGTGTTTGAGGCATAACCATCTGACATCTTCACATCTGCCAAAAACATGCACACCATGGTCTTCTGATCTTTTTGCAAAGTATATGATGCCGATGGACAATCATACTTCTCTTTCATACCCGCCGGATGTTGCTTTGGCCGTATACCCATTTCCTGCATATCAAGACGAGCTTGTAGACTATCTTTTGTTCCATGTTAAGAAATGTCCCCAATATGCTATCACAAATGTTTTTCTCAATATGCATGACATCCATGTTATGCCTTATTAGCAATGTCTTCCAATACGAGAGTTGAAAAAAATATACTTTTCTTCTTCCAACTATGCCACCTATCTTCCTCAGTGTGCTTTCTCTTATTATTCGTCTATCCAAAACTCACTTGATCAAAAGTCTCGTATTGTTTGAGTACTTCATGACCAGAGAGTGATGTTGGAGCCTCTCTGTTCTCTATCTTGCTGTTGAAAGAAGCTTTGTCTCGACGCCACCTATGATTCTGAGGTAGGAAACGACGATGACCAATGTAGCAATACTTTCGCCCATGTTTCAACCACAAGGCATCATTGTTTACATGGCAGCATGGACATGCTAGATTACCTTTTGTGCTCCATCCACATAGCATTGCATATGCTGGAAAATCATTTATTGTCTACAATATAGAAGCTCACATGAGAAATGTCTCTTTCTTCGAAGTGTCGTATGTTTCTACACCATCAGACAATAATTTCTGTAGCTCATCAATCAAAGGCTGCAAATACACATCAATGTTGTTTCCAGGTGACTTTGGCCTAGGAATTATCATTGACATCAATCAATAAGGCTGCTTCATACACAACCAAGGTGGTAGATTATAAAAGATTAGAATCACAAGACATGTACTGTAAGAAACATTCATTACTCGAAAAGGATGAAACCATCAGATGCTAGCCCAAGTCTTATGTTGCGAGGATCAGATGAGAAATTTGGGTGAATGCTATCAAAATACTTCCATGCTTTCGAATCTGCAGGATGGCGTAATATTCTATCATAAATACGTTCATCTTTGTGCCAGCGCATGTTTGATGCCATTGATTCTGACATATAAATCCTTTGAAGACGGGGAATAAGAGGGAAGTATCGTAGAATCTTGCGTGCTACATGCTTCTTGGCTTTTCCACAAGGTAAAGCCTCTCTTGCATCCCCACCAGTACTATTTTTCCATCTTATTCACCACAGTTTGGGCATCGATCCAGCAGAGAATAGTCCTTTCGGAATAACACAATCATTGACACATGCATCGATCTTTTTGTAGCTCAACCCAAGGTCACGAACAACCTTCTGAACTTTATCAAGTGTATTAGGAATGCAATGGCCCTCTGGAAGCACATATGAGAATAGTTCAAAGATCAACTCACACGCTTTTTTGCTCAAACCAGTTAAACACTTTATCTGGTACAACATGACAATGAAGGATAATTGGGTCACCTTCTCACAACCTGGATACAAGTCCTTTTTGGCATCATTTAATAAGTCATAGAATGCCTTTGCACACCCAGTTGGCTCCTGCTGGTTTATAGCATTTTCTGGATCATCAACATCTGCTGAAGTACCACCATGATCAGTGCCTCTAAGTAGACTGGACAACATATTTTCCATAGCAACATCATCAGAAATTATCTCCTCATTATTTGCTGATTGCTCAGCAATATTTTTCTCAACTCATTTTTCTCCACGGTGTACCCAACAAGTACAATAAAATGACATCACATTATGAAGCAAGTGAAGATGAAATTCCTTGCGTGTCCCATGGCAAATATTACGACATTTCGTGCAAGGACAAGGCTTAGTTTCTTCTTCACGAGTGCCCTGGAATGCTAAATTTAAAAATGACTTTATTCCATCCTGCCACTCCTTCGTACGCCTGTCGTTTCCCATCCGTGTCTTTTCTTCTGACATCGCTTCCTACAATTCAATCATCATATCCGTAAGAGGATAGAACTACAATAATATTATGTGAGCAATTGTACCTAGCGCTGTTGCTCCTCCACGTGCGGCGACCGGCGGATGCTCCTCCACGCCGGTGGACGATGGATCCTCTTCCAAGAGTGTGGCGGCCGGCGGATGCTCCTCCAAGAGTGTGGCGACCGGCGGATGCTCCTCCAAGAGTGCGGCGGCTGGTGGATGCTCCTCCAGGCGTGTTTCATGCAATCGGGAGAGGGTACGTTGTGGATCGAAGGGTCCAGCGGGGATGCAGCCAGGACAAAGCGTACGTGAAGCTATCAGAGTAGGCCCAACACTACGCTGGGCCGCTTGTTATTCGTGGGCTGAAACTGCGCTGAGTCTATTCCTGGGTCGAAGCTGCGCTGGGACGCTTGGTGTTCGTCCCCATGACACATGAGCCCATCTACGGACGCGCGTCTAGCTCTGGCAATTTGTTATCTAAGTAAGTTAATGTAGCAATGGGGGTGGTATTCCGATCAAAATAAGGCATACGCAACTGTTCCAGTCCTTGCAATTATAACATCGCGACTTTTCAGATTTTGGAAGGAAAACAACATGACAAACGTGAAAAGAAAAAACATCCAAAAAACAAGAACAGAAGCATAACATCACGACATCGATTAATCTGCGTCAATCGATTTCCTGTTTTACTGTTTCGTTCTCCAGGATCTTTCACCTTAAATCTCATATGTAGTACCTATTTTTTCTAACATTTTTGTAACACCCTCATTTTCATGCATCATTCCTTGCATACACTCATATACATGTTTAACATTAACCCACAACAAGAGAAACGAGTTTAAAATTGATTTGGAGCAAAACCGCGCTTAAAATTCAGGAAAGTGCGGACTAGTCCGATTTTACTGAGGACTAGTCCGATTCCTCTCTGACTAAAAACGAACTTGTTTGTTTTTGCTGCGGACTAGTCTGATTTTGCCTCTGAAAACTTTCGGACTTGTTTGATTTTGTGTGGACTAGTCTGATATTCCAAGAATCCTTGAAAATTTGCCCCGGAAGGCAGCGAAGTCACCTGCTGAGATGCAGCACGGCGTCGGTGCTGTGACACGTGAGGACCAAGTCTTCCAGAAAAGGTCCTACGTTGAGTTGTGGCCTGTCTTGAAGGGGGAGGACCTTGGTTGCTGATGGCATCGGCTGCAGCTGCAACCATATGTTGCACATCAGCGCGCCACTGCTCCATCGCACCTTGATGTGATCCGGGCACTGGTCGGTGCTCCAACAGAGTTCGTGCATCAATTAGTGTGTTCTTTGGGTTGTTGTTTGCCGATGCTGTGACTGACACAAGTACCCCATCCTACTGTCCAGCATTATTTGCTATGGCAGATGGTGGTGGTGGTGGCATGATGCCCGTCGGGACAACGGCGCCTGCTGGATGCTGCATGTTGGAGGGATTGCCTCCAGCAGGCTGTTCAGTGTGGTTACCGTTGGAATACCCTGCAGCGGAGTTCACCATCTCGTGATCTCAGGCGCCCCTACCTGGCGCACCAGATGTCAATGTGTGAGAATGACACTTCCTCCGGTACTACTAAATTAGCCCGCAGAGGTTTTTGTATTGGTTTGGGCGCGCGGAGATCGGGGACAAGATGATGACGCATGAGATTTACGTGGTTCAAGCCACCTGAGCGTAATATCCTACTCTACGGGGTGTGTGTTGTTGTATTGAGTAAGTCTGTTGCACTATTATACGTGTGAGCTTGGATTTGATTGAGTGTCTCTGTATAGTGCGGCTCAATCCTTTTATAGTCCAAGGACTGACCGTTACAACATTTGTCTGGCCCGACATGTGGCCTTGGCGTATTCAATTACCTAATACAGAGTCTATGAATATTAAGCATGATTAATAGGGTGATAACATGCATTAATGACTGCGTTACCCCCTATTAACATTCCACTAATCATGTGTCATTAATATAGCATCAATGACACGTAATCAGGTCTTATAACTGCCACTTTAACTGTCCCTTGAATGTCCGTGCTTTTAGAGATCTGCCAATGTCTCTATTGATGTTGTAGGTCCGAAATCTCCACACGTGGCAGCTCCGAAGCTTCCCCTCATGGGGAGATAGGTCTGGAACTGACATACACGTGGCGGCACCGGAGCTTCTCTCTACGGGGGATTAGGTCCAGGGTCATTATCCACGTGTCAACACCAGAGCTTCCCTATGTCGGGAGTTCAGCTCTGGTCTTATATTACACGTGGCAGTCTCGGAGCTACCCATATGAGGGAGGCGGGTCCAATGCCATGTGACACGTGTGGGGCCTGAGGAAGCTTCCAACTCGGACAGGTGGAATTCTTTTGCACTTCTTGTGGTATCGTGGGGTACCCGGTACGCAGGGTACCGACAATATTTTTTTGGAATGTCCCACTAGCTAGCAGATGATTGCTTTTAGATTTTGATCTCCATGCATGGCATCAAAGATGAATTAAGAAGCGAGCTAGTTGTCGAAAGAAGTCTACCCCTCTAGCTACATGCACCATGTGTAAGAATCAGCATGACATGACATGTAATTAATCACGATTGCATGCGTGCACAAGGGCATGGCTAGCGTCAAATTCTCCACGCCCACGAAAATTTTTTCGTTCATCTTGGCGCGCCACAATTGAGCTTTTGACAATTCAGTTTTCACTCCACGGGCCTCCAATTCCAGTCCTGTCTATTGTAACCCTATTTCAGCTACGATGAGTATAAATGGAAACACTGGCCTCCATTCCCGACACACCGCTGCCCCGCCCTTCTGATGATCTCGCAGTAATCAAAATGTGTTGTCTCGCTGTCCTGTGTTCCATACTTGTATTCCGAAGAAATTCTCGTGTTTTCATTTCCCACAGTTTTTACAATTTTTTCCCCATAGATCTCGCAGTGACGCATCGAAGCTCTTGTTGGTGTTAACTCCTGGGTACAACGCCGGGTGACCGAGTTTGACGGGCTCTACTGAACCTCTTTTTGTTGCCGATACCTCCTTGCGACATCGTATCCCGAACTCCAGTTTTGTGCTAGGTAAACTACACGATCCATGCCGTCTTTTTATAGAGCTATATTGGCTTGGTTCTACACGATCCATGCAGTTTTGGGCTAGTTAAGTTCTACATGATCCATCCTAATATACAAAGATTAAATAAATTAACAAAGAAGAAATGTGGTCTTTTGTTATATATATATATATAACATATACTACATCTGTCCCGAAATAAATGTCGCTCTGACAACTTATTATGGTAGTGTATTTCTAGTTCAATTCCTGGCTAGGAACGACAAATACTAAAAATCGGAGGTAATATGTAATTTCTGGATTTAGAAGTAAATGACGCACGGGTTATCTAATAAACCACTCCAAATGTCATACTGTCATTTGAATGTGGCCTAGAGGGGGGGGGGGGGGTGAATAGGCCTTTTTGAAATTTAGTCGGAACCTGCAACACTTAACAAACTGATCAAATCTCGAGATATCGGACTAGTCCGGTAGAGTGCGGACTAGTCCGGTGCATGCGGACTAAATTGATCAAGTTTGATCAGTGATTTCAATACAAGCACAGTACGCATCGGAATATAGTATGTAAATTGAAAGTATTGAGTCAATGAAATTAAGTGTAGTACAAATTAACTTTATTTTAATGTTTTAATGTAAGATGGACAAGATCAATCAAACCCTAGAATATGATATGAGAAACTTAAGAACAAGTTTGGCACACGATTTTTATCCCGTGGTTCGGTTCCCACAGAGGCAACCTACGTTCATGTTGAGGAGCCCACGAAAGGACCGGGTCTTCACTGACCCTAACCTTGTCGAATCGCCATGAAGGCCAGTTCTTCTTCCACTATCACAAAGGGGCAAATCACCAAGTTCAAGGGGCCTTCTCACAAGTTGAGGGCTCCCCAAGATTACAACGCAAACACCACCAAGAACACACTCTTAAGATCAACAATGAAACAATAGGAGTGTGTTAGAGATCAAACCCAAGAGCTCAAACGTGTGGAATCGTGTCTCTCCTTTGATCCAAAGTGAATCCTCAAGGGATTGATCTTTATTGCATTGGATTGCGTGGAGAGATGTGTTTTCTGAGCTCTTGGAGGGTGTGACGGCGCAAAGGGTCGAGTTTGATAATAGTTGGGCCATGCACACCTATTTATATTAGGGTTTTCAAAAGTTACCGTTAGGGTTTCGAGGGTTCGTACTAGTCCGGTGTGCGGCGTGTAGGAAACCCTAAGTGTCTAGAAATATCGGACTTGTCCGACTAGGAGCGGACTTGTCCGATTTTAGTCAGAAAGGTTTTCAAATTTGTTCGTGGTGATATCAGACTAGTCCAGTGTGGTTATACCCTTAATGAATAGAGGACAAGTCCGCACTTGGAGGACTTGTCTGATTTTAGTCAAGGGATTTTTTGAACTAGTCCGTGGAGAGATCAGACTTGTCCATTTTCGTGCAAGTGTGAACAATTGAGGATACGTCCGCACAAGGGAGGACTAGTCCGTTTTTAGTCAAAGGCATTATCGGACTAGCCCGGACATTATCGGACTAGTCCAGTGCAGACAAGTCCGCACTGGCAGGACTTGTCCGAACCTATACAGAGAGGATATCAGACTAATTTGGTGTACGTCGGACTAGTCCGTTTTTCCTGTGAAATGTGAAGTGTGTGAGGATATCTTTTGTGCTTGAGCTCGTGGGAAGTGTTACACCAACACACTCCCTACACAATGATGTATTCTATTCAGTTCTTGAGCTGTTTTCCGAATTGATCCTCATTCTCCTTTCTTTTTGGCGCTTTCTTCATTCTTTCATTAAAACCTGCGCTCATCTCAATAATGTGGTTAGGATCTCATTTGTTTGTCATAAATCAACAAAAACCCACAAGAGATGCCTAGATGCACTTTCATCATTCCTGTTTTACAAATTTGTATTCCTAAAATTTTCAGTTCTCACGGTTTTTACACTTTTTTCTTTTTTTGTGGCTTTCTCGGATCATACATTTTTTCTATTCCTTCATTTCTAATTCCCCCGTTCGAAACAAACACTGCAGTTTATAGAAACCACACCATTCGATCAAAAATCTACGTCGGTCATGTAATTTGACGTTATCACTGTTATTTGGAATGACTACTTACAATGCTCTTTACATTAGGAACAAGACATCAAACTATGATGTCGTCTACAAGCATTCATGGTGGCCAACAAGCACCTGGTATAACTATAAATGTGTTTACTATCAAAATTAAAAAAATTAGAAAACATTAAATCCTTTGCATGGTATGCAGAGAATATTGTAGCACATGATGTTTAGTAACCCCGAGGTTCTTCACTCCCTGGTACTACGATGCATGAACCAACAGCAGGTATAGATATACAAACCAAAAATACTCCTTCTGCCCCAGCGTAACTTTACTTTTGGAGCTTAAAAAATGTCCCACTCCAACTCTATTGGTAGCTTCCAACTACCCATATCACATCACATTACTACCTGCCTCTCTATCGTGCCATTTGTTTTGGCAGAGCGTGTTACTCCCTCCTTATCTTTTTAATTGACGTTTCTTACAAAAAAGTGAACTAAAAATGAACTGGAACTGATGTCCGAACGTCAAACAAAAAATAAAGAGGGAGTAGGTTTTTTACTCCTATGGCAATTTGGAGCATTTTGAGAGACTATGTTCTGTCCTTTAGATGTATTGATGATGGGTGTATCATGATCATTTGCATTCTTTCCTAGGCTCTACTAATTGTTTTAGCATGCCTTGCAATTCTATTTTCATAGTAGTCTTTATAGTTAACAGTTCATCAGCCTGAAAATTATTGCAATACTATAGTATTTGCCCCGAATGAGAAATCGTTGCAATCACATACTATTACCACAAATGTGAAATCGTTCCAATACCATGCTATTCGTTGCAATACGTTAAATCCTCGCAATACGCTAAATCGTTGTAATAGCATACTATTTGCCATGAATGTGAAATCATTGTAATAATGTACTATTGCCACGGCTGTGAAATCATTGCAACCTGTAGGATCGAGGAGCACGTGAAAAGCTACCAGAGGGGGGGGTGAATGGTAGCTTAAAAAATCTTACACAGCGGAAACAATTAAATCCCAACCCCTTCGGCAGAAAAACAATCTGATAAAGAAATCATGTGTGATACTAATCTAAACGTATTTCTCTATGACAAAAGTGATAGATATCAGAGAGAATCAAGTCACGAAGACGACACAACAAGAATCACTCAAATCCGTCGGGAGAAACTCAAGTTACGATTGAATGATCAAACAAAGGTCAATTTGTCCTACTCGAGAAAAACAGTTCTGGAACGCTGCAAAGAATCTCGTGTAGATCAGAAACCACAAATCAATGACCGTGAAATTTTGACAGATGATAGATAATCAAGTTGTGAAGACAACCAAAAAATAATCATGTCAATTGGATCTATAAAACTCGAGTCATGATAAAACCACCAAAGAAAGATAGTGCTGTGCAGAAAACTCGACGAGAAAAACTTGTCTGGAACAGGTCAGACGAACAAGGCACAAAATTTCCTTTCAACTACGAATTTTATTCAATAGAACACAAGAGGAACAGCCCCAAAGTCATCACACACGAGCTCTGGCCTCCCTTGCTTATATAACCAGTCCTTAGGCCAACCCAATCTCAACTAGGACTCAAATCCTACTCAAATCACGAATTGAAACTTTCCATAAATGCTTAGGACTCTTCTATACGCATATAGAAGCAATCTTAATACTTCCAAACACCTTAGGAACGTATCCCACATTCCTAAAACAACTCAAATTCGTGACCCACAGGAAATCCTATCATAACCAACTCAAATCTTTTCATATTTGAGTCAAACACAACTCAGCCGCAGCTTGAGTCCATAACCTAGTCGGTTGGACCTTTTCGACCAATTCTTTACGTCCACATCTCTTCATCACGCCTCGGTACCATGTAGTCACGTCCATGCACTCTTTGCATACGTGCAAACATCTTCCAACGACGTCCACGATACCTTCATATGCATTGTTCTTGATTCAAACATGATGTGCAACCTCCCGATCAACTCAACCACAATTCCTCCTGAACTTGGTTGTTGAACCTCATCTTATCCCTAAGACTAGTTCAATGGATCCTGTCACCAGCTATGTCTTGAACGCAAGCAACACCTGCAGATGGATAAACAACCAATCCGTACGAGCCCAAGTCTGCGACTTGACTCAAATTAGTTCCAAACACAACACTATACATGAGCACCTCACATAAGCATGTTGCAAAGCATAGCAAAAACAATATCATCCATATCAACCAAAACACATCAAAAACATAGTAAAAGAATACTAAGCAACCTTTCCAACAATGTAAAGCAAGTTCGAGACAATTCAAAGTAAAAGCAGGAACATCGCGATCAAGCTCCGAATCTTGCCAAAAACTAACCGGAGCTTGAGCTTGAGCTTACCAAAGCTAGTACAACCTAGCGCCAGAGCTTACCAAAGCTAGTACAACCTAGCGCCAGAGCTAGAAAAACATGTCGGAGCTAACCAACATAAGTTAGACCTAGCAAAAACATATCGGAGCTTAGCAAAGACATGCTCGAGCTATCAAAGACATGCCGAAGCTAAAGTTGAACCTTGCTAAAAAGATGTTATGACAGCATTCAAAACTTTTATTGTCAAAGCCAATGTATTCAGCACACATAGGTCTCACAATCTCCCCCTTGATGAATGCATTGACAACACCACTTAAGATCTGAACATTGGCTTATTCACATTAAAAGTTTTGAAAACAATTTCTCTCCCTTTGTAAAAAAGAAATAAAATGAGAAAAAAGAAATTCTCCCCTTGAAAAGAATCGTGCCAAAAATAATTGTGAATATGTTCAATGTGTAATCAATTTCTCCCCCTTGCATACTTATCTTTAAAAATTCACATATTATCTCTCCCCCTTTGACAATGTATTCAACAAGGTTTATAAGACAAGTTTTAATTGTTATGAGCATATTATAACATATACATATAAAACAAAGCCCATCCAAGTCATACTAGCAAGTAACTTACACTATCACATCAATGAGATACATAAAGTAGTGTAAGCCATGCTAGAGATCAAATGTAATTTCCAATTTAGCAAGTCATGATCTCACAAACTTAACTATTTCAAAACCTGAAAGCATGACACTTGTGGCTGCATTTTATTATTTTTCGAAGCACAAATTTAGATCATATGATATTTGCAAGAGATTATATGCGCATCTGCCTTATTCTAACCAACCAAGCCAAGCCTATGTCATTTGACAATCAGAAGGTTAAGGACATGGTTTTAGTCATACACAACTTCTTCCAAGTTCATATCTAAGTGCAATGATAAGCCATCTCAAAAGAAGAAGTGTGATGCATGCATATTCTCTTGATATTTTCTCAACTTATATTTGTTCATAAAAACTCAACATGTGAGTTGATTACTTGATTAATTCTTTATGATTAAAAGCACTTGTGAGCATGCAACAAGTTCAAAACAGCAATAAAGTTTGACCATGACCAGATTTAGTGTAAGTAATTATTCCAATTACTAGACATGGCAAAAACTACAGAATGTATAACACGAGTAATGTAGTAAGACCTTTCAACATGTAAAAGGAATCACAAAGTCATATATTTATGAAATACTATGCTCATATTATTTTAATTTCAGATTCACACATATATATCTCAAGTTTCAAAACTACCCCTCAATGTAGCCATGAGGATGCATAACCCCTATTTCACTACAAATGAAACAAAACCGAGTGAAATCTAAAGATTTTGTAAAAATGTCATCCAATTGTTGTTCGGTATCTACATGGTGAAGCACAATGTTTCCTTTTTTCAACATTATCACGGAGAAAGTGATACCTAATGTCAATGTGCTTAGTTCTAGAATGTTGCACGGGGTTTTTAGCAATGCAAATGGCACTAGTGTTATCTGTAACACCCTCAATTTTTGTATCATGCATTGCATACATGTTCATGGATTAAACATTTGTAGAATGAAGGAAAAATAATAAAAGATAAAACACACATATACAAAATATGTGTAGCAAAGGAGGAAAGAAAATAATAACATAAATCATGTATTAGGGAACAAATATAAAAATAATAATAATATATATAGGAATAAAAATATATATGTGAAACTAAAAAAGACTCGGAAAACTTCCGGAAGTTTCCGGTGGAAGCTTTTCTTCACCCCCAGAACATTCAGGGCAAATAGTGCCCAACCGGCACCGAGCCGGCCTGGCCGAGCGGCCGGCCTGCCCCGCGCGCCCGCCTGGGTCCACGCGCCCAACGCGTGGGTGACCGGGACTCGGTCCGGTCGCCGAGTCGGCCATGGCCCAGAGCCGTCCTTCGCTCGCACCCCTAGTTATATAAAAACTGTTGTAGCCTTTGTGTTTTTCCTCGACAGAAACAATCAACGCAGCCCCAAAACCCTAGCCGCCAAACAAAAAAATAGAGAGAACAGAGGCTGCGCCAGAGAGTAAAAGAAATGAAAAAAAGGAGATGAATAAGAAGAAAAGGAGGAAGAAATCATCGTCCACCGGAGACGTCGCGCCGCCGCCGTCGTGCCGTCGAAGGACCATTGCACCATCCACTTCATCTACGCCACGCCTTCGTCTCGTGATCTTCGAAGCCGTCACATCTGCAATAGGATTCGTTTTTCCAAAGCGAATTTTATCGACGTATTAGATCTAATAGATGTAATTTGATCATAGTCACACCATCTTTTTATTTTCAGCAGCATTAGTTCTTGCTAAAACCCCAGTAAAATTGCATAAATGCGTATGACATAGTTGCATCTAATCAATAAACAAGCATAGTTAATTAATAATTGAACTTTGCATGCATGCATGTCATCGCATGTTGATTGATTTGTGTGCATCATGTTGATTTGTATGTATTTTCTTGTATGTGTGATCACGAGTAGAGGGAAGTGCTCAAGAGGTCGTGTACGAGGATTTCCAGAACCAAGACTTTGAAGCACTTGAGCAACCCTATCTGTCGGAGCAAGGCAAGTGTCCTTGAAGCATATTGATCCTATTTTAAAACAAATGTTTTGTTTGCAAAACTTAATGCTTGTGTCAATTCGATGGAAATCTAATGGTAGGAAGTTTACTAGATTTGTTTAACCACCCTTGTCACCTGGAATTTATGGTAGAGAGTCGAGATGAGATTTTTACCTTTTTGCTTCACTTAATTAATTAGTATGGGAAAACAACACTACACATTAAATTATGCATTAATGATATTCTGTTTAATGTGAACTGTTCAATATGATATGGTAATAGGTGATCTAAGCAAGCCTGGTATGTGGATGGGTTGGATGTCATGGTGGTTTGCTTGCTTTAGATCTAAGGACCGGTCCATGCGAGAATAAGCCAGGACTACAGTGCCCCCACGAGGCCTAGTATGGGTGCGGCGTAGCTGATTAATTAGGGCTTTGCCAGTGCTATTTGGACCATTAAAGATGCTCGGGGAAGGGGTAGTCGGATTGGGTTTGTTGATGATTGGTGGGACTACCCTGGGATCCGAATGGCCCAAGAGGGGGCCTTGGTTGAAGATGTGCTCTGTAGGAGACATCGCCACCGGTGAAACCTCAGTGGGGTCTAAATAGGCTAGTAATCCCTTTGTAAAGGCTATTTTGTGATCTCTTGGCCACACACCAATGGAAGTGTGTAATGTGACCGATGGGTCATGGGCATAAGAGAGGTTCTTAGTCACCAAAAGGTGATGAAATCGCAAACACGTGGGTAAAATGGTACAAACTCTGCAGAGTCTAATAAAACTACCATGTTAGCCGTGCTTCCGGTTATGAGCACCTGGACAACTTCCATGATTAGGGGGAACCTGGTATTGGGATGGTTTTTGGGATGGTTATGGTTTGGTACTGGTTATGGGATGGTATTATGGTTTATGGCAACAGTTATGGTTAATGGTAATGTGAAATCTGGGATATGGATTGGAATTATGATGATTACATGGTTTATGATGGGTTTATTTCATATACATATAATATATTGCTTTTTCAAATGTTTTAATGTACTTTTCAGCACTTGGCCATTATCATTGTTGTCATTTGTATCAGCTACATGTCATACTTTCCACACTTGCTGAGTACAACATGTACTCACTCTTGCAATCCCCCCACCAATAGTTGCAGGTCAGGATTGGGAGTATTACATTAATAATGCAGAGTTCTAGGCCGTGTCTACCGGCAGCTTTGCTTGTGGAGTTGCATGGAGCTGCGCTATACCCTATTGCTTATGCTGCCTAGCTGTTTAGTTTGCTTAATTAGTTTATTTCCGATGCATTAGTTGAACTCGTCATTAATAATCATTAGAGTTTCTATTCAGGAATATTCTGAATTTGTAATAAAAGTGGTTAATTAATCTTGTTCAGTGGTAATTTTCTATATATCCTTTTGTGAATGCACTCGTGTATGTGTGTTGAACGTCCTGAGCACACATATGCGTTCACTTGGTTCATTTTCGGAACCGGGTGTCACAAATTGGTATCAAAGCCACAGGTTGACCGTAGGATGCAACCTAGATAGAATGGACACTTTAGAGCACATATGAGCACTTAGGAATCAATGTGTTTTTGCTTGGAGTGTTGTTTGCTATATATATTTTTTGCTTGTGTGATTAATAGAGGATTTTTGGATGCTTTAGCATTGCCATGTCCATCGAGGCTAGTATAGCTAGTTGTTTAGTTTCATATCCCTTGATGCATATAGTTGGGGATGTTTCTAAATTCTTACCTATTGCTTTTCTTCAGATGGTTAGGACTCACGACCAGGGGGATGTCAATGATGAGGAGGAGAACCATGGAGTACCTCAGAACAACAATGGACAAGGACCTGCTCATGGAGCTATCAATATTGAGCAGCTTCTGGCTATGCAGAACCAGCTCATGCAGACCATGATACAGACTATGGGACAACTGCAGGCTCGCAACATCAATAATCAGCCCCACATGCCTCCACTGCCACCACCCCTGCCGCCTCATAACCGGTTGGGAGAGTTCATGAGGACTAGGCCGCCGACTTTTGCTCAAGCTGCTAACCCTATGGATGCTGATGATTGGCTCAAGTCCGTGGAGAAGAAGCTAGCTATTGTCCAATGTAGTGACCGAGAGAAGGTCCTATTTGCTTCTCATCTACTAATTGGAACAGCTGCGAATTGGTGGGATTCCTTATGCAATGCTCATGAGAACCAAGAGAGAATTACTTGGGCCGAATTCAAAGAGAGCTTTCGTTCTCATTATGTGTTGAAAGGTGTTATGATTTTGAAGAGGCAGGAATTTGAGAACTTGAGGCAAGGGAGATCAAACGTGGGTGAATATCTCAATAAGTTCACTCAACTTTCAAGGTATGCGCCTGAAGATGTGTGTCGGGACAGCCGGAAGCAATACTTATTCATGAGGGGCCTTAAAAATGACATCCAAGTGTAATTGCTCAATTGTGATTATGCCAACTTCGAGAAGCTTGTGGACAAAGCAATTGTGGTGGAGAATAAGGTCCATGAGATGGAGCAAGATAACAAGAGGAAAGCACCATATCAAGGACATCAACAAGGAAGTAGTGTGCGCCCTCGCTTTGCATCACCTAATGCGCCATATTACAACTCTTCGGCGCCCCCTCATCGCCCCGGATATGTACCGCGCCCAGCTCAGTTTGCGCAGCAGCGCCCTCTTATGCAAGCACCTAGGCCTCCAATGCCATATGCACCTCGCGCCAACTTTCCTGGTGCCAACGCGCAGAACCAAGCTCGCCCCAATATTCTGGTGGAGTAAAGAAGTGCTATACATGTGGAGAAGTTGGACACTTTGGGCATCAATGTCCTAAGTCAGGCCTTGGTCAAGGAAGCAATGCGTCGAGGCAAAACCCAAGACCCAATGGAGGACAACTGCTAGGAAACCGCGGACAACAGAATTTTGCTCGTGGCAATGTGAAGCATGTCTCTACAGAGGATGCTCAACAAGCGGATGACGTGATCATTGGTATGTTTCTCGCCAACTCCAACCCCGCGACTATGTTGTTCGATTCTGGAGCATCGCACACATTCATTGCATCGAAATATGTTGCCAAGTATAGTTTGCCTATCTCTCATATGAAGTTTACTCTATTGGTTAAGTCTCCTGGAGGAGAGACGAGGACAAATATAGTATGTCCAAAAGTAAGCCTTACAATAAGGGGGGTAGACTTCTCCGCCAACCTCATTGTTTTGGACTCTCAAGGATTGGACATTATACTTGGTATGGACTGGTTGAGGAAGTACAATGGAGTTATTGAGTGTGCCATGAAAATGGGAAAGTTGACCAACAAGGAAGGGATCACCGTAGAATTTGAAGCATCTCAAACCGCACCGAAGCAATTGGAGCTGAATCATATGGACGGTGCCGCAATTGAGGAGATCCCGGTGGTGTGTGAATTTTTGGATGTTTTTCCGTACGAGTTGCCAGTTATGCCACCTGATCGAGACATTGAGTTTGTTATTGATTTAATACCTGGAATTGCACCTATAGCTAAGAAGCCATATAGGATGTCTCCTATGGAATTAGCGGAGCTCAAGAAGCAGATTCAAGAGCAAATAGAGAAGGGTTTTGTTTGCCCAAGCTCTTCACCTTGGGGAGCGCCCGTGCTGTTTGTGGACAAGAAGGGTGGGTCACAAAGGATGTGTGTAGATTACCAAGCTCTCAACGAGGTGACCATCAAGAACAAGTACACCTTGCCACACATAGAGGACTTGTTTGATCAGATGAAGGGTGCTTGTGTCTTCTCTAAGATTGATTTGAGGTCGGGATACTTTCAAATGAAGATTAGACCATAGGACATACCCAATACAACTTTTAGGACACGGTATGGATCTTATGAGTACACCGTGATGTCTTTTGGATTGACAAATGCGCCTGCTTACTTTATGTACCTCATGAATAAGGTCTTCATGGAGTACTTGGATAGGTTTGTAGTGGTGTTCATAGACGACATTATGATCTACTCTAAGGATGAGAAGGAACATGAAGAACACTTGAGACATACGCTGCAGAAATTGAGGGAGCATCAATTGTATGCCAAGTTCAACAAGTGCTAGTTTTGGTTGAAAGAGGTGTCGTTTTTGGGTCATATAATCTCAGGAGGAGTATCGGTTGACCCAGGAAAGGTGAGGGACGTGTTGAAATGGAAACCCCCGCAAAACGTAAAGGAAATAAGGAGTTTTCTTGGAATGGTTGGATATTACCGCCGATTCATCAAGGACTTTTACAAGATAGCCAAACCAATGACGGAATTGCTAATGAAGGGAAAGGCTTTCCAATGGACTCAAGCTTGTCAAAACAGTTTTGAAGAGTTGAAGAAGAGGTTGACAACAGCCCCAGTTTTGATACTGCCAGATGTGAGCAAGAGTTTTGATATTTATTGCGATGCATCGAGACAAGGACTTGGATGTGTATTGATGCAAGAAGGACAAGTGGTCGCCTATGCATCAAGACAATTGAAGAAACATGAACAGAATTACCCCACACATGATTTAGAACTTGCAGCTGTGGTACATGCGTTGAAGATTTGGAGACACTATATCTTGGGACATAGGTGTGGAATTTATACGAATCACAAGAGTCTTACATATATTTTCACACAAACAGGTCTAAATTTGAGGCAACGGAGATGGTTGTAGCTCATCAAAGATTATGATTTGGGGATCAACAATCATCCGGAAAAAGCCAATGTAGTGGCCGATGCTTTGAGTAGAAAAGGAGTAAGTCATCAACTCACAGTTCGAGAGTTACCATCCGAGTTATGTAAGGAGTTTGAATGGTTGAACCTTAGATTTGTAAATGAGATGGAGATGATGGAGTTAAACCCAACCTTAGAGCAAGAAATTCGGGAAGGCCAAACTAAGGATGAGGAAATTCAAGAAATCAAGGGAAGGACCAAAGAGGGGAGAGAATTCAAATTTGATGAGGATTAACATGATACTCTATGGCTTGGTAAGAGGATTGTCGTGCCTAATGTGAAGCGTATTCAGGAGACCATATTAAAAGAGGCACATGACTCACCTTACTCAATTCACCCCGGTTGTACGAAGATGTACAAAGACTTGAAGACTTGCTATTGGTGGGATAGCATGAAAAAGGACATAGCTGAATATGTAGCATTGTGTGATGTGTGTCAACGAGTCAAGGCGGAATATCAAAGGCCAGCCGGACTATTGCAACCATTGAAGATTCCGAAATGGAAGTGGGAAGAAATTGGAATGGACTTCATAGTTGGATTACCACGTACTCAGTCCGGTTACAACTTAATTTGGGTAATTGTGGATCGCTTAACCAAGTCAGCTCATTTTGTCCCTGTGAAAACCAAATATACAGCTGCACAATTGTCCGAAATATACATGGAGCATATTGTGTGGCGACATGGAGTACCGAAGAAGATCATGTCGGATAGAGGTTCTCAATTTACCTCTAGATTTTGGCAGAAATTGCATGAAGCATTCGGAACAAGGTTGAACTTCAGTTCGGCATATCACCCTCAAACGGATGGACAAACCGAGAGGACCAATCAAATTTTGGAAGACATGTTAAGAGCTTGTGCTTTAAAGCATGGGAAAAGTTGGGACAAGAGATTGCCATATGCAGAACTTTCATACAACAATAGTTACCAAGCAAGTTTGAAAATGTCTCCCTATGAAGCACTATACGGAAGGAAGTGTAGGACACCTTTGTTTTGGAATGAAACAGGAGAGAACCAAGTATTTGGTCCTGATGTGTTACAAGATGTTGAAAGGCAAGTTAAAATAATTCATGAAAACCTAAGTGCTGCTCAGTCGTGACAAAAAGGCTATGCGGATAATAGGCGAAGGAATCTGACATTTGAAGTTGGAGATTTCGTATACCTCAAAGTGTCACCTATCCGAGGGCAACGCCGGTTTAACGTCAAAGGAAAACTGGCACCTCGCTATATCAGGCCATTTAAGATTCTGGACAAGCGAGGAAAGGTAGCATATCGACTTCATCTGCCGGCATATATCTCTGATGTACACGACGTGTTCCACGTGTCTCAACTCAAGAAGTGTCTGAGGGTGTCGGAAGAACAGGTGCCGATGGACGAGTTAGAGCTTCAGGAGGATTTTTCCTATGTCGAGCAACCTATCAAGATCTTGGACGTGAAGGAAAGGGTCACGAGGAATAAGAGGGTCCTTTGGTGCAAAGTGCAATGGAACCATCATACGGAAGCCAAAGCTACGTGGGAACATGAAGAAGACCTGAAAGCAGAATTCCCTCATCTTTTCTCCATGCTATCGAATCTCGAGGGCGAGATTCACTTTAAGGGGGGTAGGTTTGTAACACCCTCAATTTTTGCATCATGCATGCATACATGTTCATGCATTAAACATTAGTAGAATAAAGGAAAAATAATAAAAGATAAAACACACATATACAAAATATGTGTAGCAAAGGAGGAAATAAAATAGTAACATAAAGCATGTATTAGGGAACAAATATAAAAAATAATAATATATATAGGAATAAAAATATATATGTGAAACTAAAAGAAAGACACTGGAAACTTCTGGAAGTTTCCGGGGGAAGCTTTGCTTCACCCCCGGAATATTCCGGGCAAATAGTGCCCAACCGGCATCGAGCCGGCCTCGCCGAGCAGCTGGCCCGCCCTGCGCGCCCGCCTGGGTCCATGCGCCCAACGCGTGGGTTACCGGGACTCGGTCTAGTGGCCGAGTCGGCCGTGGCCTAGAGCCGGCCTTGGCTCGCGCCCCTAGTTCTATAAAACCGCCGTAGCCTCCATGTTTTTCCTCAACAGAAACAATCGCCGCAGCCCCAAAACTCTAGCCGCCAGAAGCCCTAGCCGCCGGAGAAAAAATAGAGAGAACAGATGTTGCGCTAGAGAGTAAAAGAGAAGAAAAAAAAGGAGAGGAAGAAGAAGAAAAGGAGGAAGAAATCGTCGTCCGTCGGAGATCGTCGCGCCGCCGCCGTCATGCCACCGGAGGACCGTTGCGCCATCCACTTCATCTATGCCATGCCTTCATCTCGTGATCTTGAAAGCCGTCGCATCTACGGTAGGATTTGTTTTTCCAAAGCGAATTTTAGTGATGTATTAGATCTAATAGACGTAATTTGATCGTAGTCGCACCATCTTTTTATTTTCAGTAGCATTAGTTCTCGCTAAACCCCCGTAAACTCGCATGAACACGTATGAAATAGTTGCATCTAATCAATAAAAAATCATAGTTAATTAATAATTGAACTTTGCATGCATGCATGTCATCGCATGTTGATTAATATGTGTGCATCATGTTGATTTGTATGTATTTTTTTGTATGTGTGATCACGAGTAGAGGGAAGTGCTCAAGAGGTCGTGTACGAGGATTTCCAAAAACAAGACTTCGAAGCGCTTGAGCAACCCTATCCGTCGGAGCAAGGCAAGTGTCCTTGAAACATATTGATCCTGTTTTAAAATAAATATTTTGTTTGCAAAACTGCATGTTTGTGTCAATTTGATAGAAATCCTATGGTAGGAAATTTACTAGATTTGTTTAACCACCATTGTCACCTGGAATTTATGGTAGAGAGTCGGGATGGGATTTTTACCTTTTTGCTTTGCTTAATTAATTGGGATGGGAAAACAACACTACACATTTAATTATGCATTAATGATATTCTGGTCAATGTGACTGGTCAATATGATATGGTAATGGGTGATCTAAGCAAGCCTGGTATGTGGATGGGTTGGATGTCATGGTGGTTCGCTTGCTTTAGGTCTAAGTATCGATTCATGCGAGAATAAGCCAGGACTACAGTGCCACCACGAGGCCTAGTATGGGTGCGGCGTACCTGATTAATTAGGGCTTTGTCAGTGCTATTTGGACCATTAAGGATGCTGAGGGAAGGGGTAGTCGCATTGGGTTTGTTGATGATTGATGGGACTACCCTGGGATCCGAATGGCTCAAGAGGGGGCCCTTGGTTGAAGATGTGCTCTATAGGAGACATCGCCACCGGTGAAACCTCAGCGGGGTCTAAATAGGCTAGTAATCCCTTTGTAAAGGCTATTTTGTGATCTCTTGGCCACACACCAACGGAAGTGTGTAACGTGACCGACGGGTCATGGGCATAAGGGAGGTTCTTAGTCACCGAAAGGTGATGAAATCCCAAACACGTGGGTAAAGTGGTACAAACTCTGCAGAGTCTAATAAAACTATCATGATAGCCATGCTCCCGGTTATGAGCACCTGGACAACTTCCATGATTAGAGGGAACCTGGTATTGGGATGGTTTTTGGGAAGGTTATGGTTTGGTACTGGTTATGGGATGGTATTATGGTTTATGACAATGGCTATAGTTAATGGTAATGTGAAATCTGGGATATGGATTGGAATTATGATGATTACACGGTTTATGATGGGTTAATTTCATATACATATAATATATTGCTTTTTAAATGTTTTAATGTACTTTTCAGCACTTAGCCATTATCATTGTTGTCATTTGTATCTGCTACATGTCATACTTTCCACACTTGCTGAGTACGACATGTACTCACTCTTGCAATCCCCCCACCAACTGTTGCAGGTCAGGATTGGGAGTATTACGATAATAATGTAGAGTTCTAGGCCGTGTCTACCGTCAGCTTTGCCTGTGGAGTTGCATGGAGTTGCGCTATACCCAATTGCTTATGTTGCCTAGTGGCTTAGTTTGCTTAATTAGTTGATTTCCGCTGCATTAGTTGAACTCATCATTAATAATCATTAGATTTTGTATTCGAGAATATTCTGAATTTGTAATAAAAGTGGTTAATTAATCTTGTTCTGTGGTAATTTTCTGTATATCCTTTTGTGAATGCACTCGTGAATGTGTGTTGAACGTCCTGGGCACACATATGCATTCACTTGGTTCATTTTCGGAACCGGGTGTCACATTATCACATAACAATGGAACACTATCTAGATCAACCCCATAGTCCTTAAGTGTTTGAACAATCCAAAGAATTTGTGAGCAAGCACTAGCAGCAGCTACATATTCAGATACAGTTGTGGATTGTGCAACTGAATTTTGTTTTTTAGAGGACCAATCAACAAGTGAGCTACCAAGAAAATGACGAGCTCCGGAAGTACTTTTCCTATCAGTCCTACAACCTCTAGAATGAGCATCGGAAAATGCTTTCAAAGTAACGGTTAAGGAATAAGGAAGAAAAATGTCAAATTCTTGAGTTCCATGTAAGTATCTGAGAATCCTTTTGAGGGCTTGACGATGTGAAGCACGTGGGAAGGCTTGAAACCGTGCACAAAGACATACACTAAATTGTTTGTCCGGTCTTGATGCCGTGAGGTACAAAAGTGATCCGATGATGCTTCTATATTTGTTTTGATCCACGCGTTCACCATCTTCATCAAGTTCAAGTGTTGTTGCTGTTTCCATTGGTGTTCGAATAGGCTTGCCTTTGTCCATGTTGAAGCGCCTTAGGTGGTCTTTGTATACTTCGTTTGATGCATGAAGGTACCCTCCTTGGTTTGCTTGATTTGAAGCCCTAAAAAGTACGTGAGCTCTCCCATCATACTCATCTCAAATTCTGAACTCATCATAGCTGAAAACATGGACAAAAGATCATGAGAAGCACAACCAAAGATATTATCATCCACATACACTTGAACAAATAATAAGTCATTGCCATGAATAAGCACAAAAAAAGTTTTATCAACCTTTCCCATGGTAAACCCCTTTTCAAGTAAGAATGTTTTTAACCTATCATACCATGCTCTAGGGTCTTGTTCGAGACCGTACAAGGCTTTGGACAGTTTGTAAACATGATTATGAAAATATGGATTTTGAAAACCCGGTGGTTGTTTGACATAAACCTCCTCATATATGCAGCCATTAAGAAAAGCTTTTTTAACATCCATTTGATAAAGCTTAAAACCTTTAGATGCAGCAAAAGCTAACAAAATTCTTATGGCTTCTAATCTAGCAACAGGAGCAAAAGTTTATCAAAATCTAGACCTTCAACTTGAGTGAAACCTTGAGCAACCAACCTAGCCTTATTCCTAACCAAAACCCCATCCTCACTTTGTTTATTTTTAAATACACATTTAGTTCCAATTAAAGTGTGACCTTGAGGTGGAGGTACAAGTTTCCAAACATTATTTCTTTCAAAATTTTCTAACTCTTCTTGCATGGCAATAATCCAAGATTCATTAGTGAGTGTGTGTGATATATCTTTGGGTTCAAAAGAAGCAACAAAAGCAGAATGAGCATGAGAGTTTGGATCGCAAAACCTGGACCGTGTGACTCATTCGTGCAAGCTTCCAATAATTTGTTGTGGAGGATGACTTTTGAGAACCCGCAGAGGAGTGGACACTTCACAAGCTTCTTCTTCTTCATGTTCATCACAAATCGATGAGCTTGTGACTTGAGGAGGATCTGGACCAGCAATGGTGGTCGTCGGTACTGCATGTGAATCAAAATCAGGAGCTGGAACAATGTCATTAGTTGCTGAATTTTCGGGCAGCAGATCCACCTCATCCTCATCTTCAACGAAAATGCTCTCCCCCTGCGGATATGGATCTGGACCTGTAATGTTTGAGCTAGTACCTGGGCTAGCTTCATCAAAAGACACCTCACTAGTCTCCACAATTTTGTTAGTGTCAAGTAGAAGCACACAGTAGCCTCTAGTATGAGATGGATAGCCAAGAAACATTCCATCAATAGATCTAGGTTCAAATTTATCAAGATTACCATGTTTCTTAACATAGCATTTGCAACCAAAGACCGGAAAGTGTGTAACACTAGGCCTATGTCCAAACCGGAGCTCATATGGTGTTTTACCTAGCTTAGCACGCAAGAAAACATGATTTGAGACATAACAAGCAGCTGCAATCACATCAACCCAAAATTTCCTAGGAGTTTGATATTCATGAAGCATAGTCCTAGCCATCTCAACTAAGGTTCTGTTCTTTCTTTCTACAACACCGTTTCGTTGATGTACATATGGTGAAGAAAATTGATGATCTATTACATTTTCAGCACAAAAGTGATCAAAAGATTGATTTTTAAATTCGGTTCCATTATCACTTTTAATTGCTTTTAAAGATCCTGGGTGATCAATTGATAATCTAAGAAATAAAGTTCTAAAGTGACTAAAAGCTTCATTCCTCGATGTCATAAAATAAACCCAAGAGTATCTAGAATAATCATCAACAATCACAAGAACATACCATTTACCTCCGAAAGATTGAACACGTGAAGGTCCTACGGTGTCAAGGTGCAAAAGTTGACCCGGTTCAGTTGTCATGATCATTGTGAGAGGAGTATATGAACATGCAACCATCTTAGCATGTCTACAGGAAGATCATACAATTTCTTTGTCCCCTTTAAGCTTAGGTAGCCCACGTATGCGATCAAGAGCACTAACACGCGTGAGATGATCAAAGCCTACGTGACCAAGTCTACGATGCCAAAAATATAAATCTTTGGAATCATTAGCAACTAGACACCTATGCTTAGAGGAAGACATATCAAAATCAGCTTTAAAAAACTATTCCAAACTGTGACATGTTAAAAATAAGCTCACTATTTGAATTTACAACTTTGCAGCAATTTTTAGTGAAAATAATTTCCAGATTTTCATCTAGCAGTTGTGAAATAGAAAGCAAGTTGTATTTCAAATTCTTAACAAGTGCCACATCCTTCAAAGTGTAGTGATCATTTACTCTAACCGAACCCTTAGAAATTATAGGAGTTGAAGAATTATCAGCAAAAGTAACATTCTCTACACGTGACACAAAAGAGGGGGAGGAGAACCATTCTTTGTTACCGGTCATGTGGCGTGAGCAACCTGAATCCAAAATCCAAAAGTTCTCCTTCCTCAAGCGTGTATCCTACATAGAAGCACAATACGTCGATGACTCAATACTGGGGTTATTCAAAAGGCATTTAGTAATCCAGTACTGAGTCTCACGACGTCTAGCAGGAATAACACGCGCAAGCTGAGACAAAACAACAAGTTTACGGGCCAAAGCTTGAGGATTTTTGTACCCAACTACTGACTTATCAGATGTTACATGTGTAGAACGAAACACAGTAGGTCTGGGAGCAAACTTTGCATGTTTTCAACTCATTACATCAGGTTGCATGTTCCTATCATTCAATTTAACATGTGCAACAAATTTTGCATGAAAGTTATGAGATCTAGCAATCATTCTTTCTTTTTTCTATTGTTTAGCTAGTCTATAATAGAAATCTATGACATGACCATCTCTACCACAGTAGGTACATTGAAATTTAACTTTGTGTTCATGTATAGATGAGCAAACAACATTTTCATTTGACACCGAATGAGACAACACTCCTGCAGATTTGAAAACCACTTCTTTTTGTTTAGGAACTGTTTGAATCAAACAACTTGATAATGTTCTTAAAATTTCAGGTGGATGTGCCCTAGCATGAGCATGAAAATCAAAACCTAAACCAGTTTTATCATTGCAAGACTTGGAAGAATTCAACAGCAAGTTTAGGTTCTTATTCCCATTACAAAACCGATCTAATGTCCTATGCATGTCATCAAGTTTATTGGAAAGATCAAGGCAATTTTCACATGAAGTTTTTCCTTTTAATTTGCAATTGGAACAATATTTAACTTCATGAGAACGTAAAGCATTGTTCAATATAGAAATTTCGTTCATAGCATCTTGTAGTTTCTTATCAAGATCATCACAAGTGGAACAATGCAAATTAATTGTAGAACAGCTAGCATCTTTCAAGTTTTTATCATTAAGTGCAACAAACTCTTTGTTCTTTTCAATTTCTATCTCATGTTTATCAAGTGTCGAGGTGTGCGCACCTCTTAATGAGGACAATTGTTCATATAGTAATTCCATGAGGAACAAGAATCATCACTAGGAATCAAAGATTTCAAATGATTAATTTCAGATTCTAGTGACTCAATTTTAACAACATTGTCCCTAAGCTTTTTGTCCCTTTTCTAAACTATAACAGTGGCACGAGAAATAGCATCACACATTTCTTCGCAAGTAGGACATACCTCTTCATTGTCGGTGTTGTGTTTAGCCTCCTCCATACTTGATCTTGACTTTCCCGCCATGAAGCACAAGTTTGCCAAATAATCTTCATCATCGTCACTTCCAATGTCCACATCGCTTGAGCCAGGTTCTTGAAGTGCAGAGATAAAACTGCTCACCAATTGACGTCCTGTAAAACCCTTCTTTTTCTTCGTATCTTCTGCAGGGGAGTGCTTCGTCCTTGATTGCTTTTCATCCCGGAAAGTAGGATCTGAAAGGTTAGGGCAATCTGAACAAAAATGTCCTGTCTTACCACATTCGAAACATCGTTGAGGTCCGGAGCTTCCTCTCCTTCTAGTTCTCACATTTTACAATGCTTTTGAGAACCTAGTAGAGAGAAGTACTAGCTCCTCCTCTGGAAACTCATCAATATGTTCAAGGGTTAGAGAGGACAACAAAGCAAGTGTACCACAAGATGAAGATTGACCGGAGCTAGGCATGTCATGTTGAGAAACAAAAGCAATAGACTTTTTGGGGTTCTTACGTGATATTATGTCAATTTCATGAGTTTTTAACTTGGAATATAGCACATCTAAAGTAAGTGTACTCATGACAGTAGATTCACGAATAGATGTGACTTTCATCTCCCAAATTGAAATATCTAATGCACTTAAAAATTGCCTAGCATTTTCAGCATCTAAAAAATTAACATTGACACTACACAAGTTGCTGATAATTTTATTAAAGCGAGCAAAAGGGTCATCAATAGACTCATCGGGTTGCATCTCGAAGTGCATGTATTCTTTTTTGAACATGTCTTGCCTTACCTCCTTGATCATGTTGGATCCTTCGTGGTAGTCACAAAGTGCTTTCCACACAACGTATGCAGATCGGAGGTGTGCAACACGGCTGAAGTTGCTTTGAGTTGATCCTTGTATGATCAAGTTCCGACCATTGTTGTTGTTGTCGACATCTCTCAGATTTGTAGCTGTAACTTGATCGTTTGACGACACTTCGTAAGGCTTGTATACCTTCTCCCATATTGCGAAGCCTTGAGCCTGGATGAAGGCTTCCATACGTGCCTTCTAAACCTGAAAATCAATACCACTAAACACACAAGATTTGGCAGAGTATTTCTCCATGATGATTAGTCAAAAACACATGCAAATCACAAATATTAGAGCACGTGGCTTTGATACCAATTGTAGGATCGAGGATCACATGAAAAGCTACCAGAGGGGGGTGAATGGTAGATTAAAAAATGTTACGCAGCGGAAACAATTAAATCCCAACCCCTTTGGCAGAAAAATGATCCGTTAAAGAAATCGTGTGTGAGACTAATATAAATGTGTTTCTCCGTGAAAAAAGTGATAGATATCAGAGAGAATCAAGTCACGAAGACGACACGACAAGAATCACTCAAATCCGTCGAGAGAAACTCAAGTTACGATTGAAAGATCGAACAAAGGTCAATCTGTCCTACCCGAGAAAAACAGTTCTGGAACGCTGGACATAACCTCATGTAGATCAGAAACCACAAATCCAATGACCGTGAAATTTTGACAGATGATAGATAATCAAGTTTTGAAGACAACCCAAAAAGAATCACGTCAATTGGATCTGTAAAACGCGAGTTATGATAAAATCACCGAAGAAAGGTAGTGCTGTGCAGAAAACTCGATGAGAAAAACTTGTCTGGAACAAGTCGGATGAACAAGGCACAAAATTTCCTTTAAACTACGAATTTATTCAATAGAACACAAGAGGAACATCCCCAAAGTCGTCACACACGAGCTCTGGCCTCCCTTGCTTATATAACCAGCCCTTAGGCCAACCCAATCTCAACGAGGACTCTAATCATACTCAAATCACGAATCGAAACTTTCCATAACTGCTTAGGACTCTTCTATACGCAGATAGAAGCAATCTTAAGACTTCCAAACACCTTAGGAACGTATCCCACATTCCTAAAACAACTCAAGTTCGTGACCCACATGAAATCCTATCATAAGCAACTCAAATCGTTCCATATTTGAGTCAAACACGACTCAGCCACAGCTTGAGTCCATAACCTAGTCTTATTGTTATCTTTCAGCAGGAATGAAACACACACAAATACAATGGAAACAATGGGTCTTTAGACAACATAGGGAAGAATTTGTGATCTCCGGTTGGATCGCTAATGTTTCGTTGGTGTTGGTTTCAATGGTCGTTGACCACATGACCGATGGATGGGATCCGATGATTCTTGAGTCCTTGTTGCTTAGCTTGTGTGCTCTCTTGTCTAGGGTTGAGTCTTGATCTCTAAGGTCAGTTGGGCTGGTGGCACAAGTCATGTCGATCCTCTTTAGATTTTTTGAAGGGTTAAGGTTGGCTTGTAGTCTTGTTGGATGCTGAAAGTTGAAATTTTCAGTGCGGTTGACTCACTATCTCAAACATATTACTCCCCCCTTCCCGTTTTATTTGTCGTCCTAAGTCATTCTGAAAAGTTTCATTTTATTTGTTGTCATAGCACAATGTGAGAATTCTTTTCCCTTTTTGCCCCTGACTGCAAACGCCATCCCAGCTTCCTCGACTCCTGGTTCCGTCCTTTGACTCATTCGGTTCGTCACTCCTCGGTTCGTCGTCGCTGCGTGCCCAGCGCGGGGTGCTCACCGTCCGGCACATTTCTTCGTTGCCTGCTGCCGTTGCGCTCTCCAGTGCTCGCCCACTGGCCCAGCGATCTCGCCCTCTGCTCTCCACCCGCCCGCGCGCTCGCCTTAGATCTCTCCATTGCCAACCTGCAGTGCCTATGTTCGAGCTCGGCTTCCGCCCACGCGCACGGCCCCGGATCTGACAAAGAGGAGATGGCGGACCACGAGCGGATTTTGAAGCCCCGTGATGAAGTTGTCAAGACAACGCACCCGCCGCCGTTTCTGCTCGCAGATCTAGGAGACCTGGATCTGGAAGCCATAGAGATCATTCTGCTGGTTGACGGCGAGATTGAGCTGCTGGGCAGCTGCTGGCCAGGGGCGGACCCAAAGGGTATGCCGGGTGGGCCCCGGCATACCCTGGGCCATCCATGGCAGATGTGGAAACATGTGTTGTGCTATGAGCTTGGTGCGATGAGAAGCAACCATTTCAGCAAATAACTTAGCCTCAAACTCTGCATCACTCCGCTGCATGCAAATGGAGACAATGCATTAACTGTCCGGTGAGTTGAAACGTCATGCAGGGAGTCTCGTCCAATAGCCTCAATGCCTAAATGACAGATTATGGGGATTCCACATTTTGCTTAGGCGCTTTACATTCTGGGATGGAAGGGAGTAATTCCATTACTCACCATCAGCCTCGTTACAAAACGGATCCGCCGACCCGGCGGCACCAAAATTAAGCCTGATGCTCAATCGACTTCTCTGCCTGCCTACTTCTCCGATGAACCCTACAGAAAATGTATTGGTTTGTAATTACTGTACATATGTGTCTTGCAATGACTGATCAGACAAATGCCCGACGTTCACACAAGTAGGCAGCCTACTCCTCAGTTCTATTCTCGTTTCCTCAAAATAAGCAATAGGTCTGAGATAGCTATAAACACTATCGTAGGTTGACAATAACTGACATAATTATTTAAATAGAACAAGAAATTTGTCTTCTTTCGAATTTATCTCAGTTCATGTTTTTCTCATTCTGCGTTTTTTCTGTTGTAATTGGATGAAATTTTGTGTTATTTTCTTTCTGCACATTCTTATAGTAATTTGTTTATGCATTAGAAAGAGAGACATCGTTGAGATCATGAGATTAAAGATCAGTTCGCCAAATATAAATTATATACCCCCTCTGTCTAAAAAACTTACCGTTTTGTAGTTCATTTTTAACTAAAAAACGACAAGCTTTTTCGGACGGATGGAGTATATAATTTTTATAACATGGCATACCCTTCAATAAAATGCTAGGTCTGCCACTGCTGCTGGCTGGTTGGCAGAGAGGTCGTGGAGCATACTCGCGGTGGATACTACCGAGCAACAGGTTGTCGTGGTGGAGCTTCCTCACAGCGGATCCTGCAGTAGTGTGTGGCGACGGGGACGAAGGCCAGTGCGGTGACGCGGAGGGCGACAGATGTGCCGGCGGGAGGGTCACGGGTGTGGCGACCTTGCCCTGCTTATTCTTTCGGGAGGACAAGTTCGTAATTTCACCGTTATCTTAATTCAATTGAAGTTGTCGGAAACGACAAATAAAACGGGAAGGAGGGAGTACCTTGTATTAATTAATACCACAATCGAGGTTCGCCCTACTGTATTTCCCTAAAGAACAAGGGAAACAATGAACACAAACAACATGGCAGGTAACACTACTACAAAAAGCATTTTCACAGGCGTCTCAATTTTTCAAACACAGACGGTCCGTAAAAAATGCGACTGTGATGACGAATGAAATAATAACCGTCTGTGATGATATAACATCACAGACGGATTTTGAAAAACAACCGCCTGGGTAAACACATGATTTTCTCAGGCAATTATTAATTAAGAACCGTCTTTGATGTAACAAACTTCACAGGAGGTTCTTAATTAACCAACGCTTGGGTAAATACATGATTTTTATAGGCGGTCATTGTTTAAGAACCGTATGTACTGGTTCAATCATCACAAGCGGTTTTTATTCAAGAACCGCCTGAGGAAAGTCATTGTTTTCACAAGCTGTTTGTTAATTAAGAACTGCATGTGATGCTGATAAGCTCCTGTCAAGCTAATCCCTGCACAACAAGCTCTTGTAGATGCAAGTAACACCCGTGGCTCATCATTTGGATTGTTGAAAGCATCAATTGAAGTCTGACGATCCTTGTAAGGATTTTTCCATCTATTTAAAGGATTTCTTTCCCTCTTGTCTATTTGAAAACTTAGGAAGATGCTCCTTTCTCAGTTTTAATGCCTAAATATATTGACTAAAAATCAGTACCTACCCTCTTAGTGCTTCAAACAAGGAAGCAAACAACTTCAATCACAAATCTCGTTTTCACCCTTTCATAGGGATTTCACCTTAATGTTTCAAGCATAGATTTATCAATAAGTGAAGCTTCCTTACCACACATGTTAACGACAGTTATAAGCGAAGGATATGCTGAAGCTAACGAAATCTGAATTGGAATGAAGATAAAGAGATCTTGCATATGAGTGGCAATGTCCAGGTTAGCGTGAAACTATGATGACAACCTTCAACAACATGAAAAGTGATGTTAAGGTTATGCTTTCATCAACCAAGGCATGTTGTGAGGGTATAACACTTGTTGGGGAAAGCATAACCGTGATGCTCTAACAAGTGTTATATGTCCTCAAAACATGTCTTGGTTGGTACAAGCATAATCTTGGCATCACTTTTCATGTTGTTGAAGGCTGCCATCGTAGCTTCATGTTGTCTAACCTGTACATTGTCACTCATATGCAGCATCTCTTTGTCTTCAGTAACGTTGATATTTTGTTAGCTTCGACACATCTTTCACTTGTAACTACCATTGACATGTCTGATGAGGAAGTTTCACTTATTGATAAATCTATGCTTGAAAGATTAAGGTCAAATTCCTATAAAAATGGTCAAAACAAGATTTGTGATTGAAGTTGTTCGCTTCGTCGCTTGTGTGAAGCACTAAGAGAGATGGTACTAATTTGTAGTCAATATATTCAACCATTAGAATTGATAAAGTAGCATCTTCATAAGTTTTTAAAATGGAGAGAAGAGAAAGAAATCTTTCAGGGCTTGTTTGAGTGTACTCAATCTAATTTGATTGAAGTGGACTGGAGTGAAGAATGAACTAATTTTCTCCTCAATCAACCTCAATCCACTTATATTGAAGTGGACCCACTCCTATCCAAACAAGCCCTCAAATGGATGGGAAGTATTGGCATACTTCAATTGAAGATTTTAACAATCCAAATGATGAGTCATGGGTGTTACTTGCATCTACAAGAGCTCACCGTGAAGGGATTAGCTTAACAGGAGCTTCACGAGTTGTGCTTCTAGATGTTGTTTGGAACCAAGCTATTGGAAGGCAAGCCCGATCATCATATGTCAGAAGAAATTTATATACACATACAATTTGATAACTTATGGAACAGTTGAAGATAATAAATATAATAATATAATAATGTTCAAAATAGAAGCTGAATTTAATAATGTTCAAAACATGCTATCTAAAGCTGGAATAGAGCATTGTTCTAAGTTGATTTCAAAGGATAAAATATATACAATATATATCATACATTTTTTCTAGCATTGACATCTTCTCGCATATAGGGTTTCAAATCCTTTTTAATGCTTCTCTCTACGCGCATGATGTTTTCTGGTCCAGTGAAAAGGTACACCTATCATACTGATTATATTCCTCTTCATTATCTCCCACATTCTCAACCCCAACAATATTTTGCTTTCCAGAAACAACTACGTGCATCTTCTCAGTTTCTGGATCTTGAACATAAAAAACTTGTGCAACACTATCGGCGAGAACCCACAAGTCATCTTTATAACCCACTTTATTCAAGTCTACCAGTGCCAGTCCGTAATTGTCCTCTTTCATACCATCAGGATGTTTGACCCATTGGCACTTAAATATGGGCATTACCATTGTTTCGCCATAATCCAGTTCCCATATTTCCTCTATGAACCCGAAGTATGTGGTCTTTTGCCCTTGTGAATCATAAGCCTCAATACGAACACCACTATTTTGTGCAACACCACTTATCGTCTTTTTCTTTAGTGTAAAATGTGTAACCATTGATGTCATATGCTTCCATGATATCACCAAAGCAGATGGGACAGAAGCTAACTTCTTCATTGTTGCCTCTTCTATAGAGTTTCTCTATGGTATATTTTTGTCCATTAACCATTCAGTGAAACATCTTCTGTGCTCTTTCATGATCCAGTCCTTTGTGCGGTCTTGGTTTTTTCACGAAGCTCAATTTGGTGTTCTTCGATGAACGACTCAGCTATTGTGAGCTGTTGTAGTACACCAAAATGTGCACGGTGTACATTCTTGTAATCTTGAACGATAAAAGTCTTCTTACCCACTTTGCCTTTCTCACGTAGTCTACCCTCCTGTCCAAGAAGATCCACTCCCAGTCCAGGAAGATCCACTCCCCCTATGTCTCAACAAGAATGATAGTAACCTTGCTAGTAAAGATAACCAAGAGCAACAAGTTGGACAACAGCTTCAAGCAGTACCAGAGCAAGCTGTTGCTAGTAAAGAGCAACCAGTTGAGCAACAACTTGAAGTAGTACTAGAGCCAGCTGCTGGGAGCAAAGAGCAATCAGTTGAACAACAGGTTCAACAACAAGTCAGTGTTGAACTTTCGATGACTACTCCTCGATCATCAGTGCCTATCAAAGTTAGCTCATACGAAATTAAGAAACCTTCATCAGAAGTGTCAAAGTATTTGGAAACTATGAAGTAAAATATTAGAAAATCGAGTGCATCTCATTCTTCTCATGAGCCAACATTAGAAGATATCGAGGAGTGGGAAGAAGACGGTGTCATGTATAATCGGCGGACAACTTTAGTTAAACAAGGAGTTCCAATATACAAGCTTGAGGGTGTTCCTCCTAAATTTGAGAATGGGAAGCCGCTCATGACATCCGTACAACTTAGCAAACAACCTGCCCTGCTCAAAAGAATGCACGAGTGGTACATCTTTGCCAGCACAAAATATGATCTTTCTTGCGTCACATTTCGTGTTCCAAAAGATGCATTCTGGAGCACTAGAGCAGATAAACGAGTCATTTTATTTGAAGAGCTGCATACCCTTTTCCATCAAGGCATGCTCGGACTCAACATTCTACTCGTCTGGTGCTTGTAAGTGCCTCTAATATTTTGCATTTGCTTTTCTTACTACATGCATACACATTTTATGAGATTATAACAATTCTGTACTTCTTCAATACGATGCAAAACATGGATAATGAAAATATGAAATGCAAGACAGGTATCCTTGACCCTACACAGATTGCAAAGACGCAATTCGATGTCAAGGCGGATCGAGACTCAGTACAGTTCAAGCACATGAATTTTTTTTTTTTTGAAAAATCAATCGCAAAACTTAAGAAGGATAGAAGTTGCAGCTTACATAGGACATGTTGAATGTGGCCTAGGGGGGGGGGGTGAATAGGCCTTTTTGTAATTTGTCGGAACCTGTAACACTTAACAACCAGTTCGAAACCAGAGATATCGGACTAGTCCGGTAAAGTGCGGACTAGTCCGGTGTGTACCGACTAGGTTGATTAAGTTTGATCGATTAATTTGATTCTTCGATGTATGCAGCAGAAATATACAGTCAAATGAAGTGTTGCATGATTATGGACTAGGGTATATCACAATTCAATCTTGTATTTAATGATTCAACGTAAAATATGCAATAATGATTGAAACCCTAGATTGTAGTGATAAATAAGAATGATGAGCACAAAGGAGACTCAATGATTTATCCCGTAGTTTGGCACCCACAGAGGCAACCTACGTCCACGTTGAGGAGTCCATAAAAGGACCCGGTCTTCTCCAACCCTACCCTCGTCGGATCGCCACGAAGGACAATCCTCTTCCACTTATCACAAAGGGGTGAATAATCGAATTCAAAAGGGGCCTTCTCACACGTTGAGGGCTCCCTTAGATTACAGCACGAAATACGACCAAGAACACACTCAAAATATTACAATGAAATCACAGGAGTGTGTTAGAGAATCAAACCAAGAGCTCAATGAGTGTTGAACGTGTCTCTCCAAATATCTAGAGTGAATCCTCAAAGGATTGATCTTTGTTGCACTTAATTTCATGGAGAGATGTGGTTTTTGAGGCTCTTGGGAGGTGTGACGGCGCTAGGGTTCGAGAGATTAAAGTTGAGCCGTGCACCTCTATTTATATGGGGTTTCTAAAAGTGACGGTTAGGGTTTAGAAAGATCGGACTAGTCTGTGGTGGACACCAAACTAGTCCGGTCTGCTGTGTGTAGCAAACCCTAAGTGTCCCGAAATACCTGACTAGCCCAGCTAGGAGCGGACTTGTCCGATTTCCCTTCTGTAAATCCTCGGACTAGTCCAATGGACATCGAACTTGTCAGCACAGTGAAACCCTAAGTGGTTATGAGGACAAATACGCACTTGGAGGACTTGTCCGTTTTAGGTAAGAGAGTTTTTCGGACTAGTCTGTGCTAATATCGGACTTGTCCGATTTATATCAGAATGAATATTGGACTAGTCCGATCGTGATCGGACTTGTCCGATTTTGTGTGACTTGTGAACTGTTTTGAGGACGAGTCCGCACTGGGGAGGACTAGTCCGATTTTGGTCAGAGAGATATCGGACTAGTCCGATGGATATCAGACTTGTCCGATTTTGTGCAGAGAGTATATCGGATTGGTCCGGTGACATTCGGACTAGTCCGGTCCTGTATAACTTTGTGCAATGTGTGTGTTTAATTGTGATTGATCTCTTGGGGTGTGTTTCCTTAACACACTCCATACACAATGATCTACTATTCTTCTTCCTTGAGCCCATTTCCACTTTGCTCCTCATTCTCCCTTCTTTTTGGCACTTTGCTTATTTTGCTATTGAAACCTGTGCTCATCTCAACAAAGAGGTTAGGATCTCATTTGCTTGTCATAAATCATCTAAAACCCACAAGGGATTCCTAGATGCACTTTCAATCTCCCCCTTTTTGGTGATTGATGACAACCAATTAAGGTTTCACAAAATATGATAAAAATTGAGATTTTCATAAAGTATGCACATATGAGTCTAAAATACATCAAGCAATGAAAACATAATTCATATGTGCATTCTTTATGGTGGGATGCATAACTAAGTATATTGAAACAATGAGAATGACATAGACATTAATCAACCAAAAGCAAGCATATATGTCATTCTAGGAGCAAAATCAAATAACTCAACAATTGCTTCTCAAAAGATCATAACATTGCATCACAGAACCATAATTGACTTAAGAACATAGTTAAAGATCTACAACCCGCAAAATAGTCAAAAGGCATACAAGAGAGCTCTCTCCTCACATCCTACAGCTAAGACTAAGACTCCCCCTCAATCTCTCCCCCTTTGGCATCAAGACACCAAAAAGAAGGAGAGGAGGGTCCTAAAGTCTTCACTCCTCGCTGTCGGTCCTCTCATCGTCTTCATCGTCGTCTTCGGGCTGATGAGGAGGAGGAGGAGGAGGTGCGGAGCCACTTGAGCCCCCAATGCCAAAGTAGGCAAACTCGTAGGGTGTCAAGGGCCCGAGCTCGGTGAAGTCTGAATCGGAATCTTCAGAGATTACCGAAGACCCAAAGGGCTCAATCTCCAGTTTCTGGCATATTTGCTTCACATTGGTCTTCACATACTTCATGTCTTCCTTTCTTTTCTTGTTGAGCTTATGGGCCTTCACTTCGGCCTTTTTGCAGGAATCAAAGATGGCAGCCAAGTATTTGAAGATCCCACTGGCGGATCCCTTTTGAGGGCTGCTCCACTGGCAAGAGTAGCTCTGGCATCTTCACTTCTTGTCAGAGCCTCAGGACTGGAGGCCGGCAAGGGAGCAGCCTGGATTCTTGGCTTCTGAGGCATCTGAGGCCTCAAGGGTAGGTGCTCCACATCCTTAACGAATTCAATCCCGATGACCTTCTCGATCACAAACATCAGATATGGGGCATACCCACAAGACTTGTTGGGTGTGCAAGATATGTTAACCATGTCAATCCAGATGTAGTCCGCCACATCAAACTGGCGGTCCATGCTTATCACTCTCATCAATGTCCGGAGATAACCATGCACACTCCCGGCATCTCCATCCTTGGAAGCAATGGTCTTCCTCAAGACTCTATTGACCACCACAAAGAACGGCTTCATGTTCTTTGTGGATGGAGGGTTCAACTTGGAGTTTGGTTCATATAGGAACTTCATCCTATCCTTCTCAATGACACCTATGTTATGGATGATTAAGTTGTCACGTCCGGAGGTGTCAAGATGAAGCAGACTTGCAAAATCTTCTTGAGTGATACTGTACTTGGATCCATGAGTCATCCAAGTAACACTTTCCTCATCTTCACTTGAGAAATGGAATGTTGCACAGAATTGTGCTATGACCTCCTCATTCCAGTTGTTCCTGAAGGCAAAGAGATCCTTCAGGCCATGCCTCTCAATAGCTTCCACCACTTCAGTGAACGGGGAGCAGCCCTTCTTCTCAAAGTGTGCCCAATCAATCCATTGACTGCGCACAACCGGTGTCTTCATTGGGACATACACAGATTTGTAGAAATCTGCATGGAAGTTGCACCAAAATCTTCCATCAGCGGCTTGCTTTGGTCAGCCATACCAATCAATGCTTTTGAACTTTGCTGCCGAATCACTGCCTTTCCTGTTGAACTTCTCTTCAGTGGGGTCCCGGACCCCTACCCTCGGAGCATGCAGCTTCAACGGGCTAACTAGACCCGTTGCTATCCCTTTGCCCTTGCCTTTGGCTAGGCGGGTACTTGCCGAGCTAGGGCCACCACCGGTGGTAGCCCTAGAAGCTGGCACCTCGGAGGCCGGCTTCTTCGCTAGCACTTTCCTCCAAGCCTGTGGAGGAGACGGAGCTGACTCGGAAGGTCTCTCTTGGCGCTTCTTGCCAAGACTCGTCGAGGTCCGAGGTTCCACCTCGTGGTACATCTCAGGCTCAAAGTCAGAAACTTCGTTGTTTGAGCTCAACATACCCTGAGGATGAGTTGAGTGAGGCATGAATGAGAACGAATGATACAAGGCATAGGTGTGAAATGGATAACAAGGAATTGCATTAAGGAATTGAAAAGTTAGGTTTTGAGTTCAGAAAAATCGGACTTGCCCGGTGTACAAGCACGGACTAGTCCGGGGTGATCGGACATGTCCGTGCATGGACCGGACTAGTCCGGTATTCATCCTCAAAAACCTAAGCGACTGGACAAATGTTGAATCCTAATGTAGAGCTAGTTTTGCATAGACGTAATACATCAAGGAGGCATGTATATAGTGAAAGATGCTAGGCTATTCGATCAACAATGAAGAAATTTGGAATTTCTAGGGTTTGAGTGAAAATTACTGAAGAAATCGATTGGAACTTGGAGATGAGGGTGTTGAAGGCCGGACTTGTCCGAGAACTTCAATCCCGATGCGATGATGATCAAATTCCACCCAAACTTGCGAAGTTCCGATGGAGAAATCAAGGAATCGCCTTGGGAGCTTGAGTGTGAGAGAGAGAACGCGTGAGGCAAGAGTGGAGGTGAGGAAATTAGGGTTTGGCAGCGGCAAGGGTTATGGACACGAAAAATCAGACAAGTTCGGAGACGACCGTACTAGTCCAAACTTTTCCAGAGGCTATATCGGACTAGTCCGTTGTCTACCGGACTAGTCCGTCCTAACCGGCACTCCGCGGACTAGTCTACATGGGCGGACTAGTCCGGGTAACCACAGACTAGTCCGTGGTCACCAGGCAAGAATTTCTTAGCCCATTCATATATATTTGAAGGTACATATTTATAAAATAGGGAGGCAAATCAAATCAAATAATCCTGATGAATATGATCAGTGCATACAACAATCAAGCAATGATCATAATTCATCAAGCTCTAATAATTAACATAGTTTTTGGAAGAAAATTGAGAGAGATGATTTTCACAATCCAATCAACATATTTTGAAGAATTCATACATGTATGCAACATTTCAAGCCACACTTCGAGCATCAAGGATGTTTAGCCTTTGGAGTTCACAAAAGCGCTTTTCGTCAAGTGGCTTGGCGAATATGTCGGCCAATTTCTTTTGGGTGTTGACATGGGAAATGGCTATATCTCCTTTCATGGAGTGGTCTCTCAAGAAGTGATGCCTTATGTCTATGTGTTTGGTTCTAGAGTGCTCAACGGGATTATGGGCAATTTTAATTTCACTCTCATTGTCACAAAGGAGTGGAATACGGTTCATATTGTAACCGTAATCCTTTAGAGTCTGTCGCATCAAAAGGAGTTGTGCACAACAAATCCCGGCTGCAACGTACTTCGCTTCGGCTGTGGATAAGGCAATGGAATTTTGTTTCTTGGAGGACCAATAAACTAAAGATCTCCCTAGGAATTGGCATGTACCGGAGGTACTTTTTCTATCTACTTTGCATCCGGCATAATCTGCATCAGAGTAACCAATGAGATTGAATTTTGATCCTTTTGGGTACCAAAGACCAAGGTTGGGTGTATGAACTAAATATCTCAAGATCCTTTTTACGGCTATCAAATGACACTCCTTAGGATTGGCTTGAAATCTTGCACACAAACATACACTCAACATAATATTTGGCCTAGATGCACATAAATAGAGTAGAGATCCAATCATGGAGCAATATACCTATTGGTCGAAGCTAGGTCAATCTTCATTGAGATCCAAGTGGCCATTTGTTGCCATGGGAGTCTTTATAGGCTTCGCCTTGTCCATACCGAACTTCTTGAGTATGTCTTGCGTGTACTTGGTTTGGCTTATGAACGTCCCTTCATTTTGTTGCCGCACTTGGAATCCTAAGAAGTACTTTAGTTCTCCCATCATTGACATTTCAAACCTATCTATCATGATTTTACTAAATTCCTGACAAAAAGATTGATTAGTTGACCCAAATATTATATCATCAACATAAATTTGACAAATAAAAAGATCATTGTCAAAGTTATTTGTAAATAATGTATAATCTACTTTGCCAATATTAAAACCATTTTCAATTAAGAAATCTCTAAGACACTCATACCAAGCTCTAGGAGCTTGTTTGAGGCCGTAGAGAGCCTTACGCAATTTAAATACGTGGTTGGGGAACTCTTCGTCTTCTTGTGGTTGATCTTGTGTGGATGCTCCCCCTTGATCGTTGACCTTCTCTTGTGGCTCTCTTCTTCATATACGTGTAGAGGTGACTCTTGTGGTCTAACTTCACCTAAGGCCATTCTTTTCAATGCTTGACAAGGAGCTTCTTCTTTACCTAGTACACATGTATCAACTTGCTCCTTTTGGGAGCCATTAGTTTCATCGAACACTATGTCACGTGCTACTTCAACAAGTCCGGAGGTCTTGTTGAAAACACGATAGGCGTAAGTGTTCGAATCATAACCAAGCAGGAAGCCTTCATTGGACTTCGAAGCGAACTTTGAAGTCCTGGACTTCTTGTTTAAAATATAACATGGAGAACCGAAAACTCGAAAATATGAAATATTTGGCTTGTTACCAGTGAGTAGCTCATAGGATGTCTTCTTGAGTAGTCGATGAAGATAAAGTCGATTTACGGCGTGGCAAGCATTGTTAATCGCTTCCGCCCAAAATCGATCCGAGGTCTTGTACTCATCGAGCATTGTTCTTGCCATCTCTATGAGAGTTCGGTTCTTTCTTTCAGCAACTCCGTTTTGTTGAGGGGAGTACGGAGATAAAAACTCGTGCTTTATGCCTTCTTCATCAAGGTACTCCTCCACTTGTGTGTTCTTGAACTTCGAGCTATTGTTGCTTCGAATGTTCTTGATTGTCAATGAGAATCCATTTTGAGCTCGCTTGAAGAACTTCTTGAGTGTTCCTTGGGTTTCTGACTTATCATGCAAAAAGAAAACCCAAGTGAAGCGAGAAAAATCATCAACAACTACTAAACCATATTTGTTACTGCTGATACTTATGTAGGCAATTGGACCAAACAAGTCCATGTGAAGTAGCTCGAGCGGTCTTGTTGTAGTCATGACGTTCTTGGCAGGGTGAGGTGCTCCAACTTGCTTCCCGACTTGGCATGCGCTACAAGGTCTGTCTTTCTCAAACACAACATCCTTTAAACCTCGGATGTGATCGCCCTTGAGGAGTTTTTGAAGGTTCCTCATACCAACATGCGCTAGCTGTCTATGCCACAGCCAACCCGTGTTGGTCTTTGCAATCAAGCATGTGTGAAGTTCGGCTTTATCCTTGTTGAAGTCAACAAGATAAAGCTTTCCCTTTAACATACCCTTGAATGCAATGGAACCATCACTCCTCCTAGAGATGGTCACACCCTCGTTAGTGAACAAGCAATTATAACCTTTGTCACATAATTGAGATATGGACAGCAAGTTATAATATAAGGATTCAACATGTAATAATACATGAGAAAGTGTGTGTTTAGATGATATGGCAATTTTACCGGTACCAAGCACCTTTCCTTGGCTATTATCTCCAAAATAGATGCCCTCGTTTGGATTCTCATTCTCTTCATATTCAACAAACATTCTTCTTTTTCCGGTCATATGGTTGGTGCAGCCACCGTCTAACACCTATTTAGATCCACCGGTGGAATAAGCCTGCAAAAACATATTATGCTTTGGAGGATAATTTGTTTGGGTCCTTGGAGGTTAGTTACAAGACATTTGGGCACCCACACATGAGACTTGGTGCTCTCATGGCATGGCCCAACATAATGAGCATAAACTTTGCTAAAATTATTTCTTATTAAGACATACGAGGCATTGAAAGTTCTAAACAATAACTGTTGTTTATGTACAGGACTAGTCTGGGAGGCCGGACTTGTCCGGAGTACCGGACTTGTACGGACACCGACCGGACTAGTCCGGTGTTCATGTGTGATTAATGTTTTAATCTTTGTCTTTCCAGATTGAGAGGGTCTTCCCTTTACGAAGGTGATCCTCTCCTTGTTATTCTTATGGCTTCTAGCATGTTGCTTTTCACCATAAGATTAACCAATGCTATATTTGACATTTGGAGGTCTTTTGACCAAGTATGCACTACGTGCATATTTGATCTTCTCCTTGTCAAATATGCCACTTTGGGCAGGATGTTTATCCTTTGTAGAGGTTGGCTTGTCCTTCAAACTGGTGTCAACTTTATTACATGTACAAGCATAAGCAACCTCAGTTTTAGTGGGTTGAGAAGGTGAACTTGAAGAGGATGAAGGTTCACCTTGCTCGAGTGACTCAACTTGCACTTCAAGGATCTTGTTAACCTTGATCAGGTCAGCAAGTTGGTCCTTGATTGTAGAATTTGAGTCGGTTAACTCCAAGCAAGTTTCCTTGCTTGAAGCTAACTCAAGCTCTAGTGATTTGCTTCGCTCCTTTTCAAGCTCTAGAAGTTTGTCAAGTTCGACATGTTCCTCCTTTTGGGAGATGATCATGTCCTCTTGACGATGTATCAACCTCTCCTTCTCAACAAGTTGATCAAGTAAAAATTTCATTTTTGTGGCAGTTTTCCTATCTAGTCCAACAAGCATATCCTCATTATCGCTATTGAGTTCGTCATCACTAGAATAGGAATGCACGGAAGGGGGTTTAATGGTTACCTTGCATTTACCTTCCTTTGCCATAAGGCAAGTGCCATCTCCCTTCCATGCGCCGAGTTTAGGGAAGAGAGTAGACTTCTTGGACGTCTTCTCGATGGCTATGCTAGCCATCTTTTCTTCTTCAGATGATGAGGACTCATCATTTGAGTCCCACTCTTTCCCTATGTGAGCTTGTTCGTCTTGTTTCTTCCTCTTGAAGAATTTCTTGGGTTAAGGTTTGGCTTCTTTGGTCTTTTTCTTGTTCTCTTCATATGGGCAATCAACTATAAAGTGGATATACTCACCACAATTATAGCATGCCCGCCTCAACTTTGGCTTTGTTCTTTCCTTGTACTTTCCTTCGCTTGATTTGGAACCTTGTCTTTTCTTCATTATTCTCTTGAATTTCTTCATGAACAATATCATGTCTTCTTCATCTAATTCACTGCTCTCATCATCACTTTCGTCTTCTAGCTGAGCTTCTCAAGCTTCTTTAGATAGGGGCTTGAGGGTGGACTTCAAAGCAACCCCTTTCTTCTTTGCCGAGGTGAGGTCGGCAATTTTTTTGACATGCTTTGCTTGTTTTTCCATCATCTCGAAATTAATGATTTTTCTAAGTAATTCATCCAGAGTCATTTTCTTGTATCCGGGGCTTTCTCTGATCATGGAGCATAGGGTGACGTTGCGAGGCATGAAAGCTCTAAGGATGAGCTTTACCACCTCGTGGTCATTCCACTTCTTACTTCCATATGATCAGACCTTGTTGACGAGTGTCTTTAATAGGTTGTACATGTCTTGGGGTGACTCATCTTCTTCAATTGCAAATCTTCCTAATTCGCCTTCGATCATTTCGATCTTTGCTTCGCGCACATGTCGGTCACCTTCGTGTGCAGTTTGTAGTGCGTCCCATATCTCCTTAGCAATCTCGAGTGCATCCACCTTGGTGAACTCGTCCCGACTGAGCGAAGAGGTAATTACGGCCATGGCTTGAGCATTTCGGTGAATTGCTTGCTCTTGGCTTGGTGTGAGTTCTTCATCGTCGTTCGGAATATCTATTCTTGTGCACACAATATGCCATAGACTTGATTGAGAGAGATTAGATGCATTTTCTTATTTTCCTCCACATTGAGTAATCACTTCTGTCATAATGTGGGGATTTTCCAAGTGGGGTAGACAAATAATGATTATTGTTGGAATTGAGACGATCATAGTTGAATGGATATCGGGAGTAGTCGGTGTGACTACTCCCCTTCTTCTTTTCTTCAATCTTCACTTTCCCTTTGGAAAGTGTCTTCTTTCTTAGGAGCGCCTTTAGTTCTAGCTGTGACACCCGGTTTCGAAAATGAACCAAGTGAACGCATATGTGTGCCCAAGATGTTCAACACACATACACGAGTGCATTCACAAAAGAGTATACAGAAAATTACCATAGAACAAGATTAATTAACCAAATTTTGTTACATAATTCAAAATATTCTCGAATACAAGCTCTAATGAAGATTAATGACAAGTTCAATTAATGCAGTGGAAATAAACTAATTAAGCAACTAAGCAAACTAAGTAAAAGGGATAGCACAACTCCAATAACACCACAGGCAAAGCTGACGGTAGACACGGCCTAGAACTTCACATTATCATCGTTAAACTCACAATTCTGACATGCAACTGATGGGGGGGATTGCAAGAGTGAGTACATGTCGTACTCAACAAGTGTGGAAATTATGACATGTGGCTGATTCAAATGACGAATGTAATAAAGGCTAAGTGCTGAAAAGTATAGTAAAACATTTGAAAAGCAATATATTATGTGTATGTGAAATAAACCCATCATAAACCAATAATTAAAATCATAGTACCAGTCCATATTCCATATCCATCATCACATACCAATATCCATATTCAATACCAGAAATTAATTCATAACCATCCATAACCAAACCATAACGATACCAAATCCCAATTTCCCTCTAATCATGTGAGGGTCCAGGTTGCTCAAAACCGGGAGCACGGCTATCATGATAGTTTATTTAACCCTACAGAGTTTGTACCACTTTACCCACGTGTTTGTGATTTCATCACCTGTCGGCAACTAGAGAACCTCCCTCACGCCAATTACACTTCCTTTGGTGTATGGCCAAGAGATCACAAAATAGCCTTTACAAAGAGATTACTAGCCTATTTAGACCACACTGAGGTTTCACCGGTGGAGATGCCTCCATCTGAGCACATCTTCAACCAAGGGCCCCCTCTTGAGCCATTCAGATCCCAGGGTAGTCCCACCAATCATCAACAAACCCAATCCAACTACCCCTTCCCCGAGCATCCTTAATGGTCCAAATAGCACTGACAAATCCCTAATTAATCAGCTACGCCGCACCCATACTTGGCCTCGTGGTGGCACTGTAAATCTTGGATGGTCGCTCCACGAACCGGTCCTTAGATCTAAAGCAAGCCAAAACCACCATACATCCAACCCATCCACATACCAGGCTTGCTTAGATCACCCATTACCATATCATACTTAACCAGTTCATGTTAACCTTAATCTTATCCATTCATAATTAAATTGAGTGGTATAGTTGTTTCCCATCCCACTTGATTAAGCGAAGCAAAAGGTAAAAAGCCCTTCCCGACTCTCTGTCATATATCCCAGGTGACAAGGGTGGTCAACAAAACTAGTAAACTTCCTACCATAGGATTTCCATCAAAATTGACACAAGCATGCAGTTTGCAAACAAAACATTTATTTTAAAACAGGATCAATATGCTTTAAGGACACTTGCCTTGCTCCGGCAGATAGGGTTGCTCAAGCGCTTCCAAGTCTTGGTTCTTTAAATCCTCGTACATGACTTCTTGAGCTCTTCCCTCTACTCGCGATCACACATACAAGAAAACATATACAAATCAACATGATGCACAAACATTAATCAACGTGCAATGACATGCATGCATGCAAAGTTAAATAATTAATTAACTACGGTTGTTTATTAATTAGATGCGACTAGTTCATACGTGTTCATATGAGTTCACGGGGTTTTAACGAGAATTAATGCTGCTGAAAATAAAAAGGCGATGCAACTAAAATCAATTTACGTCTATTACATCTAATATGTCGCTAAAATTCGCATCGGAAAAATGAATCCTACCGTAGATGTGATGGCTTCGAAGATCACGAGGGCGAAGGCGATGCATAGACGAAGCGGACAGCGTAACGATCCTCCAGCGGCACGACGATGGCGACGCGACGATGATGACGATCTTCGGCGAGCGATGGCACCCTCCTCTTTTTCTTCCTCTTTCTGTCCTCTTTTCCCTTTTCTTCCACGGCGGCTGCTCTGGTCTCCTCTGGTTTCTATGGCGGCTAGGGCTTTGGGGCAGCTTCTGTCGATGGAATCACGGAGTCCTCCGGTCCTTTTATAGGCGCAGGGCACCAGGGCTCTCGGCGCTAGGGCACGAGCAGCACCGTGGTCGACTCGGCCTGGGGCGCAAGACGCGCGGTGCGTCGCGCGGCAGCGGGGCCGGTCGAGTCGGCGCGCGGGCAAGGCTAGCGCGGGACTGGGCAGGCGCGCGGTCGAGCGCGGGGTGGCGGGGTGCTGCGCGGGCAGCGCGCGCTGGGGCGTAGGAGCCAGCGGTGCGGGGCCGGGCACGTGGCAGCAGGGCTGGCGCAGGCGTGGTCGGGAGCGGGCCGACTCGGTCGGCCTGGCCGACCGGGCTGCTCCCCTTTTTTTTCATTATTATTATTATTATTCTATATATTTTATTATTTATATTTATATATATTATTTATTTATATAATTTTTTATATTATTAATTATTATTTATTTCTCTTTTTATGTTTATATATATATATATTTATCTTTTATTTTCATATTATTTGTCATTCTTTTATTTTATTTATTTAGTTATTTACTTAGCTAAAGTTATATTTTTTTCTTTATGTTTGTTATTTATTAAATTATTCTTAGCAACTTATTGTTTCTTTCTTTTATAATAAATTTTCTTTTCTTTATTTCTTTCATTCCATATTCATTATGCCAATTTAATTTCTTTTAATGTACTTACTCTGGTAAATAAATTTCTTTTAGCTTATTTATTTTGGTAGTAAATTTTCAATACATGAGAATGAATGAAAAATGCAAAATGCAATATTAAATGCATATATTTTATATTTTTATTTATAAAAACAATTTCCTCCCATTATTAACTCTAAATTCCCATTTAAATTTTAATTTGCTGAAACTCGAAAATCAGGGTGTTACACTAGCGTCTCCTCATCGTCGTCCTCGAAGTCTTGAATGGCTTCGAGGAGCTTCTCCACCTTTAGGTTCTTTTCATCATCAACCTTTTCTTGGTTGTTGCTCTTGTGGATGTCCTTCATGTTCGACATGATCTTCTTCGAGCGATTAGACTCTTTCTTGAAGAACCTGCTCTGATACCAATTGAATGTGGCCTAGAGGGGGGGGTGAATAGGCCTTTTTGTAATTTGTCGGAACCTGCAACACTTAACAACCAGTTCAAAACCAGAGATATCGGACTAGTCTGGTAAAGTGCGGACTAGTCCGGTGTGTACCGACTAGATTGATTAAGTTTGATCGATTAATTTGATTCTTTGATGTATGCAGCGGAAATATACAGTCAAATGAAGTGTTGCAAGATTATGGACTAGGGTATATCACAATTCAATCTTGTATTTAATGATTCATCGTAAAGTATGCAATAATGATTGAAACCCTAGATTGTAGTGATAAATAAGAACGATGAATACAAAGCAAGACTCAAGGATTTATCCCGTGGTTTGGCTCCCACAGAGGCAACCTACGTCCATGTTGAGGAGTCCACAGAGGACCAGGTCTTCTCCAACCCTACCCTCGTCGGATCGCCACGAAGGCCAATCCTCTTTCACTTATCACAAAGGGGTGAATAACCGAATTCAAAAGGGGCCTTCTCACACGTTGAGGGCTCCCTTAGATTACAACACGAAATACCACCAAGAACACACTCAAAAGATTACAATGAAATCATAGGAGTGTGTTAGAGAATCAAACCAAGAGCTCAATGAGTGTTCAACGTGTCTCTGCAATGATCTAGAGTGAATCCTCAAAGGATTGATCTTTGTTGCACTTAATTTCGTGGAGAGATGTGGTTTTTGAGGCTCTTGGGAGGTGTGACGGCGCTAGGGTTCGAGAGATTAAAGTTGGGCCGTGCACCTCTATTTATATGGGGTTTCTAAAAGTGGCCGTTAGGGTAGAAAGATCGGACTAGTCTGTGATGGACACCGGACTAGTCCGATGTGCTGTGTGTAGCAAACCCTAAGTGTCCCGAAATATCGGACTAGTCCAGCTAGGAGCGGACTTGTATGATTTTGCTTCTCTAAATCTTCGGACTAGTCCGATGGACATCAGACTTGTCCGCACAGTGAAACCCTAAGTGGTTATGAGGACAAATCTGCACTTGGAGGACTAGTCCGATTTTGGTCAGAGAGATATCGGACTAGTCCGATGGATATTGGACTTGTCCGATTTTGTGCAGAGAGTATATAGAACTAGTCTGGTGACATTCGTACTAGTCCGGTCCTGTATAACTTTGTGCAATGTGTGTGTTTAATTGTGATTGAGCTCTTGAGGTGTGTTTCCTTAACACACTCCATACACAATGATCTAATATTCTTCTTCCTTGAGCTCATTTCGACGTTGCTCCTCATTCTCCCTTCTTTTTGGCACATTGCTTATTTTGCTATTGAAACCTGTGCTCATCTCAACAAAGAGGTTAGGATCTCATTTGATTGTCATAAATCATCCAAAACCCACAAGCGATTCACTTTCACATGCAATATTTAACTTTGTCAGAGACGACAAGGACCTCGTAAAGGCTTTGCACCACTTCGAGTAAGTTCGACACATGACATTGAAATAGCAATTATTACTAGTTGTTAACACGTGTGTTTGTATGTGTGCAGTAATCAGTACATAATGATCTTCATCAAGCCAACACAGGATTTGACAATAGTCTTGGACTCAGCCGATTACCCACCAGATCATTACAAAGCTTTCATTTCCATTTTAAAACTATATGTTTATTCAATAATTTTAATTTACACACATTTAGAATGTGTTGACAAGTGTTATATGACATTTCTTGTATTACAACGCTTGGCGGTTTTACGCGGAATGGCTTGGCGGTCAGAGACCTCCTAATACAAATGCATTGGACATTAAAACATATTATACTTCTTCGAAGTAGCCTGCTGGGCGTGTCTTATGCGGGTATTATGTATGCGAGCATCTTCGGAGCTCCAGCGAATATAGAGTGAATCGTGAGGATGTAAGTTATCCTTAATGTCGATATCTTATTTTCTTACTTTTGAGTTTCATTATGTTCATATTTTGATTCCAACTTCAAAATTCAATTGCTCATAGTACAACTGCTCCAAAAATACCAAATAAATTCATGTATACTCTCACTTTAATCTATACTTTGAGATTTTTCAAACCGACACATTCTAAATCTTGTTATGTATTTCATTGCAGTACACGAAGAACGTGAATGAAGAATGACCAGTTTGTAGAAGTATTCCTGGTGGAGGAGCCGACAAGATTGCTTCTGAACTGTGTCAATTCGTGTGTCACGAAATTTTGCACAAAAGAGGGGAGTTCTTTGATGAGCATGGCACAATAGCTGATGTGACAGAACTTTGCGACTATGCCAATAGAAACAGTTTTTAGTGAAACTTGTAAACTATGAGATGACTTGTATGTGTAACTTGTACATATGTATATTGTTATAGTGAAATTGACTTATGTGATTATATTGTTTACTTCTGTGATGATATTATTGACTTCTGTGATTATATTGAATTGACCTGGAAATAAGAAATAACAGCAGGTAGTACTACATAGGTTATACCTTATCACAGACAGTTATTTACACTGCAAGGATTCCAGTTTATCGCAATGAAAAAATTCGTCGCAATAGGTTGTTTTTCGTCGCAATAGGTCGCTGTTGCAACAAAAAGAAGCGTGACGATAGTTTTTACAAATTGTCATAATAATTCCCGTGGCGATAGGTTATTGCGACGCCTTGACATCTATGATGAATAGTATGGTATTGCAATGATTTCATATCGGTGGCAAATAGGACGCTATTGCAATGATTTCATGTATTACGACGATTTAACGTATTGCAACGAATAGTACGGTATTGCAACGGGTTCACGATCGTGACAAATAGTATGGTATTACAACAATTTAATATTCGTGGAAAATAGTATGTTGTTACAACGATTTACGTATTGCAATGACTTAATGTATTACAACAAAAAAGCATGGTATTGTAACGATTTCACATTCTTGGTAATTATATGTGGTTGCAACGATTTCACAGTCATGGCAATAGTACGGTATTGCAACGATATCACATTCGTGGCAAATAGTATGTTATTGCAACGATTTAGGTATTGCGACGATTTAACGTATTACAAGGAATAGCATGGTATTGCAACGATTTCGCATTTGTGGTAATAGTATGTGATTGCAACGATTTCCACATTCGTGGCAAACACTACAGTATTGCAACGATTTTCACAACTGCGGCAAATAGTACTGTATTGCAACGATTTATGGTGTTGCGACGATTTACAATATTGCAATGAATATCATGGTATTGCAACGATTTCACATTCTTGGCAAATAGTATGGTACTGCAATGATGTCACAGCCATGGCAAATAGTATGGTACTGCGATGGTTTAACGTCCGTGGCAAATAGTATGTTATTGCAACGAGTCCACAAACGTGGTGAATAGTACCGTATTGCAATGATTTCAGATCCGTGGGAAGTAGTATGGTACTGCAACAATTTTGCATCCGTGGCGAATAGTTTGGTATTGCAACGATTTCTTATCTGTGGCAATAGGATAGTAATGCAACGTTTCATACTCTATAGCAATAGGTTTCTAATGCAACGTTTCCTGATCTATGATAATAGGTTTGTAATGTAGCGTTTTCTGATCTATGGTAGTACGGTTGTAATTCAATGTTTAATGATTTGTGGTGATAGAGGTGTCATGCAACATATTCTCATCTATAGCAATAGTGTTTTAATGCAACGTTTTCTGCGTGGTGGCAATAGCAGTCTAGTGCAAAGTTTTTTTAGCCGTTGCCAAATGTTTATAGTGCAACATTTTGTAATTCATAGCAATAGCTTCCTATTGCAACAATTTATCATTCGTGACAAGAAATTCGTAATGCCACGTTTTTATAATTAGCGGCAGCAGAACCCGAATGCACTAGGTTCGAAAATTAGTGGCAACAGAAGCACGAGTTTAACTATAAACATCCATCAATTGATATTGCAACACACATAACAACACTCAAGGATTACTAAAGCGACGTGTTTGCATGCTAAGAGTTTTCCTAAGCTGACTGGGACTAATTGTTGGAGCAAGTGGCTTTTGGCGGTTCCTTTGGTGGAGCTTTTGTGGAGTGGTCAGCATCACCATTTTGTGCATTTTAGCCATTGAGGCGCGCATGTTCTGCATTTCCTTAGCTATCTGTTCACGATCAGCTGCTATCTGACCTTGTAAGTTCTGGACTTGAATGTTTAATTCTTCATTCTTCTGGTTTATGCAGTCCATCTAGATGGTTAAGCTATCATTTCTTCCTTCCAACTCCTGCACTTGGTGATTGAGGCCTACATTTCTATCTTCTAAGTTTCGAACTTGGTCTTTGAGGTGTTCAGACATCTGGATACGCATATGTTCACATTCAGGACCAGTTGGTTTAGCCATATAACCACACCCCTGAACCTGTGATCCTACACAACCGGTTGAGGATCTATAACAACACTATAAGATGTGGTTTCTCTCCTCATTTGGAATTGGGCCTCCTTGCTCAGCTTCCATGTCATCCACTTGGGCACGTGCCTGGATCTATGTACGAAAATAAAAGTCAGAAAAATTTGCAAATATTTATTTAATTGGGTATTGTTTGAAGTGTTACTCACATGTACAGCTTCTGCCAGCTTGTTTGCCTAGTTACCATTCTCCAACTAATGGCTTGCCTCCCACAATTGTATGTCATCGGGTTCTTCTCTTGTCTCTGGGTCTCGCTACATAAAATACAAGTAGAATTCAACATGTTGGTATACATATTGTTTGCAGTGCAAACTAAAAGCGTGATTTATTTTTCATACCTTCTCGTAACTAAGTTGGGCGTAGGATTTGGAGCCAAGCAAGTGACTCGCATTTTGTCTTCTTCGATTTTGAGAATTGGTCCTGCTTATTGACTGCAATAATTTTAAGAATTAATTTCACGAATGAAAGTAAATCAAATATTTTTTGTATGATGTGAAGCTATTAAAAAGTTAGCTTACCTTGAATCGCTCAGACCCAAAATATTCTATTAGGTGCAACCACTTGAGTGTCATTACGTCAGCAGGCTTGTTTTGTATACGTTCTTCATCGGTAGAATAACTCTTATAGGTGGCATGCAAAGTCGAGTGCCACCCCTATTGCTGGTGAGCGCCACCCCTAGTAGCGCTCACCAGCAATTTTCAAAATTTTTCTTGTGCTCTTCGGTGTGTCTTCCATGTCCCATGAATCCTGTACATTGTATAGCAAGTTGCTGTAAACATACATGATGGAGATTGCAAGAAAATAAATACTTGTGTGGGTGTGTGACAACACTAACCAGAATGTCTCGTACTATATCTCTCTTGTTACTATGGCCAATTTCTGCCCACTTCCTTGCACTGCTTAGGGATGCATGTCTTTTTGTAAACATAACTACATCATCGACAAAGTGCCACTGATTAATACCAACCGCAACACCCGACCTAGCGGAGAACTGAATTGGTAGCTTCACATGCTCCGTTCTACTAACTTGGTATGCATAGCATATTATGGCAACCTTAAGTCCTTTAGCCACACTTCTTCCTAGCTTCCTTCCTTCTATTACATTGATTAAACAGTAAACGATTAAAGTAAATTACCACCTGAACAAGTTTAGTATCATGTACAAATAGTGTGAAAAGAAGAAAAGTATGACGTTCATACCATCTTCAGGACGAGTGCGGCAAATACGAGCATGGGACGACCGCGTCGTCCCAGCACCATTTTGTTCTGTAGTACTTCCTCCTGGTTTATATTAATTGTCGTATCAGACCAACAAATGAATTAAAAATGAACTAGTTAGGACTGTCTGAATGACAACTATTTCGATCGGGGGGGGGGGGGGCGGGTACATTGTTGACTTTTTTGTTGCTACTCATACCCTAAAATGAGCCATCAGGTACACATGTTAGTGGCGGTACGCTCTCAAAGTACTGCAGAGGATTTTCAGTCCATCAGCAAAGCATGCAAGACGGTGAGGCGGCATGCAGCTGGCAACGCTAGACTAGACAAACATAGGGTTCGCCGGTTCGATCTGACTGACATCAGCCAGAGTGCGTCTCGAAGAGAATTATTAGTTGCACGGAAAGTAATGAACGCTAGCGATAGCAGGTGGCGAATGCAAGACAGATAAGGCAGACAACTTGCGGGATTGAAATCCTCCGCAGTACTACACCTGCATTAGCTGCCACTGACATGTGGACCCATGAGACATCGGGTCCACTTGTTAGTGGCGGCTACTGCAGATGCAGTACTGCATTGTGCCAGCTTGCGACGCTCAACAAAGCGAGGGTTTGGTCTCGCCGAAACTCACGAGGAGAATTGGTGGCAGGGCGAGTAATGGCCAGGGATTTGCGGGCGCCGGGGTAATCATGGCACGTGAAGGATGGGACGTGGCGATGGGCGAGGGAGACGCGTCGGGGAGGAGACCGAAGTGACCAGCAGCAGGGCGTGGGCACTGGTGCCGGCCAGAGTGGCCGTCGGTAAGAGAGCACAACGTGGAGGCATAAAAAAATCACGCCATCACACAGACTGATGAACTGTTAACTATTAAGACTAATTACTAAGAAAGTAGAATCGCAAGGCATGCTAAAACAATTAGTAGAGCCTAGTAAAGAATGCAAATGACCATGATACACCCATCATCAATACATCTAAAGGACAAAACATAGTCTCTTAAAATGCTCCAAATTCAATGCCAAAGGAGTAAAAAACTAACACACTCTGCCAAAATAAATGGCACGGTAGAGAGGCAGGTAGTAGTGTGATGTGATATGGGTAGTAGGAAGCTACCAATAGAGTTGGAGTGATACATTTTTTAAGCTCCAAAAGTAAAGTTACGCTGGGGCGGAAGGAGTATTTCTGGTTTGTATATCTATACCTGCTGTTGGTTCATGCATCGTAGTACCAGGGAGTGAAGAACCTCGGGGTTCCTGAACATCATGTGCTGCAATATTCTCTGTGTACCAGGCAAAGGATTTAGTGTTGTCTAGATTTTTTTAATTTTGATAGTAAACATATTTATATTTATAACAGGTGCTTGTTGGCCATCATGAATGCTTGTAGACGACATCACGGTTTGATGTCTTGTTCCTAATGTAAAGAGCATTGTAAGTAGTCATTACAAATAACAGTGATAACGTCAGATTACATGACCGATGTAGATTTTGGATCAGGCGGTGTGGTTTATATGAACTGCAGTGTTTGTTACGAACGGAGGAATTAGAAAAGAAAGAATAGAAAAAACACGTATGATCTGAGAAAGCCACAAGGAAGAAAAAAGTGTAAAAACCATGGGAAACAAAAATCTTAGGAATACAAATTTGTAAAACAGGAATGAGAGTACAACATTTGGAGTGGTTGATCAGATAACCCGTGCGTCATTTACTTATAAATCCAAAAATTACATACTACTACCTCTGGTTTTTAGTATTTGTCGTTCCTGGCCAGGAATTGAACTAGAAATACACTACCGTAATAAGCTGTCGGAGCGACATTTATTTCGGGACACATGTAGTATATGCTATATATATAACTGAATTCGTGAAACAGAAGACCACATTTCTTCTTTGTTAATTTATTTAATCTTCGTATATCAGGATGGATCGTGCAGAACTTAACTAGCCCAAAACTGCATGGATATTGTACAACCAAGCCATTATAGCTCTATAAAAAGACGGCATGGATCGTGTAGTTTATCTAGCACAAAACTGGAGTCCGGGATGCGATGTCGCAAGGAGGTGTCGGCAACGAAGAGGTTCGGTAGAGCCCGTCAAACTTGGTCGCCCGACGTTGTACCCAGGAGTCAACACCACCAAAAGCTTCGATGCGTCACTGCGAGATCCATGGGGGAAAAAATTGTGAAAATTGTGGGAAATGAAAACACGGGAATTTCTTAGGAATACAAGTATGGAACACAGGATAGAGAGACAACACATTTGGAGTACTGCGAGATCACCGGAAGGGCGGGGCAGCGGTGTGTCAGGAACGGAGGCCCGTGTTTCCATTTATACTCATCGTGGCTGAAATAGGGTTATAATAATAGGCGGGATTGAAATTGGAGGCGCAGGTAGTGAAAATTGAATTGTCAAAATCTCAAATGTGGCGCACCAAGAAGAACGAAAAAAATTCGCGGGAGTGGAGAATTAAACGCAAGCCGTGCCCTTGTGCATGCATGCAATCGTGATTAATTACATGTCATGTCGTGTCGATTCTACACATGGTGCGTGTACTAGAGGGGTAGACTTCTTAGGACAACTTGCTCGCTTCTTAATTCATCTTTGTTGTCATGCATGGAAATAAAAATATAAAAGCAGTCATCTGCTAGCTAGTGGGACATTCCAAAAAAATACGAACAAAAATATGAATCGCCAAATGTATATGTGCTAATGCAAACGATACGCAAATACAGGACACCCAAGTCCACGAAAGGACGATGGCAAACAATCAGCATTCTGTAACATTAATCACAATGAAATGATAACATGTAGTATATACTAGTACCAAAAATACATTTTCCCATGCGCCGACTACAAATGAAAAAAATGAGTAAAAGAATACAAAAGAGGAGAAACGCAACCTCAACCACGATATCAATGGTGTTTCAACCAAGAGTCATCGATTGTCACAACACAACGAATTCTTGGCTAGACATTGAACAACAGTTATCTCGCCCCTTTTTCGGAAAGGAGTTGTTTTTCGATACTGCATAGAACGCATTGTTCATGAACAGAAAAGACATTTTTCATTAACATAAAAACAACACATATATTACAAACAAGAACTATGAAAGCACATAGAATACAAGAAAAAAAAAACTACAAATACTACTCTACTCGGAGTCGGAGGAGATCTCCTCCACCTCCTTCTCCACCGCCGCCTCCTCCTCCTCCGCCGCTACTACCACCGCTGCATCCTCCGCTGCTGCCGCCGCCGCCTCCTCTGCTGCCGCCGCTGCTGCCGCCTCCTCCTGCAATTGAGTCCAAAGCTTCTGGGCGACGGTCCGTAGAAGATGCTGGCGGCCCTCCACCCCAGCCGCCTCCCCGATCGTCTCATAGAGGATGTTGAGACGACCGGCCACAAACCCTAACCCAAAGCAGTAGTGGCCGGCGGTGTCCATGCTGGTGCAGACGGGAAGTTTCCGAAGACCCAGACGATCACACGAGCGAGATGTATCAGAAAATACATCCCGCGCTAATTTGTCGAGCTTTTTTTTGTGCTCGGCAGTGGCGGAAAGGTGCTCGGTGGCCTCCTTCAGGCGCTGATCAAGTTCATTGAAGTGGTGTTCGACAAGGCGAACAGTCTCCTGAACCCAAACAGGATGAGGAGGTGCAGGCGCCATGGGCGGAGAAGGGGACGGAGGAGGTGCAGGCACCGCCTCCAGTTCCACCAGCATTGGCTGCGACGGAAACAGATAAGAAGGAGGTTTGAAGGACATCGATGGCCTAGAGCACTTCAGTGTGGGTCTACCCATTTGTGTGACAACGGAGGTGCGAAGAAAGAGTGAGAGGTGGTCGGCGATGGTGCGGTGGTGAAGCAAGAGAAGTTTGGAGGCTACAATCGATGGAGATGGAGTGGTACGACAGAGAGGCAAGAGGACGGGTGTGCCTTTATAGCGGGTCCTTGTCTAAGCGGACTGCTGCGCAATCTGGACTCCTGTGCAAGCGTGCAATCCGCGAATCTTAGTCATTGGACGGACATCCAAGGGTGGCTAACATTTTACACATAAATCCTTCCACATGTCTGTGTAAAGGGAAGGATCTATGTGTAAAATGGCAGCCACCCTTGGATGTCCGTCCAATGGCTGAGATTCGCGGATCGCACGCTTACACAGGAATTCATATTGCATAGCAGTCATTGCCGTCTAAGCGCGCAAGTGGAGATGATCGGGCGCTTGGAAAACTGTGCTTTCGAATTAATCCAAACCGCGGTTAGCTTCCTCTAAGTTGTCGCAACGGCTCAACGCGTCATATCTCCGCTTCACAAGCAGTTTTTTAATTTGACACGCAAAGGGTCCAGGGTATGCAGTGGCCCACCTGGCATACTTTGTAGGCCCGCCTAGCGGTGTAGTTGAAAGATTGTCAGAAAACACAAGAAAAAAGTACAAGACGATGAACACACCACACATTCATGCATTCATTAACACACACACACACACACACACACACACACACACACACACACACACACATATATATATATATATATATATATATATATATATATATATATACTCCCCCGTCTCCATGAACTTATCGCTTTGTCGCTTTGTAGTTCATTTTTTAACTACAAAGCCTCATTAGAAGAGCTTGTTTATTGGCTCATGGACAAGGAAAATTCATTGTACGTAGTACAAAAAGTATAAGTTGGTCGGCGTTGCCGTTCATACGTGAAGGATGCGGCCAGGTAGTTGCTCTTGCAGGTGTATGCTAATTACGTGAGTGTTTGGGCGGGTCATGTTGTTAGTCCACGATGGACCCTAAACCTGGTGTTGAGGCCGTGTATTTGTCATTTGTGCGTACACTCTAGTGACATGTGACAAAGTACTCAATCATCAATTGCGTTTGGTTTGACGTCGAAGTTGGATTGGAGATATAGGATCATCTATTTCTTTATGTCTTGGCTCATCCAAATTAACGTTTGGTTGGATGGACTGGATGATCCAATTTTTTGTTTGGTAGGTTGGAGGAAACTTGATTGGATTATTGAATCATCTAAGTTGATAATTTCATAATATTATTTTTTTATATACTAATTATCATATTACTAGCAAATATTAATGTTAATATCATAATTGTAATTATCACTAATTACATAACTAAGAAGCATAATTAGATAAGGTGGATGGACTCACATCCAACCAAATATCCTGGACCATCTCATCCAGCATCTGTGAGAAATATTTTATATTCCTCAAACTTGGATCACCCGTCTGACCGCGAAACAAAAAACACATGACTGGACCATCCAATTAATCCAAGTCAATTCAATCCAAGACAAGCAACCAAACACATATCTTTTTGGCCGCGTCGTACGTGCTCGTGCGCATGATGATGGATCGTGAACGCCGAGCGCTGAGTTATTCGGATCACTAAGCAAATTTCGGATGTGGAGTTCGTGTGCTCGTGCGCGTTGCAAGATTCGGTGCATTCGCATACGTGGCAATCATCAGGGCAGGATGGCACAGTTGCGGGAACCGTGCAGTGCGCCCTTGGCTGTAAGATTTGGAGCGTGAACGTACAGGGCAACCATCTGGACAGGGTCGCACAAAGACGGCTGTGCGGAAGGGCTGTAGAGAATTTGATTTCCGCACCAAGGGGTGAACGATTTGTCCCACCTCGAAAAGTTGAGCTTGTTGCAACGAGAATATAAGGCAACACGCGCTATTGTAGTCAGACATCTAATTGAAAAAATATGTCGTATAAGACTTCTGCACGCTCCATTGGACATCGTCCGCTCGCTCGGTCGAAGTCGACTGGAACGTGTAGGAGGTGTGTACAGGGCGGGTGTTTTTTATATAAAGCCCTGGGCCCTTTCCGTGTCCAATTAAAAAACTGCCAGTGAAGCCGATAGGACACTTCGAGCCGTTGTGATAACCAAGAGGGATGCAAACCGCGGTTTTTTATTAGCATAGTTTTTCCACGCATACGCTGGGCCCTTTGCGTGTCAAATTAAAAATTTCTCCTTTTATCGAAAAACATATCCTTTAACAACACACCGGAGAGCAAGTGCATACCGTTCTCACATGGTGCCACACGTACTTCCTTCTCGTGTCTTCAATCGTTGTTCCCTAATCGTGGCACCATCTATATACCACTGGCCCCAACGTAATATTGGCCCAATGCCCCTATACGCGGTGTAATCATTACCAATACTCCTATACCCGGTGTCCGTAACGAATTCGTGCAAGCGATTTTGACAAGCTGTGAACGATTTGTCCCACCTTGGAAAGTTGAGCTCGTTGCTACGAGAATATAAGGCAACGCGCTATTGTCGTTACACATCCGATTGAAAAAAGATGTCGTAAAAGACTCGGCCACATTCCTTTCGACATCGTCCGCTCGCCCGGTCGAAGTCGAATGGAACGTGTGGAGGCGTGTACAGGGCGGATATTTTTTTATATAAGCTCTGGGCCCTTTCCGTGTCAAATTAAAAAACTGCCAGTGAAGCCGATGGGATACGTCGAGCCGTTGCGATAACCGAGAGGGATGCAAGCCTCGGTTTTTTATAAGCATAATTTTTCCCCACATACGTTGGGCCCTTTCCGTGTCAAATAAATTTTTTTCTTTTATCGAAAAACAACTCCTTTAACGATGCAAAAGTTTCCCCTTTGATCAGAATACCACCCCCATTGCTACATTAACTTATTTAGATTACAAATTGCCAGAGCCAGACGCGCGCCTGTACATGGGCTCACGCGTCATGGGGCGAACACCAAGCGTCCCTGCGTAGTTTCGGCCTAGGAATACAAAGTGACTCAGCGCAGTTTCTGCCCATGAATAACAAGCGGCCCAACGCAGTGTTGGGCCTACTCTTATAGCTTGACGTACGCTTTGTCCTGGCTGCCTCCCCATTGGACCCTTCGATCCACAACGGCCTTTCTCCCGATTGCACGAAACGCGCCTGGAGGAGCATCCGTCGGCCACCACGCTCTTGGAGGAGCATCCGCCGACCGCCACACTCTTGGAAGAGCATCCGCCGTCCACCAGGGTGGAGGAGCATTCGCCAGCCGCCGCACGTGGAGGAGCAACAACACTAGGTACAATTGCTCACATAATGTTATTGTAGTTCAACCCTCTTACGAATACGCTGATTGAATTGTAAGAAGCGATGTCAGAAGATAAGGCATGGATGGGAAAAGACAGGCGTACGAAGGAGTGGCAAGATGGAATGAAGTCATTTTTAAATTTAGCATTCCAGGGCACTCGTGAAGAAGAAACTAAACCTTGTCCTTGCACGAAATGTCGTAATATTTGCCACGGGACACACAAGGAAGTTCATCTTCACTTGCTTTGTAATGGGATGTCATTTGATTATACTTGTTGGGTACATCGTGGAGAAAAAATGAGTTCAGAAAAATATTGCTGAGCAATCAGCAAATAATGAGGAGATAATTTCTGATGTTGCTGCTATGGAAAATATGATGTTCATTCTACTTAGAGGCACTGATCATGGTGGTACTTCAGTAGATGTTCATGATCCAAAAATGCTATAAACCAGCAGGAGCCAACTGGGTGTGCAAAGGCATCCTATGACTTGTTAAATGATGCCAAAAAGGAGTTGTATCCTGGTTGTGAGAAGGTGACCCAATTATCCTTCATTATCAGGTTGTACCAGATAAAGTGTTTAACTGGTTTGAGCAAAAAAGCATGTGAGTTGATCCTTAAACTATTCTCATATGTTCTTCCAGAGGGCCATTGCATTCCTAATACACTTGATAAAGTTCATAAGGTTGTTCGTGATCTCAGGCTGAGCTACGAAAAGATCGATGCATGTGTCAATGACTATGTGTTATTCCGGAAGGACTATTCTCTGCTGAATTGATGCCCAAAATGTGGTGAATTAAGATGGAAAAATAGTACTGGTGGGGATGCAAGAGAGGCTTTACCTTGTGGAAAAGCCAAGAAGCTTGTAGCATGCAAGATTCTACGATACTTCCCTCTTATTCACCGTATTCAAAGGTTTTATATGGCAGAATCAACGGCATCAAACATGCGCTGGCACAAAGAAGAACATATTGATGATGGAATATTACACCATCCCGCAGATTCGAAAGCATGGAATCACTTTGATAGCATTCACCCAAATTTCTCATCTGATCCTCGCAACATAAGACTTGGGCTAGCATCTGATGGTTTCAATACTTTTGGAGTAATGAATGTTTCTTACAGTACATGGCCTGTGATTCTAATCCCTTATAATCTACCACCTTGGTTGTATATGAAGCAGTCTTATTGGTTGATGTCAATGATAATTCTTGACCCAAAGTCACTTGGAAACAACATTGATGTGTATCTGCAACCTTTGATTGATGAGTGAAAGTGCATCTAGGAATCCCTTGTGGGTTTTGGTTGATTTATGACAAGCAAATGAGATCTTAACCACATTATTGAGATGAGGAAAGGTTCTAATGAGAGAATGAACAAGGTGCCAAAAAGAAAGGAGAATGAAAAGCAATGCGGAAAAGAGCTCAAGAACCAAGTGTAGTAGATCATTGTGTATGGAGTGTGTTAAGGAAACACACCCCAAGAGATCAAGCACAAATAATCTCACACATTGCACAAAATTATACAGGATTGTAGTCCAACTGACACCGGACTAGTCCGATATCTTTCTGCACCAGAACAGACAAGTCCTCACAATGCGGACTTGTCCTCACAGTCTAGTTTTTTACTGACCGGACTAGTTCGATATCACCACGGACTAGTACGATATCTCTCTGACTAGAATCGTACTAGTCCTCCCCAGTGCGGACTAGTCCCCCAAACACTTCACAAGTTGCACAAAATCGGACAAGTCCGATATTAGCACGGACTAGTCCAAAATCCCTCTAACCTAAATCGAACAAGTCCTCCAAGTGCAGACTTGTTCCCCAAATTCACTTAGGGTTTCACCTATCCAGACAAGTCTGATATTCATTGGACTAGTCCGAAGATTTCCAGAACCAGATCGGACTAGTCCGCTCTCACTTTGGACAAGTCCAATATTTTGGGACACCTAGGGTTTCCTACACGCAGCACACCGGACTAGTCCGGTATCCACCACGGACTAGTCTGATCTTTCTAAACCCTAACGGTAACTTTTGGAAACCCCATATAAATAGGTGTGCACGGCCCATCTTTCATATCTCTCGACCCCCTGTGCCGTCACACCTTCCAAGAGCCTAGAATACACCTCTCTCCACAAAATCCAATGCAAGAAAGATCAGTCCCTTGAGGATACACTTTGGATCATTGGAGAGACACGGTTCTTCACTCATTGAGCTCTTGGTTTGATTCCATAACACACTCCTGTGGTTTTCATTGTGATCTTAAGAGTGTGTTCTTGGCTGTTCATATTGTAATCTTGGGGAGCCCTCAACTTGTGAGAATCCCCCTTGAATTTGGTTATTTTCCCTTTGTGATTAGTGAAGATGATTGGCCTCCTTGGCGATCCGAAGAGGGTAGGGTTGGAGAAGACCCGATCCTTTTGTGGACTCCTCAACGTTGACGTAGGTTGCCTCTGTGGGAATGAACCACGGGATAAAGTGCTTGTATTCTTACTTTGCGCCCATTGTTCTTACTCTTCATATCTATCTAGGGTTTCAATCAATCTTGTTCACTTTAGGTTGAAACATTGAATATAAGATTAACTTGTGCTACATCCTGGTTCATAGTAGTGTGACACTTCAATTACAAGTATATTTCCGCTGCATACATCCTAGGATCGAGATAATCGATCAAACTTGATCAATCTAGTCGGCACGCACCGGACTAGTCCGCACTCTACCGGACTAGTCTGATATCTCAGGATTTGATCAATTCGTTAAGTGTTGCAGGATCCGACTAAAAATCAAAAAGGCCTATTCACCCCCCCCCCTTCTAGGCCACATTCAATTGGTTTCAGAGCAGGACTCTTCAAAAGGAGACTAATCGCTCGAAGAGAACATGTTGGACATGAAGGACGTACACAAGAGCATCAACCAAGAGAAGGTTGAAGAAGAAAAGAACCAAAAATTGGAGAGGCTTCTCGAGGCCATTCAAGAGTTCAAGGATGATGATGAGAAGATGCTGGAGCTCAAGGCGCTCCTAAGAAAGAAAACCCTCTCCAAGGGAAAAAGTGAAGATCGAAGACGAAAAGCCCCATACTTTTATGGCAATGACTACTAAATGTGGAGGCAGAACATGAAAATGCACTCGATTTCTCTCAATCCAAGTTTGTGGCATATTGTATGTATATGAATAGATATCCTGGACGATGATGATGAGCTTACACCAAGCCAAGAGCAAGCAATTCATCGGAATGCTCAAGCCGCAGCAGTCATTACTTCTTCGCTTAGTCGGGACGAGTTCACCAAGGTGGATGGGCTCGAGATTGTGAAAGAAATATGGGATACTTTGCAAACGCACATGAATGCAATCGTCATGTTCGAGAAGCGAAGATTGAGATGATCGAAGGCAAATTGGAAAGATTTGCCATTGAAGAAGATGAGTCGCCGAAACACATGTACAACTACTTAAAGACACTCATCAACAAGGTTTGAGCATACGAAAGCAAGAAGTGGAACGATCACGAGGTGGTGAAGCTCATCCTTAGAGCCTTCATGCCTCGCAACGTCACCTTATGCTCGATGATTAGAGAAAGCCCCGGTATAACAAAATGAGCCCGGGTGAGCTACTTGGAAAGATCATCAATTTTGAGATAATGGAAAAGCAGGCGAAGCTTGTCAAAGAGATTGCTGATCTCACCTCGGCAAAGAAGAAATGGGTCGCTTTAAAGTCCACTCTCAATCCCTTGTCTAAAGAAGCTCGAGAAGCTCAACAAGAAGAGGACAGGATGACATGATACTATTCATGAAGAAATTCAAAAAAAATGATGAAGAAAAGACAAGGGGCTAAATCAAGTGAAGGGAAGTACAAAGAAAAATCAAGAACGAAGTTGAGGTGGACATGTTATAACTGTGGTGAATATGACCACTTTATAGTTGATTGCCCATATGAATAAGACAAGAAGAAGACCAAGGAAACAAAGTCTAAACCCAAGAAACTCTTCAAGAAGAAGAAGAAGCAAGCTGAACAAGCGCATCTATGGAAGGCGTGGGACTCAAATGATGAGTCCTCATCCGAAGAAGAAGAGGAGATGGCTAGCATAGCCATCGAGAAGACATCCAAGAAGTCCACCCTCTTCCTCACTCTCGATGCATGGAACGGGAACGGCACTTGCCTCATGGCAAATGAAGGTAAATGAAAGGTAACAACCAAATCCTATTCCTTGCATTCCTATTCTAGTGATAGTGAAATTGCTAGCGATAATGAAGATATGCTCATTGGCTTAGATAAGAAAACAGCTGCGATAAAGAAGTTTTTACTTGATCAGCTTGTTGAGAAGGAGAAGTTAATAAACCATCAAGAAGATATGATTATCTCCCAAAAGGAGGAATATGTTGAACTTGACAAGCTTCTAGAACTTGAAAAGGAGCGAAGTAAGTCACTAGAGCTTGAGTTAGCTTCAAGCAAGGAAGCTTTCTTGGAGTTAAGAGACTCAAATGCTACAATCAAGGACAAACTTGCTAACCTATTCAAGGTTAACAAGATCCCTGAAGTACAAGTTGAGTCACTCAAGCAAAGTGACCCTTCATCCTCTTCAAGATCGCCCTCTCAACCCCTTAAAAATGAAACTGCTTCTACTTGTGCATGTGGTAAAGTTGACACCAGCTTGAAAGACAAGTCAACCTCTACCAAGGATAAGCATCCTGCCCAAAGTGGCATATTTGACAAGGAGAAGATCAAATATGCACGTAGTGCATACTTGGTCACAAGACCTCCCAATGTCAAATATGGCATTGGTTATTCTTATGGCGAAAAGCAACATGCTAGAAACCATGAAAATAACAAGGAAAGCATTTCCTTTGTAAAGGGAAAACCCCCTCAAGCTCGAAAGTCCAAAGCCAAAACATATGAATACTGGACTAGTCCGGTCCGGACACGAACAAGTCTAGTCCTCCGGACAAGTCCGATTTCCCGGACTAGTCCTGTATATAAACAACAACAGTTGCTATTTAGAACCTTTGATGCATCTTATTTTCTAATGAGAAGTAGTTTTGGTAAAGTTTATGCTCATTATGTTGGGCCACGCCATGGGAACACCAAATCTCATGTGTGGGTGCCCAAATCCCTTGTGACTAACCTCAAAGGACCCAAGCAAGCTTGGGTACCTAAAACCAAGGCTTGATTTGTTGTTGTAGGCCTATTCCTCCTGTGGATCTAAATGGGTGCTAGACAGTGGTTGCACCAACCATATGACCGGAGAAAGAAGGATGTTCGTTGAGTATGAAGAAAATGAGGATCTAAGCGAAGGCATCTATTTTGGAGACAATAGCCAAGGAAAGGTGCTCGGTACCAGTAAAATTGCCATATCATCTCAACATACTCTTTCTCATGTGTCACATGTTGATTCTTTAGATTATAACCTGCTGTCCATATCTCAATTATGTGACAAAGGTTATAATTGCTTGTTCACTAATGAGGGTGTGACCGTCTCTAGAAGGAGTGATGGTTCCATTGCATTCAAGGGTATGTTAAAGGGAAAGCTTTATCTTGTTGACTTCAACAAGGATAAAGACGAACTTGACACATGCTTGATTGCAAAGACCAACATTGGTGACTGTGGCATAGACAGCTAGCGCATGTTGGTATGAGGAATCTTCAAAAACTCCTCAAGGGTGATCACATCCGAGGTTTGAAGGATGTCGTTTTTGAGAAAGATAGGCCTTGTAGCGCGTGCCAAGCCGGGAAGCAAGTTGGAGCACCTCATCCCGCGAAGAACGTCATGACTACAACAGGACCGCTCGAGCTACTTCACGTGGACCTATTCGGTCCGATTGCTTACATAAGCATCGGCGGTAACAAATATGGCTTAGTAGTTGTTGATGATTTTTCTCACTTCACTTGGGTTTTCTATTTATATGATAACACATAAAATCAAGGAACCTTGAAGAAGTTTTTCAAGCATCCTCAAAATGAGTTTTCATTGACGATCAAGAACATTGGAAGCGACAATGGCACGGAGTTCAAGAACACACAAGTTTAGGAGTACCTAGATGAAGAAGGGATAAAGCATGAGTTTTTAGCACCTTACTCCCCTCAACAAAATGGAGTTGCCAAAAGGAAGAACCGAACCCTCATAGAGATGGCGAGAACAATGCTCGATGAATACAAGACCTCCAATCGGTTTGGGGCGGAAGCGGTTAACACCGCTTGCCACTCAATAAACCGACTCTACCTTCATCGACTACTGAAGAAGACATCATATGAGCTACTCACCGGTAACAAGCCTAGTATTTCATATTTTCGAGTTTTTGGTTCTAGATGCTATATTTTGAACAAGAAGCCTAAGACTTCAAAGTTCGCTTCGAAGTCCGATGAAGGTCTCTTGCTTGGGTATGATTCGAACTCTTACGGCTATCGTGTCTTCAACAAGACCACCGAACTTGTTGAAGTAGCACGTGATGTAGTGTTCGATGAAACTAACAGCTCCAAAAGGAGCAAGTTGATCCATGTGTGCTAGATAGAGAAGAAGCTCCCTGCCAAGCACTGAGAAGAATAACATTGGGTGAAGTTCGACCACAAGAACCACCTCTACATATGCATGAGGAAGATGAACCACAAGAGGAGGCCAATGATCAAGGGGGAGCTTCCATACAAGATCATCCTCAAGAAGACAAAAATGATCAACAAGTCAATGAGGGCAACCATCTAGGGGGAGAAGAAGATGGCCATGAAGATTCAAGACAGCAAGTGCCACACCCAAGAGTACACCAATGCGTCCAAAGGGATCACCCAATTGATAACATCGTCGGTGACATCCAAAAGGGAGTAACTACTAGATCTCGCATAGCTAATTTTTGTGAGCATTATTCGTTTGTATCCTTTTTGGAACCACGCAGGGTTGAGGATGCATTGAAGGATCCGGATTGGGTAGTGGACATGCAAGAAGAACTCAACAACTCCAAACGGAACGAGGTGTGGGAACTAGTCGAAAGACCCAAGTTCAACATCGTCGGCACCAAATGGGTCTTCCGCAACAAACAAGATGAACACGGGGTGGTGACAAGGAACAAGGCACGACTTGTGGCCAAAGGGTACTCACAAGTCGAAGGTTTGGATTTTGATGAAACCTTTGCTCTTGTAGCTATACTTGAGTCTATTAAAATATTACTTGCATATGCTACTCACCATGATTTCAAGCTCTATCAAATGGATGTGAAAAGTGTCTTCCTCGACGGACCAATCAAGGAGGAGGTGTATGTGGAGCAACACCCCAGATTTGAAGATGAAGAGTCCCCGGTCACATCTTTAAATTGCGTAAGGCTCTCTACAGCCTCAAACAAGCTCCTAGAGCTTTGTATTAGTGTCTTATAGATTTATTAATTGAAAATGGTTTTAAGATCGATAAAGTAGATTGTACATTGTTTAACTTTGACAATGATCCCTTTATTTGTCAAATTTATGTTGATGATATTATCTTTATTTCAACTAATAAATATTTTTGTGAGGAATTTAGTAAGATTATGACAGATAGGTTTGAGATGTCTATGATGGGAGAGCTAAAGTACTTCTTGGGATTCCAAGTGAGGCAACAAAAGTAAGGGACGTTCATTAGCTAAACTAAGTACAATCAAGACATACTTAAGAAGTTTGGAATGGACAAGGTGAAGCCTATAAAGACTCCCATGGCAACGAATGGCCACTTGGATCTCAATGAAGATGGACCAAACGTCGATCAAAAAGGTATATTGCTCTATGATTGGATCTCTACTCTTCTTATGTGCATCTAGGCCAGACATTATGTTAAATGTATGTTTGTGTGCAAGGTTTCAAGCCAACCCAAAAGAGTGTCATCTGACAGCCGTAAAGAGAATCTTGCGGTATTTAGTTCATACACCCAACCTAGGCCTTTGGTATCCCAAAGGTTCCAAATTAAATCTCATTGGTTACCCTGATGCAGATTATGCCAGATGCAAAGTAGATAGAAAAAGTACCTCTGGTACATGCCAATTCCTAGGTAGATCCCTAGTTTCTTGGTCCTCCAAGAAACAAAACTCCATTGCCTTATCCACGGCTGAAGCGGAGTAGGTTGCAGCCGGGAGTTTTTGTGCACAACTCCTTTGGATGCGACATACTCTAAGGGATTACAGTTACAATATGAGCCGTATTCCGCTCCTTTGTGATAATGAGAGTGCCATTAAAATTGCCTATAATCTCGTTGAGCACTCTAGGACCAAACACATAGACATCCGACATCACTTTTTGAGAGACCACTCAATGAAGGGAGATATAGCCATCTCACATGTCAACACCGAAAAACAACTAGCCAACATATTCACCAAGCCACTTGATGAAAAACGCTTTTGCGAGCTCCGAAATGAACTAAACATCCTTGATGCTCGGAATGTGGCTTGAAATATTGTATACCTGAATGCTATCTTCAAAATTCATTAATTGTGTTGTGAAAATCATCTCTCTCATTTTTTTCCGAAAAACGATGTCAATTACTAGATCTTGGTGAATTATGATCATTGCTTGATTGTTGTATTCTTACTGATCATATACATCAAGATTATTTGATTTGATTTGCCTCCATATTTTCTTAATAAGTACCTTCGAATATATACGAATGGGCTAAGCCTTTCTTCCCTGGTGACCACGGACTAGTCCGTGGTTGCCCGGACTAGTCCGTAGTGTGACAGTTAGGCCGGACTAGTCTGGCAGACCACGAACTAGTCCGATATAGTCTCTCAAAAAGTTTGGACTAGTCCGATTATTTTTGGACAAGTCCGATTTTTCGTGTTCATAACCCTAGCCGCCACAAACCCTAATCTTCCTCACCTCCACACTTGCCTCAAGCTTTCTCTCTCCACGCTCGAGCTCCCCAAGGCGATTTGGCGATTCCTCCATCAAAACTTCGCAAGTTTGGGTGGAAATCGACCTCCTTTGCGTAGGGATTGAAGACCACGGACTTGTCCGCTCCTTCAACCCCTACATCTCCAAGAATCAAGGACTTTCAGTAAAATCTCATCCCAAACCCTAGAACTTTTAATTTCCTTTGTTGTTGATCAAATAGCCCAGTTTTCTTCACCTAATAAATGCTTCCTTGATGTATTACATTGATTCTAAGCTACTTGTGCATTAGGAATTCCCATTTGTCTCATAGTTAGGGTTTTAGAGGTTGAATATCGGACTAGTCCGGTCCATATACGGACAAGTCCGGTCAACCGGACTAGTCCGTGCCTGTACACCGGACTAGTCCAATTTTTTCTGAACTCAACCCTAACTTCCCATTCCTCAATGAAATTCCTTGTCATCTATTCTCATCAATACCTTGTGTAATCTATTCTCAGGACAATGTCGAGCACCAAGGGCAAAATCTCTGAGTTTGATTCCGAGATGGACCAAGAAGCCTTGCTTCGGTCCTCGACGGGCCAAATCAATAAGCGCCAAGAGCGCCCATCCGAGCCGGCTCCTTCTCCTCCCCAGGCTCGACGGAAGGTGCTCGCAAAGAAGCCTGCCTCCAAGGCTTCAGCTGGAAGTGGCCCTAGCTCGGCAAGTGCTCGCCAAGCAAAGGGCAAAGGAAAGGGGATTGCCATGGGCCCGATTGGCCCCCTCAAGATGTCAGCTCCAAGGGAAGGGGCCCGGGATCACACCGAGGAGAAATTCAATGGAAAGGGCAGCGACACGACTGCAAAATTCAGAAATGTGGATTGTTACAGCCGACCCAAGCAAGCTGCTGATGGGAGGTTCTGGAGTAACTTCCATGCAGATTTTTACAAGACTGTCTATCTCCCAATGAAGACCCCAGTTGTGCGTAGCCAGTGGATAGATTGGGTGCACTTTGAGAGGAAGGGTTGCTCACCCTTTGTGGAAGTAGTCGAGACAATTGAAAGGCATGGCTTGAAGGATCTCTTTGCCTTCAGAAACAACTAGAATGATGAAGTCATTACCCAATTTTATGCTACATGCCACTTTGCCAGTGATGAGGAAGAGCGGGTGACTTGGATGACTCATGGATCCAAGTACACCATTACGTATGATGAGTTTGCAAGAATACTACATTTGGATAGCTCTAGCAATGGCAACTTGGTCATTCACAACATTGGTGTCATTGAGAAGGACAGGATGAAGTTTCTTTATGAACCCCACTCAAAGTTCAATCCTCCTTCCACTAAGAACATGAAGCCTTTCTTTGTGGTGTTGAACAGGGTCCTCAGGAAGACCATTGCCCCGAAGGATGGGGATGCTGGAAGTGTTCAGGGGTATCTGAGTACCTTGATGAAGGTCATAAGTAAAGACAGAAAGTTTGATGTATTTGACTACATTTGGAACGATATGGTCAATATCTCCTGCACGCTGAACAGATCTTGTGGCTATGCCCCCTATCTGATGTTTATGATTGAAAAGGTCACAGGCATTGAGTTCGTCAAGGATGTGGATCACACCCCCTTGAGGCTCCAGAAGCCTCAACAAGCAAGTGTTCAAGCTGCTCCTTCTCCTGCTTCCAGCGCAGAGGCTCTAGTGAGAGCTAGTGGAGATACTAGGGCTGCTCCCGCCACTAGGGCCCCTCCTCAAAAGGGGTCACCAAGTGGCATCCTAAAGTACTTGTCAGCTATTTTTACCTCTTGCAAGAAGGCAGAAGTGAACTCTCATATGCTAAACAAGAGGAAGGTTGATATGCGATACGTCAAGGAGAATGTGAAGCTCATCTGCCAGAAGCTGGAGATCAAACTCATTGGATCTCCAGTCGTTTTTGATGACTCAGATTCTGATTTCACCGAGCTCGGGCCCTTGACTCCCTCCGAGCTTGCCTATTCTGGCATTGGGTGCTCGAGTGGTACCGCTACTCCTCCTCCTCAGCCCGAGAACGAAGATGAAGACGATGAGAGGACCGACAACGAAGCTTTAAGACCTTAGGTCCCTCTTCTCCTTCTTTTTGGTGTCTTGATGCCAAAGGGGAAGAGATTGAGGGGGGGTCTTATGTTTTAGCTGTAGGCCGTGAGGAGAGCTATCTTTTTGTATCTTTTGTCTCTTTGTGGGTTGTAAGACTTATATCATGCTGTTTTGGTGCTTTTGGTCTTGTGATGCAATGTTATGAATTGCTTATGAAGATATTGATGAAATCTGTGATTTGGCTATAAAAATGACATATATGCTTGTTGTTGATGTATTGATGTCAATTATGTCATTCTCATCATGATTATCGTTTATACATACTTAGTTTTGCATCCCACCATAAAGAGTGCACATATGACTTATGTTTTCATTGCTTAATGTGTTTCAAACTTATATGTGCACACTTTATGAAAATCTCAGCTCTTTATCATATTTTGTGAAATCTCAATTGGTTGTCATCAATCACCAAAAAGGGGGAGATTGAAAGTGCATCTAGGAATCCCTTGTGGGTTTTGGTTGATTTATGACAAGCAAATGTGATCCTAACCACATTGTTGAGATGAGCACAGGTTCTAATGAGAGAATGAACAAGGTGCCAAAAAGAAAGAAGAATGAAAAGCAATGCAGAAAAGAGCTCAAGAACCAAGTGTAGTAGATCATTGTGTATGGAGTGTGTTAAGGAAACACACCCCAAGAGCTCAAGCACAAATAATCTCACACATTGCACAAAATTATACAGGACCGGACTAGTCCGACAGACACCGGACTAGTCTGATATCTTTCTGCACCAGATAGGACAAGTCCTCACAATGCGGACTTGTCCTAACAGTCCAGTTTTTCATTGACCGGACTAGTCCGATATCACCACGAACTAGTCTGATATCTCTCTGACTAGAATCGGACTAGTCCTCCCCTGTGCGGACTAGTCCCCCAAACACTTCACAAGTTGCACAAAATCGGACAACTCTGATAACACACTGGACTAGTCCGATACCTTTCTGATGTCAATCGGACAAGTCTGATATTAGCACGGACTAGTCCGAAATCCCCCTGACCTAAATCAGACAAGTCCTCCAAGTGCAGACTTATTCCCCAAATTCACTTAGGGTTTCACCTATCCAGACAAGTCTGCTATTCATCGGACTAGTCCGAAGATTTCCAAAACCAGATCGGACTAGTCCGCTCTCACTTCGGACAAGTTCAATATTTCGGGACACCTAGGGTTTTCTACACGCAGCACACCGGGCTAGTCTGGTATCCACCACAGACTAGTCCAATCTTTCTAAACCCTAACGATAACTTTTGGAAACCCCATATAAATAGGTGTGCATGGCCCATCTTTCATATCTCTCGACCCCCTGCGCCGTCACACCTTCCAAGAGCTTAGAAAACACCTCTCTCCATGAAATCCAAAGCAAGAAAGATCAACCCCTTGAGGATACACTTTGGATCATTGGAGAGACATGGTTCTTCACTCATTGAGCTCTTGGTTTGATTCCCTAACACACTCCTGTGGTTTTCATTGTGATCTTAAGAGTGTGTTCTTGGTGCTGTTCATATTGTAATCTTGGGGAGCCCTCAACTTGTGATAAGGCCCCTTGAATTTGGTTATTTGCCCTTTGTGATTGGTGATGAGGATTGGCCTCTGTGGCGATCCGACGAGGGTAGGGTTGGAGAAGACCCGATCCTTTTGTGGACTCCTCAACATGGACATAGGTTGCCTCTATGGGAACTGAACCACGGGTTAAATGGGCATGTGTTCTTACTTTGCGCCCATTGTTCTTACTCTTCATATCTATCTAGGGTTTCAATCAATATTGTTCACTTTACGTTGAAACATTGAATATAAGATTAACTTGTGCTACATCCTAGTTCATAGTAGTGTGACACTTCAATTACAAGTATATTTCCGCTGCATACATCTTAGGATCGAGATAATCGATCAAACTTGATTAATCTAGTCGGCACGCACTAGACTAGTCTGCACTCTACCAGACTAGTCCGATATCTCAGGATTTGATCAATTTGTTAAGTGTTGTAGGATCTGACTAAAAATCAAAAAGGCCTATTCACCCCCCTCTAGGACACATTCAATGAGCTACTGAAATTATGGTCTGATGGTGTTGAAACATACGATAGTTCAAAGAAAGAGACATTTCTCATGAGAGCTTCTATATTGTGGACAATAAATGATTTTCCAGCATATGCAATTCTATGTGGATGGAGCACAAAAGGTAGGCTAGCATGTCCATACTGCCATGTAAACACTAACGCCTTATGGTTGAAACATGGTCAAAAGTATTGCTACATGGGTCATCGTCGTTTCCTACCTCAGGATCACTGGTGCCATCGAGACAAAGCTTCTTTCAACAACAAGATAGAGAATAGAGAGGCTCCAACACCACTCTCTGGTCACGAAGTACTCCAATAATACGAGACTTTTGATCAAGTGAGTTTTGGACAGACGATAATAAGAGAAAGAGCACTGAGGAAGATAGGTGGCATAGTTGGAAAAAGAAAAGTATATTTTTTCAGCTCTCGTATTGGAAGACATTGCTAATAAGGCATAACTTGGATGTCATGCACATTGAGAAAAACATTTGTGATAGCATATTGGGGACATTGCTTAATATGGATGGTAAAACAAAAGATAGTCTACAAGCTTGTTTTGATATGAAGGAAATGGGTATACGGCCAAAGCAACATCCGGTGGGTATGAAAGGGAAGTATGATTGTCCATCAGCATCATATACTTTGCAAAAAGATTAGAAGAGCACCTTGTGCAAGTTTTTGGCGGATGTGAAGATGCCCGATGGTTATGCCTCAAACATCAAGAGAAGTGTGGATATAATAGCACGAAAGGTATCAGGTCTAAAAACTCATGACTGCCATATTATATTTTAGAAGCTCCTTCCTATTGCAATACGTAACATATTGTCTGAAGTTGTTGAACCTTTAATTGGGTTTAGCAGATTCTTTTCTGGAATTTGTTCTAAAGAATTGGTGGAACCAGATTTGGATAAGATGATTGAACAATTTCCTGAAACAATTTGTAAGCTTGAGATGTTGCTTCCTCCCGCTTTCTTTGATATCATGGTACATCTTCCAATCCATCTTGCCGAAGAAGCTCGCTTGGGTGGACCTGTTTCTTACAGATGGATGTATCCAATTGAGAGGTACCTTGGTACATTGAAGAGGTATGTATGTAATAGAGCTCACCCGGAGGGTTCTATAGATGAGAGATATATTATAGAAGAGTGTATGACTTTTTGTAGTCAATTTTTGGATAACATCAGCACCAATCTTAATAGGCCAGAACATCATGAAGCTGCAGCTAGGAATGAACCTTCTCTCAAGTCTAATAAATTTACATAGTTGATAATTCTAAAAAAGGGTTTAAATGGGGCCAACTTACTATGGTGGAACTACATAACATCAGGCATTATATTATTTCTAATGTTGAAGAGGCCGCTCCATAGATTAATTACGTATAACTCAGATGTTCTATACTATATTGGATCATGCTTATTGTAGATGGATAATTTAATTTTGTACCCTTTTCAGTGAGCATTTTGAAGAGTTGAAAAAGATTCATTCTCGTGATGTTGAAAAACGCCATAGAGATGAGTTTGTTTATTGGTTTCAGAAATGAGTAAGTATATGCAAGTTTTTTACTTTGATGAAATATTGAAGAAATATATCTTCTGAAGTTGGCTTATCCATGACCCCTTTTATACTAATTAATGTGTATAGATTATGACATTACACAAAGAAGGCAAAGTAACCGATTATTTGTATGCATTATCTAGAGGACCCGATCGTCGGACACATTTTTTTAGTCGATCATTCATAAATGACTCCTTCTTTCGAACAGCAGAGGTGGAAAAAGATTTATGGACGCAAAACAGTGGTGTTGTTGTTGGGATGTTGATCATGAGTGGTATGGAGTAATCAAGAAAATGATTTCTGTTGATTTTGAAAAAAATCAAGAGGTTCTGTTATTTTAATGTGACTGGTTTGATTGGCCTCGTTCCGGTCAGAGCCAAAGCAGAGGCTACAAAATGGATCGATACGTAATGATAGATGTTGACACTACTATTTCTTAATTTAAGTATCAGCCTTACATTCTAGCCACCCAAGCAGAACAAGTTTTTTACGTTAGAAGTGTGAAGCAACCTAAATGGGCTACAGTTGTTAAAACGAAGCCACAAAACCTTTTTGCCATGCCCCCTAGAGACAGTGAAAATAATGTCACTGAGACAATGGAGGCTGAGACATTTGATGATCGACGACTTACTGATATAAATGAGGGTAGGACCGCATGGGATAGGAATGACATTGAGGAAGCAACCGGTGATGCTTCCGCTCTTTCAAATGAAGATGACGACGATGACAACGATGATGATACATATATCAATGATGGTATTGTACCTCCAATATTGAGGGAGGACAGCGAAGATGATGATTTTTTTATATAAGTACTGTGTGAGCTAGCTGTACGTGAACTCTTTGATTTTTTTTTTGAAAAGATACAAGCCGCTATTCTATTTAGCAACAAGCTTAGAAGCAAGTCGATATTGAATCGTGGTGAGTCGTGGCAAAAGTTCATAATGCAACGATTGTGTTCCATGACGAAAGATCCTAACGCCATGAACTGGTGAATCGTGGCAAAAGTTCCTAATGCAATGATTATGTTCCATGGCGATAGATCTTAATGCCTCCAACCGGTATTTCGTGGCAACAGATCCTAATACAATGATAGTGTTTCATGGCGATAGATCCTATTGCCATGAACTGGTGAATCGTGGCATAAGTTCCTAATGCAACTTTTGTGTTTCGTGGTGATAGATCGTAACGCCATGAACTGGTGAATCGTGGCAAAAGTTCCTAATCCAACGTTTGTGTTCCATGGCGATAGATCTTAACGCCACCAAACGGTATTTTGTGGCAATAGATCCTAATACAACGATAGTGTTTCATGGCGATAGATCCAATCACCACGAACTGTTGAATCGTGGCATAAGTTCCTAATGCAATGTTTGTGTTTTGTGGCAATAGATCGTAATGCCACGAATTGGTGAATCCTGGCAAAAGTTCCTAATGCAACGTTTGTGTTTCGTGGCCATAGATCCTAACGCCACGAACTGGTGAATCGTGGCAAAAGTTCCTAACGCAACGATTATGTTCTGTGGCGATAGATCTTAATGCCACCAACCGGTATTTCGCGGCATCAGATCCTAATACAACATAGTGTTTCGTGGCGATAGATCCTATCGCCACGAACTGGTGAATCGTGGCAAAACTTCCTAATGCAACGTTTGTGTTTCGTGGTGATAGATCCTAATGCCACAAAGTGTTGAATCGTGGCAAAAGTTCCTAATGCAACGATTGCATTCCGTGGCGATAGATCCTAACGCCACGAACCGGTATTTTATGGCAACAGATCCTAATACAACTATAGTGTTTCGTGGCGATAGATCCTATCGCCACGAACTGGTGAATCGTGGCATATGTTCCTAATGCAATGTTTGTGTTTCCTGGCGATAGATCGTAATGCCACGAATTGGTGAATCCTAGCAAAAGTTCCTAATGCAATGTTTGTGTTTCATGGCGATAGATCCTAACGCCACAAACTAGTGAATCGTGGCAAAAGTTCCTAATGCAACGATTATGTTCTGTGGTGATAGATCTTAACGCCACTAACCGGTATTTCGTGGCAATAGATCCTAATACAACGATAGTGTTCTGTGGCGATAGATCCTATTGCCATGAACTGGTGAATCGTGGCAAAAGTTCCTAATGCAACGTTTGTGTTTCGTGGCGATAGATCCTAACGCCACGAAGTGTTGAATCGTGGCAAAAGTTCCTAATGCAACAATTGCATTCCGTGGCGACAGATCCTAATGCAATGATTGTGTTTTGTGGCGGTAGATCCTATCGCCACAAACTGGTGACGCGTGGCAAAAGTTCCTAATGCAGCAATTGTGTTTCGTGGCGATAGATGCTAATGTCATAAACTAGTGAATCGTGGCAACAGATCCTAATGCAATGATCGTGTTCTGTGGCGATAGATGCTAACGCCACAAACTAGTGAATCGTGGCAACAGATCCTAATGCAACGATCGGGTTCCGTGGCTATAGATGCTAATGCCACGAATTATTGAATCGTCGCAACAGATCCTAATGCAATGATCGGGTCCCGTGGTGATAGATGATAATGCCATGAACTAGTGAATCGTGGCAACAGATTCGTGGCGATAGATCCTAATGACATGAACTAGTGAATCGTGGTAACAGATCCTAATGCAACGATCGTGTTTCGTGGCGATATATGCTAATGTCACGAACTAGTGAGTCATGGCAAAAGACCAAGCTTGCTGCAATGATTTAGTATTCGTTGCAGTACAATCGTTGCAACAGAGCAGAATCCTTGTAGTATTACCTATGGCTAGACATGCCTGTGAAATATTATTATCGCATGCGGCTAGATATAGGTAAAGAACCGTCTGTGATAACCTAATTATCACAGGCGGTTATTCACTACAGGAAACACGATCATTTGCGACGACTGGTTTTATTTGCGACGGCCAGCTATCGCAAATAGATTAAATTACGACGGCCCGCCTGTGGCCGTTGCAAATAAAATGGTCGTTGCAAATAACAGCTTATTTTCGATGGCCAACCCTAGGGCCATCGCAAATAAGTAGTTATTTGCGATGGCCAACCCTAGGGCCGTCGCAACTAAGAGAGCCGTCGCAAATAAATGTTTATTTGCGACGGCTGCTAAAAAGGCCGTCGCAAGTAACATTAATTGCGACGACTGCATGTTGGGGCCGTCGCAATTTAGGAGGCCGTTGCAAATAAGGGCTTTTATCCTGACCCCGACGGTTCATTCTAGTCCACTCCACGCCACAGCCCCGCCGCCTGCCCTCCGCCCTGCCGCGCCCCGCCGCCTGCCCGCCGTCGCCGCCCCGCCGCCGCCCCTGCTCGCCGCCCCCTGTCCGCCATGCCCCCGGCCTCGGCTCGCCGCACCCCCGCTGCCCCGGCCCGTCGCTCCCCAGGCCTCGCCGGCCCCGGACAGCCGCGCCCCCATGCGCCCTCGTCGCCCCGACCCCTGACGCCTCCAACACCGAGTGAGTCTGATTGCCTTATTGCTTTTTGGTTGCATTATCTGCATAATGCAATGTACATATTAATCTTGGTGTATATTTAGCTATATCCCTGCTTGTTGATCATTTTAGCTATATCCCTGCTTGTCGATCATTTTAGCTATATCCCCGCTTGTCGATCATTCCGGTAGCGTGTTATCTAGTACAGCAGCCCTGTAAATTGAATTTTGCTTCTCTTTTATTGAGATTAGACTTTAAAAGTTTCTACACAGTACATAAAATTTTAGAGAAAAAATAATAAGATGTTTAGCTTGGTCAGCATTTTTTTGAGTGAGCAGCTGGTATTGTTTTGATGATACTAGAACTGTTTTGGAACTCTGTTGTCGACCTGTGGGGGTGGGGCCCACCACCGGCACCGACGTGCGTTGGAGATCGGGTGAGCCGGACATCGCGTCGGTGGGAAGCGAGTGGCCGGGCATCGTCGTCGTGTCCCCGTTCACCCGCCGGTGGCGTTGTGGCGGGGGCATGCAGGGGCAAATATTGTCACCATGGCGGGGAGGCAGAACTGCCGGTTGGGGAGCGTGCATGCGCGGCGAACATCGTCGCCATGGCCGGGGGGCGCAACCGCTCATCGCCGTGCCGGGAGCTGCAAGAGCCTGGCTTCGCGGGGGGGGGGGGGGGGTGGTGACGCTGTGGGGGCGCAACGGTGGCGATCTGGGGGCCTCGCGCGCGGCTGTTGGGCAGCGATATCAGTTGGGATGGGGCCCAAGAGACTGCGGGGAGGGGGGCGGAGGGGAATGCATCTATGCGGCAGGTCACCTTGCCGGACATGGCGCATGGTGTCTCAGGGGAGGGGCGATGGAGGAGGACAAACCTCCTCGTCTGGCTACTGGGCCGAGCTTGTGGGTTGGAACCGGTTCTGAACCGTGTTTATTGAAAACAGATCGGTTTGGGTTGGGCTCAAAAGTAGGTGTGGGTTGGGGTTGTTTGATTTTGTATGTTTATTTTACAGGTTGGGTTGGGCCGGGTTGATTGATACAGAAAAAATGGATTGGTTTTGGGTTTAGTCCAGATCCTGGCCGGGTTGAGTCGTAGAATTAGATCCTAATTGTCATGCTTTGGTAGAAATGTTTATTATGCAGGTTACTATAATTAATAATTTTTTTCTCTTGTTCTTTTGATTGCATTAGTGTTTAGAATTAATAATTTTTTTCTATTCTGTTTAGTGTATGTTTGGACTTTAGCGCATTCATATAATGTTTTTGAGTGACTACTTAATATATATAAATAAAGGGGTTTTGGGCCGGCTCGAACCAACCCGGAAGGGCATGACACATAATAAGTGTGATCGTGCCATGTAGACTATTGTAGTGGTACCATATGCGTCAAGTCGACACGGAAGCGAACGAGTTGGTAAGGACGTCAATGAGCCGCGATTGCGTGGACGATGGAAATGGATGTGGAATTGTCATCTAAGACCAACTTTCCTCTCACTCTTTCACTAGTTCTTTCCTCTCTCTTAAATGACCTCAAAATGAAAATGAGAAACGTAACCTATAGCAATGTTGTAAGGACCGAATGCCCAAGAGGGGGGGTGAATTGGGCTTTCTTCGAAAAATTCTAAGCAATTGAAACTTAATTTCTAAAGCCCAATTCCCTACGCGACTAACTATGCATTCTAGTAGATAGAAACTTTGCGGAATATAAATGCATAAAAGAAAAAGGGAAGGAGAAGGATGCAAACTCCCGAGGAGACAAGGATTTATCCCGTGGTTCGACAATATCGTGAAGATCTTCCTACATCCACGTTGTGGCACCCACCAAAGGGTTTTGCCACACCCACGTCACCAAGATGAGGGGTCTTCACTATTCCTCTCTGTTCGCCTCCTTGGCAAGGTGGAGCTCAAGCCTTGTACAACTTCGACCTTCTGGGCTTCCACACACGCCTTGGCAAGCTCGGAAGTCTCTTCGCGATTACAACACTAAGGGCACTCCCTTGAGGCTCTCACATTATCCTAGAGAATCCACTCACACAGAATGGTGGCACACAAGCTCTCTCTGTAGCTAGTTCTAGCCTAAACCTTGGTGTAGAGATGATCAAAATGGTGTGGAAGTGATTGCTCTTGGCCTCGAACACTTGTGGATGTGTTGGTAGCTTCTGGTGATCAAGACTTAACGAAATGACAGGGTTAGGGGGTATTTATAGCCAACCTCCCCGAAATAGCCATCCGAAAAGTAGGCTGACAGAACATTACTGTGAACACCGGATGATCCGATGTCTCCCCTTCAGTTATCATCGGTCTAATTACTTTGGCTGATGTCATCGTGTGAGATATTACCGTTGTTAGACCGATGTTGCCCCTGTCTTCTCATCGGATGATCCGGTGGCTCTTCCTCCAGAATTTGCTTAATCTTGATGCTTACTGGAGTGATCGACCGATATGTGTAAGTCTGCACATCGGATGATTTGGTGCTTCACTTGGTCCAATGGTGTTGCAAACTGTATTGATGGACCGATGTCACTGAGCCATTCACATTGGATGATCCGGTGAGTACATTTGTCTGAGGTCTTCTTCTTCAGTTGAACCAACTCGACCGATGTGTACATTTCTGAAATCATCGGTTGATCCAGTGAGTTGATTTTGTTTGCTTCGAGTTGTTTTGAGTGAATCTTTTGTGTCTTGCTCAGATGACCTCTTAGACATTTGTTCCACAAGGCTCTCTGATGATCTTCAAGCATTGTATGTTGTCAACTTATGGTTGAGTGACTTAGACATAAGAGCTTTCACTTCTTGTCTTTATCTCATTGATTTGATCTCAAAAGTTGATTGTATATGGGTCTCCAATGACATATTCATTTCATTTTATGAGTAATTATGGGGACCTTGCATTCACAAATTCATTAGTAAAGTTCAATGGTTGTCATTAATCACTGAAACCGTACTTCATGGGGGGCCTAGATGCTTTCAATCTCCCCCTTTTTGGTGATTGATGACAACACAATAATCAAAGCGCAATAGTAATGAATTTGATAGAATGAAACTTAAAAGAATATGCAATGAATACAGGATGTCACACTTGAAGCTTAAACATCAATTAATAACTCAAGTGTGAATAATAAGTGATCAAAAACATAGATAAACACCAAATTAGCCAAATCGATTAACAACTCATGGAAATAAGTTCATTAGAGCTCAAAAGTAGAAACACACCAAATGTAGCAAACACACTGAATTACAAGAAAGATAAACGATAAATGATAAAAGAGACTCCCTAGACTCCCCCTGACACTAAGACGCTCCCCCTGATTCCTCTAACTCTTCTCCCCCTTTGGCATCAAGACACCAAAAAGGGATTCGAGCGCCTAAGGACCCTGAGTGCTGGGCGCGATGACGAACTGGTCACCATCGCTGTCGTCGGAGCTGCTGGCTGGAGTAGTGGTGGAGGGAGATGCCGGAGCCGAAGGAGCCACCGTCGGTGCCTGTTGTGGAGGAGCTGCTGGAGCAGGGGCACTAACGACGGAGGCCGGCGACTGCTGGAACAAGGTCGTAGTCGGCAGCGGGGAGTGAAGCGGAGCACTAGGAGCCAGAAGAGGAGACATGCTGAAGGAGGGAATCGGTGTAGAAGGTATTGGGGCCACTGGAGCGGCAGCTGGAGCCAAGACTGGAGGTGGTGGAGCGACTCCTGGCAGCTGCGATGGGAGGGCAATCCCGGTCTGGGTGTAGAGGTTGGTGATCAACCCCAGGATGCCCATCATCGCCTACTGCGTCTGCTGCTGCTGGTCGAGGGTGCGCTGGTGCATCTGGTCGATGAGCCCCGTCAGCCTGTCAGTGTCTTCACGCCTCTCACGGGTGATCTGACGCTGCATCTCCTGCTGCTGCTGCTGGAGCTCAAGGAGACGAGTAGCCTGCTCCGCTCAGGCCTGCTCGGCTGCCAGCCTGTCCAGACGCTGCTGCTCAACCATATGCTGGAGGAGCGACGTCAGCTCTGACGGCTGCGTGACCTGCGCCTCAGTGACGGGAGGTGGAGTAGGTGGTGGCACTGTCGAGCCTCCAGCCTCCGCGTCGTGCTGCCTGGGAGAGGGCGGAGGAGGGAAGTACTCCTCGACACTGTCGTTGGTGTCGCTCTCTGACCAGATATGCTGCAAGTCCTCCCCCTGAGCCTCAGCCTCGGCAAGCCTCTCATCCTCCTTCTCTAAGTCAGACCAGTCCTCCTCAGACAGTCAGGCCCTAACCTGACGCTCAACTGGACGGCCAAGGCGGCGGTCTCCAGGAGCTGGGGCACGATAGTGACCGAACCGTGTCACACTCTCGTCAGAGAGACGGTCGTGCACGGCGGATCCCTCAGGAACCATCATAGTAAGCAGGTAGCTGATCCAGTGCCCATATATTAGCTGCCTCATCATGCCCACACCGTCTGTGATCACATCCTCCATCTCGCATATGAGGACGTCCACGATGTCGAACTCCATCCCGTTCATGATGTAGAACAGGAGAGTCTGCTGCAAGCTGGTGAACCCCTCCAAATAGCCAGACCTCGACAGGAGCATGCGGCGCAAGGCGAGGTGCACTATGCGCGCAGCAGGAGTCAACAAGGCTGGTACTCTCGGCTGGTCAGGAGAGAAAGTAGGACCGAACAAAGAACGGATCTCCTCCAGCGGTGGTGCCACTCCTCCAGTGAGCGGCCTCCTCGGTGGATCTGCCTGACTGTAGACCCTCTCATGCACGCATGTGTCATGCAAGTCTACTCCAAGCAACTGTCCCAGCGTCTGCCTCGTCAAGTGGTAGTGCTGACCCATAAACATGAAGTCAATTGATCTTCTACCCTCAGAGACATAGAGGGTGGCGTAGAAGACGCGGACCCAATCTTCCACATAGGCACTCCGCTCATATGCCATCAGCTGCACCAAGCCTCGGTACCTCTCAAAGTAAGGACGGATCTCCGTCTCTGCTGCTAAAGCTAGTTGTCCCCAATCCATATAGTTGTGTTGAAAGAGCTTGTTCCCTCGACGCCTGTAGATCTCGTAGAGAGACGCCTGGGTGACAGTCCAGAAGTGACTATCCACTAGAGCCTCTCAGGGCTGCGGGTACCACTCCTCAAGCAGCACATTCCATCTGAGCTTGCGAAGCTGCTTGGCCTTCATCTTCCGGTAGTTGGTCAACCGGACTCCTTCAGCGACGTGGACAGTGGTGTCCATCTCGTAGATAGCACGCTGGGCCTCCCTGTCCTCACGACGGTCGGCGGCCGTCGGTCTCGGACGTGGTGCTGCCTCGGTGTGACCCCCACGGGTCCGGGCTGAGCGCCGACGGACGAGAGGCTCAACCGGCTCCTCTTCGGCCTCGGAGTTGTCAATCACCGGAGGCTGCCTCGGACGAGCCTCATGGATCCTTAGCGACCCTCCTCGGCCATGCTCACGCTCCTCGGCGGCGCGAGCGGCCATCAAGGCCTTCTTCTCCTCCTTCGACAGTTTTTGCTTCTTCGCGGCCGGCTCTGCGATAGCCTTCCCCTTGTTCTTCTTGTCGCGAGCCATTGCAATGCGCGAGAGCACGGAGTCGATGGAGGAGATGACGTGGAGATTAACGAGGTTGCGAAACCCTAGTGGCGATGGATGCACCGCGACGGCAATGTGTGCGCGGGGCGGCGGAGGCGCTGTGGCGATGGGGAAGAGCGGTGGTGGCGCTTGGATGCGGCGGCGAGTGGTGGAGGCGGCGACTAGTGAGGTGACGGTGCGTGGGTGGAGGCGGCGGTGCGGGTGTGCGGCGCGTGGATGGAGGCGGCGGCGTGGCGAGCAGCGGCGGCGCTGTGGAGATGGCGGCGGCCGGAGACGGCGGCGGCGGCCTGTGGGCAGTGGCGGCGGCGTCCGGCGGCGGTGGAGGTGGCGCAGCAAGAGGATCGGCGGAGGCGGCGTTGGGATCAGGAGAGAGAAACCGGCGGAGGCGAGGACGTGTTTAAATAGTGGGTCCCAAACCCTAGCCGAATTTTTAACACCGGATGGACCGATGTTAGATGGGATATACATCGGTCGAACGCCACAGTAAGGATATTCAAAAAGTTGCTGTTGACATCAGATGGACCGACGTTTAGGGTTTGGATCATCGGTCGAATGGCACATTAAGGGTATTCAAAAGAGGAATGTTGACATCGGATAATCCGACGATGGAGGAGGTAGCATCGGTGGAATTTGGCACAGCTCCAGAATTGTGAACACCGGATGGACCGATGTTTTTCAGAATGAACGCGTCGGTTGAATTGAGGTACTGACTGAACTGGCCCTTGGAGATTGAACACCTATTGGTCCGAAGAGGGATAGACCTAGGCATCGGATAATCCGATGACTACAGAACAATAACATCCCATATATGTCATTTGACCAAACAAACAAGCAAAGAGAAACACATGTCTTAGGACTTTTTGGGCAACCCCTTACCCCTCAAAGATACTAATATGCCAATAGCTTGGCTAGGCCTTAAAGCAAATGGAACACCGAGAAAAATAGGAGGAAAATATCCAAATAAAATGTAAGGCCCATGCTTTGTGAGGTAGAGTACGAAGACTTCTATCTCTTTGAAGTATGTTCCTCTAGGCATTAACGCACCTAACATTTTGTTCTTTCCACCTTATATGAGTTGAGATATTGCATTTCAAACAAGTCTCTTTCTCATGAGGTGGGTTCCCCTTTGTGACAATCTACCGTATGCAATGCCAAACATTTTATAATGCAAGAAATTGTAAATCTATATGGCAGGTATCATGCAAGGCATAAATTAAATCTATCTTGCCAAGTTTGAACTTTTCAAAGGCTTCTTCAGGGAGAGCAACTCTCGAAGCCTTGGGAAAACCCAAAAGAACCACCATCCCAAGCTAACCCTTGCTCACACCTATCCTTTGAGAGTTAGGCAAGACCTATATGATATGCATTCTTACATGATGTTTGTTGAATCTAGGACATTTAATTCACTCCTTAGCCTAGAAAAAGTTTTCTCATCAAGTGGTTTAGTGAAGATATCCGCCAATTTTTCTTCGGACCTAACACCTCGCAATGAGATGTCTCCCTTAGCTTCATGGTCCCTTAAGAAATGATGGCGAATATCAACGTGCTTAGTGCGGGAGTGTTGAATGGTGTTTTTAGCTATCTTAATCGCACTTTCATTGTCACAAAGGAGAGGCACACAACCAAGTTTAATACCAAAGTCCAAAAGGGTTTGTTTCATATAAAGAATTTGGTCACAACATGCACCGGCCGCAATGTATTCCGCTTCCGCCGTGGACAAGGCGACGGAATTTTGCTTCTTGCTTGACCAAGAAACTAGGGAACGCCCAAGCAAGTGGCACCCACCGGAGGTACTCTTGCGATCCACGCGGCATCCGGCAAAGTCCGAATCCGAGTATCCCACAAGATGGAATTTTGCACCTTTAGGGTACCACAAGCCCACACTAGGAGTGTGCTTAAGATACCTAAGTATCCTAAAGACCGCATTCCTATGCGATTCCTTAGGTGCCGCTTGAAAGCGAGCACACAAGCATACACTAAACATGATATCGGGCCTAGATGCGGTAAGGTAAAGCAATGAACCAATCATAGAACGGTAGTTAGATTGATCAATAGGTTTATCGTTCTTATCCGCGTCGAGATGACAATTTGTTGCCATTGGCGTGCTTCTTGAGCTACAATCTCCCATCTCAAATTTCTTCAAGAGGTCCTTGGTGTACTTCTCTTGATAGACGAAGGTCCCCTCTTGAAGTTGCTTGATTTGAAATCCAAGGAAGAAGTTGAGCTCTCCAATCATTGACATCTCGAATTCCCTAGACATCATTTTGCCAAACTCATGGCTAAAAGCTTCGTTAGTTGAACCAAAAATAATATCATCAATATAAATTTGACAAATGAACAAATCTCCGTTGATGTCCTTGGCGAAGAGTGTAGTGTCCACCCTCCCGATCTTGAATCCTTGCATGATGAGGAAGTCCCGTAGTCGTTCGTACCATGCCCTAGGTGCTTGCTTGAGCCCGTAGAGCGCCTTGTGCAACCTATACACATGATTAGGATTCCTCGGATCTTCAAACCCGGGAGGTTGTTCAACATAAACAAGCTCGTTAATGTAACCATTAAGAAAGGTACTTTTCACATCCATTTGATAAAGTCTAATACTATGATGTGATGCAAAGGCAAGAAGTATACGGATGGCTTCTAGCCGGGCGACCGGGGCAAATGTCTCCCCAAAATCTAGTCCTTCAACTTGTGAGAACCCTTTGGCCACAAGTCTTGCGTTGTTGCAGACCACTACGCCATTCTCGTCTTGTTTGTTGCAGTACACCCACATTGTTCCGATGACGTTCTTGTCCTTGGGTTCCTCCTCCAACACCCAAACTTCATTGCGGATGAAGTTGTTGAGTTCTTCTTGCATAGCCATCACCCAATTTGGGTCTTGGAGCGCTTCCTCAATGTGAGTGGGTTCTACAAACGAAACAAAAGAGTAGTGCTCACAAAACGAAGCAACATAGCGAGAACGTGTACTTACACCCTTTGACGGACTTCCAATGATTTGATCCATTGGATGCGCCTTGGAGATGCGTCCATGCCTCATAAGTGGTTGTGAAGCACTTGGTGAAGGTGATGCGTGTTGCTCCTCTTGTGGTTGGACTTGATCATGGACTTCTTCTTCTTCTTCTTGATGTTGTTGTGCTTGTGAGTCTTGAGTTGGCAATGGATCATCCTTCTCTTCTTCGTCAACTTGAGGCGCCATGGAGGTGTTGTTGTTGGAACTTGAGGCTCCCCCTTGATCATGGTTCTCCTCAACTTCGGGCTTGATGTCTCCAATGGTCATGTTCTTCATGGCTTCTCGTAGAGGCTCATCATCTATTTCATCATGACAAAAACTCTCCTCTTGGGAGCCATTAGTCTCATCAAACTCAACATCACAACTTTCCTCAACTAAACCGGAGGTTTGGTTGAATACTCGATATGCTTTTGAGTTTGATGCATAACTAAGGAATATACCAACATCACATCGTCTTTCAAACTTACTGAGCCTTTTCTTGCGGTAGATGTAGCACTTGCATCCAAAGACTCGAAAGTAGGAGATGTTGGGTTTTCTCCCAATGAGAAGCTCGTACGGGGTCTTTTGAAGTAGGCGATGTAGGTAGACCCTATTTGCGGCATGGCACGCCGTGTTGATCGCTTCGGCCCAAAACTTCTCCGACGTGTCGTAGTCATCAAGCATTGCTCTTGCAAGAGTGATGAGTGTCTTGTTCTTCCTTTCAACGACACCGTTTTGTTGAGGGGTGTATGTGGCCGAAAACTCATGTTTTACTCCTTCACGGTCACACCACTCCCCAATGTTGTAGTTCTTGAATTCGGTGCCGTTGTCACTTCGGACCTTGATGATGGGAAGTTGAAATTCCCTTTGAGCACAGTTGGCAAAGGTCTTGAACACTTCCGGAGTCTCACTCTTGTCACCTAGAAATAGAGTCCAAGCATAGCGAGAATAGTCATCAACAATGACGAGACAATAGAGGTTACCGCCAAGGCTTTGATATGTGGACGGTCCAAAGAGGTCCATGTGGAGTAGTTCAAGTGGCTTGGAGGTTGACACCATTGTCTTCATTGGGTGGTGTGAAGCATCTTGCTTCCCAGCTTGACAAGCGCTACAAAGCTTGTTCTTCTCAAATGTGACATCCTTCACGCCGGTCACCATCCCAAGCTTGAATGACTTCTTGAGTTTGCTCATTCCAATGTGCGCTATGCGATGGTGCCATAGCCAACCCAAGCTTGTCTTAGTGAAAAGACAAGTGGTCAAGCTAGCATTCTTGTTGGCGAAGTCCACTAGGTAGAGATGTCCATGCCGAAATCCTTTGAAGACTATGTCTTGGCTAGTTTCACTACTCACAACAACATCATTTTTGCTAAATGTGCACGTTAGTCCAAGATCATATAGTTGTGCAATAGAAAGTAAATTGAAACTAAGTGACTTAACATACAAAACATTAGAAATAGACAAGTCATTTGAAATTGCAATTTTACCTAACCCAATTACCTTTCCCTTAGAGTTATCACCAAAGGTGACTTGTTCATGATTGTCGGGGTTTTCTATGGTGGTGAACATACCATCATTGCCGGTCATATGTTGAGTGCACCCGCTATCGAGTACCCAATGCTTTCCTCCGGCTTTGTAGTTCACCTACACACATGAATTCAATTTTTGACTTTAGGCACCCAAGCCAACTTAGGTCCTTGTATGTGTGATACAAGTGTTTTTGGGACCCAAAGTTGCTTGGGGAGCTTCCCCTTCATGCCCTTCATGTCTTTGCCAATGAATCTTACCTTCACCTTGCCTTGTACTTTACTCAAGAGACAATAATGATCATTGAAAGTAGATTTATAGTTAGTAGGCAATTTAGGAGAAGGTCGGTTAGGAAGAGGACACTCCCTCGAGTGGTGACCGGTGACCTCACAATGTTGGCAATAAGAACCAACTTCCTTGATGAAGCTTGTTTTTAGCTCCGGTGAGGGCACCTTTCCTTTGTTAGGCACCGGGAAGGATCCAAGTCCTCTCTTGTTGAAGGCCTTTGCTTGTTGGAAGAGGATTTCCTTGTGCTTGACTTCTCCTTTTGAAAGTCTAGCCACACTAGTGTGGAGACTCTCAATTTCTTCCAACAAGTCCTTCTCCCTAGCATTAGCTTTCAAAGGCAAAGACTTGTGCAAAGCATTAGTGGCATGAGAAGTAATGGATATCTTATCATTAAGAGTTTGCTTCTTCATATTTTTCAACTCTTGATCAAGCATGTCATGAGCAAGGTTAAGTGTTTGATGTTCTTGTATTAACTTGTTGTGCTCATCCAAGAGTGTTTGATGTGCTATGTCAAGTTCATGATTATCTATCTTGATTTTAGCCTTTTATTCCTCTATTTGCTTGACATGGGATTTGAGCGTGTCATGCTCTTTGAGTATGCTTTCATACTTGTCAAGCAAATCAAGGTTAGTACTCTCAAGTTTAGCAAGAGTTTCTTCAAGCACTTTAACCTTACTCTTTTCCCTCTTAATGATAGCATGATATTCATTTATCAAAGAAGTTAAATCATCGGGGAAAGCTCATCATCGCTAGAGTCATCACATACCTTGTTGTTACCTTTCGCCATGAGGCACATGGGTGGTGGATGAAGAGGTGCATCATCATTATTGGCGATGGCGAGGCCGGCCAAGCTTTCTTCTTCCTCTTCACTCTCTTCATCACTTGTTTCTTCATCGGTGACCCATTCATTTGCCTCACACATGAACACCTTTTGTGGGCCATTTCTCTTCTTTGGGAAGAGCCTTGCCTTCTTGCCCTTGTCATGTTTCTTCTTCCCAAAGGATCTTGGCTTTGGTTTGGCTTCTTCTTCATCATCATCGCTTCCTTCAAGCTTGCGATGCTTGCCTTTGTAGTTCTCTCTTCTTTTGTCCGGTTTTGGACAATCATAGGAGATGTGGCCTTGATCACCACAATTGTAGCAAGTCTTGCGATCATCTCTCCTTGGTAGAAACGCTTTCTTATTGGGATCAAAGGTGTACCCCTTCTTGGTAATCTTGGAGTTCAAGCGTGAGAACTTTCTCATCATTAATGCAAGCTCATCATCATCATCTTCACTTGATGTTTGTTCTTCTTCACTTGAGCTAGGCTCAACCACCTTCTTCTTCTTGAGGCTTGTTTTCTTGGTGGAGGCCTTTAGAGCAATTGTCTTTGATGATGATTGCTCCATTATTCCAAGTACACTCATCTCATGAGCGTGTATTTCTCCAATGAGCTCCGAAACATCAATGTGGTCAAGTGACTCTTTTTGGAGCATGGAGTTGATGATGTTGTACTTTGGCTTGGGAAGGAGCATGAGGATCTTGCGGTTGATGAGTCCCTTGCCAAGAGAAGCAATGTCAAGAGCATTTATTTCTTCAATAAGCACATTTAAGCGAGAGAACATCTCATTGACATTTTCATGTGGAAGCATTTTAAATTCATCATACTTGGCTTTAAGCATATGATATTTTAGTTCTTTGACACGAGAAGAGCCCTCATGAATCTCAATTAAACAAGCCCAAATTTCACAAGCCTTTTCCTTGCTAGCAATCCTAGAAAACACATCTTGACTAATACATTCATAGATTGCATTCCTAGCTTTAGCATCCCATTTAAGTTGATCACCAACATAATTATGTTCTCCAAACCCCGCGTGGGTTGCTTCCCATACTTCGGGGGCAATAGCCTCAAGTTAAGCGCGCATGCGTGCTTTCCAATAGGCAAAGTTCTTGCCCTCGAAGGTAGGAACCGAACCCCCAACCTTGGCCATTTTAGCTCTCTAGCGATGAAGCTAGAATGATCCTATGAGCAACCTTGCTCTGATACCAATTGTAAGGACCGAATGCCCAAGACGGGGGGTGAATTGGGCTTTCTTCAAAAAATTCTAAGCAATTGAAACTTAATTTCTAAAGCCCAATTCCCTACGCGACTAACTATGCATTCTAGTAGATAGAAACTTTGCGGAATATAAATGCATAAAAGAAAAAGGGAAGGAGAAGGATGCAAACTCCCGAGGAGACAAGGATTTATCCCGTGGTTCGGCAAGATCGTGAAGATCTTCCTACATCCACGTTGTGGCACCCACCAAAGGGTTTTGCCACACCCACGTCACCAAGACGAGGGGTCTTCACTATTCCCCTCCGTTCGCCTCCTTGGCAAGGTGGAGCTCAAGCCTTGTACAACTTCGACCTTCCGGGCTTCCACACACGCCTTGGCAAGCTCCGGAAGTCTCTTCGCGATTACAACACCAAGGGCACTCCCTTGAGGCTCTCACACTATCCTAGAGAGTCCACTCACACAGAATGGTGGCACACAAGCTCTCTCTCTAGCTAGTTCTAGCCTAAACCTTGGTGTAGAGATGATCAAAATGGTGTGGAAGTGATTGCTCTTGGCCTTGAACACTTGTGGATGTGTTGGTAGCTTTTGGTGATCAAGACTTAACGAAATGACAGGGTTAGGGGGTATTTATAGCCAGCCTCCCCGAAATAGCCGTTGGAAAAGTAGGCTGAGAGAACTTTACTATGAACCCCGGATGATCCGATGTCTCCCCTTTAGTTATCATCGGTCTAATTACTTTGGCTAACGTCATCATGTCAGATATGACTGTTGTTAGACCGATGTTGCCCCTGTCTTCTAATCGGATGATCCGGTGGCTCTTCCTCCAGAATTTGCCTAATCTTGATGCTTACTGGAGTGATCGACCGATGTGTGTAAGTCTGCACATCGGATGATCCGGTGCATCACTTGGTCCAATGGTGTTGCAAACTGTACTGATGGACTGATGTCACTGAGTCATTCACATCGGATGATCCGGTGAGTACATTTGTCTGAGGTCTTCTTCTTCAGTTGAACCAACTCGACCGATGTGTACATTTCTGAAATCATCGGTTGATCCGGTGAGTTGATTTTGTTTGCTTCGAGTTGTTTTGAGTGAATCTTTTGTGTCTTGCTCAGATGACCTCTTAGACATTTGTTCCACAAGCTCTCTGATGATCTTCAAGCATTGTATGTTGTCAACTTATGGTTGAGTGACTTAGACATAAGAGCTTTCACTTCTTGTCTTTATCTCATTGATTTGATCTTAAAAGTTGATTGTATATGGGTCTCCAATGACATATTCATTTCATTTTATAAGTAATTATGGGGACCTTGCATTCACAAATTCATTAGTAAAGTTCAATGGTTGTCATTAATCATCGAAACCGTACTTCATGGGGGGCCTAGATGCTTTCAAATGTATTACCCGTTTCGAATCGGCACGTCTCACATGCCATTGGCATGTGAGACGTGCAGATTCGGAATTGTCCCTTTTTGGACAACCTCGGAGTGACCGAGGGGGCGTGGCTTGTGACGAGACGCGGGTCCGGATTTGGACGAGATTTCGGTGGCATAACCCTGTTGTTCTCTGTTGCACCATTTTTGGGCGTGCAGTGGAGAACAACGGGGTTATGCTGCCGAAATTTCGTTCGAATCCGGATCACGCGTCTCGTCATGAGCACGCTCTGCTCGGTCACTCTTGGGTGGGTTTAGGATCTATCTGCCTAGGTTGTAGGGCCGTGACATAACACAACAATACATTAACGACAATTTCTTTCGCGTTAAACTGCAAAGCCAAACATGGGTGAAGACCACAGTTGGATGTATACTGGATGGAAGAGCAGAACTGGTGGTCACTCCGATGAGTGGTTTATCAAGTTAGATCAATTTTTGGATTGAGCATTTTCATTGTCAACGGAAGATATGGTGCGGTGCCCATGTACAAAATGCCGGAACACCAAGTTTTTGAGAAGATTGGAGCTTTCGTTTCACTTATGTCGAAACGGTTTCACTCCACATTATGAAGTGTGGACCTTTCACGGTGAGACTAATTCTCGAGTCATATCCGAAGTGGATGAGGATGATGATATAACAGAGGTTGATAGGATGGATGAGATGCTAGAAGCTCTGGAAGCGGAGGATCCTCTTACAAATGAGGCAGAGAAGTTCTTCGAGGAGCTGAAGAAATCACAGGAGCCGTTGCATGAACACACGGCTATGACCGTACTTGCTTTCTTGACTAGATTTATGGCAATTAAGTCCAAGTACTTTTTTTCCATCAACTTCTATAATGATCTCATGAAATTGATCTGCGATATCCTTCCACAACCTCACAAAGTGCCACCAGATTTGTATCAATCAAAGATCATTGTGAAACATAAGGATCGACTATGAGGTTATGATACATCTGTTCTTGCGCATCAAGTTGAACAGTGTATTATCTACCTTATCCATGCACGAAGCTCAGTGCTTGGTGGGTGGTATATAAGGTGAATCATTGTGAGCGGCTATATACTCCTGGGGATGATGGTTACCATGATAGCGAAGAAGTTGAAGAAGTGTACCAAGAAGAAGAGTTGCCAGACACTTTTATCGTCGAGCTTGGTGCAGTACTCGATCAATTAGTTGGAGATGTTGAAGACTTTGAAGATGTAGAGGCAGATGATACGCGAAAACAAAAATTAGAATAGGCCACGATGGAAGTTCGTTGGGCTGGTTTAAGGAGTAGGGCACACACACATGACAATGATGTTGATGAATTTTGAAAGTGACTACAAGTAATGTTTTCTTGAAGATAGTAACATAAATTTTGTATATTTTATTTGCATATTTACCAATTATCTAATTACAACAGGATGGCGTCAAAGAAGGGTAAGAAGGTGCCGCCGACGAGGGGGTTCTACCCCTCTAGACCTGAGGACGCTTTCATTGGTGCCTCGTCGACTGGCAGCAGATGTTCTCAGGTGCTGGGGCACGTTCAGACCAGCTCTAGAGCTTCGTCACAGGTAAATGTCCCTCGTTTTTGACAAATTCTTTAAATTCAATTTCACATTAAACTTACTTATGAATCATTTGAATGGTGTAGTCCTCACCGACAGACTTAGAGGCTACGGCGCCTTCGGTGAGCCAGCCCTCGGCGAGCTAGCCCTCGGCCAGCCAGCCCCCAGCTGGCGATGCTTCTATTCCTGAGGCCTTTGACTCGGCTGGTGAGGAGTCGTCTGGGTCACCTGACGTGGCGTCCCAGCAGACGCGGAGGACGAGGAGGACTCACTTTGTCAGTCCTCCTGCGGTCCCTTCACAAAGGAACGTGATTCGTCCAGTCGGAGACAGGTAATAAAAATTATAGTGTTCAATTTTAGTTTCTTTTGATTACATAAGTAATGAATGAATAAATATCTTGCAGGGTTTGGGAGGACACGTCTTTCACCGGTGAGAGACACCACAGATCGGTGAACGATGTCCTCGGGTCCATAGTGCGTTTGCACTATCCCGAGGTCATCGACGGGGTGCCTGCTCTTTCGTGGAAGGACTACGCACGCGTCCATCACCAGGAGCACGGCAACCTTCAGGAGGCCGTATGGGCTGATTTTATGGTAAGTATGTTAAAAAAAGTTTCTAAGTTTCAACTCTTAAACTCTTTTAGTGAACATCTTTTCAATATATTCTTTATCGCAGGCAAGATATACTTTAGAGGACCCGAACGACCCTCGCCAATTTGAGGATGTGAGGCGAGTGTTTCACTACAACGCTGCCAAGGCGCTTCGACAAGCTTTTTTGAACACTCGTGTTCAAATTATTAATGAGCACTTGAAGGCGAACCAGCAGCCCGTGCTACACTTCCGGCAAGCAAGCGAGATGCACCTGACGGAGGAGGAGTACACGCAGGTACGTGGAGTGTAGTAAGTATTTTTTTTTATAATTTCCACGATGGTATTTTTAACGACTTCCAACTATGAGCAGGGCCACGTGAGCTGGTTGCAGGGTCGGACCGATGCATTTCAGGCCCTTTGTTGCTACTGGGCTAGCGATGAGTTTAAAGCTAAGTCCGAGAAGACTCGAGACTGCAGAGGGGTCGTGGGGAAGAGTAGGCACGAGCAAGATAACCACTTGCGTTTAGCTAAACGCATGGTAAGTGTGTGTAACTTATGTTTATATATTTATAATATATTGTTCATACTAACACGTATTGACAGGAGTGCGAGACGGGGGTGCCGCCCACCCCTGCTGAGGTCTGGAAGAGAGGTCACAGGGACCCTTCTCGGCCGACGGGGTGCAGTCAGGCTGCAGCCGAGCGGTTGGTAAGTTTAGAAATCATTCATATTAAATATAACTATATAGATTGTTGAACTTACACAGTTTTCTTGTTTTGCAGGCTAAGTACGGGGAGGAGGCTAGGAAGATACACGGCAAGGATTTCAATTGGGAACGTCAACCAATCGATCCTCAAGTTGCGTATACAAGCGGTGGTGGAAAAGTACACGGAAGGTGAGTTTACAAGTCATTTTATCGTTTTCAATTCAAAGTATTCAAGATATTTCAATTTCATATTACTCACTCTCTTTTTTATAGGCTCGCCATATTCGACGGAGTTGTCGACTCGAGGGCGGCGAGACCTGCGAGAGGCAGCTCCACGCAGGATTCTTCAGTGGGCACGACTAGTCATCGCGCCTCGCAGAGGGACATTGAGATGCAGTCCCTCTTCAGGCGACAGGAGGAGTCAGAACGCCAAAGGATCGCGATGGAGGCCACGATCCAAACCCAGGCAACAGCGTTGGCGCAGATGCGGGAAGCAATGGAGGTAACAAAATAAAAACTAAAGTTCTCATTAATTCAGCGTAAATGACTTACTAATAGATAGCATTTAATGTTTGCAATGACAGGTGATGGCTCGGGCGCAAGGTCTAGGGATCCAGCTACCAGTACTACCACCGGTCCTTCCAGGCGATCCTTCTTCTATGGGTCAGGTAATTTTCTTTGTAATCCTTCTTTTTCAGCGCAAAAAGATTGAGATAGAAGAAAGAAAGAGATAGTTAGATAGAAGAAAAGGATCGAGATAGAAGAAAGAGAGAGAGAAGAAAGAGAGAGAGAGAAGAAAGAGTGAAAGATAGTTAGATAGAGTAGGAGGGGAATGAAGAGAGAGAGTAAGATGTAGATGGAGATAGAGAGAGGGGAAGATAGAGGGAGGGAGATGTAGATGGAGATAGAGGGAGGAAGATAGAGGGAAAAGGATATCAATAAAGAGATAGAATGAGAGAGAAAGATAAGTGAGAGACAAAGAGAGAAATGAAAAGAGAGAGGAAGAGAGGGGGATCTAGATGAAGATAGAGGGAGAGGAAGGGAGGGAGAGAGATGTTGATGCATTTATATTCTAACTCTAAGTTTCATTAATTGCAGGGATCCGCGACGGCTGCACAAACGCCGTCGCTACCGCCACCTGGAATGAGGCGCGATGACGACTTCGCCTTCGGATGTGGCTCTGGTGGTGAATACAGAGGTCAGACGGGCGAGTGAGCCCATGTTTAGTTTGTTGATGTTGACGCGATGTGTGTGATGTGTTTTGAAACTGTTGTGATGTGTTGTGATGAATATTGTCTGTTCTTTGATCCTGGCCATCAGTCGGTTAGTATTTTCTGTTTTTTTTTTTAAATAAAAAACCTTATTTGTGACGGCGTTTTATACAGTACCGTCGCAAATAAGGTTCCAGGATGTCGCAAATAGCGGCGTGGGTCCCGGAGGAGGACACGTGGACCCTGTCCACTGAGCTTAATTGCGACAGCCAGACCGTCGCAAATAGAGACACTTAATTGTGACGGCCCGACCGTCACAAATATTGTTGCGGGGCCCATCGGCCCGCGGTAATAACTTGCAACGGCCGCTGCTAGCCGTCGCAATTAATCTTATTTGCGACGGTGGCCTTCGCGAATAAGCTTAATTGCGACGACTTATTTGCGACAGCAAAAAACCATCGCAAATAAGGAAAGCCGTCGCAAATAGCTTATTTGCGACGGCATCTGGCTTATTTGCTACGGCCCTGGCCGTCGCAAATCGTCAGGTTTCCTGTAGTGATTGTTATGGTACAAACCGACTGTGATAAACTGTCTTCATAGGCGGCTTGTCGTAGGTAAAGATCCACATGTGATAATACAATTATCACATGCGGTTATATATGCCGCACGATCCGCCTGTGATAATATGTCTTCACAAGCAGCTAGCCTAAGTAAAGAACCGTCTGTGATAATGTCGTCACATGCGGTTTTACTTCTCTGTGAAATTGCTGATTATCATGGAGTCTTCGTTTCAGGCGGTTTTAGAAACCGCATGTGATAATACGTTTGAAGCCGCCTGCGATAATGTTTACTGTAGTAGTGTAAACTCCATTAACTTTTTACGCCTCAGACTGATTTTTTCTGCGCCGTACAATTCATTCGTTCAGTCAAGGGTTTTGGATACAATTGAAAAGACGGGACATGGAAGAAAAAAGTGCCTCAATAAACAAATATTTTTTTCCTGGGTATGTAGGTCCAAGATTTTTTTGTACTATTGAAATATATCTTCGTTATGCTACTACAATATATGTGGTGCAAAAATAAATTATGCTAATGGTACAGTTTAGATCCATGTATAAATCTTGGGACCTATGATATATATAAATGTGTGCGCAACCGATAAAATCCATCATCGATACGCTACCCTAACTAGCTTCTCTCTTGGTCGCTTTTGCAACACATCTTACGAATTCAATTATACATATGCCCATTAGATTCTTCACGGCACTTTATTTTGCTGCTTTTTTTGTTTATGCAGGTGGTTTCCTTTGACGCTTTAGGTTTTTTATGTTAATCTTTGTTTGAGATCTTATGATGGTGTATGCCCATGAGATACCACGCGTAAAAGGAACATATACTGTACAATTTAAGCTGATCCATAGTTATCTAGCTCACCATGTACAATTATGAGTGCCCACTGGCCCGTCGTGTTCTACTCCTTGGTGTTCCTATGGCAGTAAAAATAAAGCTAGTGCTTCAGTAGATCTAGAGCCTACTGCTTCACGCTTTCATGCACACCAGCCTACCAGTACATGCACCCATTTGCATCTAACACAATGTGTTGAGTGATTAGTGATGAACAAAAGACATATTAAAAGTGAAACATGCGTTGGATTTGATTGGAGAGATCTGTTTCGGTAGTTCACACTGCTACAATAAACCTCATCTCAGGCGGCTCCAAACGTATTATCACATACGGTTTCTAAAACTGTCTGAAACAAAGAGTCTGTGATAATATACAATATCACAGACGGAAAGTGAAACACCTATGATAATAGTTTTATCACAGGCGGTTCTTTACTTACGACTAGCCGTCTGTGAAGAAACATTATCACAGGTGGTTCTTTACTTACGACTAGCCGCCTGTGAAGACTTGTTATCACAGGCGGGTCGTACAATATAGGTAACCGCCTATGATAATCGTTTTATCACAGGTGGATTTTTACCTATGGCAAGCCGCCTGTAGAGACAATTTATCGCAACCGGTTTGTACCGTAATAGAAACCGCCTGTGATAACTGAGTTATCACAGGTTGTTCTTGAAAGTGCATCTAGGACTCCCTTGTGGGTTTTGGATGATTTATGACAAACAATTGGGATCCTAATCCTTTTGTTGAGATGAATGCAGGCAAATATGAAAAATGAGCAAAATGCCAAAAAGAAGGGAAATGAGAAGCAAAGTGAATTTGAGCTCAAGGAGAAGAAAATAGTAGATTATTATGTATGGAGTGTGTTAAGGAAACACACCCAAGAGCTCAATCACTTTCAAGCACACACACACAATGCACAAAGTTATACAGGACCGGACTAGTCCGATATCAGCCGGACTAGTCCGATATCACTTTCTGCACTAGATCGGACAAGTTCGGTATCCACCGGACTAGTCCGATATCTTTCTGATCCACTTCGGACTAGTCCTCCCCAATGCGGACTAGTCCTCAACACAATGCACAAGTCACACAAAATCGGACAAGTCCGTTGTGATCCGGACTAGTCCGATATTCTTTCTGATCCACTTCGGACAAGTCCGGTGTCTACACGGATTAGTCCGATATACACACTGATCTAAATTGGACAAGTCCTCCAAGTGCGGACTTGTCATCCTAAAAACTTAGGGTTTCATATGTCCGGACAAGTCCGATGGCAATCGGACTAGTCCGAAGATTTCCAGTAGTGAAATCGGACAAGTCCGTTTTCAACCGGACTAGTCCGATATTCCTGGACACTTAGGGTTTGCTACACACAGCACACCGGACTAGTCCGGTGACCACCACGGACTAGTCCGATCTTTCTGAACCCTAACGGTCACTTTTAGAAACCCCATATAAATAGAGGTGCACGGCCCACTTTTACACTCTCTCGAACCCTAGCGCCGTCACACCTTCCAAGAGACTCAAAAACCACCTCTCTCCACGAAATTAAGTGAAAAATCGATGAATCTATTGAAGATCACTTCTAGATCATTGGAGAGACACTTGGCACACATCATTGAGCTCTTGGTTTGATTCACTAACACACTCTTGCGTTTCAATTTGTAATTTTCGAGTGTGTTATTGGTCGATTTGTAAGTTGTAATCAAGGGAGCTCTCAACGTGTGAGAACGCCCCTTCAACTTGGTTATTTACCCTTTGTGATTAGTGGAAGAGGATTGGCCTTCGTGGCGATCCGACGAGGGAAGGGTTGGAGAAGACCCAGTCCTTTTGTGGGCTCCTCAACATGGACGTAGGTTGCCTTCGTGGTAGCCGAACCACGGGATAAATCGTGTGTCTTGTCCTTTTGCGTTCTTCATCTTAATTGATCAACTTAATCTAGGGTTTGATTCACTTTGTTCAATTTGAGTTAAATTGTTGAACAAGAGCCTTAATTGTAATAGAATTTGACATACAACTATTAAACTGTTATTCAAGTTTATATTTCCGCTGCAAACATTAACGAATCAATCAAATTGACTGAACTTGATCAACTTAGCCCGTGAAAACCGGACTAGTCCGCACTTTACCGGACTAGTCCGATATCTCTGGTATTGACTTTGTTGTTGAGTGTTACAGGAACCGAGAAAATTCAAGAAGGCCTATTCACCCCCCCCCCTCTAGGCCTACATTCAATTGGTATCAGAGCAGGTTCTTCAAGAAAGAGTGCAACCACTCGAAGAGATCATGTCGGACATGAAGGAAGTTCAGAAAATCAACAACCAGGAAGAAGTGAACAACGACAAGAACAAAAAGCTGGAAAAGTATCTCGAAGCAATTCAAGACTTCGATGATGATGACGAGGAGATGCTGGAGCTGAAAGCACTCCTCAGAAAGAAAGCACTTTCCAAAGGGAAAGCTAAAGTTGAAGAAAAGAAGAAGGGGAGTAGTCACACCGACTACTCCCGATATCCTTTTAACTATGATCGTCTAAATTCAAACAACAGCCATTACCTATCTATTCCTCTTGGAAAAGCCCCACACTCTGATGGGAGTGATTACTCCATGTGGAGGCAAAATATGAAGATGCACTAGATTTCCCTTAACCCAAGTTTATGGCATATTGTGTGCACAGGAATAGACATCCCAGATGACGACGAAGAGCTCACCCCAAGTCAAGAGCAAGCCATCCACAGAAATGCTCAAGCCTCAGCTGTAATCACCTCCTCTCTAAGTCGAGATGAATTCACAAAGGTGGACGGACTGGAGATTTCCAAGGAAATATGGGACACACTACAAACAGCCCACGAAGGTGACCGGCATGTACGGGAGGCAAAAATTGAAATGATCGAAGGCAAACTAGGAATGTTCGCAATTGAGGAAGACGAGTCTCCCCAGGACATGTACAAGCGATTGAAGACACTTGTAAACAAGGTTCGATCATATGGGAGCAAGAAGTGGAATGACCACGAGGTTGTAAAGCTCATCCTTAGAGCCTTTATGCCTCGCAATGTCACACTATGCTCTATGATCAGAGAAAGTCACGGGTACAAGAGGATGACTCCAGATAAATTGCTTGGCAAAATCATCAACTTTGAAATGATGGAGAAACAAGCCAAGCACGTCAAAGAAATAGCCGACCTCACATCGGCCAAGAAGAAGGGAGTTGCCTTAAAGTCCACACTCAAGCCTCTATCCAAAGAAGCAAGAGAAGCACAGCTTGAGGAGGACAGCGATGATGAAAGCAGTGAGCTGGACAAAGAGGATATGATTTTGTTCATGAAAAAGTTCAAAAGAATAATGAAGAAAAGAGAAGGAACAAAATCAAGTGAAGGCAAGTACAAGGAGAGGACAAAGCTGAAGATGAGGCGGGCGTGCTATAATTGTGGTGAGTATAACCACTTTATAGTCGATTGCCCGTATGAGGACAACAAGAAGAAGAATAAAGAAGCCAAGCCTCAACCGAAGAAATTCTTCAAGAAGAAGAAACAAGCTGAACAAGCACACATTGGAAAGGAGTGGGACTCAAACGATGAGTCCTCATCATCCGATGAAGAAGAGATGGCTAGCATAGCCATTGAAAGCACGTCCAAGAAACCCACACTCTTCCCCGCGCTCGGTACAAAGAAGGGAAATGGCACTTGCCTCATGGCAAAGGAAGGTAAACGCAAGGTAAACATCAAAACTCCTTCCATGCATTCCTACTCAAGCAATGATGAACTAGCTAGTGATGATGAAGATATGTTAATTGGATTAGATAGAAAAACTGCTGCTAAAATGAAATTTTTACTTGACCAACTTGTTGAGAAGGAACAGCTAATTGATCGTCAAGAGGACATGATTATCTCCCAAAAGGAGAAGTATGTCGAACTTGACAATCTTCTAGTTCTTGAAAAGGAGAAAAACAGCTCACTAGAGCTTGAGCTAGCTTCAAGCAAGAAAACTTGCTTGGAGTTAACCAACTCAAACGTTGCAATCAAGGATAAACTTGATGACCTGATCAAGGTTAACAAGATCCTTGAAGTGCAAGTTGAGTCACTCAAGCTAAGTGAATCTTCCTCCTCTTCAAGTCTACCTTCTCAACCCACTTCAACTAATCTTGTTCATATGTGCAAATGTGGTAAAATCAACACCAGTTTGAAGGAAAAGTCTACCTCCACAAAGAATAAAAATCCTACCCAATGTGAAATATTTGACAAGGAGAGGATCAACTATGCACGTAGTGCATACTTGGTCCAAAGACCTCCAAATGTCAAGTATGGCATTGGTTACTCTTATGATGGAAAGCAAAATGCTGGAAGTCACAAGAATAACAAGGGAAGGATTACCTTTGTGAAGGGAGGACCCTCACAACCTGGTAACTCGAAAATTAAGAACCTGAACTCTCATGAACACCGGACTAGTCCGGTTGTGGTCCGGACAAGTCCGGTCATCCGGACAAGTCCGGTCACCCAGACTAGTCCGATCCATAAACAACAGCAACTTTTGTTCAAAACCTTTGATGCCTCTTATGTATTAATGAGAAACAATCTTGGTAAAGTTTATGCTTATTATGCTGGGCCACGCCATGGGAACACAAAATCCCATGTGTGGGTGCCCAAATGTATTGTAACTAACCTCCAAGGACCCAAGCAAGCTTGGGTACCTAAAACCAAGGCATAATTTGTTTCTGCAGGCCTATTCCTCCAGTGGATCCAAATGGGTGCTAGACAGTGGATGCACCAACCACATGACCAGAGAAAGGAGGATGTTCCTGGAATATGAAGAAAACGAGGACCCAAACGAAGGCATCTACTTCGGAGATAATAGTCAAGGAAGGGTTCTCGGTATCGGTAAAATAGCAATATCCTCTAAACACACTCTTTCTCATGTTTTACATGTTGAATCTTTAGATTATAACCTGTTGTCCATATCTCAATTATGTGACAAAGGTTATAATTGCTTGTTCACTAACGAGGGTGTGACCGTCTCAAGGAGGAGTGATGGTTCCGTTGCATTCAAGGGTATGTTGAAGGGAAAGCTTTACCTTGTTGACTTCAACAAGGATAAAGCCGAACTCGACACATGCTTGATTGCAAAAACCAACATGGGTTGGCTGTGGCATAGACGGCTAGCACATGTTGGTATGAGGAATCTTCAAAAACTCCTCAAGGGCGATCACATCCGAGGTTTGAAAGATGTTGTTTTTGAGAAAGACAGGCCTTGTAGCGCGTGCCAAGCCGGGAAGCAAGTTGGAGCACATCATCCCGCAAAGAACATCATGACTACGACAAGACCGCTCGAACTACTTCATATGGACTTGTTTGGTCCAATTGCTTACATAAGCATCGGCGGTAATAAATATGGTTTAGTCATTATTGATGATTTTTCCCGCTTCACTTGGGTGTTCTTTTTGCATGACAAGTCAGAAACACAAGGGACACTCAAGAAATTCTTCAAGCGAGCACAAAACGAGTTCTCACTATCGATCAAGAGTATTCGGAGCGACAACGGCACGGAGTTCAAGAACATACAAGTGGAGGAGTACCTTGATGAGGAGGGAATCAAGCACGGATTTTCAGCACCATACTCTCCACAACAAAACAGAGTTGCCGAAAGGAAGAACCGAACGCTCATAGATATGGCAAGAACAATGCTCGATGAATACAATACTTCGGATCGATTTTGGGCAGAAGCAATTAACACCGCTTGCCACGCCACAAATCGACTCTACCTTCATCGACTACTCAAGAAGACTCCTTATGAGCTACTCACCGGTAACAAATCAAACATTTCATATTTTCGAGTTTTCGGCTCTCCATGTTATATCTTGAACAAGAAGCCCAGGACTTCAAAGTTTGCTTCGAAGTCCGATGAAGGTTTCTTGCTTGGTTATGATTCGAACACTTACGCCTATCGTGTTTTCAACAAGGCCTCCAGACTTGTTGAAGTGGCACGTGACGTATTGTTCGATGAAACTAATGGCTCCCAAAAGGAGCAAGTTGATCAATGTGAATTAGGTAAAGAAGAAGCTCCCTATCAAGCATTGAAGAGAATGGCTCTAGGCGAAGTTCGACCACAAGAGTCATCGTCACAAATACAAGAGGAAAGTGAACCACAAGAGGAGATCAACAATCAAGGGGGAGCTTCGATACAAGATCAATCACAAGAATATGAAGATGATCAACAAATCAACTAGGGCAACCACTCAGGGGGAGAAGAAAATGATCACCAACACACAACTCTCCAAGTGCCACACCCAAGAGTACACCAATGCATTCAAAGGTATCACCCAATCGACAACATCATCGGTGACATCCAAAAGGGAGTAACCACTAGATCTCGTATAGCTAATTTTTGTGAGCATTACTCGTTTGTCTCCTTTTTGGAACCACGCAGGACTGAGGATGCATTGAAGGATCTGGACTGGGTGGTGGCAATGCAAGAAGAGTTGAACAACTTCAAGAGAAACGAGGTTTGGGAACTTGTGGCAAGACCCAATGCAAATATAGTGGGCACCAAGTGGGTCTTCCGCAACAAGCAAGACGAACACGGAGTGCTGACAAGAAACAAGGCACGACTTGTGACCAAAGGTTACTCACAAGTCGAAGGTTTGGATTTCGAGGAGACTTTTGCTCCAGTAGCTAGGCTTGAATCAATTAGAATATTTCTTGCATATGCTACTCACCATGATTTCAAGCTGTATCAAATGGACGTGAAAAGCGCCTTCCTCAACGGACCGATCAAGGAAGAGGTGTACGTGGAGCAACCACCCGGGTTTGAAGACGAAGAGTTCCCCGACCACGTATATAAACTGTGTAAGGCTCTCTATGGCCTCAAACAAGCTCCTAGAGCTTGGTATGAGTGTCTTAGAGATTTCTTAATTGATAATGGTTTTCAAATTGGAAAAGTAGATTATACATTATTCAAAAGAATCTAGATAATGATCTTTTTATTTGCCAAATCTATGTCGATGATATAATTTTTGGGTCAACTAACCAATCTTTCTGTGAAGAATTTAGTAGAATTATGACAGATAGGTTTGAAATGTCAATGATGGGAGAATTGAAGTACTTCTTGGGATTCCAAGTGCGGCAACAAAGGGAAGGAACATTCATAAGCCAAACCAAGTACACGCAGGACATACTCAAGAAGTTTGGCATGGACAAGGCAAAGCCCATAAAGACTCCCATGGCTACGAATGGCCACTTGGATCTCAATGAAGATGGACCGAGCGTCGACCAAAAGGTATATCGCTCCATGATTGGATATTTACTCTACTTATGTGCATCTAGGCCAGATATTATGTTGAGTGTATGTTTGTGTGCAAGATTTCAAGCCAACCCTAAGGAATGTCACTTGACAGCCGTAAAAAGAATCTTGAGATATTTAGTTCATACACCCAACCTTGGTCTTTGGTACCCAAAAGGCTCCAAATTCAATCTCATTGGTTACTCCGATGCAGATTATGCCGGGTGCAAAGTTGATAGAAAAAGCACCTCTGGCACATGCCAATTCCTTGGAAGATCTTTGGTTTCTTGGTCATCTAAGAAACAAAATTCCATTGCATTATCCACAGCCGAAGCGGAGTATGTTGCAGCCGGGAGTTGTTGTGCACAACTCCTTTGGATGCGACAAACTCTAAGGGATTACAGTTACAATATGAACTGTATTCCTCTCCTTTGTGATAATGAGAGTGTCATTAAAATAGCCCACAATCAAGTTGAGCACTCTAGGACTAAACACATAGACATAAGATATCATTTCTTGAGAGACCATTCCATGAAAGGAGACATAACCATCTCACATGTCAACACCCAAAAACAATTGGCCGACATATTCACCAAGCCACTTGATGAAAAGCGTTTTTGCGAACTCCGAAATGAGCTAAATATTCTTGATTCTCGGAGCGTGGCTTGAAAAGTTGCATACCTGTATGATTGCTTCAAAAATGTTGATTGAATTGTGAAAATCATCCCTCTCCATTTTTCTCTCGAGAAACTATGTCAATTATTAGATCTTGATGAATTTTGATCATTGTGTGATTGTTGTATGCTTACTGGTCAAATTCATCAAGATTACTTGAATTGTTTTGCCTCTCTATTCTCTATTATTGAACCTTCAAATATATATGAATGGGCTATGCAATTCTTTCCTGGTGAACACGGACTAGTCCGTGGTTACCCGGACTAGTCCGCCCATGCAGACTAGTCCGCAGAGTGCCGGTTAGGCCGGACTAGTCCGATAGACCACGGACTAGTCCGATATAGGTCTCTGGATGACTTCGGACTAGTCCGGTCATGTCCGGACTTGTCTGATTTTTCGTGTCCATAACCCTAGCCGCCACCAAACCCTAATCTCCTCACCCTCACATTCGCTCTAGGCTTCCTCTCTCTTGCGCTCGAGCTCCCAAGGCGATCTTTTGCATCCTCCGTCGAAAAGCCACTCATTTGGGCGGAGATCAAGCTTGAAGACTTGGGGATTGAAGCTAGCGGACTAGTCCGGCCTCCAACCCCCAAACCTTCGAGCCTCCATCGATTTCTTCGGTAAAAATCTTCAAAATCCTAGAAATCGTGTTTTTCTCAATTGTTGATCATTTGGCCTAGCACCCTTCACTAGTTACATGTTTAGTTGATGTACTACGTGTATGCTAGACTAGATTTGCATTAGGGATTGTATCCTGTCCAATCTGTCAGGTTTTTGAGGATGAACACCGGACTAGTCCGGTCCATGCGCGGACAAGTCCGGTACCCCAGACTAGTCCGTGCCTGAGCACCGGACAAGTCCGATGTTTCTGAACCTGAAACCTTATTCCGTAATTCCTTAATGCCATCCATTGCTATCTTGTCTTACCTATGCCTTGTATAACTTGTCATTATTCTTGCTCAATCATTCTCAGATCATGTCGAACTCCGACAACGAGATCTCTGACTTTGAGGCCGAGTTGGACCACGAGGTGGCACCTCGGTCCTCGGCGGGTCTTGGCAAGAAATGCCAAGAAAGACCTTCCGAGCCTGCTACCTCCCCTCCCTGGGTTCGGAGGAAGGTCTGTGTCAAGAAGCCTGCCTCGAAGGCTGCTACGTCTTCAAGAGGCCTTCGTCAAGCAAAGGGAAAGGGCAAGGGAGTCGCAACGGGGCCAGTTGGGCCCTTGAAGCTTCATGCTCCCAGAGAAGGGGTCCGGGACCCCAATGAAGAGAAATTCAATGGGAAAGGCAGCGATGTGGCAGCCAAGCTAAGAAGCATTGATTGCTATGGAAGGCCAAAGCAGGCAGCTGATGGAAGGTTTTGGTCAAACTTCCATGCATATTTCTACAGGCTGGTTTACCTGCCGATGAAGACTCCCGTGGTGCGCAGTCAGTGGATTGACTGGGCCCACCTAGAGAAGAAGAAGTGCTTAGCTTTTGATGAGGTCATTGCTGCAGCAGAAAGGCATGGTCTGAAGGATCTGTTTGCTTTCAGACACAATTGGAATGATGAAGTGATTGCACAATTCTATGCAACGTGCCACTTCTCGAGTGAAGATGAAGAGAGTGTGACTTGGATGACCCATGGATCCAAGTACTCCATCACTCAGGAGGATTTTGCAAGCTTGCTCCATTTAGACTCTGCTGGACATGACCACCTGATCATCCACAACATAGGGGTCATTGAGAGGGACAGAATGAAGTTCTTGTATGAGCCCAACTCTAAGTATGTTCCTCCCTCCACAAAGAACATGAAGCCCTTCTTTGTGGTTCTGAACAGAGTTCTCCGGAAGACCATTGCCCCCAAGGATGGGGATGCAGGGAGTGTACAGGGCTACCTCCGGACTCTAATGAGGGTCATAAGCAAGAAGAGACAGTTTGATGTTGTAGATTACATATGGAATGACATGGTCAACATCTCAAGCACCCCCAACCGGTCCTGTGGCTATGCTCCCTACTTGATGTTCATGATTGAGAAGGTCACAGGAATAGAATTCGTGAAGGATGTAGAGCACACTCCCCTGAGGCCTCAGAAGCCTCAGCCTGTGAGTGTCCAGGCTGCTCCCTCGCCGGCCTCAAGTCCTGAGGCACCGGCAAGAGAAAGAGATGCTGCTAGGGCTCCTCCCCCCTCCAGGGAAGCCACTCGGAGAGGATCCGCCAGTGGGATCCTCAAATACTTGTCCGCGATATTCTCCTCCTGCAAGAAGACTGAAGTAAAGCTTCATAAACTCAATCAGAAGAGGAAGGAGGATATGAGATATATCAAAGCCAATGTGAAGCAACTGAGTGAAAAGCTGGAGATCAACCCCATTGGATCTCCAGTAATTTCTGAAGATTCTGATCTTGACATCTCCGAGCTCGGGCCCTTGTCCCCCTACGAGCTTGCCTATTTTGGCATTGAGGGCTCGAGCAGCTCCGCTCCTCCTCCCTCTCCTCCTCGTCAAGCGGAGGGCGAAGAAGACGAAGAAGATGACGAGAGGACAGACAGCAAAGAGTGAAGAACCTAGGACCTTCCTCTCTCTCTTTTTGGTGTCTTGATGCCAAAGGGGGAGAGATTGAGGGGGAGTCAAGTCTTAGCTTTAACTGTAATAGGATGCGAGGAGAGAGCCTTCTCTGTACTTTTATTTGTGATTGTAATAGTTCAACACTGTTTATATATTAAGTTTGGTCTTGTGATGAATTGCTCAATTTATTTGCGAGTATGTGATGAAAACTGCATTTTTGCTCCTGGAATGTCATATGCACTTGGTATCGGTTGATTAATGTAAATTCTGTCATTCTCAATGTATTCATGCACTTAGTATGCATCCCACCATAAAGAATGCACATATGGATAATTCGCTTGTTGCTTGATGTATTTTTGAGTCATATGTGCATACTTTATGAAAATCTCATTTTTTGCCTTATTTTGTGAAATCTCAATTGGTTGTCATCAATCACCAAAAAGGGGGAGATTGAAAGTGCATCTAGGACTCCCTTGTGGGTTTTGGATGATTTATGACAAGCAATTGGGATCCTAATCCTTTTGTTGAGATGAATGCAGGCAAATAATGAAAAATGAGCAAAATGCCAAAAAGAAGGGAAATGAGAAGCAAAGTGAATTTGAGCTCAAGGAGAAGAAAATAGTAGATTATTATGTATGGAGTGTGTTAAGGAAACACACCCAAGAGCTCAATCACTTTCAAGCACACACACACAATGCACAAAGTTATACAGGACCGGACTAGTCCGATATCAGCCGGACTAGTCCGATATCACTTTCTGCACTAGATCGGATAAGTCCGATATCCACCGGACTAGTCCGATATCTTTCTGATCCACTTCGGACTAGTCCTCCCCAATGCGGACTAGTCCTCAACACAATGCACAAGTCACACAAAATCGGACAAGTCCGTTGTGATCCGGACTAGTCCGATATTCTTTCTGATCCACTTCGGACAAGTCCGGTGTCTACACGGACTAGTCCAATATACACACTGATCTAAATCTGACAAGTCCTCCAAGTGCGGACTTGTCATCCTAAACACTTAGGGTTTCATATGTCCGGACAAGTCCGATGGCAATCGGACTAGTCCGAAGATTTCCAGTAGTGAAATCGGACAAGTCCGTTTTCAACCGGACTAGTCCGATATTCCTGGACACTTAGGGTTTGCTACACACAGCACACCAGACTAGTCTGGTGACCACCATGGACTAGTCCGATCTTTCTGAACCCTAACGGTCACTTTTAGAAACCCCATATAAATAGAGGTGCACGGCCCACTTTTACACTCTCTCGAACCCTGGCGCCGTCACACCTCCCAAGAGACTCAAAAACCACCTCTCTCCACGAAATTAAGTGCAAAATTGATCAACCTATTGAAGATCACTTCTAGATCATTGGAGAGACACTTGGCACACATCATTGAGCTCTTGGTTTGATTCTCCAACACACTCTTGCGTTTCAATTTGTAATTTTCGAGTGTGTTATTGGTGGATTTGTAAGTTGTAATCAAGGGAGCTCTCAATGTGTGAGAACGCCCCTTCAACTTGGTTATTTACCCTTTGTGATTAGTGGAAGAGGATTGGCCTTCGTGGCGATCCGATGAGGGAAGGGTTGGAGAAGACCCGATCCTTTTGTGGGCTCCTCAACGTGGACGTAGGTTGCCTTCGTGGTAGCCGAACCACGGGATAAATCGTGTGTCTTGTCCTTTTGCGTTATTCATCTTAATTGATCAACTTAATCTAGGGTTTGATTCACTTTGTTCAATTTGAGTTAAATTGTTGAACAAGAGCCTTAATTGTAATAGAATTTGACATACAACTATTAAACTGTTATTCAAGTTTATATTTCCGCTGCAAACATTAACGAATCAATCAAATTGACTGAACTTGATCAACTTAGCCCATGAAAACCGGACTATTCCGCACTTTACCAGACTAGTCCGATATCTCTGGTATTGACTTTGTTGTTGAGTGTTACAGGAACCGAGAAAATTCAAGAAGGCCTATTCACCCCCCCTCTAGGCCTACATTCAGTTCTTTACCTATTTCTAGCCGCATGTGATAATATAATTTCACAGGCAGGTCTAGCCGTAGGTAAAGAACTGCGTGTAATAAAGTATACCCTATGCAGTACTACCTGCTGTTATTTCTAATTGTCAGGTCAATTCAATATAATCACAGAAGTCAATAATATAATCACAGAAGTAAACAATATAATCACAGAAGTCATCTCACAGAAGTCAATTTCACTGAAACAATATACATATGTACAACTTACACATACAAGTCATCTCATAGTTTACAAGTTTCACTAAAAACAATTTCTATCGTCATAGTCGTAAAGTTCTGGCACATCAGCTATTACATCATCCTCATCAAAGAACACTCCTATTTTGTGCAGAATTTTGCAACGCGTGAATTGACACAGTTCACTGGCAATCTTATCGGCTCGTCCACTAGGCATACTTCTACAAACCGACCATTCTTGGTTCACATTCTTCGTGTGCTGCAATGAAACACATACCAAGTTTTAGAATGTGTTGGTTTGAACAATCTCAAAGAATAGATCAAAATTAGTATACATGAATTTATTTGGTATTTTTGGAGCAGTTGTACTATGAGCAATAGAATTTTAAAGTTGCAATCAAAATATGAAAATAATGTTTTTGATAATATTGAACAACAGAGAATATAAGTATTAAAATATGCTAGTTATAATGAAAATGAAACTCAAAAGTAAGAAAATAAGATATCGACATTAAGGATAACTTTCATTAGAGGCACGCGGAAAATGCTAACTTACATAAAGCAAAATATTAGAGGCACTTACAAGCACCAGGCGAGTAGTAGGTTGATTTCGAGCATGCCCCGATGGAAAAGGATATGTAGATCTTCAAAGAAAAGGGTTCGTTTCTCTACTCCAGTGCTCCAGAATGCTTCTTTTGGCACAAGAAATGTGACGTAAGAAAGTTCATATTTTGTGCTGGCAGTAATGTACCACTCGTGCATTCTTTTGAGCGGGACAAGTTGTTTTCTAAGTTGTACCGATGTCATGAACGGCTTTCCATTCTCATATTTATGAGAAACACCCTCAAGCTTGTATATTGGAACTTCTGGTTTAACTAATGCCATTCGTCGATTAACATGACATCGTCTTCTTCCCACTCCTCAATATCTTCTAATGCTGGCTCATGAGAAGAACAAGATGCACTTGATTTCTAATATTTTCCTTCATATTTTCCAAATACTTTGACACTTCTGATGAAGGTTTCTTATTTTCGTATGAGCTAACTTTGATAGGCACTGATGATCGAAGAGTAGTCGTGGGAAGTTGGACACTGGCTTGTTGTTGAACCTGCTGTTCAACTGATTGCTCTTTACTACAAGCACCTTGCTCTAGTACTACATCAAGTTGTTGCTTAACTGGTTGCTCTTACTAACAATAGCTTACTCTGGTACTGCTTAAAGTTGTTGTTAAACTTGTTGCTCTTGGTTATCTTTACTAGCAAGGTTACTATCATCCTTGTTGAGACATAGCGGGAGTAGATCTTATTAGACTGGGAGTGGATCTTCGTGTTCTTTCGCCTTAGAAGACGAGGTTGCAGTATTTTTAGATGCGATAGGGCTAAAAATCGACTCATCGTCCAACACGATATCGCGTTGGTGCCAAAGGATTAATTGGTTGACAACCTGTCCTAGAGTCGCGATCCTCTCATGTGTGATGTGGTCTATTTCATAATCTTCATAATCATATTATCAATGATCTGAAGAACTTGTACCACAACATAATACAACAGAAGTGGATTGTCGTTGAAGTCACGATCAGGCTTTGCCATATGAGTGGCAACCTGTTTGGTTTTGTTCCCTGCTCCGCCGATCAGGATAAGAAGACGACAAGATTTGTCCGTAGCAATATCATCGACATGGAATTTATGGGTTGACCCTGAGCCTGGCATACAACCTAAGCTGCTAGGGTAGGCAGTTGGAGGTATCAAATGCTCCTTTGGCACATGTGAAAGCATCTAGGCCCCATGAGGTATGGTTTCGGTGATTAATGACAACCATTGGATTTTACTAATGAATTTGTAGATGCAAGGTCTCCCATATCAGTCATCACAATCAAATGAAATATATATGAATATCATCTAATGCTCATTGGATATAATTGGATACCCCTAAACAATCATTCTATGAGATCAATCCATGTTTATGAAGATTAGAAGTAAAAGCTCATATGTCAAAATTATTCAACCAAAATCGACAACACTCAATGCTTGATAATCATCAGAAGAATATTTCCAACCAATGTCTAAGAGGTCAATCGAGCAAATTCCAAAAGAATCACTTAGAACAACTCGAAGCAAACAAAATCAACTCACCGGATTAACCGATGTTTCTAGAAAACAACACATGGGTCGAGTTGGTTTAGCAGAAGAAGAAGACCTCAGAACTAAGTACTCACCGGATCATCCGATGCTAAAGGGGTGTTACATCGGTCCATCACTACAGTAAGCAATATTCCTGGACCAAGTGTAACATCGGATCATCCGATGTACAACTATAAACACATCGGTTGATCACTCCAGTAAGCATCAATTCTGAACCAATTCTGGATGAAGTGCCACTGGATCATGCGATGAGAAGGAAAGTGAAACATCGGTCTAACAACGGTCATATCTGACATAGTGACATCAGCTAATTTGGATTCGACCGATGATAACTGAAGGGAGAGCATCGGATCATCCGGTGTTTGCAGAACGGTGATGTCAGCCTACTTTTCCAACGGCTATTTTGTGGAGGCTGGCTATTTATACCCCTTCAACTAGTCTATTCGACAAGTCTTGACAACCAGAGCTACTCTACACATTCTCAAGCAATCAAGATGATGAGCCAACACTTCTACATCATCTACACCACTTACACACCAAGAGATAGGCTAGAACTTGCTAGAGATAGTGCTTGTGTGCTTCCATTCTTGGTGATTGGAGTCTCTAGTGTAGTGAGAGCTGTAACGGAGTGTCCCTTGGTGATTGTATTGGAGAGAGCCTTCCGGAGCTTACCAAGACGGTTGTGGAAGCCCGGAGGATCCAACTTGTACAAGGCTTGAGCTCCACCTTGCCGAGGTTGGCGAACAGAGAAGTATAGTGAACATCCCTGGTCTCGGTGACTTGGGAGTGGCTATACCCTTTGGTGGGTGCCACAACGTGGATGTAGGAAGATCTTGACGATCTTGCCGAACCACAGGATAAATCTTCGTGTCTTTGTGTCTCCTCAGAAGTTTGCGCTTTCTTCCTCTCCCCTTACACTTATGCATTTCTTATATCGCAAAGTTACTATTCACTTGAATGCATATGTTGTTTGCATAGGGAATTAGGCTTTTAGTAATTAAGTTTTATTGCTTTAATTTTTGAAAAGAAGCCCAATTCACCCCCCTCTTGGGCATTCGATCCTTACAACATGAACCATCGTTGTACTCGGTGCCACTAATTGTCCCGATTGTCTAAGTTTTTCCATTATTTCTTGCACATTTTCCTTGACTTTTTGAGCAATCGTTTCATCAAGAGTTTTCTTTAACTTCTCATGTCTTCTATATGTCTCTTTATCTTTCGAGAAACCATCTAGCCAAGACATTTGAGAAGAGATTGCTAGAACCCGTCCACTGTGTTCAGCGTTTCCTAGGATAGCAGTAAGTTGGTCATTCTCCCTCTTCGGCTTGAAGAGACCCTTCTATTGCTTTTCAATTACTTCTTTCATTTTATGCTCTACTTCATTCATAGAGTCGGGTTTTTCAAGTTTGCCCTTGCTGGTCAAACCTGCCGAGCAAAGACCCACCACTGAGTTCTCTCATCGTAGCCTTCTAACGGGTGAGGATTGCCCTTACTGGTAATTTCGTCTAATATCTTATTCCATTTCTAGACTTTGGGAGCATATCCAGCAGTACCCAAGCAATGATGGTATTTGTTCCTTTTCGCAAGTTCCAACCTAGTTGCACTTAGGGCTTTAGCATCAGGTGTGGTCTTTTGATGAACAAATTCTTGCCACTGAGCTTATGTGATTTTTCCCATCTTCCTCGGGCTAGGGACCTTATCGGCCTTAACATAAGCATTCATTTCACTCTTCCATCCACGAAACTTCTTGTCACAAGAGACCAATGTTGCTTTCTTTACAGCTTCTTCTGTTGTGATTGGCACGAGCTCTCTAATAAGAAAACCACATGCATTTTGGTACTTTGTAACTGAATCCAGTGGTTCTTGGGGAAGCCCACCTAGACCGACCCTTGTTATGTACATGATGCGGTCCAATGGACTCTTATTGGGACCTCGTTGCCCTCATTTTTGCTTGAGTGAACCTGAGGATTCATCCATTAGAGAACCTTCTGCGGTTTCAGGAGCCAAAGTCACCTCGTTGTCTTCGCAATTAATTTAGGTAGAAAAGAATTATAAAACTTCTTATACTTGACAACCAACATTAACTTGAACTGGCGAAGTTAAGATTCGTGATCGATAACTCGTCGGCAGGATCATATTCCGGGTCGAGATCTTCTGAAGCCTTTTTAATTTTTATATTCGGAAAAGGATCCAATGGACTTTGAAAGGAGCCTGAACTGCTGGAGTCACTAAACTCCATATTGCCTTCTTTATTGTTACTACCATCAATAGTCTTCTTAGGGCTTTCCATGCTAGAACTAATAAGACAAAAAATATGTCTCACTTCAATAAGAGCTAAAAAAATAAATGCTCTCAAATTTCTGAATTTCTCAAAAAGGTGGAAGAGATCTTTTTGAGCCAACAAGAGATAGAGAGGTTTTGAGTAGATTCATGTTCAGATTAAGAAAAATTATAAAATTCTAAAACGGTTGGGGTTATAATCAAGCAGATAAAACGGTTGGGATATAATCAAGCAGATTCATGCCTCCTAAACTATATTTTTAAATGGATTACAAATATATTAACACTGAGAATTGAGAAAGTGGCAGATAAAATAATTCACAAGGTTCAATCTGCATTCTAGGGTTACATGAATGGCATATACACAAGATTCAATCTGTAGATACCCAATAGAAATATAATGAATAGCATATTAAATCTACATGAAGTGTTGCATGAAAGAAAAAGATGGAAGCATTCTAGGGTTTGATAAGGCATTAGAGGTTTTAAGGTGACTGGCCAAGGTGACTGACCAAGTTCCATTCTAGGGTTTGACCAAGGCATTAGCTAGGCATGTGTATTGCTTGTATCAAAAGCCAACAAGAACAATTATATCAATAATTAAACAATAACAATTCACAATTCACAATTCGCATTGATTAAATCAACAATTAAACAATAACAATTCCAATTACAATCCACAATTTATGATCAATGTTATGTACAACAATTCACAATGCACGATCCAATTAACAGTTAAACAACATTGCATATCATAATCATGTCACTGATGAGGAGGGAAATGGTTGTGGGGGAGGAGAACGGGTGGGGATGAAGGGGGCCCTGAGGAGGTCGGGTGGGAGGGGGACTCGATGGGGGGGTGCTCGATTGGAGGCCGGCATGGAGGGGAACTCGACCGACGTCCATGGAGGGGGCTCAGGTGAGGCTGGGTAAGAGGGGGGGCTCGAGTGAGGTCGGGTGGAGGTCGCTGTGGAAGAGGGTGAGAGGGAGATGAGCTTACTTGGTGTGGAGGAGGGAGAGAGGGCGGCGACGAGTGCGGGCGCGGCGGCGGGCGTGGGAAAAGGTCGGCGTACCTGGATGGAAAGGAAGGAAGCGGTGGGGGCAAAGCTTGGCGGCGAGATCGAAGCTTAGCGACGACGGCGAAGCTCGACGGTGAGGAGGGCGAAGACCTGGCGGCAAGCAAAATTTTGGCAGCGTGATGGTGTCTAAGTGATTTCGCCTGGGTTAGGTTTTTCCAACGCAGCCGAGGGCTATATATAGACGCCTATTTTCTCAGATGGTTATTAAGTACCAACCACCTCAGAAGAGGATTTTCTCAAGCAGTTATTAATTACCACTCGCCTGCGAAGATGTATTTATCTCAGGCGGTTGGTAAGCCATATCCGCCCGAGATAAAGACTTTTCTCAAGCGGTTATTCAGTACCAACAGCCTGAAAAGATCTTTATGTAGGCTTAATTAATATTCTTGATTAAATGTGTGGCTTTTTAAAAGCCCAAATTCCAATTTCTTGTAATATGCTTGAGTACTAAAGATTACCATTAAATTTCACTTGGGAAAACCTTTGAAATTGGTCAGAACTTAAAAAATAAATAACACTGGTTATTTGTCATTTTTCTATCTTGATGAATATAATGATTTAGTTTTTCAATGGAACTTTGTAGTCATCATACCAACCTCTATGATTTTTTTAGATTTTTTTTAAAATTTTTTTGAATCGATGTGTGTTCAAAAGTTGATGAATGTCTCATATGTACATGAGCATTTGATTAGAATAATGGATAGTTTGAATTTTGACATGTTGGAATGCTTTAATAAAATTAACAAAATTCATACATGTATAAATAAGACAAATATGTTCAAACAAACCAATTTGAGTAAGGGGTTCCTTTTTTTAGGAGATACATAAATGTAAATAATATGTGAGCATAAATTAATTTGATATTTACTAAAACATTACAATGTTATCTATACAAGTTTTAAAATATTTGGTCTAGGTGGTAGATATTAATTTTTGAAAAATATAGAAGAAAGAATCATCAATTTTGGACTTAATTTGCAGAATTTATACATGTTCGAGTATTTATATTTGAATCTAAATAAAAAACAAGGGAAAAGAAAACTGAAGAACAGACTCTGGCCATTATCACACGCGGTTGTTTAGGAACAACCGCCTGTGCAACAGTTAAAAACTGCCTGAAAAAAATTTACTGAGTCTAGCTTTATTAATATTATTGTTTAAAATGTGGGGACTTTTAAAAGCCCAAATTCCACTTTCTTGTAATATGCTTGAGTATTAAAGGTTACCATTAAATTTCACTTGGGAAAACCTTTGAAATTGGTCACAACCTAAAAAATAAATAACACTGGTTATTTGTCATTTTTCTATCTTGATGAATATAATGGATTTTTTATTTAGTTTTTCAATGGAACTTTGTAGTCATCATACCAACCTCTATGAATTTTTTCATATTTTTTTATTTTTTTGAATCAATATGTGTCGATGGTTTGGAACCGGCAGATCTCCCTATACTGCTAAAGTGATAGGGGAGTTTGATGTTCGGTATGGGCGCGCGGAGATTCAAGAAGGTGAGTAGGAAATGACACAGGAGACACAAGAGTTTACATGGTTCGGGCCGCCTGAGCGTAATACCCTACTCCACGGGTGTGTTGGTGTTGTATTAGCTGTATGAGCTTGTGTTGAGCGTCAATGGCGTGTGTCTAGCCCCTGAACGTGTCGTCAGCCTGTCCTTTTATAGTACAAGGGCAGGCCGTTACAAATTAGACTGGCCCGACATGTGGCCCCGGCGGTTACTAGTATTGATACACATTTAATTGCCCTTAATGACCCTGTAACGGGCTTTGACAGCACCGTTACTAGTGTTAAGATCGTCCGTTTAAGTGTCATTAATATGGTATTAATGACACTTAATCGGGTCTTGAAGTCCTTGATTCCCGTTGGAAGATCCGGAGCCGTTGCGGGGGTTTTCCGGAGGTTAAGTGTTGAAGATTCGACGATTGGACACGTGGCAGCTCCGGAGCATACTGTGGGAAATAGGGAGCTCTGGAGCTACCTGACACGTGTCAGGTCCGGAGCTTCTCTCGATCTGGGGTTAAGTCCGGAGGTGCCATTTCGGTACATGGCCCGGAGCTTCCCCCTTGTGGGCGGTAGCTCCGGTTTGGTAGTACACGTGGCGACCCTGAGATTAACCATGTTGGAGAAGCGGATCCGGTTATGTCTGACATGTGGGCCTCCGAGGGTCTTAAAATCAAGTATATGACTTTCCTTTGAGATCTTTGTAACCTTAAGGGGTGTACGGTTTCTAGGGTACCGACAGTGGCCCCCTGGACCTACCTCCGGGGAAGACCACTGGGGTGAAGTCATTCCGCCGGAGGTGGGTCCATCCTCGCGACTTTTGAACTGAGTCTTCAAGGGTCTTTGAAGGTGCCATTGGCAAGGAATTGGAATTAAATCCTCGCCGCGTGGCGTATCTCGCGTGCGGCAGATGAGATCTTTGGCGTGCGGATCTCACGCAATTGAAGGTCGCCGGTTCCCGATACGAAAACCGTATCGGTTCCGCGTGCCTTGTCAGGCCGCCGCCTTTGGGCTTCCCGCCTCTTGATGACAACTGTTCACCTGGGAAAGAACTTCGACTTGATCGTCGGGGTGGTCCCGGGCCCACTTGTCATTAGCTGGGTGGAATTTTTGGGTGGTACCTTCGACTTCTCCATCCAAGCGTTGCGAGGGCTTACTTAAGAAGGAAAGTGTGCACCGTCGGGAGTTCTTTACGCCTCTCATCTGTTCTCGCGATCAAACTCCCAACTTGTGCTTCGCTTTTCTTCTCTTGCCTAGCTATGTCGCGATGGAGTTGGGTCTCCGCGAGAGTCGCTTGAAGACCGACGGCGATTTGAAGAAGGCCCGGGCCCTCATGGGGTGGTCCTCGGACTTCTTCAACCGCTCGGTCCGTGCCGGTGGAGAGCTCCCATTCGAGAAGGAGCACGCCGGCGAAATGGTGTACTTCTCCTTGTACGCCATGGTGGGGTTGATCCCACCTTTTTCTTCCTTTTTCTTGATGCTGCTAGACTTCTATGGTCTGCAGTTATACCACCTTGGCCCTCACTCCATTCTCCTCGTGTCTATCTTCATCCACTTCTGTGAGATGTGGGTGGGCATCCCCCCCTGCATTGAACTCTTCCGGACCTTCTTCACCGTCCACACCACTGGCCGGAGCAATGAGTACCTTGGCTTCTACTACTTCGTGAAGCGCAAGAAGTGCCCATTCAAGTACCTCCGGTCATTTCCCTCTGGGAAGTGGGATGATTGGAAGAAAGACTAGATAGTCGTCAGGGTGGAGGAGCACGAGAGGTTGGAGTTGCCCGATGGTCTTCCCGGCATCGACACGACAATCTGGAGTGAAGCTCCGGTGCTGGCGGAAGCTTTCAACCCTGCTTTGACCAGGATCCGCCAATGCGTGGAGGGAGGATTGACTCCTCAGGCAGTATTTTGCAATTTCTTGGTCAACAGGTGGGCACCGTTGAAGAGGAGGGAGAAACTCGCTTGGGCCCTCAACAGCGTGATGGACGATGACCGGGTTGAGACCGGGTTGAAGTCCAACATGGTGGGGAAAACCTTGGAGTTCCACCTCAAGAAGTTCCAGCACGGCATCAACGTCGACGGTGATGACTTGACTCCCCCGTCAGCCTTTCTCCCTCTGAACATGAAGTGGTGTTCAGCAGGGAGCTCCGGCGAAAGATGCCCATACTTGACGACCTTGGTGTCGTCGAGAGAAGATCAACCACCCGGGTGGCAATCCCCGGAATGCCCGAAGATGGCTTTGTCCCTGCCCCAAAACCGAGGGTCGAGGTCATCGGCAAGGGCAAGGAGCTGGCGGATGAACCCGAGAGTCGGAAGAGGAAGTTGCAGTATGCCGACGGAAGGTCCGTCAGGCCCGCTACTTCCGCCTCGGCTCCTTCTCCCCGGAGGGGAAGGTCTTCTACAACCGTGGCGACTGTTCCCGTAATGGGGTCCTCCTGGAACGCGACCGTTCCCGCAGTGGGGTCCTCCTGGAGCGCGTCTATTCTCGCAGTGGGGTCCTCCCGGGGTGTTAGCTCCGGGCGCGCGACTCCAGCACCTGGGCCGGTGGAGGCCTCCAGGTCCTGGGGTTCTTCCCGATCGAGGAGAGCCTCGACTCGGGAAACGCCTGTGGCCGCGACAAGTTCCGGGGGCCCTTTCAGAGCTTCCACGCCGGCTATGGCCAGCCCAGAATGCCCGGGAAAAAGGTTTCGTGCAAGCTGGTGCGGAAGCCTCCCAAGGTAATTTTTAATCTCTACCTTGGATAGTTGTTTTAATTGTAGCAACTATTTTTTAATTTTCTTCGTTCGTCATCTGCAGCGTCCCCAAGAAGGGGAGTGAGGCTCCACCCTCAGCCACAGTGGCTGAAGCCGTGAGGGTGGTGGCTGAAGCTGCGACAGCTCCGGCGCCGGCTGTCGTGGTCATGGACCTCGCCTCATCCCCAGAAGTCCCCGTGGTAGCGCCGGACCACGGGAGTGAAGATGCGCCAGTGGCATCTATCCTGGAGGTTGAAGCTCCGGGTCCTAGCGCTGAGATGATGGAAGCTCCGGCTGTTGAGCCGGAGGAAGTAGTAATCCCGGCCTTTGAGCCGGAAATTGTTGAAACCCCAGCGGTTGAGCCGGAGGTGACTAAAGCTCCGACGTGCGCGCCGGAAACTGAAGTAGTTCTGGCAGTTGGTCCGGCTACCTCCAAAGCACCGACCGCTGAGCCGATCATCGTTGAAGCTCCGGCCACAGGGCCGGTTGATGTTGAAGATCTTCCGGCTCCTGAGCCGGTTGTTGAAGAGGTGACGGAGCTTGAGCCCCCATCGGAAGAGGTCCCAGACCGGAGTCAGCAGCGACTCCTGCTCCAGAAGAGACGACGTCGGAGGTACCTGCGGCCGAGCCGGAGTGCCCAGGCGAAGTCGCTGGCCCCCTGCCAGAGGCGGTGAACGAAGACCTGGTGGCTTGGCCTTCCTCGATGGCGACTGAGGTCATCCTGGAGGACGACCCTAGTGCCATGGAGACTCAGGGGACCACTCTTGTAGAGTGGGACCCAATTTTTGTATCCGAAGACCCGCTGGAACCAGCGGAGGAGACCCCAGCAGGTCCGGAACCCATCCCGTTGTCACTGTCCATTGACAACGCATGTTCCAGTCTGCGTCAAGTCCAACTGGCCTTCTTCCACGACAGCAAGGCTCTTGAAGAGGAGCGCCAAACCCTTAGGCGGTGGCGTAATCGGCTCTACTTCGAGACCAAGCTGGCGCAGTCGAGGCTAGCGGATGACAAGGAGTGGATTAAGCGGGAGAAGATCCGCCTGGAGTACTGGGGAAAGTTGCTAGATGACAGGGAGAGTATGACTCGTGCTCTCGACGCTCAATCCCGGGAGATCTACGATCAGGCCAAAGCAGCCAATAATGCGGCCGATGCACGCCACGAACAGCTTGAGGCCATTAACACTGCACTCATCAAGCGCCGAGAGGCACTTGAAGAGAGGGAGAAACGGCTCGAAGATGAAGAGCAGAAACTCCTAGAGCTGGGGGATGACGTCCTGAGGAGGGAGGAGGAGCTCACCGAGAAGGTGGCTCTGGCTGACAAGGGCCTCGAGGAGCGCGCCAAGAAGTTGGAAGAACGCTGCCAAGAGGAAGAGGAGAAGGTCTAGGTGCGAGGGCAGGAACTCTATGAACAAGAGTGTGCCCTTACTGCCAGAGAGAAGAAAGTGAGGGGTAGAGAGAAGGACCTGGTTGACCGCCGGAACAAGATCCACCTCTGGGAGGAGGAGCTTGGAAAACTCGAAAGGCGGGTTGCTGAAAAGATTCAGCAAAACGCCAAAGAAGTTGAGCGCCTCGCCCGTGAGAATTCCGAACTGACGGCGGCCAGGAGATCCTTCGAAGAAATGAAGGGCTTGAGGACTGCGGACTCCCTACAGATTTGGGAGTTCCTGGGCAAGGCCAACGACGCGCTGACACCGATGGGTTTCAGCCCCGTGCGCCCGGATGATCCGGAGCCAGAGCCGAACCTAGCGCTGCAGGCGTTGAGCGCAGCAGGTAGCAAGCTCTCCAAGGTGGGCGATGTCATCGCAGACCAACTGGAGGTTGAGGGGCAATCCCTGGCGAAGAATGTCGCAGAGTATGTGCTGACGTGCTACACCAACCGGAACTCCCAATTTCCTCTGGACCCGGTGCTTGAAGGTCCCTGTCGAAGGAGAAGGCGAAGCTACCCGAGCCAGCGTATCGGAGGTTGCCCAGAAGGTCGCCCAATTCTTCCATAGGGTCTAGGACCATCTCTATAGTTCTCACTTGTATTTTCTCTTCTTCTTCCTCAATTTTGTAATCCCTTGTCTCCAGATGTCATTCCTTGTCTCCAGATGAATGAAATCCCCAAATTTTTGTGAATTTCACTTTTTGTCTTCAACACTTTTGTCTTCACTTGGCCCCCTGGTAGATGTACACAATTTGATTTTGAACATGTACCAAGAGGATATTGCATTTTGTTGAAGACTCTTTTGCTCCGAACTTGTAGAATTTAGGTTCGAAGTCTTTGATAGTGAAGGCCCCCTGGGGTTGTCGGAGCTTAGAAGCTCCGGCATTGTCTATCGCTGGAGCTTAGTAGCTTCGGCAATAGTCTCTATCAACGTGTAGAGCATCGATAGTTAATCCTCCAGGGTGTCGGAGCTTAGTAGCTCCGGCAGTGACCTTTGCCAACACTCAGTTTGTTGGCAGCAGACTCCATTTTTGGGGTCCTCTCACCATCTTTTATTCAGCATCGACGGCTGGCCCCTCTAGGGGAGTTGGAGCTTAGTTAGCTCCGGCTTTTCTCCATCAACGTAGATTTTATTTTTCCCGCACACTTAAGTCAAGAAAAATAGTAAAATTCATTTCTTGTCTATAATTTCGTCGCGGCTTACGATTCTTAAGAAGACTTTAAGTTAAACACAATTTTAAATACAACCGAATGCGTTGTCTTTTCTTCTAGATCCAACTGTCCATGGACCCGCCTTACTTCGGCCTGCCGGGGTGTAGGTAGAGTGGCGTACTTAGGGTGCTTGACCAGGCTAAGTCGATAGCACACTCCAGCCCTAGATTGGCTTAGCGGCTTTTAGGCGAGTTGGCCATGAACAATATTTGAATCCAAAAGAATTGACAATATAACTCGAATCGTATATAAACCGGTCGAACTAAAATTTCTTAAGAATTGCACGTCTTTGTTATAGACAAGAAAGAGAAATATAAAAATGTTGAGCCTGTACAAAATAAATGCACGTGGAGTCTATTTCACATGAAGATGTCTTTCATTATAGGTCCGGGGTACAGGGGAAACAAGTACACTCTTAGGGTACGGAACCAGGCTAAGTGTGTTTCATTTCTCGTTTGACCCAGGGTAGTTTGCCACACTTTTAGTCCTGAGACTGTGACAAGCGTTGCATGAGCTTTGCGGACCTTTCGGGAAAGGTCCGGCTGCTCTCCCGGAGGAACTACCCGACTCTGTACAATGACTCTATAACATACATCTCAAGTTAATCAAGACTCACCTCCGTGGTATTAAGTGTAGAACTTACGGAGGTGCTCAATGTTCCAAGGATTTGGGAGAGGTGTCCCATCCTCGGTAGCCAAGCGAACGCTTCCGGGATGGGATACTTTAATCCCTCGGAAGGGCCCCTCTCAGCCGGTGGAGAGTTTGTTTAACCCTTCTCTGGATTGTATTCTCCGTAGCACCAGATCGCCTTCCTCGAGCTGTCGGTTGTGTACATGCCGCTGGTGATAACGCCGTAGGGCTTGGCGATATCGGGCATTCCGAACAGCTGCTTGGCACCTTCCCTCCTCAAGGAGGTCTAGGTCTTCACGCCGGAGCTGGTCCTGCATGGCTTCGTCGAAGGTCCGGACCCGGAGTGAACCCAAGGTGATTTCCGGAGGAAGGATTGCTTCACCTCCGTACACCAGAAAGAAGGGTGTCTCTCCAGTTGACCGGTTTTGGGATGTCCTGTTGGCCCATAAAGTGGGCGGAAGCTCTTCAATCCAGTTGGCTCCATGTTTTTTCAAGCGCTCATAAGTGCGGGTTTTAAGTCCTTTAAGGATTTCAGCATTTGCTCTCTCGGCTTGGCCATTGCTGGCTGGGTGAGCTACGGAGGCGTAGCAAACCTGTATGCCGAGGTCTTCGCAATATCCTTGGAATGCGGAGCTTGTGAATTGGGTCCCATTATCAGTGATGATTTTGTTTGGGACTCCAAATCTGCATACAATGGACTGCAAAAAGTTGATAGCAGATTGTTTGTTGATTGTCACAACTGGAGTTGCTTCCGGCCACTTGGTGAACTTGTCAATGGCGACGTACAGGAACTTGTAACCTCCGACGGCTCTTGGGAAAGGTCCCAAGATGTCCATCCCCCACACAGCGAAGGGCCATGTAGGAGGTATCATTTGTAAGGGCTAAGCTGGTGTGTGAATTTGCTTTGCATGAAATTGGCATGATTCACATTTCTTCACCAGCTTAGTTGCATCCTGGAGTGCTATAGGCCAGTAGAAGCCATGCCGAAAGGCTTTACCAACCAGCGTGCGGGAAGACGCGTGGTTCCCACACACGCCTCCATGGATTTCTGCGAGGAGCTCGCAGCCTTCTTCCCTTGTGATGCACCGCATTAGGATGCCATTGGCACCGCGCCGGTAGAGATCCCCTTCTACCAACGTGTATCTTTTAGCCAATCTGACTACCCGGTCAGCGGATACATCATCATCAGGAATGATGTTGTCTTTCAAGTAGTTCCGGATCTCCGAGATCCATGCATCGAAACTAACTTGAGCATTTGAGTCTTGCGTGCTGGGTTACTCGGAGCTTCCTGCAGCACCTACGACCCTTGATGGCTGCCATGGTAACAGGGCCATCGGGACCGTCAGCTTCGGGATGCTGATCTAGCCCCCTTCGCTCAGTTCGGCAGGCTGAGCTGTGGGTTTCGACAATCTCCGAACAAAAGTTCCGTCAGGAGCCGAAGCTCCAGTTGACGCTTTCGTCGAGAGTTTGTCGGCTTCAGCGTTGTGGGCACGGTGAACATGGTGGAGATCTAGGATTTCAAAGTCCTTCTGAAGCCTCTGGACTTCAAGGAGGTAAGCAGCTATATGGAGATTATTGCAGGAGCATTCACCCTTCACTTGCTTAATGATGAGCTGTGAATCTCCCTTGACCAGCAATTGCTTGACACCATATGACAGTGCCACCTTTAGTCCGTAGATGAGTGCTTCATATTCTGCCATGTTATTGGTTGCCTTGAAGTCAAGGTGTACCATGTATTTCACCTTCTCCCCAGTCGGTGCAAGGAGAAGGATTCCAGCTCCGGCCCCCTGCTTCTACATGGAGCCGTCAAAGTAGAGGGTCCAGAGAGGCTCGATGAAGGTTGGAACTTGATGCTCCGTCTTCTGCTCACTGGGGCCCCCAGGGTTTGATGGAGAGGGAGTCCATTCTGCCACAAAATCTGCCAATGCTTGACTCTTGACTGCTTGTCTTGAAATAAATTCAAGATCAAATTCAGCCAATTCCGCTGCCCACTTTGCAATATTCCCAGTTGAATTGGGATTATGCAAAATTGCTCGAAGTGGGTAGGAGGTCACCACTGAGACTTTGTGAGCTTGGAAGTAATGGCGAAGCTTTCTGGAGGCAATAAGGACTGCATAGAGCAGCTTATGCACCTCTAGGTATCGAGTCTTGGCATCATGTAATACTTAACTAATGAAGTACACCGGTCGCTGAATGGTCCGGACCCTCTCGGAGGGGTCCGGGGCTTCCTCTTCACTGACCCGGATCCTCTCGGAAGAATCCGGATTTTCTTCAGGGACCTCCGAGTTCTGGCTGGAGGAACCCAGAGCTTCTTCAGAAGCGACCTGGACCCTCCCGGAGGGGTCTGGGTCTCCTGAAGTGACTTCTTGTGGATTCAAATCTGGGAGCTGGGACCCAGACTCGCTTTCAGGAACTTTCGGACCCTCCCGAAAGAGTCTAGATTCCTGAGTATGGGGTAGTTCTGGTCTCTCCGCAACCAGAACCATATTGACGACTTCGTCAGTAGCTGAAATATAAAGCAACAAAGGCTCACCAGGGTTCGGAGCTACCAGAATCGGTAGAGTGGTGAGGAACTGTTTCAGTTCCTGGAATGCCTTCTCTGCTTCTTCGGACCATTGAAATGGCCCGGACCTCGTCAATAGCTTGAAGAAGGGGAGTGCCCGTTCCGCCAGTCTTGAAATGAACCGGCTGAGGGCTGCTAGACATCCAATCAACTTTTGGACGTCTTTGATGCGGGTTGGTGGCCGCATGTCTTCAATGGCTTTAATCTTTGCCGGATTAGCTTCTATGCCCCGGTGACTTACCAGGAAACCAAGAAGTTTTCCGGAGCTAACCCCGAAGACACACTTGTCTGGGTTTAGCTTTGTGCGGGTGGCCCGCAGCTTGTCGAAGACAGCCTACAAGGTGTCAAGGAGTGACTCCTTGTCCCTGACTTTGACCACAATGTCATCGACGTATACTTCCACTATGTCTCTTATGAGTTCTTCAAAAGTTTTGTACATAGCTCGTACAAAAGTTGAAGCTGCATTCTTGAGACCAAAGGGCGTGGCTGTATAACAGTACAATCCATCTACTGTGATGAATGAAGTATGATCTTCATCTTCCCTAGACATCCTGATTTGATGATACCCGGAATATGCGTCTAGGAAACACAATAATTCACACCCGGAGGTGGAATCCACTATCTGATCTATTCTAGGTAGTGGGAATGGATCTTTTGGACATGCCTTATTTAGTGTGGTGTAGTCGATGCACATCTGAAGCTTCCCGCCAGCCTTTGGCACAACGACTAGGTTTGCCAGCCATTTTGGATGGAAGACTTCTCGGATGAATCCGGCTTCGAGTAACTTCTTCACTTCTTGTCGGATGAAGTTCTGTTGCTCTACGGATTGCTTCCGAGGATTCTGATGCATAGGCCGGGCGTCGGGGTAGATCTTCAGATTGTGCTCAATCACTTCCCTGGGGATCCCAGGCATTTGTGACGGTTGCCAGGCAAACACGTCGACATTAGCCCGGAGGAAAGTGATGAGCGCGAGTTCCTATTTGTCGTTCAATCCCCCCGATATACGGGTGGTTTGAGCGACATCGGAACCAATTTGGACGACTTTGACGGGAATGTCGGTGTCGCCGCTTGGCTGCACTCGAGGTGCAGAAGTCGAGCCTCGTTGACGAATGCTCGGGGGTTTTGGAGCTTGCTCCTGCCTGGAGTCCTCCTCTTGCACCGTGGTGAGCGCATGGAGTTCTTCCAGTGCAGTTACTCCGGCAGTACGATCTCCGCGGATCCGGAGAACGCCTACTGGCATTGGCATCTTCAACACCAGATAGCCATAATGAGCAGCTGCCAGGAATTTATACAGGGCAGGTCTACCGAAGATGGCATTGAAGGGTAAGTTGATCTGAGCAACGTCGAAGACCAACTTCTCGGTGCAGTACTTCTCCCGTGTCCCGAAGGTAACAGGGAGAGTAATAGCTCTGAGTGGGGTGATGGCCCCCGGACCTACTCCGGAGAAAGGTCGAGAGGGGTGGAGATCCGAAGGTGGGAGCTGGAGCTTAGTGAAAGCTTCGAAGCTAATGAGGTTTAGCCCCGAACCTCCGTCTACCATGATGTGGTGGAGCTGGATGTTTTTGATGGTAGGGGATACCATCAAGGGTAACTGTCCTGCTCCAACCATGCTCCGAGGACAATCCGAAGCATCAAAAGTGATGGTTGTGTCCATCCACTTTCGATGAGGTTCCGGCCTGACTGTAGGAGATATAGCGGCCATATCAAGATGCATAGTCTTGATGACACGGTGGGAGGTGATGTCCCATGATCCACCAAAAATGGTGTTCATGGTCTTCTGACACTCGTTATCAGAGACGTTAGAATCATTGTCGACGGAGGTGTAAATGGCCTTCAGGACCTTTTTGGGATCCTGAAATCCTAACTCCTCTTCAGCCGGAGCTTCGTCAACTTTTTGCTTTCCTTCCCTCTGTCGGAAAGGAGATTCTTCCCGGCGCTTGTTGTAGCGCTCGGCAAGGTTTTGGACCTCCCGGCAGTCTTCCAAACTGTGGCTGCCCGTTTTGTGAATGGGAAACCACACATTGGGTTTGCCACCGTTTTCAGAAGACGGTCGAGGTCGCTTCTCGGGGCGTGGCCCCCGGCCACCCGGAGTTGCAGCAGCTGCAACGTTGGATGTGCCGGCCGATGGTTTCTTCTTGCCATTGGTCTTCTTTTTCTTCTTGACACCCCCGGAGGTAGCGGATTCTTCTTTGGAGGATTTCTTGTGAACCTCCAAGGTTGGTTTGGAGTGCATCTCACGGCCCTCCGCAGCTCTGGCACATTTGTCAGCCAAGCTGAAGAGTTCCGTGACACTGGTGATCTCCTTGATCGCCAGTTTCTCCAACATCTTCTTGTCTCGTACACCCTGTCTGAATGCCACAATGACAGAGGCGCTAGAGATAGAAGGGATAGTATTTCGTACCTGAGAGAACCTATGGATGAACGATCGTAGGGATTCTCCCCCTTTTTGCGCAACTACAAAAAGGTCCAGTTCAGTGCCTGGTCGGGTGTATGAACTCCCGAAGTTGGCGGTGAACTGCCGGCACAGCTCCTCCCAACTGTTGATAGAGTTGGGTGGAAGGCTCATAAACCAGGACCTGGCAGTCTCTGTTAAGGCCACTGGAAAATAATTGGCCATCACGGCCTCGTTTCCTCCAGCTGCTAAGATTGCAGTGGAGTAGATTTGAAGAAATTCGGCAGGATTAACAGTCCTGTCGAATTTTTCCGGTAGGTGAGGCCAGAACTTCTGTGGCCACCTAACCATGCGCAGGTGCATGGCCAGGGCTGAACAACCTCCTCCCACTCCTTCAGGAGCAGAAAGGTCCTGAGCTTCCCGTCTTTCACAGGCACGCTCAATATGGACTCGGCCGTCCTGCTGGCGATATCGGCGATCAAGCTCCGCCCGGAGGTCATGAGTCGAAAGCCTGGATACCGTGTGAGTGCGTCGTGCCCCGGAGGGCAATGACGTCACTTGTTGTGACACAGCACGTCTCCTGCTATTGGAAACGTGCGGACCAAGTCTCCCAGACAAAGTCCGCCGCTGCGACGGGGCTCGTCCTGAAGGAGGAGGACCCTGGTTGCTGAGGCGTTCGGCTGCTGCTGCAACCAAATGCTCCACATCGGCCCTCCACTGCTCCAGTGCATCCCGAGATGCATCCGGAGGTGGTGGGCGTTGAAGAAGAGCATGCGCTGCATGGAGCGTGTGTTCCGGGTTGTCATGATTTGCTGACGTAGTAATTGACGCCGGCACACCATCACGTTGCCCAGCACGATTTGCTGGAGGAGACGGTGGTGGTGGGAGTGTGACTCCTGCTGGTGCTGAGGCTCCTGCTAGTGGCTGCCTATTGGAGGGATTGCCCCCAACAGCCTGAGCAGCAGGTTGACCGTTGGATGATCCAGCAGCTGAGTTCACCATTCTCAAAATCTCAGGCACCCCCTACCTGGTGCGCCAACTGTCGGTGGTTTGGAACCGGCAGATCTCCCTATACTGCTAAAGTGATAGGGGAGTTTGATGTTCGGTATGGGCGTGCGGAGATCGGAGGGCCCTTAATACCAGTAGCAGCACTGTCAAGGCCCGTTACCACACTATTAAGGGTAATTAACCTCATTAATTGTGTATTAAGCATCAGTAACTGCCAGGGCCACATGTTGGGCCAGGCTAACGGTGTAACGACCAGTACTTGTACTATAAAAGGAATGGTCGAGCGATACATAGAGGATGGTTCTTCTAGACCTCTTCGATACCCAGCTCTCACACATACTCACAAGTGCTCAGATGCTCAATACAACAACTACACACCCCGTGGAATAGGGTATTACGCTTAGGCGGCCCAAACCACATAAATCTTTGTGTCACTTTGCCATCGTGTTCTGAATCTCTGCGCGCCCAATACCGAACTACAAACTCTGCTGGCTACCAACAGTAGTACCATGAGATTGCTGGAACAAGACTCTGACAGTTGGCATGCCAGGTAGGGGTGCCCGAGATTCAAGGATGGTGAACTCTGCTGCTGGATCATCCAACGGCAACCCTGCTGTGCAACCTGCTGGAGGCAATCCCTCCAACATGCAGTTGCCAGCAGGTGTTGTGGCTCCAGCAGGAGTCATGCCACCGCCGCCACCGTCTGCACCGGCAAATCAAGCTGGACAGCATGATGGGGCATCTGCGTCGGTCACGACATCGGTGAACAACAACCCTGAACACGCGCTCCATGCCGCGCGTGCTCTTCTCCAACATCCACCGCCTCCAAGAGCATCCCAGTGTGCAATGGAGCAGTGGAGGGCTGATGTGGAACACTTGGTTGCAGCAGCAGCCGATCGCATCAGCAACCAAGGTCCTCCCCCCTCGGGGCGAGCCCCATCACAACATCAGACCGTGTCAGGTAGACTTGGTCCGCATGCTTCCCAACACAGGAGGCGAGCTGCGTCTCAATAGGCGACGTCGCTACCTTCCAGGGCGCGACGTACCCATACGGTAACCAGGCTTTCAACTAACGACCTCCAGGCGGAGCTTCATCAACGTTACCGTCAACAGGATGGCCGCGTCCATATCGAGCGCGCTCGCGAAAGGCGAGAGGCTTGGGACAGTCCTTCTCCTGAGGGAGTAGGAGGAGGCTGTTCTGCCCTGGCCATGCACCTACGCATGGTCAGATGGCCACAGAAGTTCCGGCCTCACCCGCCGGAGAAATTTGACGGGACTGTTAATCCCGCTGAGTTTCATCAAATCTACTCCACCACTATCCTTGCGGCCAGAGGCAACGAGGCCATAATGGCCAACTACTTCCCCGTGGCTTTAACTGGGACCGCCAGGTCCTGGTTCATGAGCCTACCGCTTGACTTCATCAACAGTTGGACGGAACCGTGCCAGCAGTTCACTGCCAACTTCGGGAGTTCATACACCCGACCAGGCACCGAACTGGACCTTTTTGATGTCAAGCAGAAGGGGGGAGAGTCCCTTCAATCCTTCATCCAGTAGTTCTCCCAGGTACGAAATACCATACCTTCTATCTCAAGCGCTTCTGTTATTGTGGCATTTAGACAGGACGTGCGAGACAAGAAGATGCTAGAGAAGTTGTCGACCAAGGAGGTCACCAGCATCACGGAACTCTTCAGCTTGGTAGACAAGTGCACCAAAGCTGCGGAGGGCCATGAAATGCACTCCCAAGTACCTCCGAAGGACAACAAAAAGTCCTTCAAGGGTGAAGCCACTACCTCTGGGAGTGGCAAGAAGAAGAAAAAGTCCAACGGCAAGAAGAAGCCATCGACCGGCACACCTACAGCCGCTGCTGCTGCAGCTCCGGGTGGCCGGGGGCCACGCCCCGAAAAACGACCTCGGCCGTCATCTGAAGACAGAGGCAGCTCCAATATGTGGTGTCCTATACACAAGACGAACAACCTCAACCTGGAAGGCTGCCGAGAGGTCTAGAACCTTGGCGAGCGCTACAACAAGCGCCGGGAAGAAGTTCCTTTCTGTCAAAGGGAAGGAAAATAGAAAGTCGACGAAGCTCCGGCTGAAGAGGAGTTAGGCTTTTAGGACCCTAAAAAGGTCCTGAAGGCTGTTTACACCTCCGTCGACAACGACTCCGACGTCACCGACAACGAACGTCGGAAAACCATGAACACCATTTTTGGTGGTTTCTGGGACATCACCTCCCGCCATGTCCTCAAAACAATGCGGCAGGACATGGCCTCAGTAGCTCCCACCGCCAGGGCGGAGCCGCACCAGAAGTGGATGGACACTGCCATGACTTTCGATGCTTCGGACTGCCCTCGAAACATGATCGAAGCTGGCCAACTTCCACTGATGGTATCTCCTACCATCAACAACATCCAACTCCACCATGTGATGGTGGACGAAGGTTCGGGGCTGAATCTCATAAGCTTTGAAGCTTTTTTCAAGCTTCAGCTCTGACCTTCGGATCTTCGCCCCTCTCGACCTTTCTTCAGAGTAGGTCCGGGGGCCATAACCCCACTCGGTGCTATTACTCTCCTGGTGACCTTCGGGACTAGGAAGAATTACCGCACTGAGAAGTTGGTCTTCGACGTGGTGCATATCAACTTACCATTCAACGCCATTCTGGGCAGGCCAGCCTTGTACAAATTCATGGCTGCCGCCCATTACGGCTACTTGGTGTTGAAGATGCCAACACCAGCAGGTGTTCTCCGGATCCGCTACAGTGCAGGAGGAAGAATCCGGAAAGGAGCAAGCTCCGAAACCCCCGAGTATTCGTCATCGAGGCCCAACCTCCGCACCTCCTGTGCAACCAAGCAGCGACACTGATATTCCCATCAAAGTTGTCCAAATCGGTTCGGACATCGCTCAGACCACCTGTATATCGGGAGGTCTGAATGATAAATAGGAATGCGCGCTCGTCACTTTCCTCTGGGCTACTGTCGACGTGTTTGCCTGGCAACCGTCACAAATGCCTGGGATCCCTAGGGAAGTGATCGAGCACAATCTGAAGATCTATCCCGACGCTCGACCTGTACACCAGAAGCCTCAGAAGCAATCCGTAGAGCGACAAAACTCCATACGTCAAGAAGTGAAGAAATTGCTCGAAGTTGGATTCATCTGAGAAGTCTTCCACCCAAAATAGCTGGCAAACCAAGTCGTTGTACCCAAGGCCGGCGGGAAGCTTTGGATGTGCATCGACTACACTACACTGAATAAGGCATGTCCAAAAGATCCATTCCCACTACCTAGAATAGATCAGATAGTGTATTCCACCTCCGGGTGTGAATTACTATGTTTCTTAGACGCATATTCTAGGTATCAACAAATCAGAATGTCTAGGGAAGATGAAGAGCATACTTCCTTCATCACAGTAGATGGATTATATTGTTATACTGCCATGTCATTCGGTCTCAAAAATGTTGCTTCAACATTTGTACGAGCTATGTACAAAACTTTTGGAGAGATTATCAGATACGTAGTGGAAGTGTACGTCGATGACATCGTCGTCAAGATCAAGAACAAGGAGTCATTCCTTGACACCTTGCAAGCTGTCTTCGACAAGTTGCGAGTCACACGCACGAAGATGAACCCGGACAAGTGTGTCTTCGGGGTTAGCTCCGGAAAGCTTCTTGGATTCCTGGTGAACCACTGAGGGATAGAAGCAAATCTGGCGAAGATTAAAGCTATTGAAGACATGCGTCCACCAGCCCGCATCAAGGACGTCCAGAAGCTGACTGGATGTCTAGCTGCCCTCAGCCGGTTCATCTCAAGACTGGCGGAACGGGCGCTACCCTTCTTCAAGTTATTGAGGAAGTTCGGACCATTCCAATGGTCTAAAGAAGCAAAAAAGGCATTTCATGAGCTGAAGTAGCTCCTCACCACTCTACCAACCTTGGTAGCTTCGAATCCTGTTGAGCCACTACTGCTTTACATTTCTGCAACTGACGAAGTTGTCAGCGTGGTCCTGGTTGCGGAAAGACCAGAACCATCTCTAGTTCAGGAATCCAGACCCCTCTGGGAGGGTCCGGAGCTACCTGAAGTCAAGTCTGGGTCCTAGCTCCCAGACCCGGATCCTCAAGGCGAGACGCCAGAGGAGCCACCTCCTTCAAGTGGAGAAGTCACTGCTGCTGAGCAACAAGATCCAGACCCCTCCGGAAAGGTCCGGGTCGCTGCAGAAGAAGCTCCGAGTTCCTCCAGTAGGAACCCAGAGATCCTTGAACAAGGTCTGGACCCCTCTAGGAGGGTCTAGATTGATGAGGAGGAAGCTCTGGGCCCCTTCGGGAGGGCCCGGACAGTCCAGCGCCCAGTGTACTTCATCAGCGAAGTACTTCATGATGCCAAGACTCGGTACCTAGAGGTGCATAAGCTGCTTTATGCAGTTCTTATTTCTTCTAGGAAGCTCCGACACTACTTCCAAGCTCACAAAATTTTAGTGGTAACTTCTTATCCACTGCGTGCAATCTTGCATAACCCCAGTTCCACTGGGAACATTGCAAAGTGGGCAGCGGAATTGGCCGAGTTCGACCTAGAATTCGTCCCAAGACAAGCGATCAAGAGTCAAGCATTGTCAGACTTCGTGGCGGAATGGACCCCCTCTGCATCAAATCCTAGGGGCCCCAGTGAGCAGAAGCTGGAACCCAAAGATCTGGTTTTCACCGAGCCTCACTGGACTCTCTACTTTGATGGCTCCGTGCAAAAGCAGGGAGCCAGAGCTGGAGTCCTTCTCCTCGCCCCGACCGGGGAGAAGTTCAAATACATGGTTCACTGTGACTTCAAGGTGACCAACAACATGGCGGAGTAAGAAGCACTAACCTATGGTCTCAAGGTGGCACTATCATATGGTGTCAAGCAGTTGATGGTAAAGGGTGATTCCTAACTTGTTGTAAAACAAGTCAAAGGTGAATGTTGCTGCAACAACCCTCAACTAGCTGCATACCTACTTGAAGTCTAGAAGCTTCAGAAGGACTTCGATGTCCTGGATCTTTGCCATGTCCAACGTCTCAAAAACACTGAAGCCGATGAACTCTCGACGAAAGCTTCAACCGAAGCTCCGACTCCTGACGGAACCTTTGTCCGGAGGTTGTCTAAACCTACAGCCCAGCCTGCCGAACTGAGCGAAGGGGGTGAGACCAGCACCTCGAAGCTGGCGGTCCTGATGGCCCTGTTACCATGGCATCCATCAAGGGTCGTAGGTGCTGTTGGAAGCTCCGAGCAACCCAGCATGCAAGACAATAATCCTCAAGCTAGCTTTGATGCATGGATCTCGGTGATTCGAAGCTACTTGAAAGACAATTTCCTTCCTAAAGATAACGTATCTGCTGACCGGATAGTCAGATTGGCTAAAAGATACCCACTAGTAGAAGGGGATCTCTACCGACGTGGTGCCAACGGCGTCCTAATGCGATGCATTACAAGGGAAGAAGGTTGCGAGCTCCTCGTGGAAATCCATGGAGGCAAGTGTGGAAACCACGCGTCTTCCCGCACAGTGGTCGGTAAAGCCTTCTAGCATGGCTTTTACTGGCCTACAGCACTCCAGGATGCAACTGAGCTAGTGAAGAAATGTGAAGCATGCCAGTTCCATGCGAAGCAAATTCACAGACCAGCTCAATCTTTACAAATGATACCTCCTACATGGCCATTCGCTGTGTGGGGGATGGATACCTCCTACAAAATTGGAGAAAAAGAAGAGAGAATACAAGCAGGAGCTACAAAGAGAGAATCCTAGACCCTATGGAAGAACAAGGCGACCTCCTGGGCAACCTCCGACACGTTGGCTTTAGCGGCTTCTCCCTCTTTGTCAATGGGGCCTTCAAGCACCGGGTCCAGTGGGAAGTGAGGGTCCTGGCTTGTGTAGCACATCAGCATGAACTCCGCGACGTTCTTCGCCAGGGATTGTCCCTCGGTTTCCAGCTGGTCCGCGATGACATCGCCCATCTTGGTGAGTTTGTTGCACGCCGAGCTCAACGCTTGCAACGCCTGGTCCAGCTCCAGCTTCGGATAATCCACACGCACGGGACTAATACCCATCGGCGCTAGCGCATCGTTGGCTTTGCCCAAGAAGTCCCAAACTTGTTGGGACTCTGTAGCCCTCGAGCCTCGCATCTCTTCCAGGGATCTTCTGGTCGCTGCAAGCTCTGAATTCTCCTGGGCAAGGCGCTCAACCTCTTTGGCGTTCTGCTAAATCTTTTCAACAACCTACCTTTCGAGCTTACTGAGCTCCTCCTCCCGGAGGTGGATCTTGTTCCGGCGGTCGACCAGGTCCTTCTCCCGGCCCCACACCTTCTTCTCCCTGGCAGCAATTTCATCCTCCCTCTTGTGGAGGTCCTGTCCTCGCTTCCAGACCTTCTTCTCCTCTTTCTCGCAGCACTCCTCCAGCTTCTTGGTGCGCTCCGCGAGACTCTTGTCACCCAGAGTCAGCCTCTGAGTGAGCTCCTCCTCCCTCTTCACGAGGTCATCCCGCAGCTCCAGGAGTTTTTGCTCTTCATCTTCGAGCTTTCTCTCCCGCTCCTCAAGAGCCTCACGGCGCTTGATGAGGCTGTCGTGGATGGCGTCGAGCTTCTCTTGGCGATCACTCAGTGCATTATTAGCAGCTACGGCCTGCTCGTAGATGGCCCGGGACTGGTTGTCAAAGGATCGCGTCATGCTTTCCCTCTCGTCCAGCAGCTAACCCGAGTACCCCAACTGGACCTTCTCCTTCTTCACCCACTCCCTGTCATCAGCCAGCCTGGTTTGCACCAGCTTGGTCTCGACTTGGAGCTAGTTGCGCCACCTCCTAAGGGTTTGGTGCTCCTCCTCGAGGGCCTTGCTGTCGTGGTAGAAGGCCAGCTGCACTTGACGAAGGCTGGAGCAGGTTTTGTCGATAGACAACAACAGGGGGATCAGCTCCGGACCTGCCGGGGTCCTCATCGCTGGTTCCAATGGGTTCTCTACAATAACAATTGGGTCCCACTATACAAGAGTGGTCCCTAAGCCTCTATGGCACTAGGGCCGCCCTCCGGGATAGCCTCAGCCGCCGCCAATGAAGGTCCTGCAACAGAAGTTTCGACCTCTGGAGTTGGCTCCGAAGGTCCCGCCACCGAGTCATCAACAATTGGTCCCTCAGGCGGGGGGCCGGCAGCTTCATCTTGGCACCCTAGCTCAGGCGCGGGCACCTCTGGGACCACCACCTCCGGGGCAGGTGTTGAAGGTTCGACTGGAGCTGAAGCCACTCTCGGCTCCAATGCTGGCGCCTCCTCCACCGCTGGCTCAGGCGCTGGCGCTTCGACCATCATGGGCTCAGGCGCCGGCACTTCTGCAGCAACCGGCTCAGGTGCCGAAACTTCTTCGACTACCGGCTCTACCGCCAGAACTTCATCAACCATTGGCTCTACCGCCGGGGCTTCATCAACACTCGACTTTACCACCGGGGCTTCATCAACACCCAGCTCTACCGTCGGGGCTTCATCAACCACTGGCTCCGCTGCCGGGGCTTCAACAACGTCCGGCTCTAGGGCCAGGACTGCAGCTACCTCCGGCTCTGAGGTCGGGGTGTCCATCATCTCAGCATCCAAACCAGGAGCTTCAACCTCCGGGGCTGGTGCCGCTGGTACATCTTCATTCCCGTGGTCTGGCGCTACCACGGGAGCTTCAGGGGATGAGTCGAGGTCCAGGACCACGACAGCCGGCACCGGGGCTGCCGCGACCTCAGCAACCACCTGGGGCGGCGCTGGGATTGGAGCTGGAGTCTCCACCTACACAGCCTCAGCTACTGTTACAGGAACCAGAGCTTCAACCACTTTCTTGGGTACCCTGTGGATGAGGGACAAAGAAACTCAAAACACAATTACAACAAAAAACAACCAACTGAGGTAAAAAAACAAAATTTACCTCGGAAGGCTTCCGCTCCAGCTAGCGCGGAACCTCTTCCCTGGATGCTCAGGGTCGGACCCTGTCGCCACTGGCGTGGTAGCTCCGGAAGGTTCCCCAGAGCTTGCTACTGCCGTCGGCGTCGCCTTGGTTGAGGCCCCCCACGACTGAGAAGGACCCCTGGACCTGGAGCCCTCAGCAGGCTCTGGTACCAGAGCCACATGGCCGGAGCTAGCATCCCGGGGAGATGCCGATGCTGGGGTGGTTGCTGCTGTTGAAGATCTTCCCCTCTGGGGAGATGGACCTACTACGGAAGGAGCAGGTCTGGCGGACCTCCCGTCAGAGTACTTCAACTTCCTCTTACGGCTCGAGGGCTCGACCAATTCTTTGCCCTTGCCCACGAATTCAACTCTCCGTCTCGGGGCGGAAGGGGGACCACCCTCGGAAGCTCCGGGGATCGCCAACCCGGTGGTTGGACGCCTCTCAACTTCACCGAGGTCATCAAGCACTGACATCTTCCGCCGGAGCTCCCTATTGAACTCTGCCTCCATATTTAGAGGGAGGAAAGCCGCCGGGGAAGTCAAGTTGTCACCCTCGATGTCGATGCCATGCTGGAGCTTCTTAAGGTGAAACTCCAAAGTTGCGCCTTCCATGTTGGACTTCAAACCGGTCTCGATCCAGTCATCGTCCATCACGCTGTTGAGGGCCCAGGCGAGCTTCTCTCTCTTCTTCAGCGGAGCCCACCTGTTGACCAGGAAGTTGCAGAATACCGCCTGGGGAGTCACCAATCCCTCCACACATTGGCGGATCCTTGTCAGAGCAGGGTTGAAGGCATCCGATAGCACCAGAACTTCGCTCCAAGCTTTAGTGTCGATGTTGGGGAGGCCTTTGGGCAGCTCCAGCTTCTCATGCTCCTCCACCCTGATGACAATCCAATCCTTCTTCCAATCGTCCCACTTGCCAGAAGGGAACAACCGCATGTACTTATACGGGCACTTCTTGCACTTCACAAAATAATAGAAGCCAAGATACTCGTCACTTTTGCCGGTGATGTGGATGGTAAAGAAGGTGCAGGAGAGCTCGACGCAGGGGGGAATACCCACCCACATCTCGCAGAAGTGGACAAAGATTGACACCAGAAGAATGGAGTGGGGGCCAAGGTGGTACAGCTGCAGACCATAGAAGTCTAGCAGCATCAGGAGAAAAGTGGAGAAGGGTGGGATCAGTCCCACCATGGCGTACACGGAGAAGTACACCATGTCCCCGGCGTGCTCCTTCTTGAACGGAAGCTTGCCGTCACTAGACCACCCCATGAGGGCCAGGACCTTCTTCAGATCACCGTTGATCTTAAGCCGGCTCTTGCGTAGACTCAACTCCATCGCAGCACAGCAGGGCGAGAGATGGAAAGCTGGCCAAAGTTTGAAGGATTGGAGCGCAAGTTCAAATGAAGGCGTAAAGAATCCCCAAACGGTGCACGCTTTCCTTCTTAATTAAGCCCCTGCAACGTTGGATGGAAACCGCGGAGAAGCCAATGATACAGTTCAAAAATTTTACCTGTCCAATGATAAGGGGGCCCGGGGCCACCCCAACGATCAAGTCGAGGTCCTTACCCCAAGCGAACGGTTGTCATCATGAAAGGCGGGAAGCCCAAGGGCGGTGTCCTGACAGGGCGCGCAGAACGGATACGGTTTTTGTATCGGGAACCGGCAACCTTCAATTGTGTGAGATCTGCACGCTCAGATCTCACCTGCCGCATCCTAGATATGCCACGCGGCGATGTTTTAACTGTGAACTACCGCCAATGGCACATCCGAAGACCCTTGAAGACACGACTCAAAAACCGAAGGATGGACCCACCTCCGGCAGAACAACTTCATACAAAAGGTCTCTCCTAGAGGTGGGCCGAGGGGGGCCCTGTCGGTACCCTACGTACCGTATACCCCTTGGGATTGCAAAAAGACCAAAGGAACTTCACCTATCTAAGTTGAAGACCTCCAAGGGCCCCATGTGTCATATGGGACCGGACCTGCCTCCCATCTATGGTTAGTCCAGGTGCTGCCACGTGTATACTGCAACCGGAGCTACATCCCGCACATGGGATAGCTCTGGGCTAAACACCTGTGCGGCACCCCCGGACCTAACCCCCGACAGAGGGAAGCTCCGGTACCGACACGTGTACAACTGCACTGGACCTACCGTCCCGGACAGTAAGCTCTGGATCTGCCACGTATGCAGCCACCGGACCTTCAGCCTCAACAATCAGACTGGTGGACCCCCAACGGCTCGAACCTTCAAGGGACAATCAAAAGACGTCAAGACCCGATTAAGTGTCATTAATACCATATTAATGACACACAATCGGAGGGCCCTTAATACCAGTAACGGTAATGTCATGGCCCATTACCACACTATTAAGGGCAATTAACCTAATTAATTGTGTATTAAGCATCAGTAACTGCCATGGCCACATGTCGGGCCAGGCTAACAGTGTAACGACCAATCCTTGTACTATAAAAGGACAAGTCGAGCGATACACAGAAGACAGTTCTTCTAGACCTCTTTGATACCCAGCTCCGACACATACTCACAAGTGCTCAGATGCTCAATAAAACAACTACACACCCCGTGGAGTAGGGTATTACGCCTAGGCGGCCCAAACCACGTAAATCTTTGTGTCACTTTGCCATCGTGTTCTGAATCTCTGCGCGCCCAATACCGAACTACAAACTTCGCGGGCTACCAACGGTACTACCAGGAGAATTGCCTGAACAAGACTCTGACATAATGTGCTTGCAACTAGATGTCCCATCTGTGGTGTAAGTAGATACAAAAAGGACTACAATCACCAGTATGTTACCAACATGAAAAAGTCTCAAAAAAATAAGAAGTTTATTATTGGCCCTGAAGGTGACGATGACGGTACTTCTGACGATGCAGACGGGAAGCATAAGAGAAAAATTCCTGCCTTGGTGATGTGGTACCTTCCAGTAATTGATCGCTTGAAGCGTTTGTTCTCAAACCCTAGGGGGCTGAACTTATGCGTTGGCTTTCCTGGGAGCGCAAGAAGAGTGAAAAACATATTCGACACTCTGGTGATGCAACATAGTGGAAAATTTTGATATTCAGTATCCAGAATTTGCAAAAGAAATCAGAAATATAAGGTTTTCCTTGGGTACAGACGGAATGAATCTGTTTGGTGAAAAAAGGAGCATACACAGCACATGGCCCGTGGTCTTAACGATGTACAACCTACCGACGTGGTTGTGTCACAAAAGGAAATATATCTTGTTATGTGTTCTTATCCAAGGTCTAAAACAACCCGACATCGAAATTGATGTGTTCTTGGAATCTTTAATGGAAGATATGGTGAAATTGTGGAATGAAGGGGTACGTACATGGGATGAGTACAATCGGGAGTATTTCATGCTAAGAGCAATGATATTTGTTACCGTGCATGATTATCCCAGACTATTTACATTATCGGGACAAATGAAATGGAAGAAAGGTTGTGTAAGGTGCGTGGATGTAACTGGATTTCTATACCTCACTTCATCCAGAAAGACGGTGTACATGAGACACGGGAGATTCTTGAGAGATACACACAAGTACAGGAAGATGAAAGAACAATTAGATAACAAAATCGAAAAAGATACTGCACCAAAACATTACAGTGGAAAACTCGTGTTCAAAATGGTCAAGAACAATCATATTGCTTTCGGTAAGGGCAAAAAATGTAAAGGAACAAAGAGAAAGAAAAGTACATCTTCGGGTGATACAACTAACATGGCTTTCAAGAAACAATCAATTTTTTTCAAGTATCTTTCGTATTGGAAGAATCAGGAATTTTGCCATAGTATTGATTTGATGCACGTTACAAAAAATGTATTTGACAGCATCATTGGGACCTTGCTAGACACGCCGAGGAAAATAAAGGACGAAATAAATTCACATATGGACCTAGTAAATCTTGATATGAGACAAGAGCTTCACCCAGTAGAAAAGGCGAATGGGAAGCATTACCTTCCCCCAACCAGCTACAACTTGACACTAGAAGAGAAAAAAGCAATTTGTAAATGCTTGCATGGGATCAAAGTGCCCACGAGTTTCTCATCTAATATCCGCAAACTAGTCTTGATGAAATACTTGTCTTTATTCAACTATAATTCTCACAACTCTCACATGATGATGACAGTGTTCCTTACCATTGCAATAAGAGTCATCAAACCTGAGCATATAAAAGTTGTCATCACTCATTTTTGTTACTTCTTCAATGCAGTATCACAAAAGGTGATAGCACGTGAAGATTTAGACTATTTGAAAACGTACATCATCGAGACTATGTGCAAGCTTGAGATGTGTTTCCCACCATCCTTTTTTGATACGCAAGTATACCTAATCATACATCTTGTTGATCAGATAAAAGCATTGGGGCCACTATATTTACATCATATGTTCCCATTGGAGAGATATTTAGGAGTATTAAAAGGTTATGTGTGGAACCGTGCTCACCCAGAGGGTTCAATTATAGAAGGATACACCACTGAAGAAGTGATTGATGGTTGTGCTGATTATATCAAAGATGTAAAACCGATAGGTGTACCTATAACCAGTACATGAGGGTAGACTACGTGGGAGAGGCAAAGTGGGTAAAAAAACTTTTGTCGTTCAAGATTACAAGAATGTACACCATGCACATTTTGGTGTACTACAACAGCTCGCAATAGCTGAGTCGTAAATCGAGGAACACCAAAGTGAGCTTCGCGAAAGAAACCAAGACTGCACAGAGGACTGGATCATGAAAGAGCACATAAGATGTTTTACTGAATGGTTAATTGACAAAATTATACCATATGGGAACTCTATAGAAGAGCTGAAGAAGTTAGCTTCTGGCCCATCCGCTTTGGTGACATCATGGCAAGCATATGACATTAATGGTTACACATTTTACACTAAGGAAAAAGACGGTAAGAGTGTTGCACAAAATAGTGGTGTTCGTATAGAGGCTTATGATCCACAAGGGCAAAAGACCACATACTTCCGGTTCATAGAGAAAATATGGGAAATCGTTTATGGCGAAAGAATGGTAATGCCCGTATTTAAGTGTCAATGGGTCAACTACCGGCTGACACTGGAAGACTTAAACAAAGTGGGTTATAAAGAGGACCCGTGGGTTCCCGTCGATCGTCTTGCACAAGTTTTTTATGTACAAGATCCAGAAACTGAGAGGATGCACGTAGTTGTTTCTAGAAAGCAAAATATTCTTGGGGTTGAGAGTGTGGGAGATAATGAAGAGGAATATAATCAGTATGAAGAGATGTACCTTTTCACCGAACCAGAAAACATCAAGAGTGTAGAGAAAAGCATTAAAAAGGATTTGAAACCCTATATGCGAGAAGATGTCAATGCTAGAAAAAATGTATGATATATATTGTATATATTTGTATCCTCTGAAATCAACTAAGAACAATGCTCCATTTCATCTTTAGATAGCATGTTTCGAACATTATTAAATTCATCTCTTATAGAGAAGACTAATTTGGATAATTGATCCTTTTTGGCTTGTTGACTATCATATTTATCACCTTCACCTATTTCATAAGTTATCAAATGGTATGTGTATATAAATTTCTTCTGGCCTATGATGATCAGGCTTGCCTTCCAATAGCTTGATTTCAAAGAACATCTAGAAGCACAACTCTTGAAGCTCCTATCAAGCTAATCCCTTCACAGCAAGCTCTTGTAGATGCAAGTAACACCTGAGACTCATCATTTGGATTGTTAAAAGCTTCAATTGAAGTTTGACGATACTTCCCATCCATTTGAGGGCTTGTTTGGATATGAGTTTATCCACTTCAATATAAGTGGAGTGAGGTGGATTGAGGAGAAAATTAGTTCATTTTCCACTCCAATCAACTTCAATCCAAGTAGATTGAGTACACACAAACAAGCCCTAATGGATTTATTTCTCTTCTCTCCATTTTAAAAACTTACGAAGATGCTACTTTATCAGTTCTAATAGCTGAATATATTAACTAAAAATTAGTACCATCTCTCTTAGTGCTTCACACAAGCGACGAAGTGAACAACTTCAATCAAAAATCTTGTTTTTACTTTTTTCATAAGAATTTGACCTTAATCTTTCAAGTGTAGATTTATCAATAAGTGAAGCTTCCTCATCAGACATGTTAATGACAGTTACAAGCGAAGGGTTTGTCAAAGCTAACGAAATCTCAACGGGACTGAAGACAAAGAGATGCTACATATGAGTGGCAATGTTCAGGTTAGACAACATGAAGCTATGATGGCAGCATTCAACAACATAAAAAGTGATGTCAAGGTTATGCTTGCATCAACCAAGGCATGGTGTGAGGTCATAACACTTGTTGAGGCGTCACAATTATGCTTGCCCCAACAAGTGTTATGTCCTCACAACATGCCTTGGTTGATGCAAGCATAACCTTGGCCCCACTTTTCATGTTGTTGAAGGTTGCCATCATAGCTTCACGCTGTCTAACCTGGACATTGTCACTCATATGCATGATCTCTTTATCTTCAGTACAATTCAAATTTCGTTCGACACATTATTTGCTTATAACTGCTATTAACATGTATGATAAGGAAACTTCATTTATTGATAAATATATGCTTAAAAGATTAAGGTCAAATCCCTATGAAAGGGTAAAAACAAGATTTGTGATTGAAGTTGTTCGCTTCCTAGCTTGTGTGAAGCACTAAGAGACAATGTACTAATTTTTAGTCAATATATTCAAGCATTAAAATTGATAAAGGAGCATCTTCCTAGGTTTTCAAATGGACAGAAGAGAAAGAAATCTTTCAAATAGATGGGAAAATCCTTCCAAGGGATCGTCATGCTTCAATAGAGGCTTTCAACAATTTAAATAGTGAGTCACGGGTGCTACTTGCATCTACAAGAGCTTGCTGTGTAGGGATTAGCTTGATAGGAGCTTATCAACATCACAGGCGGTTCTTAATCAACAAGCACCTTGTGAAAACAATGACTTTGCCCATGCGGTTCTTCAATAAATACCGCTTGTGATGTTTGAACCAGTACATACGATTCTTAAACAATGACCGTCTGTAAAAATATCGTATTTATCCAGGTGGTGGTTAAGTAAAAACCGCCTATGAAGTTTGTTACAGTACAAGTGGTTCTTAATTAATAGCCGCCTGAGAAAATCATGTATTTACCCAGGCGTTTGTTTTTTAAAATCCGCATGTGATGTTCTGTCATCACGGGCGGTTATTGTATCATTCGCCATCACAGTCTCATTTTTCTACGGACCGCTTTTGTTTGAAAAATAGAGGCGCCTGTGAAAATACTTTTTATAGTAGTATCAAACAAAAGAATCACGGATCACAACCACGAGCATGCATGCATCACTGCTTTATATATATAGATAAATAATCAGCCAAGACCCTATAAAGTTATTTTCCTATAGATCCATGCTATATCAATCTATCTAGCTAGAATTTGTTCGACGGGGGTCTTAGCTGACTGGTTAAGTAAGAGTATCACTTTTCAGATCCCGAGCTCCCGTAGAAGTGAATTTTAGACAGTGGTTAAAAAATCTTCTGGTGTGTCCCATAGCCAAATCGTACGTCTAAGAACCAGCCCAGATTGTTGTTGATCGATCTCACATGGATTACGGGTCGGTGTAAAGGTGAAGTATAGGGGATTTAGACCATCCACACCAGCGTACTCTAAAGCATACTCTATACACTATTCTACTTCAGCTTTTACAGTACGTACTCTAAATTACACTGCAAAACGGTATATTCAGTATGTTTTACAGTACGCCACTGCGGATGGTCTCAGAGGTTTTCTAATCTTGTGTGAGAAGATCTTCTCTACACAAAATAATATCTGGAGCTATCTTATCCGGTAGGTTCAGTTTCTTACCTAGAACTTGATATTGATTGCAGAGATCTGTTATCGATGGTCCAAGTCAAAGGTCATTGATACCTTGCAGCAAACATATATTGTCTGCCGTACCGACCCTAGTGGCTTTAACTAAGTATACTTCTTCCGTTTCTTTTTATAGTTTATTTTTGAACTAACAGTGACAAATAAAACGAAATGAAAGGAGTATATTACTAGCGTTTTGCTAAAGCGCAGGACAACAAAAGTATATTCTGGACTGCCAAATCCGATCAGACAGTTTCAACGTGCAGATATCATAGTGTAACCTTCCATGCAAACATCAATCATGCATATGTATCTCGAACACTGCTATACAAAAGAGGACTCTATTACTTTAGTTATTCCTTCTTCGACACTCTTGAAGAGCACACTGGGTGCATCGGTAATGGTGTCTCTAGTCCGACCCATAGTCCTTTCTTGAGGTCTATATATTCCTTTCTTGGGATCCATATATTCCTCTTCAATTCACCAGAGGGCCAGTGTTGAGTTTCAATAGGCTGTGTACATCTTGTTATGTAGAATCCGGGATTGGCTTTCACGATATATAGTTGCATTAACTTAATATAATCATTTTGAAATGAATAAAATGTTCACTTATTTAAAAAACATATCGGCCTCAATGACATAGTGACTGGAACGTGAACAGAGTAGGTAGGTCTCGGAGGTCGAAGTGCGCTAGTGTGTGTCACGGTGGTTGTGGTGTCCCAAGTCGGGCGACTGCCGGTTCTATATGTTGATAGTGGTGACGAGATACTCTCGTACAGTAGTCCGTTGGAGCGGGGAAAGCTAGTGTACGGGTGAAAACTTAGTCTTGACGGAAAGTCAAGCCGACAACAGCGGCACGCGCCGACATCGTGAGTCTTGTTGAGGTATTGTCTAAGTACCCCCCGACAGATCTCGTATTGAAAATTTCTCAGCGACGACGATATTTTTACATCGTATCCCTCCTCGGAGACATCATTTTTGGAGGAACGATACTGTATGAAAGTTTTTGTTACCTCTAACCAACAGCTAGGTCCATATTGAGACATCGTCCGTCTTTAGATTTCCAGCGGGCTAGTAGCGTGTGGGTTAGAGGTTGGAGGATGTGTTACCATCATCTATGTTGTATGATTTTCGGACCCGATTTTTATATAAATTGGATCATTTTTCGTCAATATTACGCGGCAACTTTTCAGTTTTTTTTTTTAAAAAAGTCGTTGGGCTAGTAGCCTGTTAAAGGTTGTTAGCATCTTGTGTAAGGGGTTGCTATATAATGCCAGTTGGTCGTTGAGTTAATCAAGCAAAGAACAATTAGCCTCGACCTCCGTGGGTTATGACAGGTTTAACCTTTGCCCTTCGCTTACCATTCCCTAAACCCTAGCCTTTTTCAGTGCACGATTGGGAGTATCTGCTGTATATTGAGAAACAACACTGCACAGGCGAACCAGTAAACCCTAAGTGTCATTTCAGAATCATGAATCTTCAAAAACAGGGTATCTGATCTCATTCATCTACAACGATCATGAGGAAGGACTAGCACGATTATCATTTTGCAACAGGAGTTGAATTTTAAAGTTAAAATGCACCAATTAAATCTGTTATGTTGAGAGAGAGAAAAAAAAAGTAGCGTACATCTTCAGGCAAGATAAAACATTGAGGTAGAGTGGAGATTTTTCTGAGGGATTATATAGATTTCAGGCACCTGAAATCTAAAGAAATTCAGGCTACATGTCATTAACCACTAATCACTGTAATTAACCATTAATCCTACAAATTAACAAAAAAATAACAAAATTTTCTATAGGTATCAATTTTTTATTTTGACTATTCACAACTAACATAGCCATTACAAATTAACAATTAAAAATAACAAAATCATCCACCTTCTTACTCTCGTCTTACGATCGGCGTGGCTCGAGCTGCTACGTACCTTCTCAGGCTCGCGCCACCACAAGGCCGTGCACTACCAGCGGCAGCCAGCGTTGCTACCAGCGTCGAGGCCACGTGCACCAGCATCGTTGCTGCCTCTGTCAAGGCCGCGCGCACCAGCAGCGGCCACGAGAGCCTGTGCCGCCATCAGCCTCGCGCGCACGCGCCGCCTCCGAGACCGCTCCGGGTGTGGGTGTGGTTCAGTTAGGGTTGAAGAGGGGGGAGAAGATAAGAAAAACTAGCATGAATCTCAAATTAATATCTATGGTCGCATGAAACAATGCCATATTTTGGGCACACTATGTAAGAACCCAAATAGGAAACAAAGATGGACGATGTGCTCAAAGGCGATCGTCTCTGATAAGGTTAAGCGATACGAGCCTACTTCAGCGGAGATCTGACATGGCTCAGTTGAACGTACAAGAAGACGTGTTACTGTACAACCCGTCTCAGTTAAGTAAGTATCCGAGACGTGCTCTCCTCTCTGACAAACGGGAGACGCTCTTTACTTGAGATCGACTCATATTTGTTTCGTAACTGAGATGAACTTTCCTTGGAGACCATCTCTTTTCATAATTGAAGCCGGCGCGTCTCCCATAACCATCGGTGAGGCGCGTCTCCTTTTGTCATGGAAGCGAGCTTGTCTCCCACTCCCTCTATAGAGAGACATGCGTTAAATCAGTTTGTCTCGATTTTCTATTGCTCTTCTACGACCTTCCAGCTATGGCAGAACAAGTCACTGTCAGATCTGCCCTGTTCTTGCCCTTTTCATTCCCTCTTTGGAGGTGCCCTTCTAAAAGTCTTGCATTGATTATCAGTGGATCTTAAAACAAAGGGTTAGTCCTCTCCTCCTCTCCCGTTCCTTACTATTTTTTATCCTTTTAGATCCTGACTATCAGTGGCTTCAATTTTCTTTGATTTAACTCTTCTTTTCTGTACGCAGATGTCCTCGAATCAAAGTTGGATGTATGGGCCACGCCTTTGCAATGAATATATCCAAGGGGTAGATGCATTAATCGATTTAGTGAAGAAAGACATGTTGGACGACATTAGAGGGACTGTTTGTTGTCCTTGCAAGAACCGAAAGAATGAGAAGAGATATCGCACAGATGAAGTGTTGAGGTCACGTTTGATCACACATGGATTCATGGTGGATTATCGATGTTGGAACAAACATGGGGAGGGGGGGCTTAATAAAGCAGAGATGAGATACTCATATCTGGAGAGGGAGGTCCCTACCAGTGTTGAAGAAGATCATGATGATGTTGTGAACATGCTAGATATATCAGGGTTCACCGATGACGACATTGAGTTTCAGGTGCGTAACATAGAGGAGATGGTACGCAATATTGAGGGACATGACGACGATGATCTGTACAGTAATGGTGAATTTGCAAATTACAAGAAGATGCAAGAAGACTCGAAGAAGCCATTGTATCATGGTTGTGGAGCTAGGTACACCAGACTGTTTGCAATGATAAAACTTTCCAGTTGTAGGCGAGCAACAGATGAAGTGATTGTAGTTTTAAGGAATTGTTGATGCTCCTTAAGGACATGTTACCTGAAGGCAACACGGTCCCTACGACAGTTTATGAGGCAAAACAAATAATTTGTCCATTGGGTTTGGAGGTGGAGAAAATCCACGCGTGCAAGAATGATTGCATTTTATATCATGGACCTGAGTACGAAAACCTTGAGAAATGCCCTATTGTGGAGTGGACCGATTCAATCGTAGGAAAGATGATGGTGATGACGAGAACAACAATAGAAGAAAAAAAGGCCTAAAAATGTGTTTTGGTACTTTCCTATCATTCCTCATTTGAAGCTTTGGTTTGCAAACAAGAAGGAGTCAGAATTGTTGCGATGGCACAAAGAGAAGCATAAGCAGAATGCTGGAATCATAAGACATCCTGTTGTGCCACACAGTGGCGAAACATTGATTCACGGAATCATGAATTTGCCCTTGATCCTAGTAATATTAGGATCGGAATGAGCACCGATGACACGAATCCTTTTTTGAACAGTAGCACACATAGCACATGGCCAATTGTGCTAACAATTTTGAACCTTCCTCCTTGGTTGTGCAACAAACGAAAATATATTATGATGTCAGGACTAATACCGAGGCCACAACAACCTGGGAATGACATGGACACTTATTGCAGGCCTCTGGTTGAAGATCTAAAGCAGTTGTAGTACAACGACATAGTGCACCTCTAGGATCACCACAAGCATGAGTACTTTTGCCTTAAAGCCATTTTATTTGTGACTGTTAGTGATTCTCCAGCGGCACATTGTAAAAGCCCGTTTTTCGGAAGAACAAAAACGCAAAAATGCGAACTTAAAAATTTTGAAAATTTACTTGGAAATCCAAACTCACATGAACCATATGAGTTAACCAATGTTCACTTAAAATAGGGACTTGTTAAAATTTTACATACAGAGCATGTTTGCTAATGTATATTGGAACTTAAGGTGTAAAATCCTTAATTTCCAAGTATTCACATTTTCAATGAAAAATTAAAGGAGAAAAGAAAACAAAATAGAGAGAAAGAAAAAGGAATTATTCCAACCCTAAAATGTGACATCCAAAAATATTCAAATCTCATGCCGTAAATTTTTCCATGACCTTCTAATATTCCAAATAGACACTCAGTAAAGTTTCAAAATTTTTGAAGCACGTTTCCCATTTATTGGACACGTACTGAGAGTCTAATCAACGTCGATTTCAAATTTAAACTTTGTGCTCAACCTTTTCCAAATCAACTCCAAATTTTTCCTGAGGTCCCTTATGGTTCAAAAAGGTTAACTTCAAAGTTTCAAGATTTTTGAACCTAACCTACTATTTATTTCCTTGAGTCAAGTATCACCACTTGAATTCAAATTCAAACCTGAGTTCAAATTCAACTTGCTCAGTTTTGAAATCTGATTGCACCATAAAATTCTCCACATTTTATTAAGTCATTGGGCCAAAGTTGAATATTTTTGAAGCATGTCTGCTAGCTCCATTTGAATTTTGAAAAGAGAAGGGAGAAGAGAGTGGGACCCACATGTCATACTTATCCTCAGTACTAGGAAAAGGTGGGCCCCACTGGTAAGCTACTCAATGGATGGAGATATGTTGCATTTGGAATGAAGTGGATAAGGGGGAATTTGGAGTGGGCCCCACAGGTCATTCTTACCCCAGCTATAGAAACTCAATTTCTCTTCCTCTCCACCGAAGCACCCCACGCAGACTTGCCTTCCCCTGCTCGAGCGCGCTGCTCCGCCTCCGGGCCGTCCCCGCACTCGTGCACCGCCCGCCAGCCGCTCACGGCACCGCCGTCCGTGCGCCTCCTCGTTTCCCAGGCCGCGCGCGCCGCCTCTGCTTAGTTCGTCTGCCTCGGCCGCTCGCCCTCTCACTCGTCGTCGTCCGCCCGCCACCGGCGCGCGTCTCCCAGCGCCACGGCGTCGCGCCCGCCCAACACCGGCCCCCGGCGCCAGCGCCACGCCACCACGCGCCGCCAACGACGGTCGCGCGCCTTCTCCGCAGCCCAGCTGCCTCCTCGCCGGAGACACACCACCTCTCACCGCCGCGGCGTCGCTCCACTCCAGCCGTCCGTCCACTCGCCAGAGCCGCACCTCCACCCTGCTGCTTCCCCAGCGCTCGCCTCTGCTCCTCACCAGCGCCGCCGTGTGCCGCTCGCCCTGGCCACCGGAACGCGCGCCTCCCATGCGCCCGGCTGCCTCCAGCGCCTTACTCGCCGATGGGTGCTCCAACTCGATGCCACCTTGGCCTGAGTCCACCGTCGAGCACGTCCGCCCGTCCAACTTTTTCTGCCCTGGCTTCACGCCCCTGACATCCGGTTGGCCGTGCCACCACCCTGCATGCCGCCGTTCTTGCGCCTTCCTTGCCCCTGCCTTGTTGCGCCCCAACCTATGGTCGACGCCCGACATCGTCGCCCCGTTCCATGCCATGGTTGCACCCAACCAGCGAAGCAAGTGACCGGTGAGATTTATGAGATGCAAGAACACGTCGACGACACCACGACAACGACAATTGGTTCAAGGTTAGCTCTGAATTGTGCAAAGATTAGTTGGGACAATGCTGCAGCCAAAGTGTTCGATGAAATGTTCACGAGGAAAGAACCAATTTTGTTGATGTTTAGAACTGGTCTGTGATGCAGGGGTAGGATTATGTTGCGACCGACAAGCCTAAGTGCCAACATGCCCTTTGAATGGTGATGAAGCGACGGAAATCAAGTACACACCCAAGATGTTCAGAAAAATGCCTACAAGGTGAGCCTTGCCCTAAAATACCTTGCTTGACGTCATCAAAGTCCGTTCATCGTGATCGTTAATGGTACTCATGTGTCGTCAAGTCGTACGCCATGTTCCGCGTTAATATCATTCCTATAGAAATCCCTAAGTTGACCTCCTTTGTCGTTTGTATCACGTTGGCCTGTCCGTGCGTGCTTGTGATGCTCCACCATGAGCCGCGTCGACATCATTGACACATGACGTCGTCGTGACGTTTCGAGCCATCATCATTCCTTGGCATCAATATGAAGGATGCTTGGATGTGTGTGGTGTTGGAACACAAGCACGACTCGTCGGACAATAGTTGTCAAGCCAAATTAGGTTTTAGTCGAGGTGAGAGCAGTCGAGTCCTAGTTGTAATCTAGATGTTCGATGAAATGCCTTCTAGGTCAAACCACGGATATTGGTGATCATTGATGACCTATGGTTAAGTAAAGTGAGAACGTTGCGACCGACAAGGAAAACTAGACCAAGGCAAAACCTTGGATAAGAGTTCCTTGGTTGTGTTGAGGATGTTCCGTAGCCGATCACATGATTTGTTAACTTGGTGTACCATTTCATCGACGATAGGTTCGTCGAGTCGCTTATCAACAACCGATTCAACATCACTAGCCTTAAGACTCACAAGGTGGTGTTCGGGAATCCGCTCACCCCATTGACGAGTCCGGGTTGATGTAGACGTCGCTAAGACGATCTTCTCGAGATGGCAAAGCATGCCTTCACGGCAAGGTCTCGCATCATGTTTAAGTCCCGAGAGCTTACCGAGCTCACGTGGACAAGCTTACGGGAGACACTACATTAGTGTCGTCGTGTAAGCACTTGAACGATGCTCGAGAAGCTTGCCGTAGAAACTACTTTACCTAAAAGTCATTTGAACATTGTCTTGGTACTCATGCTAGATTAACAGTGATTGTAATGACTTCTTAAGTCCAAGCCATGTTGGTCTCAATTCAATCCCAAGTGTCGTTAGGTTCCATCATGGTTCATCCTAAGTCAGGACCCTACGACAGCACTGCTCACTTCACTAGGTTTACTCCTTTATGAGTTAAGTCAAGTTCATTGGTCGACTACTGAATCGCGACCTTCGTCTTGTACACTCCACTCATACTCAAGCTTTCGATGTCCCACCTTGATGTTTGGGTCGTCCTTACACTTCTCCGCACAACACTTCTTCACCATTCATAATTGTCAATCTCGCGTGGCATAGCTTGAAGTGTGATATTCTAAGTTGCAATGTAGCTTTATGTTGTACCTTTCAATTTATACCGACGCTACTATGTCCACCTTGACTCATCCTCTGGTTACCCACACAACAGAGGCATATCTGTCCTTCCTAGTCAAACTCCTCATTCTTAGAGTTTACACAACCCCGTGGAGTCTATTATTAAATTAATTAATTACTTAATTACTTATATGCATATCATGTCGATAGGAACGTGATGATAGGTGATCGACGAGAAGTTTTGCTTGGAGGAGAAGGCCAGGGTGTCCACTTGAAATCCTTGGCAGAGTCCGCACAGAAGGACCACTAACAAGTGACATTTATTTAAGTCGCAAACTAAGGCAAGCCCCGGTTTGCATTTAAGAGCTTTTCAAAGTTTTCCAGTTTTATTCACTTACGTCTTCAGTTGATATTGTGCATTACGTATAAGGTGTTTGATACTCCACTTGCATGACCACAAATCCCACGGTTTGGTTGGAACGAGTTACAGTTTGACCTGTAGTAACTGCTTTGCTAATGTATAGGAAATCTGGTAGAAGTCGAGTAGTTGGAATCTACTCGCGCGAGATTTAGGACATATCTCACAGGATTGGTTAGATAAACAATGGCATAATATAATGAATCCGAGATCGGGCAGGGGATGGATAGGAAGCGACGAGAATTGAAGTCTCGGTCGCATAGCCCTGCCCGTGTTGCTTGAGGACCGTGCCATATGCGACACCGTTGGGCAAGCTTGAACTGTACCGGTTGTATAATGGTATATGGGCCCATTAAACTGATGTAACTCCAGACTGTAGTGTGGAAACTCCTCGGTTGTCCTTGAATGGAGATGCGAAGGCATAAAGGTGTAAATCTTCTAGCGGGCAACTTTGACGTGTCCGTGTAGGGGACCTTTTGCTCGGGATGAAGAGGTTTGTTGATATTGGGGTCTTGGGTGAAAGGTGGCCACGTATGACACGGGGAGGAGAGCACTAATGTGTCTCCCACGCGGGTGTGCGTGTCGTGCAGTCTGGGTGTGTCCTGATTGCAATCACCGTCCCTCGCGGTAATAGAGTACCACTTGTCCATCGCTGTCGTGATGTAGTAAATACTAAAGAAGCCAGAAAAATCATATTGTATTGAATTATAATTGCTTTGAAACCTTGTATGATTTAGAGATAGTACAATTAAAAGTTTACAGTTTCCCCATACTTTAGCTGTAATAGCATTACGTGCTTTGGGCATGTCATATCATCGGCAAAGCGTTTCTTGTTTGATTGTGGAGTCTATGATGTGCCGTGCCCGAAGAATGTTGTTTGCTACTTAAAACATGATTATAATGATCCACTTGTAGCCGAGTCTATTTATGCTATTCCTTACCTATGTGTAGTGTCCCCTTTTGCATATGTCTAGTGAGACGGGTTAGTCTTGCTGAGCCTTATGCTCACGTTTGCGCTTTAATGATTTTTGCAGGTATTAGTTTTATTTCTGCTGTTCAGGTTGTACATCAGACTCGAGGTGTCGAGATAAATCTCATGTGAACCACGCCGCTGCTGAATGTTCTTCTTGTTGCTATTGAGAACTGTCCTAGGGCATGGTCGTCTTCTCTCCTGCTTAGTTAGGTGAGATTATGAGTATTTATTTTCCGCTGCGTGTGTACCCCTGTGGTACACTCTTTTGTAAACTCTTCTTATTATGAAATGAAAACATTATATGTTTTGGTATCCTTTTTGTGTGTGCTGTTAGGTGCCGCATCGCACGGCACCACCCAATGTGATCCTCGGATGTGTGGACCCCGGTCCCCACAGGCATGGTATCAGAGCTTCATTGGGAATAGCACGCTCGAAAAGAGCCTATTTTTGAAAACTCCGAAGTAGTCGAGTGAGGTTTAGCTATATGCCCATTAAGGACTATTACTAGTATAAGTTATAAAGGTTGTAAACTAATTTGTTATATTATTCTATAACGACGCTCCATCTTCAAGGTAAGAGGTAAGGTACGCCACCGAGAGCGGATCAATCTCGGTAAGCTCTGCATACGAGATGTGGTATGTAATATTTCCGTGGCTTGGCATGGAAAGTCAATATGAGTCTCTGAAACTTTCCATGTTTCTGAGAACATATGACACGCGGTACCCCAGCGTGACATAAAATTAGTGGGAGCCCCCGTCGGGTGGTGTATAACCCGATAGTATGCATCTCTAGAACTATTCATGTTCTATGGGATCATGCGAAACACGTATGCCCGAGCGTGTATAAGTCAGTTTGTACGGAAGTCTTTGCTGTACAGACGTATTTACAACCATGTACCTCGAGACATGACTTCGCTCGAGGGCGACTCACACCAGAGTCGTATGCATTTACTTTTGATTATATCTTATTGTGACTATCTGTCGTGTTTCCCCGTGCCACCCTTTAGGTGTGAAGGTGTGAAAGGGGATTGTTTGTCTTCTGCAGGTACATTAACTCCAGTAGCGACCCGTGTAGAATACGTTTGCGAGTGATCGATATTAGAACCACCTATAGACGTATCCGGATATATCGGGTTAGACTTTTCTTTTGGTAAGGCACGTAGTACCGTCAGTATCCCACTTGGTACTTTGACCATCCCCCACGAAAGAAATGGCTTCATATTCATATTTAGGTCTAAGTATCAGTTGCTGATATCTTATGGACAAGATAAAATGTTTCTCTTCAAGGTTAGGTGAACCAAAGTCCTTTGATCCTGGCGAGAGTTTAACTCGACTTCACTGGAGTAAGACTTTGGTTAAGCATGAAGATCCATAGTGATATGCTATGGATAAGAAGGTCATCAAGTCTCTTTTAAGATTCCATTTGGTTCCAAAGAAAATGATTAGTTGTGAATCAAGTTCTAGCCATCGGACTTGAGTTTTGAGCTAAGTTTCAAAATTTGAGTTTGTTCCCAAATTCTTGTGTTTCGAAGCCGGTGAGTTCTGTTTCAAACAGAATTAACCTGATTTTGAAATTCCATATCTCTTCAACCTGAAGGGCTATGAATGCAATTGAATACTTTTTGGAAAGCTTTTGAAGTCTTCTATAAGTTTCTATTGACCTCCAAGCCAAAAGGCGCTTTTATGATGATGAAAATGCACCGTTATCACAGCAGCTGCTGTTCTGAAACTACACGGACCAGCATCTGAATGTTTGCCATATTTCCTTGTAGAAAGCTCTTATATTCCATTATGACACATTTCTGGAAAGGGGAAGAGCTATTCTACAACTTTTTTATTCAGTGATACCTCAAATTCAGCTTATAACTAATTAGAAAACAGAGTTGAAGATAGTACATGTATATAGGTGCTATCTGAAACAGTCAGAAAAATTCTGAACTTTGAACGGCCATAAATCTTAAACTAGAAATGCAACCTATGCATGTTTATACATGTATGGAAAGATTAAACAGTCCTCTATCAACTTCCTATTCAACACAAAGACTAAAACTCGCAATAACAAGGTCTAAATTGAAGTGTCGTTTAAGAGGTTCCGACAGCCCGGAAGAGGGGACAGAATCTGAACTCTTCACCAATTGAATCATAACTTTCTGCAGACTTCACTTCTGCAGGCCTACTTTATGTATTTGGAAAGTATATAGAGTCCTCTACAACGTTTCTTTAGAACTCCAGAGCAGAATCCATTTCTAACATACTCAAACTTTCAAATTTCTAAACTTGATCAAATCTGGACAGCGAGTGGACAGTCCTGTATACAGTTACTGTTTCTCGCATAACTCGCTGTAGAATTGTCGTATGACTTCTTGTGATGCATTTTTGGAATCCTGAGAATGTATGCAGCAAGTTTTCTATGTATAATTTTTGCAAATGTTGATGTTTGTATATCTGAAAATTGTGGACAAAATCAGCCTTAAACAAAGGAGGTGCTGTCCAAATTTTCAGAAAAACTGTCAACTTGCAAAATGTCATATCTTCTCAACCAGAAGTGCTAAGAGGGCAATTAAGTACTCCTTAGAAATTTTTGAAAGTACTTTACAAGTTCTATATTCATTTCAAGACCAAAATCTTTTTCTAGGTGGGTGAAATTAGGATAATAGCAGAGACTGTCCAGGCATACCCAAACTGGACAGCAATCTATACACCTCTGAATTTAATCCATAACTCGCAGACCCTTGATCCAATGGTGTCGCGTGAGTAACTGTTGGAAAATTTAGAGAGTCAGCTACAATTTTTGCAATTGGCTCCAGACCTGAATCGGTCATCTACCTATTCCAAATCGAGTTTGAATACAGAGTGGTCAATCTGAACTGAATTCAATTCTGAATGCTGAAATTTTACCCAACTTCAAAAATTCATATCTTTTAAACTAGGACTGATATGAAGACAAGTAAGTACATTATGTAAAGCTTATTACCTTGGCTACAACTTGGTTAATAAGAATATTTCCAGGTTTCTAACGGAACAGTCTGAAAACTGTAGAGCAAAACTGGTACTTTTTAAGCAGGTTCTGCTGAAAGTGCAGAAAATTCTGTTGACTTTAAAATAGCCTAACTTGCAAACAAGAGATGATCTAGAGGCAAACCAATACTTTTTGGAAAGTTCTTGAAGTGTACTTTAACTTCTTTGTTCACCTCAAGATCTGATTTTGCCACTAACTGGATCAAAATCGAGTTTGCGTCCAGGCTGGTTGTTTATCACCATAGCCTGGCCAGTTTGAACCTTTTGGTTTTTATTAGGCATTCGGCTCTCGATTTCAATTCGAGGAGTGTCATAACCAACCAAGAGTTAGGACTCAAGTATTTACCAATTTGAATAGGGTGTTTTACTTATTTGAAGCCCTTTTCCCTTGATAGGCACACTAGTGTCTGATTTATGTGACTTGCCATATCACATCTTGTGATGTTGAACGCAGGTCGCAATTACTCGAGTTGCATCTCGTATTCCCGTGAGGATTATTTGAAGTACGCTTCAACATCCTGGTTTGGAACTTTAAGGAGGAAGGCGAGCACTCAAGTAATGGTGGTATTCAACCATCAATCTTGGTTACAACGAGTCGTGTCAACAAGAAGACGATCAAGTAAGATTACATCTTCAAGAGGATCCAACATCCACCACCAGATTGAGTTACTCAAAGAAGAAGTGTGACTTCAACTCCACTAAAGTGATCGCTAAGGATATCAGTTCCTCTTGTCAGATCGAAGCGAAGGTTAAGTGAAGCATCACTAGAGACATATAGTTAGTTGTTTTTCTCCTGATGAAGATACAATCAAGTTGAGTAGAACATGAACAAGCTTTCGAAAGGTCGAGGTAATGTGATATATTTCCCACATTCCTTGTCAATTGTTCTGTTATGAATTCCTTAACTGTGGTCGAGTCATGAAAGGAACGCTACTCATTGAGTGTCTTTCACGACCATGGTATCCAATCCTTGCAAATCATGAGACATTACTTGAGTTTGGTGGGTGTGGTTCATTTAGTCTTGCTCCAACTATAAAAGATACTGCACCATGCATGTGCACCATTTGCATCATACATATGCATCATTTGCACCATACATATGCACCATTTGCACCATACCATACGCATATTCATTGCACCATACAACATATGATGCATCATGAAGCATCATTACCAATGTAACACCAATGATAGAATGCATGATAATACTAAAATTTAGAGCAAGGCTGTGTACCCCATTCAAACTATTCTAAGGTGTCTAATGACTACGATCATTTCACCATATTCATTTGACTTCTTACATTATTGATCTCCTATATATTGAGTGATATCTGGGCAACCGATCACTCAACCTCCCTTGCAACTAAACAAACACTTGAACTTCCATTCTTGACTTGTTTAGGTTCAAGTACCTTGATTGTTGCAACTATACCGTTCGTCATCGAGTGGTCATCAGTTCGATGATCAACCTTGTAAAATCCATGAAATCTCCTTCCTCGCGAGGATACCGTTCGATTGTCAACCTCGTGAAACTCTTTGGGTCCATATAAGATCTTGCGTTGTTATATGGTAACCTTGCTACACTAATTACCTTGTAGTTACCATATGATTGAGTTCTTTGCTGTGTTGAAACATATGAGGATGCTAAATCCTTAAATCCTCGTGTGCCACCGCAAAGGGTCTTCCTCTTCTATTTCTATTGTTTGAAGATGTTGATATACCCAAAAACCGTGTAGTCGCCATATCTTCCGTATTCCTGCCGTTTTCATCACATAAGGGTGTTGGATGTCTTTCTACTCTTATACTACGGCTAAGGAATCCTATGGTTGACTAAACATCAAACGAGGTTAATGATTGTTGTTTAACCTCGTAAACCATCTTAACTCATGTCAAGGGAAATACCACATTAAGTTATAATGACCTATGCAAAACCAAACAAGCAACCAAGAATCAATGCAAGGACAGTTCAAACTTTCATGGTAACCTAGAGAAGCAAAGAACAAGTGCAAATTCTTCAAGTCAAGACTAGGACAGGACAGGATGTCATGTCAGTGTAAGAGTACAACAATAAAGGGTCAGTAACAGACGTGAAAGTTTTACGATGTGATATTGTCATGTCGAGCTTCCTGTCAAGGTTATCAACCTAAAGACTGGAATCACTTGAAGCAGACTAGAATTTCGTAAGATGCCTGAAGATAATCACTATTTCGTAGAACCCAAGTCTTTAAGGGCATTGTCATTTTCCTTAGTCAATGACCCTCTTTTACGGATCGTCCCCTCATCGTTTCTGTTATTCTACTTGCTAGAATCTCGGGACGAGATTCCTTTAAGGGGGAAGGATTGTAAAAGCCCGTTTTTCAGAAGAACAAAAACGCAAAAATGCGAACTTAAAAATTTTGAAAATGGACTTGGAAATCCAAACTCACATGAACCATATGAGTTAACCAATGTTCACTTAAAATAGGGACTTGTTAAAATTTTACATGCAGAGCATGTTTGCTAATGTATATTGGAACTTAAGGTGTAAAATCCTTAATTTCCAAGTATTCACATTTTCAATGAAAAATTAAAGGAGAAAAGAAAACAAAATAGAGAGAAAGAAAAAGGAATTATTCCAACCCTAAAATGGGACATCCAAAATATTCAAATCTCATGCCGTAAATTTTTCCATGACCTTCTAATATTCCAAATAGACTCTCGGTAAAGTTTCCAAATTTTTGAAGCACGTTTCCCATTTATTGGACACGTACTGAGAGTCTAATCAACATTGACTTCAAATTTAAACTTTGTGCTCAACCTTGTCCAAATCAACTCTAAATTTTTCCTGAGGTACCTTATGGTCGAAAAAGGTTAACTTCAAAGTTTCAGGATTTTTGAACCTAATCTACTATTTATTTCCTTGAGTCAAGTATCACCACTTGAATTCAAATTCAAACCTGAGTTCAAATTCAACTTGCTCGGTTTTGAAATCTGATTGCACCATAAAATTCTCCACAATTTATTTAGTCATTGGGCCAAAGTTGAATATTTTTGAAGCATGTCTGCTAGCTCCATTTGAATTTTGAAAAGAGAAGGGAGAAGAGTGTGGGACCCACATGTCATACTTATCCTCAGTACGAGGAAAAGGTGGGCCCCACTGGTAAGCTACTCAATGGATGGAGATATTTTGCATCTGGAATGAAGTGGATAAGGGGGAATTTGGAGTGGGCCCCACAGGTCATTCTTACCCCAGCTATAGAAACTCAATTTCTCTTCCTCTCCACCGAAGCACCCCACGCAGACTTGCCTTCCCCTGCTCGAGCGCGTTGCTCCAGCTCCGGGCCGTCCCCGCACCCGTGCACCGCCTGCCAGCCGCTCACGGCACCGCCATCCGCGCGCCTCCTCGTTTCCCAGGCCGCGCGCGCCGCCTCTGCTTAGTCCGCCTGCCTCGGCCGATGCCGCTCTCGCCCTCTCACTGGTCATCGTCCACCCGCCACCGGCGCGCGTCTCCTTGCTCCACGGCGTCACGCCCGCCCAACACCGGCCGCCGGCGCCAGCGCCACGCCACCACGCACCGCCAACGAAGGTCGCACGCCTTCTCCGCGGCCCAGCTGCCTCCTCGCTGGAGCCGCACCCCCCTCACCGTTGCGGCGTCGCTCCACGCCAGCCGTCCGTCCGCTCGCCGAAGCCGCACCTCCACCCTGCTGCTTCCCCAGCGCTCGCCTCTGCTCCTCACAGGCGCTGCCGTGTGCCGCTCGCCCTGGCCGCCGGACCGCGCGCCTCCCATGCGCCCGGCTGCCTCCAGCGCCTTACTCGCCGACAGGTGCTCCAACTCGATGCCGCCTTGGCCTGAGTCCACCGTTGAGCACATCCGCCCGTCCAGCTTTTTCTGCCATGACCGCACGCCCCTGACATCCGGCTGGCCGTGCCACCACCCTGCATGCCGCCTTTCTTGCGCCTTCCTTGCCCCTGCCTTGCTGCACCCCAACCGGTGGTCGACGCCGACATCGTCGCCCCGTTCCACGCCATGGCTGCACCCAACATGCGAAGCAAGTGACCGGTGAGATTTATGAGATGCAAGAACACGTCGACGACACCACGACAACGACAATTGGTTCAAGGTTAGCTCTGAATTGTGCAAAGATTAGTTGGGACAATGCTTCAGCCAAGGTGTTCGATGAAATGTTCACGAGGAAAGAACCAATTTTGTTGATGTTTAGAACTGGTCTGTGATGCAGGGGTAGGATTATGTTGCGACCGACAAGCCTAAGTGCCAAGATGCCCTTTGAACAATGATGAAGTGACGGAAATCAAGTACACACCCAAGATGTTCGGCAAAATGCCTACAAGGTGAGCATTGCCCTGAAATACCTTGCTTGACGTCATCAAAGTCCGTTCGTCGTGATTGTTAATCGTACTCATGTGTCGTCAAGCCGTACACCATGTTCTGCGTTAATATCATTCCTATAGAAATCCCTAAGTTGACCTCCTTTCTCGTTTGTATCACGTTGGCCTGTCCGTGCGTGCTTGTGATGCTCCACCATGAGCCGCGTCGACGTCATTGACCACATGACGTCGTCGTGACGTTTCGAGCCATCATCATGCCCTGGCATCGAGATGAAGGATGCTTGTGATGTGTGTGGTGCTGGAACACAAGCACGACTTGTCGGACAATAGTTGTCAAGCCAAATTAGGTTTTAGTCGAGGTGAGAGCAGTTGAGTCCTAGTTGTAATCTAGATGCTCGATGAAATGCCTTCTAGGTCAAACCACGGATATTGGTGATCATCGATGACCTATGGTTAAGTAAAGTGAGAACGTTGCGACCGACAAGGAAAACTAGACCAAGGCAAAACCTTGGATAAGAGTTCCTTGGTTGTGTCGAGGATGTTCTGTAGCCGATCATAGGATTTGTTAACTTGGTGTACCATTTCATCGACGACAGGTTCGTCGAGTCGCTTATCGACAACCGAGTCGACATCACTAGCCTTAAGACTCACAAGGTGGTGTTCGGGATTACGCTCACCCGATTGACGAGTCCGGGTTGATGTAGACATCGCTAAGACGATCTTCTCGAGATGGCAAAGCATGCCTTCACGGCAAGGTCTCGCATCATGTTTAAGTCCCGAGAGCTTACCGAGCTCACTTGGACAAGCTTACGGGAGACACTACATTAGTGTCGTCGTGTAAGCACTTGAACGATGCTCGAGAAGCTTGCCGTAGAAACTACTTTACCTAAAAGTCATTTGAACGTTGTCTTGGTACTCATGCTAGATTAACAGTGCTTGTAATGACTTCTTAAGTCCAAGCCATGTTGGTCGCAATTCAATCCCAAGTGTCGTTAGGTTCCATCATGGTTCATCCTAAGTCAGGACCCTACGACAGCACTGCTCACTTCACTAGGTTTACTCCTTTATGAGTTAAGTCAAGTTCATTGGTCGACTACTGAATCGCGACCTTCGTCTTGTACACTCCACTCATACTCAAGCTTTCGATGTCCCACCTTGATGTTTGGGTTGTCCTTACACTTCTCCGCACAACACTTCTTCACCATTCAGAATTGTTAATCTCGCGTGGCATAGCTTCAAGTGTGATATGCTAAGTTGCAATTTAGCTTTATGTTGTACCTTTCAATTTATACCGACGCTACTATGTCCACCTTGACTCATCCTCTGGTTACCCACACAACAGAGGCATATCTGTCCTTCCTAGTCAAACTCCTCATTCTTAGAGTTTACACAACCCTGTGGAGTCTATTATTAAATTAATTAATTACTTAATTACTTATATGCATATCATGTCGATAGGAACGTGATGATAGGTGATCGACGAGAAGTTTCGCTTGGAGGAGAAGGCCAGGGTGTCCACTTGAAATCCTTGGCGGAGTCCGCACAAAAGGACCACTAACAAGTGACATTTATTTAAGTTGCAAACGATTGCAAGCACCGGTTTGCATTTAAGAGCTTTTCAAAGTTTTCCAGTTTTATTCACTTACGTCTTCAGTTGATATTGTGCATTACGTATAAGGTGTTTGATACTCCACTTGCATGACCACAAATCCCACTGTTTGGTTGGAATGAGTTACAGTTTGACCTGTAGTAACTGCTTTGCTAATGTATAGGAAATCTGGTAGAAGTCGAGTAGTTGGAATCTACTCGCGAGAGATGTAGGACATATCTCACAGGATTGGTTAGATAAACAATGGCTTAATATAATGAATCCGAGACCGGGCAGGGGATGGATAGGAAGCGACGAGAATTGAAGTCTCGGTCGCATAGCCCTGCCTGTGTCGCTTGAGGACCGTGCCGTATGCGGCACCGTTGGGCAAGCTTGAACTATACCGATTGCATAATGATATATGGGCCCGTTAAACTGATGTAACTCCAGACTGTAGTGTGGAAACTCCTCGGTTGTCCTTGAATGGAGATGCAAAGGCATAAAGGTGTAAATCTTCTAGCGGGCAACTTCGACGTGTCCGTGTAGGGGACCTTTTGCTCGGGATGAAGAGGTTTGTCGACATTGGGGTCTTGGGTGAAAGGTGGCCACATATGACGTGGGGAGGAGAGCACGTATGTGTCTCCCACGCGGGTGTGCGTGTCGTGCAGTCCGGGTGTGTCCTGACTGCAATCACCGTCCCTCGCGGTAATAGAGTACCACTTGTCCGTCGCTGTTGTGACGTAGTAAATACTAAAGAAGCCAGAAAAATCATATTGTATTGAATTATAATTGCTTTGCAACCTTGTATGATTTAGAGATAGTACAATTAAAAGTTTACACTTTCCCCATACTTTAACTGTAATAGCATTACGTGCTTTGGGCATGTCATATAATCGGCAAAGCGTTTCTTGTTTGATTGTGGAGTCTATGATGTGCCGTGCCCGAAGAATGTCGTTTGCTACTTAAAACAAGATTATAAGGATCCACTTGTAGGCAAGTCTATTTATGCTATTCCTTACCTATGTGTAGTGTCCCCTTTTGCATATGTCTAGTGAGACGGGTTAGTCTTGCTGAGCCTTATGCTCACGTTTGCGCTTTAATGATTTTTGCAGGTATTAGTTTTATTTCTGCTGTTCAGGTTGTACATGAGACTCGAGGTGTCGAGATAAATCTCATGTGAACCATGCCGCTGCTGAATGTTCTTCTTCTTGCTATTGAGAAGCGTCCTAGGGCATGGACGTCTTCTCTCCTACTTAGTTAGGTGAGATTATGAGTATGTATTTTCCGCTGCGTGTGTACCCCTGTGGTACACTCTTTTGTAAACTCTTCTTATTATGAAATGAAAACTTTATATGTTTTGGTATCCTTTTTGTGTGTGGTGTTAGGTGCCGCATCGCACGGCACCACCCAATGAGATCCTCGGATGTGTGGACCCCGGTCCCCACAGGCACACATAACTTGTCTGGACAGAGTAAAAAAGTAAGTTGCGGATGTCCATATTGTTTGAGAGAAACAGACTCACAGTATTTGAACGAGTCACGAAAAATAGTGTACATGGAACATCGACACTACATTCCAATGAAGCACCCGTTTTGGAGTATGAAGGATAATTTCAATGGTGACACTAAAAAGAAGCGTCCTCCACCTCATCTCATGGGTCATGAAGTCTATGAATGGTCAAGGATATCCATGTTGTCCTTGGTAAGTGGAAATGGACTGACAAAAATACTGGCAAAGATGACATGTGGAAGAAGATATCGATTTTTCGGGAGCTACAGTATTGGAAAGACATAGACGTCCGTCACTTGATTGATGTGATGCATGTTGAGAAGAATATGTGCGAGAGACTACTTGGGACATTGCTTAACACAGATGAGAAAACTAGGGACTATGGACATGCAGTGGAAGATCTAAAGAAAATGAGAATTAGGCCTGAGTTGTGGGTCGATGACTCGGTAAAAGGAACAGAACTACCAACATCATGCATCACCCTTTCAAAAATGAAAAGAAAGAGTTTTGTGCATTCTTGAAAAATGTGAAAGTACCATCCGACTACTCGACGAACGTCTCAAGGCTTATTTCATTTCCAGATCTAAAAGTAGCTCCCGGTGTGAAGTCTCATGATTACCATGTATTGCTTATGCAGATGATTGCTGTTAGAATTCAGAATATCTTGCCAGTCAATGTTCGGGAGGCTATAATGAACTTTTGTTTTTTCTTCAATGCAATTGGTCAAAAAATACTATGTGAAGAAGATCTCGAGTCATTGGAAAAAAAAAGCACCATTAAACTTTATGCTTCCTTCAGATGTATTTTCCACCTGCCTTTTTTGACATCAGCGTCCATTTTACAACTCATCTTATTAAGGAGATAAAGCTACTTGACCCTGTGTTCCTTCAACAGATGTATGCGAATGAGAGATTCAACGGCATACTGAAGTCCTTCGTTAGAAATCGAGCTTACTCTAAGGGTAGCATGGTACAAGGATACTCTACAGAGAAAGCTATGGAGTGGGCTCTAAACTACACTGACCCGAGTAACCCGATTGGTGTTCCCAAGTCTCGTTATGAGGGGAGGATCACAGGAAAAGGGACCATTGGGAAGAAGGCTATAACTCCAGATTCTTCTGCGCTCATTTCCACGTGTTGCAACAGATGTCCATTATGTCGGAGTACTTCGATGAGCACAAGAAGGTGGTGCTTAGAGATAGTCCTGGCCGCAATGAATCATGGTTAGCAAACGAACACAGGAGAAAATTCATTGGCTGGCTCCGGGATCGAATTTCTCACTCATCGGATACTCAAGCAAGTGAATACCTAAAAAACTTGGCCCGTGGTCCTATATTCACAATTATTACATACCAAGGGTATGATATAAATGCAGTGGCGGACCTAGGATTTTTTCACGGGTATGCCGTACAATTTTTTTAAATGTAATTCAATAAATTACTTACTAATTTATAAAAGATTAACAATGTGTAACATAATTTGAATGTTAGACAATGAATAACATAATAATCTTAAATTCAATAAAGAGCCCAGCACCTCTATCATCGTTATCTCCCCATTACTCTCTTTTCTCTGTTCTCCCTCCCATGTTCTCCGATTCCAGTAATTAAAACGAACTCCCTAATCCCTATTCCATGGAAGCAAACAGCTAGTGGATCTCTTCTCCCCTGGAGATGACTGCATGTTTAATCGTCACCGTTTTGGGTGAAGCATAGGTCCTATGAATTATGATCCCTAATCCTGCCGCCAGTATGTGAATTACGATTCCTATAAGAATCAATCCACACAATTGTGCAGGAACTGATCCAGTCGAGATGCTGTCATGCCAAGACCAACAGCGGCGCTGTAATCATCTCGAGTAGCTGATTAGACTCTAGATTGAATGCGTGGGCAGACCTACTCTGATGTTCGTAGGCGGTAGCGGGCGGGCGTGGATAGATAGTATTTGTATTGCGTGGGCTGGGTGGTCTTGCGGCCTATCAGGGCCGCCTCCTGTTCATTTCGAAGCCTGGAACCACCATACTTAGTCCTTTCCCTCTGAGTTTGGAGCTTTACAGAGCCTTGCCTAACCCAGTAGCCAGTAACCATGACTTGCTGAACGTGAGCCCAGGGTATGCCGGGGCACACCCGGCATGCTCTTTGGGTCTGCCCATGTATAATTGGATACACGTTCTACATTGTAAAACAAGAGAAAATCACGTATCAGAATAGTGGTGTCCGTGTTGATGCTTATAATGCTGCGGGCCAAGACAAAGACATGTACTATGGTCAAATACAAGAGATCTGGGAGCTTGACTTTCAAGGATTCAAGATCCTCTTTTCCATTACAACTGGGTTGATGGAACCAAAGGTGTTGTACAAGACAAGTATGGGTTCACTAGCGTTCATCTTAACCCTCATGGATATAAGTTAGAGCCTTTCATATTAGCAGAACACGTTACTCAAGCATTCTATGTTCCTGACATAACAAATAAAAGACATAAGGTGGTTATACATGGAAAACAATAAATCGTCAGAGTCGAGAATGCTGTCGATGAGGAAGAGTTTGACCATTTTGATGAGATTCCTCCTTTTGTAACCTTTATGATCAAGCCAAGAATAGCATCGGCCAACGAACTTCCTTACTTGAAGAACAACCACCATGAAAAAGTCAAGAATGTCAAAAAACCAAGACCTCAACATAAAGTACTAAATTGATTTGTGTGAATATGCTCAAATATGTGAAAATATGGTCAATGAGTGAAAAATTGACTTACATTTGGATATTTGTGTGATATATGCTAAAATGTGTGAAAATATTGCCATTTGAGTGAAAATTTGGCTTTCATTGGTCATATGTGCTCTGTTTCTTATGGAGAAGTATTGATGCCTTGTGTTGATGTTTATAGCACTTGCTCTTCCATGGAATATGGTGCGTCTCGCATGCATGGTAATGGGAGACACATTTCTCAAGAGCGCGTCTCCGATTTTGACGCTTCAAATTCTGTGCGAATAGCATTATTGGCAACGTCTCGCATTAATTCAAAAGAAAAGAGACGTTCTCTTACAAAGCGTGTCTCTGATATGGGCTTACATACTTGTGGGAACCAATTATTTTTTTTGTTGGAGTGAAAGGGAGACGCGCCAAGCAGTGGCTCTTCTGAGGCGCGTCTCAGATTGTTGCCCTAAGGTACTTTTAGCTCTCTCGCGCGCTCTCTTCCCAACACTTAACAAAACTTTTTGGCACTTTAGCTCTTGCGCACTGATCACTTTTCGCCCTAGAAACAACCGTCGCGTCGTCCCCTTCCCCGAAGCACGCCACTGCGTCGTTCCCCTTTCTCGAAGCTCGTTGCCGCCTCGACACAACCCTCTTGATCATTGTCGCGCTACCGCCGTCGACCCTCGACCAGCTCGACACTACCCTAATAAGGTTTGTTCGTGCTTTGGTTGGAGTTGAAATGGTTCACGCTTTGGTGCTTCACCGATCAATGTTTAGTATATTTCCGGAGTGCTATGCTTAGAGTAAAACATTTTTGCTAGTACCAATCAATATTTAGTATATTTATGAAGGTCTCGCGCACCTGTAACTTGTGTGATAGACTTGTTGTTGATAGTTCTTAAGTAACACTAACAAATCATCCCTGGTAATAGTGCCAGAAATGCTTGTTGATGGATACTAACATCACATATATAAATCCGCAAGCGCACCAAAGCTATCGATGTAGCATTTGCCCTTTTAGAGTATTGCCAAAGGGTGTCATTTATATTCTCCCAAAGGAAGGCTAGGTGGAAGCAAAGCAATCATCAAGTGGAGAGGATAGGTTGGTCTAGGTAGGGTTCTAGCAAGGATGGATAAATGATAGTTTGGAGGTAGTGTGACACACACAAGAGCATTCTATCCTAGAGGGGTGAATGAGGTAAAGAGGGACTAGGCTAAGAGTTAGGTAGATACTCCTACTGTGCTTCTAATATACATATACATAGCCTAAGTTAGTTACAATGATTATATAAATTATGAATTCTCATGCTAAGTTGATTAACACATTGGGCACGGGTTTACCGCTAGCAACACTAGGATGACTCCCGCCAAGAGTCTGTGGCATAGCCGAACATGGAGGATTACAAAGTTCAGATAGGGCTGTCACCACCTACTGCCTACCTGTTCAATCCGTGGGTCTACGAGACATTCAACGCTACTTATCTATCCTAGCACCATGCTAGCATATTAAGTAATTACCTTAAGAGCCTTGGCACATAGCATGAGTGATTCTCATTAACATAATCTTGTCATAGCTAATTAGACTATAGTGGGGATTTGTAGTGTTTATGATGATAGAATAATATGGTATAATCATAAAGACTACTCCTACCACATACATGGAATCCACAATCAAACAAAAAACGCTTCATCCAAGTATATGAACAATAGAAGACTAAAGATAACATCTTTATTAAGAGAAAAGTCACAAATACAAATAGGAATATGACAACCATACCTTTTCCACTCTACAGCTCAAACTCCTCTAAACCTTTGGAGAATAGTGGATACAATACAATGAATACGCAAGTGGCGTGTGTGTGAAGAGAGGGTAGGGGGTCCTATTTATAGGTGGAGAAGGGTCGGTTCTCGCCACCAAAAGCGTACAAATCAGTCATCACTGACTTCTCCAAGCCGGGAGGAGCCAAAATGTGGCAGTTGACCAAGATTGGCGCCAGGAAGGGGTCGGCCGAACCACCAGGTCGGCCGATGTTCACGGCTGTTATATACCTACTTCACCTGTCAATATAACTCAATTATGTGAAAAAATATCATTTCTTACACACATCACCTTTCTATTTAACCTATTTCCACTTGTCTTTGGAGAAAGTAGTGCATGCAGACATTTTATACAGAATTGAAGTGAAACAAAGGGATGTATCCTATAAAATATCATTCTAGCCAATTGAGCGACGACATGTGGCACCACATGGATCAAATGGCCCACAAACAGAAGTATCTAAGACCATCCAACAGTGTAGCACCGATAACACTCAATGGGACCTACCTAGTAGAGATCTGGAGGAAGCACAGCCCCAACAGAGCTGAGACCAGGTCAGCCGACCTCCCTAGTCGGCCGACTAGGGAGCGGCGCCAAACCCAGTCAAACACCATGTGTTGGCTCCTCCCGGCTTAAAGAGGTCATGGGTGACTGATTCATGTGCTTTTGGTGGCAGTAACCGACCCTTCTTCAAGCTATAAATAGGACCACTCGCTTCAACACACACCACTTGAGTATTCATCTATTGTATCCACTACTCTCCATAGGTTTAGAGGAGTACAGGCTATAGAGAGGAGAGTCTCTAGTCCATAGTCCAAGTAGGAGAGGAGTAGAAGGAGTCTCTTCCCAATTCCTAATTGGGAAAGGTATGGCTCTTATATTCCTAATTGTATTGTGACTTTATTCTTAATTAAGATGTCATCTTTAGTCTTCTATTGTTCGTATACTTGGATGAAGCGTTTCTTGTTTGATTGTGGATTCCATGTATGTGGTAGGAGTTGTATTTATGATTATGCTATACCATTGTCATTATATCATCATAAACACTACAAACCCCCACTATAGTCTAATTACCTATGTCATGATTATGTTAACATGAATCACTTATGCTATGAATTAACATTGGTTCAACGATTTAGTTCATTGCCTTAGGATGGCTTGTGCCTAGGATCTTAAGGTAATTACATAATATGCTAGCATGGTGCTAGGATAGAAAGTAGCATTGAATGTCTCGTAGACCCACAGATTTAAGAGGCAGGAATTAGGCGGTGACTGCCCTATCTGTCCTTTGTAATCCTCCATATTCGGCTATGCCACAGGCTCTTGGCGGGAGTCGTCCTAGTATTGCTAGGGGTAAACCTATGCCCGATGTGTTAATCCACTTAGCATGAAAATTCATAATTGATATGATCATTAGTAACTAACTTAGGCTATGTATATGTACATTAGAAGCATTGTAGGAGTCTCTACCTAGCTCTTAGCCAAGTCCCTCTTTAACACATTTATCCCTTTAGGATAAGATGCTCTTGTGTGTGTCACACTACTCCACATATCATTTATCCATCCTTGCTAGAACCCTACCTATACCCACCTAGCCTCTCCATTTGATGATTGTTTTACTTCCATCTAGCCTTCCTTTGGGAGAATATAAATGACACTCTTTGCGAATACTCTTAGAGGGGAAATGCTATATCGATAGTTTTTGTGCGCTTGCAGATTTACATGTATAATCTAAAATCTATTAACAAGCATTTGTGGCACCACTACTAGAGATGAATTGTTAGTAGTGCGTAGGATCTGTCAACAAGCATTTCTGCTGTCGCTGCCAGGGAAGGCAGCTGAAGTATTGCATGATTGAATGAATAGGATAGGACCTTGGTAGGTTTTAGTAGGATGACCGTTCTTTGTTTTTGCATTTTATGTGAAAAAAGAGTAGTGAATGTCTAGTTTCCGCTTGCCGGAAAACTTTGTTGATGATCCTGATTCCCTTCTGAGAGATCAACCTCATGTCATTACTCCTCAGAAGCTTCGAGTGGCAAATCAAGCCGACACAACTGCACCAACAACCAAAACAGCAATGGCCTAGAAGACCCTTCGTGAGTTTTCAGCTCCCTTTGCTAACAATGTGCCTGTTGGGCCTACTGTTAACACGGGAGACGTGAACTTTGATATCAAGACCAGGCCTGATCACTATGGTGCAAGCCAACCCATTTTGTGAGAAGGCTAACGAGGATGCAAGTGCTCACCTGCAACAGTTCCTTAAGATCTGCAACACTTTTAAGATCAAGGATGTATCTTCTGATGATGTCCGTCTTAGGTTGTTTCCATTCTCTCTTCTTGGGAGACCGAAATAGTGGTTCTACGCAAACTGAAGTGCTGTAGACACTTGGGAGAAGTGTTCTACGACATTCCTCGCTAAGTTTTTCCTGTTGGGCAAGACCAATGCCCTACGTGGAAGAATTTCCAGCTTCCAGCAAGATGCCAATGAATTTATTCCTGAGGCTTGGGAAATGCTTCAGGAATATATCCTAGCCTATCCCCACCATGGGATGGATGACTGGCTCATCATCTAAAACTTCTACAATGGGCTGATCCCTTCCACCCGTGACCATGTTGATGCTGCTGCTGGAGGTGCCTTCTTCTAATTGACGGTTCCCAAAGCCAAAGATTTGATTGAGAAGATGGTGTCAAACATGGGATGGAGCAATGAGCGTCTCCATACCCGCAAACGAGGCATGCACACCTTGAAGGAGGTGGACATGATCACTATCAAATTGGACCTCCTTATGAATAAAATTGATGGACAAAGCAATGGTAAGGTATGTGGCAATGCCTACTCCCTAGACTCTCACATCACTTGTGAAGTCTGTGGCAACATAGGCCATTTGGGCATTGACTGCCCAGAAACCCATGAGGATTCCCTATATGTAGCCAACAATGTAAATGATAATGGCTATCATCCAGGAGGTCAAGGGTGGGTCCAACCATGCCCATTCTTTCAAGGAGTGTACAAAAACAATGGCAACAACGAAAATCAACCCAACTTGAGAGAACTTGCCATTGGCCAGCTAAAGATCAGTGATGCTATATCCAAGAACCTATCGGCCAATGACAAGACCCTAGAAAGCATTAATGCCAAGATTGAAGGACTATCCTCAGCCTTCAAGAATTGATTGAGTTTCAACAAGATGTTGGAAACTCAGTTGGCCCAACTGGCAGCTGTTGTTTCTCTAGTAGAGAATGGCAAGATGCCAGGACATCCTGAACCTCCTGTAGAAAATGCCAACATGATTTCTCTACAAGGAGACAACTGGCTGAAGGACCTCGGATGTCCTACAATATCATGCTCAATTGGGGCTCACCACTTTGACAAGACCCTATGTTACCTTGGAGCAAGTGTGAGTGTGATGCCCAAGGAGGTTTTCGACTAGCTTAACTTCACAGAACTTACTCCAACACCAATGCATCTCCAATTGGTTGATTCTTCAGTCTGTTACCCGGTGGGTATCGCTGAAGATGTTCTGGTGAAAATCAGGAATTGCTTCATACATGTGGATTTTGTGGTGCTCGACATGGAGGTCAAGAAGGATACGCCGCTCATTCTTTGGAGACCATTCCTAAGCATAGCAAAGGCTTACATAGATCTGGGAGCTGGAGAAATCCACTTTTATATCAATGGAAAGGATGAGAAGTTTAACTTTCGCCCAAAGTTGGCGCAATGCTCAATGATCCGTATCATGTATGGCTGAATATTAAACACATTCAAGAGGTCGAAATCACAACTCCAAAGGTGGACCCGCTCATTGCATTTATGAGGAATTTGATCTATGTGGAAAACCCCTCTTATCGTCCACACCGACACCCCAAGAAGATAGAGAAGTCCGGGCCTCCTCAAAGGTCCAAGTCCACCAAGCCGCCAAAGAAGGTATGGTGGAAGAAGCAAGACAATCCGTCCGAGCCCATCCCTCTAGGCCCGGATGTCAAGAAATGAAGAAGGAGGAATGTCCATCTCATCGGACGGTGGTGAGACCTAGCCAATAGGTTAAATTGGTAGTTATCCTTTTCTTTGTTTTTCTTTTCTCTTTATTTGGTTTTCTCCATTTAATTTGATTTTTTCCCCACTGCATATTTGGTTTTCTTAGTAAGTTGAGAATCTTATATTCTCAACAATCATTTTTGTTTCTTTATTTTCCTAAAAATAAAATTGTTGGGCTTTGAAAAAAGAGTTTCTATTCATGAAACAATTTTTCTGAGCCGCAAAAGTGATAATTCACCAACGTGCTAATCCCATAGCCGTGGGGAGCCACCTGCCAAAATGGAGAACATGGGGCCCACTTGTCAGTTCGGCTGACCCCCCCTCTTCGGCCGACTAGGGGAAGGAGCCATTTTGGCTCTCTCTCTCTCTCCTCCAACGGCTATATTTGGTACCCTAGTGACCTTTAGGGAATGCACACTATAAATGGTGGCTGTGAGGGGCGCTTCTCTTCACACTTCACCTCATTTCATACCTCCCAAAAGTCACTCTTGCTCAAATTGTTTTTCTTGCTCTTCATTGAAGTGCTCTTGATCAGTTGATTTGCTTTTGCTTGCATTTGCAATTTGCTCTCAAGTTTTTCAAGGGAAAATTCGTCGGGTTTTTTTGCTAACATTACCTCTTTCGAGTTTTTTCCTTGTTGTGTTCTTGTTTGTTGTGGCCATGAAAGGGATGAAGATGTTGTTTGGAAAGAGGAAGGAGGCTGCAAGCTCAAACCATGGTGGAGACTCAAGTGCACGCCCAACTTCCGTTGCTACACCAAGTTCACGGAGGAGGAGTGTAGGTGAAGACACTCCCATGGCTGAGAGTAGCAACCCTCATCAACTTCTTCACGACGATGACCTCGACATACAAAGTGAAGTTGAAGATCAAGCACACAAGCTCATCCAAGATTGTGAGTTTTCTTGTACGAAAGCTTATGATCCAGATTTGATCTCCAAAATAGGTATGGATTCCATATTTTCTTTTTCATTTGGCATGCATTAGGATGGGAAAACTTTGCTCGCATAGAGGAGAGAGGTCACGCCTTCTCACCATACAATCCTTTGCACACTCAAAATAGGATTTGATAGTATTACTTTTAGATTATTTCAAAAAGAATATAATATTCTATGAAAATAATTAAGTGAAATCCTAGGCTTCCATAGACGATGTTTGCTAGATTTAGACGCTTTGCCTAAGTTTAACAAACACAGTTTTTGGCAAGATTTAACTTGTGAGGTTAGATGTAGTGCACCTAGGAATAACCACTTACACAACCCTACTTTGCGCTTCATGCATAGATGGGTAGCCATGACTATGTTCCATAGAGGAGATGTAAGGATAGTGCGTGATGATGAGCTAAAAATTTTATTTGCCATGATTAAAAAGATAAAAGTTGCTCCAGTTATTGCCATGATGACACAATGATTAGATTACATTCCAAGAACAGGGCCAATTGAATGCACTTCATTGATTACTTGTATTGCTACTAGGGTAGGAGCAATAGAATATTTTTCATTTGTGTATATTGAATATAAAGAGAATTATTGATGAATATTATTTAGTACAAGGACATACCCTTAAGCATGATCAAGATGGCTCTTTGTTATTTTATTATCCCGACCTTGTCAATGAAATTCGGTTACCTAACCTGGATTATCATTTTGTACAAATGTTAGAGGTTAACTATTGACCTTCTTCCCATCGAGGAAGCATGAAGAAGTAATGTCTCTGGCAGGGTAACTAGAAGCCGTGCAAGGAGAGCGGCCATGCCTCCAACGACCTCCACAGTCCATGAGTACGAATAGGAAGAGAACCCAACGGGTGATGCACCTGGATGGACTCAACCTCCATCGTATGAGTCCGAAAGTCCGTCTTGACATGGATGGCCAGGCGCCAGATGGGAGCTGCTCCTATCCACTTCAAGCTCTAGCATCTTTCCTCCATCGTCCATGAGAAGATGTCGTTCTTCTTCGGCTAGAAGTCATGGTTACTATAGCCAAGGAATGACAGATCTCACTAGATGTATAGAAGAGCTTGAAGTGATAACGGGTGATATATACAACACTCTCCAAGGGCATGTCCAAGGAACCCAAGATTGTTAACAACACATGGACGCTCAATTCACCAACTTCAACTTCATGCTACAACAACAACAAGCCGATCTCACGACATACTTCCGTCATCAAGGGTTCAACCCTCATCACAGAGGTGAGTGAAGAACAAGCTTGGGGGAGGCCGCCCCCCACTTGAGGTAAATTGTATCACACCATTTGCATATTTATTTTCTATTCACCCATCATCCACGTTGCATGTAAAAAAATAAGTAGAGTAGATTTGCTTTCAAAATAAAATAAATGATGTGCGGTAAGAATGGTTTGAAATTCACATAGATGAAATGATGAATAGTTGCTCTAATTTGAAATGGTTTGAAATGCCAGAGGCTAACCATTGACCTTCTTCTCGTCGAGGAAGCACGAAGAAGTAATGTCTCTGGTAGGGTAACTAGAAGTCGTGTAAGGAAAGTGGCCATGCCTCCGATGACCTCCGCGGTCCATGAGTACGAAGAGGAAGAGAACCCAATGGGTGATGCAGTCGGATGGACTCAACCTCCATCATATGAGACCGAAGGTCTGTCTTTGCATGGATGGCCAGGTGCCACATGGAAGCCACCCCTATTCACTTCAAACTCTAGCAGCTTGCCCCCAATGTCCATGAGAAGATGTCACTCCTCTTCGGCTAGAAGTCATCGTGACTATAGTCAAGGAATGACGAATCTCACTAGACGTATGGAAGAGCTTGAAGTGAGAACGGGTGACATCTACAACACTCTCCAAGGGCATGTCCAAGGTACCCAAGATTGGCAACAACACATGGACGCTCCATTCACCAACTTCAACTCCACGCTACAACAACAACAAGCCGATCTTGCGGCATACTTCCGTCATCAAGGGTTCAACCCTCATCACGTAGGTGAGTGAAGAACAAGCTTGGGGGAGGACCCCCACTTGAGGTAAATTGTATCACACCCTTTGCATATTTATTTTCCATTCACCCATCATCAACCCTACATATAAAAAAAATGTAGGATAGATTTGTTTTCAAACAAAATAAATGATGTTCGGTAAGAATGGTTTGGAATTCACATAGATGAAATGATGAATAGTTGCTCCGTTTTAATTTTCCTAAGTCCCTAGTTTACAACTTACTACTCTCCAACATATTGCTCTCATTGGCTAAAATTGCTTTTGCCTTGACTTGGAAACTGTGGGTAGCAAAACCTTAATCTATTATAAGTTGTTGTGAGATATGATATAGTGATGGGGCTGCTATTTCTAGTTTGAAAGTGAAACTTAGATTTCGGGAGAAATTCTAAAAATATTTAAGTTACTCTCATTTGATTGGAAGTACCTATCAAAGTCATATGATATATCACATTGATAGAACTTATGCATATTCTATTTGTCTTCACATTGAGCTTTGTCAAACTAGTATAGACCTATGTGAGATTTCATTCATTACTTTTTGAATTCAAGACTTCACTTGCACATGCTATACTTCTATACTAGAAGTAAGCAAAATTCCACCATACCACCATTCCACAATAAAAAGAGAAACTCCATATCATTCATGCTTAGTACCCTATCCAATATTTATTGCATAAATAGGGAGTAGAAGACATGGCTACAAGAAAATGAAAAAGAAAAAGAAAATGCATGCTTACATCATAAGCATGAGAAGAAGAAAAAGTAGCCATGTTTCATCCCTGCAAAATAAGAGAGTCCACTCAAAAAGGAGTCATCTCAAATATCCACATCCACTTCATTCCATCACACATGCACTTGTCTTGAATCAAAATTGTTTTGAATTGATTTCTCCTAAGGCTTGCTCTTTTGACTTAACAATATTATGTGTTACAAATATGCCTACTATATTCCCTACCAAGCTCCACATACAAGCCTTATGTAGAGGTAGGATGAATTTAGGCAAAATGCCTTGGTGAGGATACATTTCCACTACACATAAATGAGAGACCGAGAGAATCAAATTGAGATACTTAAAATCTGAATTGAACTCTCCAGAATTTAAGTGGAACTTGATTTCTAGGGTATGTGTGCTACATTTGCTTTTCTATCTTTCAACAACCCGTGAATTGGAGATGGCATAAGCTCTATAATAACTTGAGATGCATGAAGTACCATGCCAATTTTTGCAATACTAGGTAGATTATTTTGTTGTGCACATGGTACTTTTGAAAAATAGAACATAATAGCAACTCCTGATCATCAAACTAAAGTCTTGACTTTGCTCGGGACAAGCAAAAGATAAGCTTGAGGGACTTTGTTGATGGTTGTTATATACTAATTTCACCCGTCAATATAACTCAATTATGTGAAGGAAATATCATTTTTTGCACACATCACCTTTCTATTTAACCTATTTCCACTTGTCTTTAGAGAAAGTAGTGCATGCAGGCATTTTATGCTGAATTGAAGCGAAACAAGAGGATGGATTGTAACACCCTCATTTTCATGCATCCTGCCCTGCATCCATCATTATACATGTTTAACATTAATCCACATAAAAAGGAACAAGTTTAAAATGAATTTATAGTAAAACCACACTCCAAAGTTCTGAGAAGTGCAGAATAGTCCGGTTTTGGTGTGGACTAGTCCGATTTCTCTCCGACCTCGCTTGGACATGTCCGTTTTAGTGCAGACTATTCTGGTTTTTGCCTCTGTACAGTTTCGGACCTGTCCGATCCATTGCGGACTAGTTTGGTATCCCAATTCCTTGAAAATTTCGCCTGTACTTGTTCGACATTTAGTGGACTTGTCCATTTTCCCCTCTGACTAAAATTGGAATTGTCCAGTTCTGGCCATACTTGTCTGATTTTCCCTTGACCAAGTTCGGGCTTGTCCGATGTCTAATCCAAACTTGTCTGATATCTCTCTGACTAACTTCGGACTAGTCCGGCCCTTTTCGAACTTGTCCAGTGATCGCGATTCCGAGTTGATCTTTTGTTCCATGACGTGTTTCTAGGTTTTACCTTAAGTGGGCCTAAGGACGTCGTGTCTAACTCTTTTTGGAGCCCATGTGGGACCCCACACCAGCCTCCACCCTCCCCAAACTCGCAATCCATCAAACCCTAGCCCTCCACCTCTATATAAACAACCCCACCCCTTGACTTTAGATCCTTTTGCCTCAATTGAAAGTCCACAAACCCTAGCTCGTGGGTAGCCGCCACCAAGGAGGCAGAAGGAGATCCCAAGCAAGAAGAAGAAGAGGAGGAAACGAAAGAGGATCAAGTGATCAAGATCTCCATCAAGTTCTCGTTCTTCATCAACAATTCACCATCAACTTTTCTTCATCAACCCTAGATCGTCAAGATCCAAGTGTTGCCTCCAAAACCCTTGATTCATTGGAGTCCAAAAAATCTGGTATACCTTCTACTCTCTATTTCTCACGTGAATTCAACCCCATTTTTCCATATTCACATCAATCTTTAAAACCCTAATCTGTTGTTTCTACGAAGAGCGGACTAGTGCGGCCCTACAGTGAACTAGTCCGGTTTTGTTGTCTGTTTTCTACTGAATTAACTCTAAATTGATTCGAATCAATTCCAAACTTGTCCAAACTTGTTGATAACAATTAGAACTAGTTAGTAAACATTATTAATAACTCATTAACTAGTTTTGCTTTGCATTTGCAATAAACATGCATGTCATGTCATATTGAGTAATATATGTGCACTTACTGATTGTGATTCTTGTCTTGTATGTTCGTTGCGCGGTTTAGACAGATTTGCGCTAGAGAGTGCTGCAGAGGATCTCCAGCACCAGGAATTTGAAGACAAGCCCAAGAGCAAGACAAGTGTCCTTGAACATATTGATCCTGTTTTGACAATAAATGTTTTGTTTTAAAAACTGCATACTTGTGTCAATTTGATGGGAATCCCTATGACAGGAAGTTCACTAGCTTCGTTTAACCACCCTTGTCACCTGGAATACATGGTAGAGAGTTGCTAAGGGCTTTTTACCTTTGCTTCGCTTAATTAATTGGGATGGGAAAACAACTATACCATTTAATCATGTATTAATGAGATTATGGTTAAAAAGAACTAGTTAATGTGATATGTTAATGGGTGATCTAAGCAAGCATGGTATGAGGATGGGTTCGATGTTATGGTGGTTTTGCTTGCTTTAGATCTAAGGACCGGTTCGTGGAGCGACCATCCAGGATTTGCAGTGCCACCACGAGGCCAAGTATGGATGCGGCGTAGTTGATTAGTTAGGGTATTACTAGTATTGCGTGGATCATTTGGTGCACCGGGGAAGAGGAGTCGGATTGGGTTTGGATATGGCTGGCGGGACTCCCTGGGATCCGAACGGCACAAGAGGGGGCCCTTGGTTGAAGATGTGCTCAGTTGGAGACATCGCCACTGGTGAAACCTTAGTGGGTCCATACATGATGGTAATCCCTTTGTAAAAGCTATTTTGTGATCTCTTGGTCACACACTGACAGAAGTGTGAGATGGTGTAATAGAGGTTCTAGTCACCGAATGGTGATGAAATCACAAACACGTGGGTAATGTGGTACAACCTCTGCAGAGTGTCTAAAAAAACTATCATGATAGCCGTGCTCCCGGTTATGAGCAACCCGAACCATCACAGGATTAGAGGAAACTTGGGATTTGGGATGGTTTGGTAATGGTTAAGGTCGATAATATGGTTATAGCTGGTTATGAATTGAATTACGGTATTGGATATGGTTAATGACAATGAGAAATATGGTATAATAGTGATGGATATGGAATATGGACTTCTACCATGTTAATAATTATGGTTTATCATGGGTTTACTCCAGTCACATATAATATACTGCTTTCCAAATGTTTTAATGTACTTTTCAGCACTTAGTCTTTATCATATTCGTCATTTGAATCAGCTACATGTCATACTTTCCACACTTGCTGAGTACGACATGTACTCACCCTTGCTATTCCCCCACCAACAGTTGCAGGTCAGGATTGGGAGCATAACGATGATAGCGGAGTTCTAGGCCATGTATGCCGTCTGCTTTGCCTGTGGTGTTGATTGGAGCTGCGCTACCCTATTTGCTTAGCTGCTTAGTTTGCTTATTTTGTTATTTCCACTGCATTAGTTCAGACTTGTCATTAATTTCCATTAGAGCTTGTATTCGAGGATTTTCTAAATTGTGTAATAAAAGTGGTTAATTAATCTTGTCTTGTGGTAATTTTTTCTGTATATCCTTTTGTGAATGCACTCGTGTATGTGGGTTGAACGTTCTGGGCACACATATGTGTTCACTTGGTTCTTTCTCAGAACCAGGTGTCACAAATTAGTATCAGAGCCACATGTTGACCATAGGACGCAACCTAGATAGAATGGACACTTTAGAGCACGTAGGAACACTCAAGAAGCATTGTATTTTTGCTTGGTGTGCTGTTTGCTATGTTTTGCTGCTTGTGTGCTTAGTAGAGGATTTTGGGATGCTTTCGCATTGCCATGTCCACATAGGCTAGTATAGGTAGTTGTTGTGTTTCATATCCCTTGATGCATATAGTTGGGGACGTTTTCTAAACTTTTATCTCTTGCTTTTCTTCAGATGGTGAGGACTCGCAACCAGAGGGATGTCAATGATGAGGAGGAGAACAATGGAGCACCTCAGAACAACGATGGAGAAGGACCTGCCCAGGGACCTATCAACCTTGAGCAGCTTTTGTCTATGCAAAACCAGCTCATGCAGACCATGATACAGACTATGGGACAGCTGCATGCTAGCAACAACAACAACAATGAGCCCAACAAGCTTCCACCGTCACCCCCACCTCCTCATTACCAATTGGGAGAGTTCATGAGAACCAGACCACCAACTTTCGCTCAACCTGCTGACCCTATGGACGTCGATGATTGGCTTAAGTCTGTGGAGAAGAAGCTAGCCATTGTTTGATGCAGTGACCGGGAGAAGGTTCTATTTGCTTCTCATCAACTAGATGGAGCAGCCGTCGATTGGTGGGATTCGCTATGCAACGCCCATGAAAATCATGAGAGGATTACTTGGGCTGAGTTCAAGGCGAGCTTCCGTTCTCATTATGTGTCGGAAGGTGTTATGATCTTGAAGAGGCAAGAATTTGAGAACCTGTGGCAAGGAAGATCGAGTGTGGGTGAATACCTCAATAAATTCACTCAACTCTCAAGATACGCGCCTGAGGATGTGAGCCGGGATAGTCGGAAGCAATACTTGTTCATGAGAGGCTTCAATAATGAGATCCAGGTACAATTCCTCAACTGTGATTATGCAAACTTCCAGAAGCTAGTGGACAAAGCAATTGTTGTTGAGAACAAAGTCCGTGAGATGGAGCTAGACACCAAGAGGAAGGCGCCATATCAAGGACAGCAACAAGGAAGTAATGTGCGCCCTCGATTTGCACCACCTAATGCGCCTTATTACAGCTGCTCTACGCCTGCTCAACGCCCTGGTTATGCACCGCGCCCAGCTCAATTTGTGCAGCAACGTTCTGTCATGCAAGCAACTAGGCCTCCAATGCCTTTTGCACCTCGTCCAACTTTCTTGGTGTAAATGTTAAGAATCAAGTTTGTCCCAATAATGCTAGTGCAGTTAGGAAGTGCTATACATGTGGAGAAGCAGGAAACTTTGCAGCTCAATGTCCTAAGTCAGGCCTTGGTCAAGGAAGCAATGCTCAAAAACAAAACCCAAGACCCAATGGAGGACACCGCAAGGGAATCGTGGACAATAGAATTTTGCTCGTGGCAATGTGAACCATGTCTCTACGGAGGATGCTCAACAAGCAGATGACGTGGTCATTGGTATTTTCCTTGCAAACTCCAACCCGACAACCATGTTATTTGATTCTAAAGCATCACATTCATTCATTGCATCAAAGTATGTTGCCAAGTATAGTTTTCCTATCTCTCATATGAAGTTTACTCTATTGCTTAAGTCTACTGGAGGAGAGATGAGGAAAAATATAGTATGTCCAAAAGTAAGCCTTAGAATAAGGGGGGTAGGCTTCTTTGCCAACCTCATTGTCTTGGATTCTCAAGGATTGGACATTATACTTGGTATGGACTGGTTGAGGAAGCACAATGGAGTCATTGAATGTGCCACAAAGACGGTGAAGTTAACCAATGAGGAAGGGATCACCGTAGAATTTGAGGCATCTCAACATGCACCGAAGCAATTGGAGCCGAATCACATGGATGGTGCAACAATTGAGGAGATTCCGGTGGTGTGCGAATTTTTGGATGTGTTTCCGGATGAGTTGCCAGATATGCCACCTGATCACGATATTGAGTTTGTTATTGAGTTAATACCTGGAACTCCACCTATAGCTAAGAGGTCATATAGGATTCCTCCTAAGGATTTACCGAAGCTCAAGAAGACGATTCAAGAGCAATTAAAGAAGGGTTTTATTCGCCCCAGCTCTTCACCTCGGGGAGCGTCCGTTCTTTTCGTGGAGAAGGATGGATCACAAAGGATGTGTGCGGATTACTGAGCTCTCAATGAGGTGACCATCAAGAACAAGCACACCTTGCCACACATAGAAGACTTGTTTGATCAGATGAAGGGTGCTTGTATCTTCTCCAAGATTGATTTGAGGTCAGGCTACTTTCGAATGAAGATTAGACCATCGGACATACCCAAGACAACTTTCAGACACGGTATGGATCTTATGAGTACACCGTGATGTCCTTTGGATTGACAAATGCACCTGCATACTTCATGTACCTCATGAATAAGGTCTTCATGGAGTACTTGGATAAGTTCGCTGTGGTGTTCATTGATGATATTATGATCTACTCGAGAAGAGAGGAGGAGCATGAGGAACATCTGAGGCTCACATTGCAGAAATTGAGGGAGCATCAACTGTATGCCAAGTTCAGCAAGTGCCAGTTTTGGTTGCAAGAGGTGTCATTTTTAGGCCATATCATCTCTGAGGAGGAGTATCGGTCAACCACGGAAATGTGGGGGACATGTTGAAATGGGAACCCCCAAAGAATGTAAAGGAGATCCAGAGTTTTTTTGGAATGGCTAGATATTACCGTCGGTTCATCAAGAACTTTTTCCAAAATAGCCAAACCCATGACTGAATTGTTAATAAAGGGGAAAGCTTTCCAATGGACTCAAGCTTGTCAAGAAAGTTTTGAGGAGTTGAAGAAAAGGTTAACAACAGCCCCAATTTTGGTTTTGCCAGATGTGAGCAAAAGTTTTGATATTTATTGTGATGCCTCGCGACAAGGACTTGGATGTGTGCTCATGCAAGAAGGTCAAGTGGTTGCATATTCATCGAGGCAATTGAAGAAACATGAGCAGAATTATCCAACGCATGATTTGGAACTTGCAGCCATGGTACATGCATTGAAGATTTGGAGACATTATATTCTTGGTCAAGGTGTGAGTTTTACACGGATCATAAGAGTCTCAAGTACATATTCACACAAATGGATCTAAATTTAAGGCAACGAAGATGGTTGGAGCTCATCAAGGATTATAATGTGGGAATCAACTATCATCCAGGAAAGGCTAATGTAGTGGCTGATGCTTTGAGCCGGAAAGGAGTAAGTCACCAACTCACGGTTCGAGAGTTTCCATCCGAGTTACGTAAGGAGTTTGAACGGTAGAACCTCGTATTTGTGAATGAGATGGGGATAATGGAGTTAATTCCGACCTTGGAGCAGGAAATTCGAGATGCACAAACAAAGGATGAGGAAATCCAAGAGATCAAGAAAAGGACCCAAGAGGGAAGAGAATTCAGGTTTGATGAGGACGACCATGGTACCTTATGGCTTGGAAAGAGGATTATTGTGCCCAATGTGAAGCATATTCGGGAAACGATATTAAAGGAGGCACATGACTCGCCATACTCAATTCATCCTTGATGTACAAAGATGTACAAGGACTTGAAGACATTTTATTGGGTGGCTAGCATGAAAAAGGACATAGCTGAATATGTCGTCTTATGTGATGTGTGCCAACGGGAGAAGGCAGAACATCAAAGGCCAGCTGGATTATTGCAACCATTGAAGATTCCAGAATGGAAGTGGGAAGAAATCGGTATGGACTTTATAGTTGGTTTACCGTGTACCCAGTCCGCTTATGACTCCATATGGGTATTGTGGATTGGTTAACTAAGTCAGCTCACTTTATTCCCGTCAAGACCACCTTTAATGGGGAGAAGTTGGCTGAACTGTACATGTGAAGAATAGTATGTTTGTGTGGAGTTCCAAAGAAGATAGTGTCAGATAGAGGTTCTCAATTTACCTCCAGATTTTGGCAGAAATTGCATGAAGCATTGGGGACAAGATTGAATTTCATCTCAGCATATCACCCTCAAACGGATGGACAAACTGAGAGGACCAATCAGATTTTAGAGGACATGTTAAGAGCTTGTGCCTTGAAGCATGGAAAAAGTTGGGACAAAAGCTTGCCATACGCAGAATTTTCATATAACAATAGTTACCAAGCAAGTTTGAAGATGACCCATATGAAGCACTATATGGAAGGAAGTGTAGGATGCCTTTGTTATGGAATGAGACAGGAGAAAATCAAGTATTTGGACCAGATATGTTGCAAGAAGCTGAGAAACAAGTTTAGATTATTGATAAAAACGAGGGTTGTTCAATCAAGGCAAAAAGGATATGCGGATAATAGAAGAAGGAGACTAGCATTTAAAGTGGGAGATTTTGTTTACCTCAAGGTGTCACCAATGAGAGGTCATAACAGGTTTATTACAAGAGGCAAGCTAGCACCTCGATACATTGGGCCATTCAAGATTTTGGACAAACGAGGAGAAGTAGCATATAAGCTGGAGATGCCAACTCACTTATCAGATGTTCATGATGTCTTTCATGTTTCCCAGCTCAAGAAGTGTTTAAGGGTACAGGAAGAACAAGTGCAACAACAACAACAACAACAACAACAACCAAGCCTTTGTCCCAAACAAGTTGGGGTCGCCTAGAAATGAAACCCAACAATTTTGAAGAAAAGTAATAAAAAATAAGATGAAAGTAAAAAAAAAATCTACATTTTATTTATTCTAGAAATGGGTTAATAAGAAAGAAGATAAGAGTAACAAATTACGAATAAACTAAGATTCTGGCACATGAATTGCTAATTTCCATGCAGTCCTATCATGAGCCAAATCTCTAGGTATGTCCCACTCCTTTAAATCTCGTTTCACCGCCTCCTGCCATGTCAACCTTGGTCGACCTCTACCCCTCCTAAAATTTTCTCCACTCTTTATAATCCCACTGTTAACCGGTGCGTCTGGAGGTCTCCGCTGGATATGCCCAAACCAACGTAGGCGATGTTGGACTAGCTTCTCCTCAATCGGTGCCACCGCTACCCTATCACGTATTACTTCGTTCCTAAGTTTGTCTCTTCTTGTGTGACCGCACATCCACCGTAGCATGCGCATCTCCGCAACACTCATTTGTTGGACATGTTGCCTTTTAGTTGGCCAACATTCTGCTCCATACAGCATCGCAGGTCTGATCACCGTCCTATAGAATTTTCCTTTCAATTTTTGTGGAACTTTCTTATCACATAAGATTCCAGATGCTTGTCGCCACTTCATCCACCCGATCTTGATCCTGTGGCAAACATCTTCATCAATATCACCATTGCTTTGTAACATTGATCCTAAATATCGAAATGTGTCCCTCCTAGGTACTACTTGTCCTTGTAAACTAACATTACCATCCTCGCACCCGACATCACTAAAGTCGCATCTCATATACTCGGTTTTGGTTCTACTAAGTCTAAACCCCTTAAACTCTAAGGTCTGCCTCCATAGCTCCAATTTTCTATCAACACCATCCCTAGTTTCATCTACCAACACTACATCATCAGCAAAGAGCATACACCAAGGGATATCCCCTTGTATATCCTTCGACACCTCATCCATCACTAAGGAAAAGATGTAAGGACTTAAGGCTGATCCTTGGTGTAACCCTATTGTGATAGGAAAAGTGTCGGTCTCACTATCTCTTACGTGCACACTTGTCACCACATTATCGTACATATCCTTGATAAGGTTAATGTACTTTTTTGGGACTTTGTGTTTCTCTAGTGCCCACCACATGACCGGTCTTGGTACCTTATCGTATGCCTTCTCCAAGTCAATGAACACTAAATGTAGATCCTTCTTTTGCTCCCTATACCTCTCCATAAGCTGACGGAGTAAGAAAATCGCCTCCATAGTGGACCTCCCAGGCATAAAACCAAACTGGTTTTTAGTGACATTGGTCACTTTCCTCAAGCGGTGTTCAATCACTCTCTCCCAGAGCTTCATAGTATGACTCATGAGCTTAATTCCTCGATAATTAGTACAACTTTGAACATCTCCTTTATTTTTGAAGATGGGTACTAAAATACTTTTCCGCCACTCTTCAGGCATTTTGTTTGACTGAAAAATGCGGTTGAATAGTTTAGTGAGCCATACTATTGCTACATCCCCTAGACATCTCCACACCTCAATGGGGACATCATCGGGGCCGTGGGCCTTTCCTCCTTTCATCCTTGTTAGGGCCTCTCTAACCTCGGACTCTTGTATCCTCCGCACGAATCGTCTGTTGATGTCATCAAATGAGTCATCCAACTCGAACCTAATACTCTCATTCCCGCCATTGAATAGTCCATTGAAGTAGTCCCGCCATCTGTCCCTAATTTATTCCTCCTTCAATAGAATTTGGCCTGCCTCATCCTTAATGCATTTGACTTGGTTGAGATCTCTCACCTTTCTCTCGCGAAGTTTCACCATCTTGTATATATCCTTTTCGCCTTCTTTTGTCCCTAGCCTCTCATATAGCGCATCATAGGCCTGCCCCCTTGCTTTACTCACAACACGCCTAGCATTTTTCTTAGCCTCTTTATACTTCGCCATGTTACTTGCACTTCTCTCATGATGCCAGCCCTTATAAGACTCCTTCTTCTCCTTAATAGCTTTTTGTACATCTTCATTCCACCACCAAGTGTCTTTATCTACAAGTTTCTTACCTTTTGTCCACCCAAGCACCTCCCTAGCCATCTTCCTAATGTAAGTCGCCATCTTCTCCCACATACTATCTGCATCTTCCTCTTCGTTCCAAGGTCCTTCTACGATCATCCTCCTTTTGAATGATTGTTGCGCTTCATCCTTCAACTTCCACCACTTTGTTCTCGTGGTTTTAACACCTTTGTCTCGTGACACACGCACGTGGAAACGAAAGTCAGCTACCACAAGTTTATGTTGTCGAACAACACATTCTCCAGGAATCACCTTACAATCTAAACATGCCCCTCTCTCCCTTCTCCTGGTGAGGATATAGTCGATTTGACTAGAATGTTGGGCACTAGTAAAGGTCACTATGTGAGATAGCCTCTTTTTAAATAGGGTGTTAGCTACCAATAGGTCATAGGCTACGGCAAAGTCTAGGATATCCTTACCCTCCTGGTTTCTATCGCCACACCCAAAACCTCCGTGTACCCCCTCAAAACCTACGTTAGTTGTACCTACATGACCATTGAGATCTCCTCCTATGAAGAGCTTCTCGCTTACCGGTACACTACTAACCATATCCTCCAAGTCCTCCCAAAATTGTCTCTTAGTGCTCATGTCAAGCCCAACTTGTGGGGCATAAGCACTAATGACCTTCAAGATAAGGTCCCCCACAACTACCTTGAATAGGATGATCCTATCCCCTCGTCTACAGACATCCACTACTCCATCCTGGAGGCTCTTATCTATTAGGATGCCTACGCCATTCCTAGTTCCCGTCGAGCCAGAATACCAAAGCTTGAAACCGGTATTCTCAACCTCTCTCGCTTTTTGACCTACCCATCTAGTCTCTTGTACACAAAGAATGTTTACACGCCTCCTAATCGCAACGTCCACTAACTCTCGTAGCTTTCCCGTCAAGGATCCTACATTCCAACTACCCACCCGAAACCTAGTTTCCTCGGCTAGCTTCGTTACCCTTCGCATCCGTCGAGGAAGATGCAAAGACCCTTGCTCACTTAACACTACATTCGGGTGATGATGTAGCGCGCCACTAAGGTGATGGCGATCCGGCCTTCGCTCATTTAACACCACATCCGGGTTCCGATATGGCGTGCCACTAAGGCGGTGGCGACCCGGCCCTCGCCCACTTAACACCATACCCGGGTTCCGGTATGGCGCATCGCTAAGAGGGTTACGCCCCAACGAATTTCCAATGAGTTTCATTTCCATGAGAATGGCTAAGTTTAGTTGCTGGCTCGCCAAGCCTATCACAACCCCCTCCTCCTTTACCCGGGCTTGGGACCGGCTATGTCATTACAGGCGGAGTTACAGGAAGAACAAGTGCAAATGGAAGAATTGGAATTAGAGGCAGATTTGACTTGTGCCGAGGAACCGGTCAAGATCTTGGAGACAAAGGAGAGAGTCACAAGGAACAAGATTATTAGATGGTGTAAAGTTCAATGGAAGCATCACACATAATCAGAGGCAACTTGGGAGCCGGAAGATGATCTCAAGAAGTAATTTCCCAATCTTTTCTCGTCCGCATCAAATCTCGAGGGCGAGATTCATTTTAAAGGGGGGGGGGTAGGTTTGTAACACCCTCATTTTCATGCATCATGCCCTACATCCATCATTACACATCTTTAACATTAATTCACATAAAAAGGAACAAGTTTAAAATGAATTTAGAGTAAAACCGCACTCAAAAGTTCTGAGAAGTGTGGACTAGTCCGGTTTTGGTGCGGACTAGTCCGATTTCTCTCTGACCTTGCTTGGACATGTCCGTTTCAGTGCGGACTATTCTGATTTTTGCCTCTGTACAGTTTTGGATTTGTTCGGTCCATTGCGGACTAGTTCGGTATCCCAATTCCTTGAAAATTTTGCCAAGTCCCCAGACTTGTTTGGACTTGTTCGACATTTAGCGGACTTGTCCGTTTTCCCCTCTGACTAAAATCGGACTTGTCCGGTTTTGGCCAGACTTTTCTAATTTTCCTCTGACCAAGTTCAGACTTGTCCGATGTCTAGTCTGCAGTTGTCCAATATCTCTCTGACAAACTTCGGACTATTCTAGCCCTTTTCGGACTTGTCGGGTGATCACAATCCCGAGTTGATATTTTGTTCCACGACGTGTTTTTTGGTTTTACCTTAAGTGGGCCTAACGACGTCGTGTCTAACTCTTTTTTGAGCCCATGTGGGACACCATACCGGCCTCCACCCTCCCCAAACTCGAAATCCATCAAACCCTAGCCCTCCACCTCTATATAAACAACCCCACCCCTTGATTTTATATCCTTTTGCCTCAATTGAAAGTCCACAAACCCTAGATCATTGGTAGCTGCCACCAAGGAGGGAGAAGGAGATCCCGAGCAAGAAGAAGAAGAAGAGGAGGAAACGAAAGAGGATCAAGTGATCAAGATCTCCATCAATTTTTTGTTCTTCATCAACAATTCGCCATCAACTTTTCTTTATCAACCCTAGATCGTCAAGATCCAAGTGTTGCCTCCAAAACCCTTGATTCATTGGAGTCCTAAAAACCTTGTATACCTTCTACTCTCCATTTCTCACGTGAATTCAACCCCGCCAAATTCACGTTGATTTAGAAATCCCTAATCTGTTGTTTCTGCGAAGGGCGGACTAGTCCAGCCCTACAGCGGACTAGTTCGGTTTTGCTGTCTCTTTTCTGTTCAATTAACTCTAAATTGATTCGACTCAATTCCAAACCTGTTCAAACTTGTTGATAACCATTAGAACTAGTTAGTAAACATTATTAATAACTCATTAACTATTTTTTCTTCCATTTGCATTAAACATGCATGTCATGTCATATTGAGTAATATATGTGCACTTATTGATTGTGATTCTTGTCTTGTATGTTCGTTGCACGGTTTAGACGGATTTTCGCTAGAGAGTGCTACAGAGGATCTCCATCACTAGGAATTTGAAGACTTTGATCCTAACCAAGCCCAAGAGCAAGGAAAGTGTCCTTGAACATATTGATCCTGTCTTGACAATAAATGTTTTGTTTTCGAAACAGCATGCTTGTGTCAATTTGATGGGAAACCCTATGATATGAAGTTCACTAGCTTTGTTTAACCACCCTTGTCATTTGGAATACGTGGTAGAGAGTCGTGAAGGGCTTTTTACCTTTTCTTCGCTTAATTAATTGGAATGGGAAAACAACTATACCATTTAATCATGTATTAATGAGATTTTGGTTAATAGAACTGGTTAATGTGATATGTTAATGGGTGATCTTAGCAAGCATGATATGACAATGGGTTGGATGTTATGGTAGTTTCGCTTTCTTTAGATCTAAGGACCGGTTTGTGGAGCAACCATCTAGGATTTATAGTGCCACCTCGAGGCCAAGTATGGGTGCGGCATAGCTGATTAATTAGGGTATTACTAGTATTGCGCGGATCATTTGGCACACCGGGTAAGGGGAGTCGGATTGGGTTTGTATATGGTTGGTGGGGCTCCCTAGGATCCGAACGACATTAGAGGGGGCCCTTGGTTGAATATGTGCTCAGTTGGAGACATCGCCACCGGTGAAACCTCAGTGGGTCCATACATGCTGGTAATCCCTTTGTAAAAGCTATTTTGTGATCTCTTGGCCACACACCCACAAAAGTGTAAGGCGGCGTAATAGAGGTTCTAGTCACTGAAAGGTGATGAAATCACGAACACATGGGTAAAGTGGTACAACCTCTGGAGGGTCTCTAAAAAACTATCATGATAGTCGTGCTCCTGGTTATGAGCAACCTGGACCCTCACATGATTAGAGGAAACTTGGGATTTGGGATGGTTTGGTAATGGTTATGGTTGATAATATTGTTATGGCTGGTTATGAATTGAATTACGGTATTGGATATGGTTAATGGCAATGAGAAATCTGGTATAATGATGATGGATATGGAATATGGACTTGTACCATGTTAATAATTATGGTTTATGATGGGTTTACTCCACTCACATATAATATACTGCTTCACAAATGCTTTAATGTAGTTTTCAGCACTTAGACTTTATTATATTTGTCATTTGAATCAACTACATGTCATACTTTCCACACTTGATGAGTACGACTTGTACTCACCCTTGCGATTCCCCCACCAACAGTTGCAGGTCAGGATTGCGAGTATAACGACGATAATGTAGAGTTCTAGGCCATGTCTGCCGTCAGCTTTTCCTATGGTGTTGATTGGAGCTGCGCTACCCTATTTGCTTAGCTGCTTAGTTTGCTTATTTATTTATTTCCGCTACATTAGTTAAGACTTGTCATTAATATTCATTAGAGCTTGTATTCGAGGATTTTCTGAATTGTGTAATAAAAGTGGTTAATTAATTTTGTCTTGTGGTAATTTTTTGTATATCCTTTTGTGAATGCACTCGTGTATGTGTATTGAACATCCTGGGCACACATATATGTTCACTTGGTTCTTTCTCGGAACCGGGTGTCACATGGATCCTATAAAATATCATTCCAGCCAATCGAGCGACGACATGTGGCACCACATGGATCAAATGGCCCACAAATAGAAGTATCCGGGGCCATACAACGGTGTAGCACCAATAACAAAAAATGGGACCGACCTGACACAGACCTGGAGGAAGCACAACCACAACGGGGCAGAGACCAGGTCGGTCGACCTCCCTAGTCAGCCGACTAGGGAGGGGTGCCAAACCCGGTCAAACGCCATGTCTTCACTCCTCCCGGCTTGAAGGAATCATGGGTGACTGATTCACGCGCTTTTGGTGGTGGGAACCGACCCTTCTCCAAGCTATAAATAGGACCCCTCACCCCTCACTTCAACACACACCACTTAATTATTCATCCATTGTATCCACTACTCTCCATAGGTTTAGAGGAGTATAGTCCATAGTCCAAGTAGGAGAGGAGTAGAAGGAGTCTCTTCTCAATTCCTAATTGGGAAAGGTATGGCTCTTATATTCCTTATTGTATTTATGACTTTATTTTTAATAAAGATGTTATCTTTAGTCTTCTATTGTTCTTATACTTAGATGAAGCATTTCTTGTTTGATTGTGGATTTCATGTATGTGGTAGGAGTAGTATTTATGATTATGCTATACCATTGTCATTATATCATCATAAACACTACAAACCCCCACTATAGTCTAATTAGCTATGTCATGATTATGTTAACATGAATCACTTATGCTATGAATTAACATTGGTTCAACGATGATTTAGTTCATTGCCTTAGGATGGCTTGTGCCTACGCTCTTAAGGTAATTACTTAATATGCTAGAATGGTGATAGGATATAAAGTAGCGTTGAATGTCTTGTAGACCCACAGATTGAAGAGGTAGGCAGTAGGTGGTGACAGCCCCGTCTTTTCTTTGTAATCCTCCATGTTCGGCTATGCCACAGGCTCTTGGTGGGAGTCGTCCTAGTAATGCTAGGGAAAACCCGTGCCCCATGTGTTAATCCACTTAGCATGAAAATTCATAATTGACATGATCGTTAGTAACTAACTTAGGCGTATATGTACATTAGAAGCATCGTAGGAGTCTCTACCTAGCTCTTAGCCTAGTCTCTCTTTACCCCATTTATGCCCTTAGGATAGAATGCTCTTGTGTGTGTCACTAATCCACATATCATTTATCCATCCTTGCTAGAACCCTACCTAGACACACCTAGCCTCTCCATTTGATGATTGTTTTACTTCCATCTAGTCTTCCTTCAGGAGAATATAAATGACAACCTTTGGGAATACTCTTAGAGGGGAAATGCTACATCGATAGTTTCCGTGTGCTTGCGGATTTACATGTATAATCTAAAATCTATTAATAAGCATTTCTGGTACCACTACTAGAGATGAATTGTTAGTAGTGGTTAGGAACCGTCAACAGCCGACCTGGTCCTGGCTCCAAATGGCCTGTGCTTTGTCCAAGTGGCTTCCAGGTGGGTCCCATTGATTGATATAGGGTGTACACCATTGGATGGCCTCGGATACTTCTGTTTGTGGGCCATTTGATCCATGTGGTGCGACATTTCGACGCTTGATTGGCTGGAATGATATTTTATAGGATTGCTCCCCCTTATTTTACTTCATTTCCTACAATAATTCCCTACATGCACTATTTCTCCAAGGACAAGTGGAAATAAGTTAAATAGAAAGGAGATGTGTGCAAGAAATGACAATTCCTTCACATAAGTGGGTTATATTAACGAGTGAAATTGGTATATAACAGCCGTCAACACTTGTGACAGCTTATTATTTAATGATTGCTTGGTTTGAATTTCCTTACACTTTGCACGTAGATCTTTTTCTTATTAAGGTACAAATTCCATGAGAGAATTTGCTCCCTTATGTGACTGTTTGTGCGAATGTGTCTGAAATTTCATAATATTTTATAGAATTTCAGTGAATTTTATTGAATTTGAAGATATCTCAGTCGGATCATCAACAACATATTGAAGAGGGGGCTCAACAATAGACTTAGCGACAGACTCAGCAGCAGACTCATGAAGAGGTAGCCTCTGCGTATGGTAACACAAGAAAGAAAAGGTCGTATATGACATGGTCGACGGACGTTTTGACTGTTGATGAGGCCAATGACGAAGGCTTACCCCTGGACCATAATGTGAATTCGAGACTGTCCAAAATTTGTGGTCTAACTGCTCGTGAAAGAGTGCCGCTGAACCTGCAGATATTTGATCACTTGACTGCAAATAAAAAGGATGAACTCTTCGAAAGCTCTATCAAACCATACGTTCAATATCCTGAACATATGAATCAGAAGGAGAAGAAGCTAGCTATGAAGATGATCTCTCATGCATGGAGGACCTACAAAACTAAGCTTGGGAATCTTTGGCGGGAGCATAAAACCCCTTCCATATGTATCCACATGTGTCAGAAGATGACTGGGCGAGATTTGATGAAAAGTGTGAATCACAGGGTTTTGCTAAGAACAGTGAACATATGAAGTGGCTCCGATCGTAGGACGAGCTTGACCACCAGCTCGGCAACACCGGTTATGCCAGAAAAAAAAAGATTTGGGAAGAACAGGATGAAACATTGGCCGATCTAGGTGTTGCGAATCCATACCACAGTTTCAGTGGACGGTTGAAACCATTTATGCGTGCTCGTTCACAGCTGTCTGAGTCATGCCGTATCAGCTTCTACAGCCCGAGCACCTTACGTGTCGCTCAAAGATCCTGGACCCTAAGCAGCAAAGAATCAAATGGTGAGAGGGGAAATGATGCCCTCAGCAACGCCCTTCAAAGACCGGAGCAACGAGGCCGTGTTCGTGGTATCTCCAGTAAGTTGACCGAGAGGGTTTCAGAATACAAAAATACGTATCGAAGGTGAAAAAATGACCTCGACAACACAGATTGATGTCAAGGAGCTGAAACTACAACTGAGAAGGGAGATCCTAGGAGACGTGATGCATATGCTGGAGGGAGCAGGTATAGCAATCCCTAACACGTTTTTCGTCTTAAGTAACGATGGGGAGCATAGGAGCAACTTTGCTTCTACAACAGCTGGGGGTGGAACGACAGGAGGATCTTCAGGCACCAACGGCTGGACCTTCAATTGAGCCAGACATGATAGATAACTCAGCTCAGCCAACAACATGCAATCCTCTGCTAATGGTCGGAGGAATCGCTCAAATGGAGGTTGGGAGAGGGGTAGTGTATCCCGATCAGACCATGCTTGACGACATCCAGGTGGACACAACATCCTATGTTGTGGTCAGTGTGGACATGGTGCATGAAAATATGAAAAACCTACAGCTTGAAGTGCCACCGGATGATACAATGCTGACTATGCGGGATGCAGTTACTAGAAGGGTTCACTGGTGACGGAGCCTTATTGTTGTTGATCCAGCAGCAGCAGCTTCCGCGTCGACCTCTAATGCTCTGATGTCTCCTGAGGCACGTCTGCTTCTGCATCCAAATACAGAGAAGATTGATCTGTCTCCAATTCTAGAGCTATCATTGCCTTCGGTTATAGAGAAGCAACAGAAGTCTCCAATTGGAGAGCAGTTGCCTCTAGTTATAGAGAAGTCGCATCTGTCTCCAACTCTAGAGCTGTCATAGAAGTATCCACTTCAAGAGGAGCCGCATCGGTCAACACCTCGCACTCAGGGTGCTCTGCTGCTCCCTACATGAAAGTGCATCTAGGATCCCCGTAGGTTATGGATGATTGATGACGACAATTAAGTAACTAATGAGCTCAGTGATCTTAAGCACAGGTGTGGACTCAAGTGGAAACACAAACCCTCAAAAAGTAAAAGGATGAAAACGGCAATGTCGACTCGAAAAGAAGAAACTAGGGTTTCTAGCATGTCGAGTTTAGACTAGCCATATATGTATGAGGATGTGTGCGTAAAGTGCATTGAGATCAAGTTGGGAGCTCAAAGCGGTTTAGAGATCAAAACCTATTGAGAGAAGAGTGTTAGAGTGGTCTTGCAGGAGTGGTCGGACTAGCCCGTGCTGGTGGCCGGACTAGTCCACTCCTGGCCAAACTAGTCCGTTTTCAGGCGGGCCAAAAGGGTCTGACTGACTTTGGACTAGTCCGTAGTGGGACGGACTAGTCTGGGTAGTCATGGAGTGGGTTTTCGCGACTAAGTCCCAAAACTACGGACTTGTCTGTTTTAGTCCAGACCAAGAGGTCCTGACTGAGATTGGACTAGTCTGCCCTGGGGGCCGGACTAGTCCGGATTGGTAAGAGTTACGTGCTTCAGCGACTAAGTCTGGGAGGCCGGACTAGTCCGCCTTGGGGGGCCGGACTAGTCCATGGTCTCCAGACTAGTCCGTTTTCAGACGGAACAAAAGGTTCTGTGTGAGATTGGACTAGTCCGATTTGGACCGGACTAGTCCGTTATGAAATGACCGTTTGAATTTGAGGTTTGGCGGGTAGTGTGACGATTGCCGCGCAGTGTCACAGTTGTCAGGGACGTCAGTGGTCCCAAAGGTCAGACTAGTCCGGGCCGTAGGCCGGAATAGTCCGCCCATCTACTGAAGTCAGTGGTATGGGCCTGGTTCCTCTATAAATAGAGGACCCCTGGGTTCATTTGAACCAAACCTTGAGAACTTTGAAACCCTAGCGCTGCCACAGCAAACTTTGAGCCTCCAAAATCCTCCTTCTTGCCTACCTTCCCTCTAAAACTAATTATTGTGTGGATTAGGGTTTGGTGAGGTGAAGAAGAGGAAGAACACCGTTCTAGGCTCTCGGTTTGATCTCTTGCACCTGTTGAATCTTTGTGATCTGTGGCTTGATTCATTCTTTGTGATTTGAGATTGTATTCGTGGTGGGAGCCTCAGATTGTGAGAAGCCCCAACGAATCTTGTATTCACCCTTGTGATAGTGGAGAACCAAGTTAGACCCTTGTGGTAAACTTGGTGTGGTAAGGGTTGTTGAACCCGGTCCTTCGTGGGCTCCTCAACGAGGACGTAGATTCCTTTGTGGGATCGAACCTCGGGATTAAATCCTTGTGTGCCTTGTGTACTTTGCTTTCACTTATCGCACATTGCGTCTAGGGTTAGCTTTACCCTTTTTGTTCATCACTCTTGTTTCATTGTGATCCTTAGCTTCATACTTGCCATATAACTTTTTAAGGTTCACTGAATCATTATAACACTTTTCGCATCACAAAAATCCAACTAAAACTTGTTAGAAACAGTTTTTAGGTTTTCCCTGCAGGTGGACCAGACTAGTCCGCCCCTGGACCGTACTAGTATGCCACCTGGGTACTGATCTCGTTTTATTAAGTCATTTCAGGTCGATTAGCCTATTCAACCCCCCCCCTCTAGGCAACTTTCAATTGGTATCAGAGCAAGGACTCTCCTAAAGAGTCTAACAACTCGGAGAGAAGATTATCGGAGTGGGGTATGATGAAGTCTTGACAAATGAGATCCAAGCAACCCAAGAGGAGATGTTTGTCTACCAAGACAAACCAACGGATGACGAAGAGACTCGTCAGCTCAAGGCGAAATTTTGAGAGAAGTTGAAGATTCCAAAGGTTGACACTTCAACCTATACAACGAGTAGCACGACCAACTACAACCAACAAGGTTACAACTATGAACGCCTTGTCTCCAACAACCACTACCTTTCCATCCCATTGGGGAAGCCTCCCCAATTCGACGGAACTGACTACGGGATGTGTAAGCACAACATGAAGATCCATCTCGTGTCACTCAACCCTTCTTTGTGGCAAATTGTGTTGACCGGGGTGCATATCCCGAAGAATGAAGAAGACATCACTCTGGAGCAAGCCGTGCTCCTTCACCACAATGCCCAAGCGGTCGGAGTGATCATCTCATCTCTCTCAAGAGATGAGTTCAACCGAGTAGATGGACTTGAGGTGGACAAGGATATTTTGGACACCCTCAAGACGGCTCATGAAGGCAACTGAGTCGTGCAGGAGGCGAAGATTGAGCTCATTGAAGGAGAGCTCGGGAGGTTCACCATTATGGATGGTGAATCTCCCCAGGAGATGTACAACCGCCTAAAGCTACTCATCAACAAGAGTTGATCTTATGGCTGCACCAAGCGGACAGACCACAAGGTTGTGAAGAGGATGATTCGGGCATTCATGCCTAGAAACGTCTCTCTTTGCTCCATGATACGAGAAAGCCCGGGGTTTGCTCAAATGACCCCGGAGGAGGTCCTAGGTAGGATCATCAACCATGAGATCATGGAGAAGGAGGCGCTCTTCTACAACGACCTCCAAAGGTTCACCGCCTCGAAGATGAAGGATGTTGCACTCAAAGCGACATCCTCCTCAAAAGAGCAAAAAGAAGATGATGAGGAGAGTCTCGACACCGATGAGGAAGAGGCCCTCTTCATCAACAAGTTCAAGAGGATGATGAGGAGAAGGAAAGGAGGATACAACCACGAGAGCAAGGGCAAGGAAAAAGAAAAGCCCAAAACAAAGAGAGCTTGCTACAATTGTGTCGAGTACGGGCACTTCATTGTGGATTGCCCACATGAAGAGGTCAAGAAGAAGAAGGAGGGCGAGCCTAAAGAAAAGAAATACTTCAAGAAGAAGAGGCCCTCCGGTCATGCTCACTTGGGCAAGGAATGGGACTCTAACGATGAGTCCTCTTCCGAAGACGAGGAGAAGGTGGCAACCATAGCCATCGGGAGGAGCTCCAAGGGAAGCAAACTTTTTCCCAACCTCAACGACCACAAGCCAACTTGCCTCATGGCGAAAGAAGGAAGGAGAAAGGTTACCTCTCGCTCATCCTCCTCCATATACTCTCATGATGAATTTGATAGTGCTGGTGAAAATGAACACATGTTTAAGGATATAAGTAAGAGCACTTTGCGTAGAATGAAATTGCTCTCGGATGAAATTTTTGAGGAGGAGCTCATACATAGGCAAGAGGACATGCTTATCCATGAAAAGGAGAGATGTCAAGAGCTTATTGAGCTCCTTGAGCTTGAGAGAGAGAAGAGCAAGGCATTACAGCATGAACTGGCTCTAAGCAAGAAAACATGCTCAAGTCTTAAGGAGACAACCATTGGGCTCAAGGACGAACTTGTCAACTTGTCAAAAGTTAACAAGATCCTTGAAACTCAAGTTGTGTCCCTCAAGACTAATGTAGCCTCTTCCTCCAAAAGCTCACCCTCCTCAAAGGTTGCATCCAAAACAATCTCTACTTGCAAATGTTCTAACTTGATTCTTAAATTAAAGGATGAGCTTAAGTTGACCCAAGACAAACAAGCACCTAAGGGTGACATCTTTGACAAAGAGAAGGTGGCGTATGCACGAAGTGCATACACCAACACAAGATCTCCCTATGTCAAAGATGGTCTTGGTTATACTAGAGGTGGAAAGCAAAATGCTAAAACCTCAAAGTATGGCAAAGACTTGATTGTCTTTGTCAAGGGAAGCACATCCCCAACTAAAATTGGGAAGAACATTTCAACAAGCAAAGAAATGCCTAAAACTTAACTACATCCTCGCTTTCATGATTTTGATGCATCTTATGTTCTATTGAGGAACAAGTATGGCAAAGTCTTTGCTAAGTATGTTGGGCTACTCCGCAAGAGCCCCCCAAGCCTTGCGTGTGGGTGCCCAAGTGCCTCACTACTAACGTCAAAGGACCCATATCCGCTTGGGTACCTAAAAGGAAGGCATAATCTTGTTTCTTAGTCATACTCCTCCGGTGGATCCAAATGGGTGCTCGATAGTGGATGCACCAACCACATGACCGGAGAGAGAAAGATGTTCGTGGAGTATGAGGAAAACGATGATCCAAGTGAAGGGATCTTCTTCGGGGACAATAGCCAAGGAAAAATCCTTGGCTCTGGTAAAATTGCTTCGGTAAAATTTCTATTTCTCCCCAACATAATCTTTCTCATGTTTTGCATGTTGATTCTTTAGACTATAACCTATTGTCCCTATCACAACTATGCGATAAGGGTTATAATTGTGTTTTTACTAATGAGGGTGTGAGCGTCCTTAGGAGAAGTGATGACCCAATCGCCTTTAAGGGTGTGCTCAAAGGAAAGTTTTACCTTGTGGATTTTACCGCAGATAAAGCCCAACTTGACACATGCTTAATGGCAAAGACCAACATGGGATGGCTTTGGCATAGAAGGCTAGCCCATGTTGGGATGAGGAACTTATAAAAGCTTCTTAAGGGCAAGCACATCTATGGCTTGAAAGAAGTTGTGTTTGAAAAAGATAGGCCATGTAGCGCTTGCCAAGTGGGGAAGCAAGTAGGAGCTCAACACCCCTCCAAGAACATCATGACGACGACAAGGCCCTTGGAACTGCTACACATGGACCTTTTTGGGACAATAACCTACATTAGCATTGGCGGTAACAAATATGGTCTTGTTATTGTTGATGATTTTTCTCGTTTCACTTGGGTATTTTTCTTGCATGATAAAGGTGAGACTCACGGTGTCCTTAAGAGGTTCTTGAGGAGAGCTCAAAATGAGTTCACCTCAAGAATCAAGGCTATAAGAAGCAACAACGACACCAAGTTCAAGAACACTCAAGTGGAAGAGTTCTTGAATGAGGGGGACATCAAGCATGAGTTTTCCGCCCCCTACTCCCCTCAACAAAATGGGGTGGCAGAGCGAAAGAATAGGACACTCATTGAGATGTCAAGGACGATGCTTGATGAGTACAAGACATCGGACCGGTTTTGGGCGGAGGCGGTTAACACCGCTTGCCACGCTGTCAACCGATTGTACCTCCACTGCCTTCTCAAGAAGACCCCCTACGAGCTTCTAGTGGGTAAGAAACCCAATGTCTCTTACTTTCGTGTTTTTGGGAGTAAATGCTATATTCTCAACAAGAAGCCTAGGACTTCGAAGTTCGCTTCAAAGTCCGATAAAGGTTTCTTTCTTGGTTATGATTCAAACACCCACGCATACCGTGTCTTCAACAAATCCTCCGGGATTGTTGAAATAGCACGCGACGTGGTGTTTGATGAAACTAATGGCTCCCAAGTGGAGAAAGTTGATCAAAGTGTGCTAGATCAAGAAGACTCTCCACAAGAGGCTCTTAGAAGGATGGCACATGGAGATATTCGTCCACAAGAACAACCTCAAAACTCAAGTGATCATCCACAAGATGATGCAAGTCATCCCCCACGTGATCAAGTTAAAGATGGACAAGTGGCACATCAACATGATCAAGAAGACAAAAGTCAAGAGGGAAGCATACATCAAGGGGGAGACCAAGAAGAAGAAGAGGATGATGATGACTCAAGAGTTGAACCTCCACATCCTCGTGTGCATCATAGTGTTCAACGGGATCACCCCGTTGACAACATCCTAGGAGACATTACAAAAGGGGTAACCACTTGTTCTCGTGTTGCTAACTTTTGTGAACATTACTCCTTTATCTCTTATTTGGAGCCCCATAGGGTTGAAGACGCATTGAGAGACCCGGATTGGGTGGCGGACATGCAAGAGGGACTCAACAACTTTGAGAGGAACAAAGTTTGGGAGCTTGTCAAGCGTCCACAAGCAAATGTTGTGGGCACCAAGTGGGTGTTCCGCAACAAGCAAGATGAGCATGACGTGGTGACAAGGAACAAGGCACGACTTGTGGCCAAGGGGTACTCACAAGTCGAAGGTTTGGATTTTGATGAAACCTTTGCACCCGTAGCTAGGCTAGAGTCAATTCGTATATTACTTGCCTTTGCTACTCACCATGATTTTAAGCTCTACCAAATGGACATCAAGAGTGCGTTCCTAAATGGCCCAATCAAGGAGGAAGTCTATGTGGAGCAACCACCGGGCTTTGAAGACCAAGACTTCCCAAACCATGTCTTCAAATTACGTAAGTCTCTCTATGGCCTCAAACAAGCTCCTAGAGCTTGGTATGAGTGCCTTAAAGACTTTTTGATTCAAAATGGTTTTAATATAGGAAAAGCTGACTATACTCTCTTTACAAAGCACTTTAATGATGATCTCTTTGTATGCCAAATATATGTCGATGACATCATATTTGGTTCTACTAACAAAGTGTTTTGTGATGAGTTCTCTAAGATAATGATAGAGAGATTTGAGATGTCCATGTTGGGGGAGTTGAAGTTCTTTTTAGGTTTCCAAGTCAAGCAACTCAAAGAAGGCACGTTCATAAGTCAAACAAAGTACACTCAAGATATATTAAAGAAGTTTGACATGGACAAGGCCAAACCCATCAAGACTCCAATGGTGACTAATGGACATCTAGATCTCAACGAAGATGGTCCAAGTGTGGAACAAAAGGTATATCGTTCTATGATTGGTTCTTTGTTATATATTTGTGCATCTAGATCGGATATTATGCTTAGTGTGTGTATGTGTGCACGTTTTCAAGCTGCCCCTAAGGTGTGTCATTTGACCACCGTTAAGATAATTCTTAGATATTTAGTTCGCACACCTAGCCTAGGACTTTGGTACCCCAAAGGATCCAAGTTTAACCTAATTGGCTATTTCGATGCAGATTATGCGGGGTGCAAAGTCGATAGAAAGAGCACATCCAGGACATGTCAATTCTTGGGTAGATCCTTAGTGTCTTGGTCCTCAAAGAAACAAAACTCCATTGCTCTTTCCACAGCCAAAGCGGATTATGTCGTAGCCGGAAGTTGTTGTGCACAACTTCTTTGGATGCGACAAACTAAGGGATTATGGTATAAAATTATGCCATATTCCACTCCTATGTGACAATGAGAGAGCCATCAAAATAGCCCTTAATCCAGTTGAGCATTCGAGGACAAAGCACATCGATATTAGACCACTTCTTGAGAGATCATTCCTTGAAGGGGGATATAGTGATTTCACATGTAAGAGCCGAGAACCAACTAGCCGATATATTTACCAAGCCCCTAGATGAGAAGCATTTTTGAGAGCTTAGGAGTGAGCTCAATATCTTAGATTATCGAAATGTGACTTGAAACATGCACATCTGAATGTTTACTTTGCACCTTATTCAAAAGAACACATGCGTTCGAAAAATTCATCTCTATCTCAATTTTCTCCAAAATATTTGAAAAACTATTGACTTTGTGAGTTATGGTCATAGTTTGATTGTGATTGCTCACTGACCATATTCATAAAGTTTTGTGTGGCAATATGTCCAAAAGGATCATCAAGTGCCTGAAACTCAAATATATATGTTTTCAACCTTTTAGGACCGGACTAGTCCGCCCTATGGCTGGACAAGTCCGGATCCGGACTGATCTGGGTCTGGTCCGCAGACCGGACTAGTCCGGCTCCCATACCGGACTAGTCTGGCCCCTGGGGACTTAAACCCCTAGGAGGCAGCCCGACCTCTCCTCTCCCGCTCATTTGCCTCTCCCTCTCCTCACGCACGAAAATCTCCTCTTTTAGGCGATTTTCAATTTTTCTCCACCAAAAACCGTTTCCAATCCGTGCATTGGACCCTTTGGAGGCATGGGAGACCTTTCCCAATCATTCCCGACGCGATCCATCCCCGATCTCGTCGATTTTCCAAGATTTGAAGAGGTATTCCTCACTTTTCAAAAACTTTCCTCATTCTTGATTCATTGAGTTTTTGATAGGTGCCTCTTCATTAAAGTTGCTTCTAGTACCCTTGTGATCATAGTCTAGGAGTATTGTGACTTGATTCAATGATTTCTCAAAAAACCGTTAGGGTTAGGGTTTATCCTGTATAACCCGGACGAGTCCGGTGCCAGGCGGACAAGTCCGGTTTACACAGGACCAACCCTAACTTTGGCTGTTTCTCGTGATTTCTTTCGCACTATTCCACTTCCTGACCTTCTATCTTATGCCTTCTTCCTATTTCAGCAGCAATGGCAGCTCCTCGCTGATCTGCTTCTCCCCCCACTGACCCCGAGTGGGAGGATGAGCAACTTCGCCTTGGTGAGGAACGAGCATGGTCAGAAGTTGAGGCTGCTAAGAAGCACCTCAAGCAGCGAGAGAAAGAAAAGGCAGCCAAGCAACTGCAAGCTCTCAGAGCATCTAAGGCCGTAGCTACGGCCTACAATGAAGATGAAGCATTGGCACGTGCCCTAGAGGAGTCCCGCAAGGAGCTCCGAAAGAAGAAGCGAGAGGAACGAGAGGCACATAACTCTTAGGCTGCTGCAGCACAAGCTTCTAAGCAGCAGAGGCTAGTTACAATGGGAGAGAAGGAAAGGGCTAAGGAGCAAGCCCAAGAAGAAGTTGCTGAACGCTGGATCGAGAGAGATCCGAAGAAGGGCAAGACCCCGACTCCTGTAGAGCCCAAGAAAAAGAATCCCTCCGTGAAGGTTCCGTCTAAGAAGGCCAAGGGCATGGTCATAAAGGAGAAGGGGCAAGCCAAACCCATTGGTCCTTTGGAAGTACACACTCCTGAGAGGAACCCTAATCGGCAGCATGAGTTGGCTGCAAATGTTTTTCATGGGAAAGGAGCGGACAAGGCAAGGAAACTGTGAACTGAAAGAGTCTACAAGTATGAAAGGAGCACCGCCAACCCAAGGTTTTGGTGTGACTTTCATTGTGACTACTGTCGTCTGGTCTACCAGACGATGAAGAAGACAGTGATCGGAGCTCCATGGGTTGACTGGGACTATATGGCCCAGAAGCAGCACTCTGCTTTTGATGCGGTGACTGAGGTAGCTGAGCGTCATGAGCTCAAGGGCATAATGGGATTCAAGTATAACTGGAATGTTGAGGTCATCCTGCAGTTCTACTCTACCATCTAATTCACCACTCAAGGTGATAGACATATCATTTGGATGACTCATGGGGAGCAGTACTCAGTCACCTTTGCGGAGTTTACCAAGATTCTCGGACTTGAGGTCCATTTGGATCATGAGATCATCATTTCTAACCTCAAGGCCGTAGACAGAGATGAGTTGGCCTACATGTATCCCAATCATGTTCAATATAATGTCGGGCTTGCTCGCAACATCAAGCCATTTTATAGCATCCTGAACTGGATTCTGAGGAGGACCATAGCACCCAAGGATGGTGATGCAGGGGTGATCCAAGGAAGCCTAAGGAACTTGCTTCTTCTTATTGATGGTGATGAGAAGTTCAATCTCGTCGACTACATCTTCGACGACATCTTCAACATCTCGCATACCCCTAATCGTGCTTGTGGGTATGCACCATACATCATGTGTCTCATCAAGAATGTGTCGGGCTTGACCTTTGTCAAGGATGTGACTCATTGCTCGCTTCATCCACATATTCCACCCTCTATGCCGCCTCCTCCATGCCGGAAGAATGCGGAGCCTATCTCTCACTCTGCAATGCCAACACCTCGCCCTGTGGCACCTCCATCTCCACCTCCGCCTCAGTCGATGAGCGCTTTCTTCAAGTGCTTCAAGGCCATCTTCACCTCCTGCCGGAAGCAATTAGTCTGCAATCAGCGGGCACACAAGCGTCAAGAGAAGTACCTCAAGGCCGTGTGTGACAAGCTTGAGGTACCCATGTCACCTCCGGAGGAGAGCGATGGCAAGATCACGTCGTTCCCCGACTTCACCGCCGATGAGCTCGCCCAGTTCTATGAGGACGGGAGATCTTCCTGGGCGGCTCCCTCGGCACGAGTCTCTGATGACGATGATGAGGACTTCAAGGACCCGGAGGCCACGGAGAGCGACACCGATGATAAGGCGGTCGATAGCGAGGAGAGCGACACGGATGATGACTAGACTTTGGGCCTCGTTGTTCCCCTCTTCTTTTCCTTTTTGGTGTCTTGATGCCAAAGGGGAGAGTTAGATGGGGCGAGTTAGATGGATGAGGTTAGAGGGGGTAGCACTCTATTTTTGTTGGATCCTTGGACATGTTTCACTTCTAAATATAATATTTATGTCATTCGAATGTTCAAATTTGTGCAAGACTATGTTTCGGTTGTTTAATATCAATAATATGCTTTGAATGTCTATCTTTTGATCATATTCATATTTAATATGTCTTGTCACAAATATTGAGCACAACACGTAGGCACCCCACCATAACGTGTGTGTGTATGAAGGACTTCCTCCATCTTCTTTTTATGATGCGTTCATTGAGGGGGAGTCACTCATACACCCGCACGTTATGACAACCAAATTTTATACTCTTATATGTTGAAGACTTAATGTGTTGTCATCAATCACCAAAAAGGGGGAGATTGAAAGTGCATCTAGGATCCCCGTGGGTTTTGGATGATTGATGATGACAATTAAGTAACTAATTAGCTCAGTGATCTTAAGCACGGGTGTGGACTCGAGTGGAAACACAAACCCTCAAAAAGGAAAAAAGATGAAAACGGTGATGTCGACTCGAAAAGAAGAAACTAGGGTTTCTAGCGTGTTGAGTTTAGACTAGCCATATATATGTATGCGGATGTGTGCGTAAAGTGCATTGAGATCAAGTTGGGAGCTCAAAGCGGTTTAGATATCAAAACCTATTGAGAGAAGAGTGTTAGAGTGGTCTGGCGGGAGTGGATGGACTAGTCCGTGCTGGTGGCCGGACTAGTCCGCTCGTAGCCAGACTAGTCCATTTTCAGGCGGACCAGAAGGGTCTGACTCACTTCGGACTAGTCTGTAGTGGGACGGACTAGTCCTGGTAGTCATGGAGTGGGTTTTCGGGACTAAGTCCCAAAACCACGGACTTGTCCGTTTTAGTCCGGACCAAGAGGTCCTAACTGAGATCGGACTAATCCGCCCTGGGGGCCGGACTAGTCTGGATTGGTAAGAGTTAGGTGCTTTAGCGACTAAGTCTGGGAGGCCGGACTAGTCCGCCCTGGGGAGCAGACTAGTCCGTGGTCTCCAGACTAGACCGTTTTCACATGGAACAAAAGGTTTTGTGTGAGATCAGACTAGTCCGATTTGGACCGGACTAGTCCGTTATGAAATGACCATTTGAATTTGAAGTTTGGCGGGTAGCGTGACGATTGCCGCACAGTGTGACAGTTTTCAGGGACATCAGTGGTCCCAAAGGCCGGACTAGTCTGGGCCGTAGGCCGGACTAGTCTGCCCATTTACTGAAGTCAGTAGTATGGGCCTAGTTCCTCTATAAATAGAGGACCCCTGGGTTCATTTGAACCAACCCTTGAGAACTTTGAAACCCTAGCGGCGCCACATCAAACTTTGAGCCTCCAAAAGCATCCTTCTTGCCTACCTTCCCTCTAAAACTAATTCTTGTGTGGATTAGGGTTTGGCGAGGTGAAGAAGAGGAAGAACACCGTTCTAGGCTCTCGGTTTAATCTCTTGCACTTGTCGAATCTTTGTGATCTGTGGCTTGAGTCATTATTTGGATTTGAGATTGTATTTGTGGTGGGAGCCTCAGATTGTGAGATGCCCCAACGAATCTTGTATTCACCCTTGTGATAGTGGAGAACCAAGTTAGGCCCTTGTGGTAAACTTGGTGAGGGAAGGGTTGTTGAACCCGGTCCTTCGTGGGCTCATCAATGGGAACGTAGATTCCTTTGTGGGATCGAACCTCCGGATAAAATCCTTGTGTCCCTTGTGTACTTCGCTTTCACTTATCGCACATTGCTTCTAGGGTTAGCTTTACCGTTTTTGTTCATCACTCTTGTTTCATTGTGATCCTTAGCTTCATACTTGCCATATAACTTTTTAAGATTCACTGAATTATTCTAACACTTTTCGCATCACAAAAATCCAACTAAAACTTGCTAGAAACACTTTTTAGGTTTTCCCTGCAGGTGGACCGGACTAGTCCGCCCCCTGAGTACTAATCTTTTTTTATTAAGTCATTTTAGGTCGATTGGCCTATTCACCCCCCCCCCCTCTAGGCAACTTTCACTACACCTGATCATCCGCCAGCAAAGACGACAAAGAATGTACCTGCGAAGAACAAGAGTCAGCCACAACGGTGATTATCGTCAAAGGAAGCTTGCAAGAAACCAATGAAAGAGTCAAAAGCTAACCTGAGTGAGCCAAAAGCTATGACGCATGCAAACCCAAAGTTTGAAATGGGAAAGCCGATTTTAACTGCGGGCGCACTCAAACAAGTTGGTAAACCTTGTGTTCGACTTCATCAATACTACATGGAAAATTACAAAAAGTGTCAAACCATACTAGTGGAACTCAAGGATAAACACTTTCTCTCGGGTGATGGCACTTTTGTGATCGGATGGTATGATCTCTATGACCTTTTCAACCTCGACGCATTGGATGTCTCTCTAATACGCTGCTTCACATTGTAAGTCCTCAAAAACTAGGTTCTTCAATACATATACAAAATATAAGTGTTATATGTAACAAATTTGGCATTTCCCGTGTAGGAACCAGCAACAACATACTCATCATAACACGGGAAACGTGTCTCCTACATATCTTGACCCACAAGTACCAGCGAGAACTTATATTCAAACATCGTGCGGCCAAAAAGATGTTGTTCAATATTTTGTGAAGGCAATGAAACACTAAAGTGATAAGGAGCTCCTAGTCGTACCGTTCAACCCGGGTAACCATTTGGTAACCTTAGAAATTTCTACAAGGTATGACAAATTCTGGTACTGTGACTCCTCAAGGCCGAGAGATGAAAAAACTAGCGAGCGCATAACCTGTAAATGGAATGATATCTCTTCCGTTATTGACGAGTAAGATTCTTCTTCACTTTAGTTTCTTACTGTTTCGTTCTTGCACGATAATTTTACATTAACTGTGAATGTTTTTGTTTAGGGCTTTTGTACAAGTAAAAGGAAAACGCCGACAACTTAAACATCATACTACATTTGATGTCCCACAACAAGCTCCAGGCAACACGTGCAGATTCCATGTCTGCTTACATATGGCTTTATTTGGAGAGCAACCTAATTGCAATGTATGTGTAAGTGCATGTAACACCCTCATTTTCATCCATCATGCATTGCATACATTCTTATACATGTTTAACATTAAGAAACACAGAAAGGAACAAGATTAAAATGAATTAGAACCAAAACAACAATTTAAAACCTGTATCAATACGGACTTGTCCATATTGGGCCCCGCACTTGTCCGATTTACTCTCTGTTGTTCTTCATACTCTTCAGCTAATTGCTACGACTAGTCCGAAATTCGTCTCTAATATTCTCTGGACATTTCCATTCATTTTTGCGGACTAATCTGGTTTGGTTTCTATTTCCGTTCGGACTTTTTCGTTGTCGTATACGGACTAGTACAATGATCTCCATTGAAATCTCCCAAAAGTTTGGTCTGGTTTAGATACTGGACCAATTACGGACTTGTCCGGTTGTACACCGGACTTGTTCGTTTGACTCTCTGACCTTGATCGGACTTGCCCGAATTTGCACCGAATTTGTCCGTTGAACCTTCTGTACCTGATCAGACTTGCCCGGCCCTCCTACGGACTAGACTGATGAGTAGGGTTTCGACTCTAATTCTATTTTTCCTCCACAGCGAGTTATTGGGTATTTGCCTTAAGTGGGCCCAAGAACGTTGTGTCTCACCCCTGGTGATCCCAAGAGGGACTCTACCACGGCCTATACTTATTTCCACCGCCATCTATTTGGATTTTACCCTAACCCTACCCCCTCCCTCCTATATAAATACCCTACGGTCCACCTTTTACCCTTTTGCCCACGATAGCAACCTTTAGCCCCTGTCACATCCTGTGTCGCTGGTCTTTGAGAAGGAAGGGGTCCTCACTGCCAAGAGAGAAGGAAGAGAAGGAGGAAGGAGAATCAAGAGAGATTGTTGTCGCTGTTGCGATCTTCTTCGACAATTCTTTGACGTCAACATCTTTCTTCACCAATTCTTCGTTTTCTTCAATCTGGATGCCAAGTTCTCGAGTTTCATCGAATCCTCAATCCTTAAACCCTAGGATTCACAGTAAATACCTTAGATCCATCTTTCCTACGTAAATTATCATTCTATATTAACTCAAACTATACTCTAGTTGGAAATTTGCCAAAACCCTAGCCATAACGGACTTGTCCGGTACAGTGCGGACTAGTCCGATCAACTCTATGGTCTAGAACAAACATGCCGGGCTCACGTGCGGACTAGTCTGGTCCTTCTATTGTGGAAATTCCTGGAACTTCTTTAATATTCTTTGAATGACTTGGAATTGTTCTAACATGTAAGACTCAATTGTAACCAGTTAGTAAGTAATAATAGCAACCTAATAATAAGAGTTACTGCATAATTGCATCATTCATGCATGTCATGACATATTGAGTAATATATGAGCATTTATTGATTGTAATGCTTGTTTTGTATGTTTGTTGCGCAGAATAGAAGGTATTGCTCTAGAGGGTGCTTTCAAGGACCTCCAACACCAGAACTTTGAAGCTTTTGATCCTAACCAATCTCAAGAGCAAGGCAAGTGTCCTTGATCATTTTGATCCTGTTTGTAAATATTTTGTTTGCAAAACTACATGCTTGTGTCCAATTGAAGGGATACCCATGGTAGGTGTTTACTGGTCTTGTTTGACCATCCTTTTTGCTTGAAATATATTGTAGAGAGCCGGAAAGAGTATTTTTACCTTTTTGCTTTGCTCTAACTAATTGTGATGGGAAAACAACCAAATGGCTTAATTATGAATTAATGAACTTATGGATGGTGAGAATTTATGAACATGGTTAATTGGTATCATGGGACTTGGGAGCTCTAACCAAGCATGGTTTGTGCATTGGGTTGGAAGATATGGTGGTTTTCCTTGCCTTGGATCTAAGAACCAGTTCATGCGAGAATAAGACAGGACAACAGTGCCACCACAAGGCCAAGTATGGGTGCAGCTTAGCCAATTAATTAGGTGTATTACTAGCATTGTTCGGATCATTTGGGGGAGCGGGGAATGGGAGTCAGATTGGTTTGCAATAGTGGCGGGACTGCCCTGGGATGCGAATGGCACAAGAGGGGGCCCTTGGTTGGATGTGCTCAGTTCGAGGCATCACCACCGGTGAAACCTTAGTGGGTCTGAATATGCTGGTAGTCCATTTTAAAGGATATTTTGTGATCTCTTGGCCATACACCTATGTAGTGTATTTGGCATAATGGAGGTTTTCTTTAGTCGCCGACGGGTGATGAAATCACGAACTTGTGGGTAAAGTGGTGCAACCTCTACAGAGTGTTAAAAACTATCATGATAGTTGTGCTCCCAGTTATGAGCATCTAGAAAACTTCCATTATTTGAGTTGGAAATGTAAATTGGGATGGTTTGGTTATGGTTATGGTTTGGGTTGTGTTAAATGAACATGGTTGATGATGATAATAAGAACCTGATATATGGATGGACAATTATTGATGGATGTGATATAATGGTAATTGATGTTGTTGGACTCATAATTGGTAAATATTTGGGATATGATGTGATTAATTCACATCGACATTGTAGGATGTTGTTTACATGTTTTAAATGTACTTTTCAGCAATTAACCATTTATTATCATTCCTTGGTTAAAACACATGTCATTATTTTCCCACACTTGCTGAGTATGACATGTGTTCACCCTTGCAATTCCCCCCACCAACAGTTTCACGTGATGTTTGGGAGTACTCCGAGGATAATGTGGACTTCTAGATTGTGTGCTGTCGTCGACTTGCCTGTGGTTAGGCTTGGAGCCGCACTATCCCATATGCTTAGTTTGCATAGATTATTTCCGTTGCAGTATGAGTAGTATTAGTAATAATGATCATTAGAGCTTGTAATTTGAGAACTATTTGAATATTGTAACAAAGGTACTTATTTACTAGTTTGTACCTGGTAATTTTCTGTATATCGTTTGTGGTTTTGTTGTGTATGTGTGTTAAACATCCCGGACACACATATGCATTCACTTGGTTTATTTTCGGAATCAGGTGTCACAAATTGGTATCAGAGCTACAGGTGGACACTTTAGAGCACATAGGAGCACGTAGGAGTAGTTGAGGTTTGTTTGGTGTGCTTATTGATATGTAATTATTGCTTGTGTGCTTGTGTGCTTAATAGAGGATCTTGGGATGCTTCGGCATTTGCCATATCCATATAGGCTTTTGTTGCTTAGTTTCATATCCCTTGATGCATATTGTTGGGGACGTTTTCTAAATTCTTATATCTCTTGCTCTTTCTTTAGATGTCGAGGACCCGCAACCAGAGGAATGCCAAGGAGGAGGAGGAGAACAATGGGGCACTTGAGAACAACAACAATGGACTTGGACCCGAGGCTAGCAACCTTGAGTGGTTGATGGCTATGTAAAATCAGCTCATGCATACCGTGATGCAAACTTTGGGACAGCTGCAAGCCGATAACCAGAATCAGCCCCACATGCCTCCACCACCACCCCCACCACCTCATAACAGATTCAAAGAGTTTATGAAGACTAGGCCACCCACTTTTGCTCAAGCCAATGATCCTATGGAAGTTGATGATTGGCTGAAATTTGTGGATAAGAAGCTTGCCATTGTCCAATGCAATGACCGGTAGAAGGTTCTTTTTGCCTCCCAACAACTAGTTAGAGCGGTTGTGGATTGGTGGGACTCGCTTTGCAATGCCCATGCTAATCAGGAAAGGATCACTTGGGATGAATTCAAGGAGAGCATCCATTCTCATTTTGTTCCTAAAAGTGTTATGATCCTAAAGAGGTAGGAATTTGAGAAAGGCAAGGGAAGTCAAGTGTGATTGATTATCTTAACAAATTCACTCAACTCTCAAGGTATGCTCCAGAGGATGTTAATCGGGACAGCCGCGAGCAATATCTGTTCATGAGGGGCCTAAACAATGAGATTCAAGTCCAATTGCTCAACTGTGAGTATGCGAATTTCCAGAAGCTTGTGGACAAAGATATTGTGGTTGATAATAAGGTTCATGAGATGGAGCAAGAAAATAAGAGGTAGATGCCATATCAAGGACACCCACAAGGAAGCAATGTTCGCCCCCGCTATGCACCATCAAATGCACCATACTATAACCCCCTTGGTCCTGCATATTACGCTGCTATTCCACCGCGTCCAGCTCAGTCCATGCAGCAACACCCCACCATGCAAGCACCTCACCCTCCAATGCCTCACGCGCCCTGTGCCAATTTTCCTGCTCAAGCTCAAAACCAAGCTCGCCCTAACAATTCTGGTGCAGAAAGGACGTGCTATACTTGTGATGAGGTGGGACACTTTGCATCTCAATGCCCTAAGTCAGACCTTAGTCAGGTGAACAATTCTCCAAGGCAGAACCCAGGGCCAAATGGAGGAGCGTCACAAGGCAACTGTGTACCGCATAATTTTGTCATGGCAAGGTGAACCACGTCTCTACGGAGGAGGCCCAAGAAGCGGATGACGTGGTGATTGGTATGTTTCTCGCAAACTCGAACCTAACGACTATTTTATTTGATTCTGGAGCATCACATTCGTTCATTGCATCAAAGTATGTTGCCAAGTATAGTTTGCCTATATCTCACATGAAGTACACCTTGTTGGTTAAGTCACCTGGAGGGAATATGAGGACAAATATAGTATGTCCAAAAGCAAGCCTTAGAATGGGGGAGTAGATTTCTTCGCGAACCTCATTGTTTTGGATTCACAAGGGTTGGATATAATACTTGGTATGGACTGATTAAGGAATCACAATGTAATAATTCAATGTGCCACAAAGACGATGAAGTTGACAAATGAGGAAGGGGTCAGCATAGAATTGAAGCATCTCAACACACACCAAAGCAGGTGGAGCTGAATCAAATGAACGGTGCAGCAATAGAGGAGATAGCAGTGGTGTGTGAATTTTCGAATTTGTTTTCAGATGAGTTGCCAGGTTTGCCACCTGATTGTATATTGAGTTTGTCATTGACTTCATACATGGAACTGCACCTATAGCTAAGAGGCCATATAGGATGCCTCCTATGGAGTTAGCGGAGCTCAAGAAGCAAATTAAAGAGCAGCTAGAGAAGAGTTTCATTCACCCAAGATCTTCACCTTGGGGAGCACTACTTCATACCCAAAGGTTATGAGCACCTGGACAACTTGCATGATTAGAGTCGGAATTTGAAATTGGGATGGTTTGGTTATGGTTATGGTTTGGTTTGTATTAAATGAACATAGTTGATGATGATGGTAAGAATCTGATGTTGGACTCATAATTGGTAGTTATTTGGGATGTGATGGAATTAATTCACATAGACATTGTAGGATGCTTTTAACATGTTTTAAATGTATTTTTCAGCAATTAGCCATTTATTATCATTCTTTGGTTAAGATACATGTCATTATTTTCCTACACTTGCTGAGTACGATATGTGCTCATCCTTGCAATTTCCCCCACCAACAGATTCATGTGATGTTTGGGAGTACCCTAAGGATAATGCAGAGTTCTAGATTGTGTGCTGCCATCGACTTGCCTGTGGTTATGCTTGGAGCCGCGCTATCCCATATGCTTAGTTTGATTAGATTATTTCCACTAGAGTATTAGTAGTATTGTGAATAATGATCGTGAGAGCTTGTAATTCGAGAACTATTTGAATATTGTAATAAAGGTACTTGTCGGTACCCTGTGTACTGGGTACCCCATGATACCGCAAGAAACACCGAAGAGTTCCACACATCCGAGTTGAAGACCTCCGAAGGCTACACATGCTATACAGCACTGGACCCGCCTCCCTCGTTTGGGTAGCTCCAGCACTACCACGTGTAATGCGAGGCCAAAGCTAACTCCCCCTGTAGGGAAGCTTCGGTCTTGCCACGCGTCCAATGACCCTGGACCTAACCCACAGTAGAGGGAAGCTCCAGTGCTGTCACGTTTATAGTGGCTCTAGACCTGCTTCCCCACGACGGGAAGCTCCGGAGCCGCCACGTGTTAAGCCTTCGGACCTAAGACGGCAACGAAGAGACTGGCAGATCTCCAACGGCGCGGACAATCAAGGGACAGTTAAACCTACAGTTACAAGACCTAATTGTGTGTCATTAATGCCATATTAATGACACACGATCGGTGGACTCTTAACAATGGTAACGCCACCATTAAGGCGCGTTATCACGCTGTTAATTGTGCCTAATATTCACATATCATGTATTAGGTAATTAACTACTGCCAGGGCCACATGTCGGGCTAGGCTGATGTAATGGCCGGTCCTTAGACTATAAAAGGGATGCGCTGCACGATACATGACAAGCAAGCTCACATGCTCAAAAGTGCCATACACTCATACATACAACAACACAACCCATGGAGTAGGGTGTCACGCTCAGGCGGCTCGGACCACGTAAAATCTCTTGTGTTACCGTCTTGTCCAAATCTCACGCGCCCCAACCAATCAAGAACCTCTGCGGGCTACGATCTAGTAGTACTGGGGGAAGTGTCGATCACACACTTCGGCAATACTTATTACTAGTTTGTGCCATGGTAATTTTCTGTATATCATTTGTGGTTTTGTCGTGTATGTGTGTTAAACTAACTAGGCACACATATGCGTTCACTTGGTTCAATTTTGGAACCGGGTGTCATAGTGCATTTATTTTACTTTATTACTAATCTTTAGCTAAATCTCATTTTATCGAGTGGTAGGACTACAGACCCGCCTTTAGGGACATTGAAGGTCATAGCCTCGAGCAAATTAGAGACGTATTATGAAGGTTCATCATTTCCGAAATCATTAATTCAAAGAGAGAATTTCATTACCAACTAGAGAATTAGGTGACAGTTATGTTTGTGTAATTAGTTACGTGTTAAGTTGGATGAACAAGGGAATTCTATGTAAATAGTTACTTGGTAACCACGATTGACACTTTGATAATATTTGATTCATCAATGTGTGTGATCTCCATTTGGCTATACATATGCTTCTATATGTGTATATTGCTGACACTGGCAATGCGGTTGGCAAATCCTGGCTAGCTCTAGGATGCAGCCGGCAACCAGGATAGTCAGGGGTGGGGGCACCTAATAGGAGATGTGCTTCTAGTAGGGAGCGTCTCCCTGTTAGTGTTGTAGTGATCCTGTCTGTAAACAATCTGTGACGTGTTGTAATAGATATTGTCTTGGATTACCTAAATAAAGGAGACACGCTTCCTTATAGCATGTCTCAGATCAGTCAACAAATCTATGACGGGCTAACATAAAGCCTATCTCGGATCAGTCAATAAATATGTGACGCGCTGTATTAGAGCTTGTCTCACATGTACGCTGATGGGCGACGTGCGCGATGACCATCTCCAATGATCTTGTAAAGCCCGTCTGTTATGACTCAATGAAAGGAGACACACTATCTTTGAGCTTGTCTCACACTTAATCTGATCGGCGACGTGCCTGCCGCGCATCTCTGATGACAACGTAATGCCATACTCGACGACAGAGATGCACTGTTTGTTTGTCTCCCTTCTTCATTCGGGCACGTCTCGGATGAGACTCTCTTACATAGTGGCACTCGTAGTTTCGGTGTTCGTAGTACCGACTAGTATCGATTTAGTCTTGCACTCGTCCTCGAGGTGGCCGAGCTACTACAACACAAAGTTTATACTGGTTCAGGCTAGGTACACTACGTCTAGTATGGACTTATTTTCTCTTTGTTGATAGTGGGGAAGCTATTACAAGCAAGTGGTGTTCTGGTGCTGAATGGTGCAGATGATACCCGTATGTCGTCTTGTATGCGATACCCTGTAAGGATGTCCTCCGGGTCCTTTTATAGGCAGCTTGGTACCATGTCTAGCCTATCTTCTATCTACCTCGGTTCTCCTCATAAATGGGATGGAGGTTACAATGTTTCTTATCTCGTGGGCTTATCCTCTGCATGTCTCGAGGCAGGGTCAGATCACGGTGGTTGCTGCTGCACCTGCCCCAGAAATCTTCAGTCGTGACGATGCCCCTTCCAACAGCCCGCTCGCGAAGAATTCCGAAGAAAACCGGAACCTCACGGAAACGCCCGATTGAAGAATGAGCTCGGTGGCGATGATGTTGGGGAATCTTTGATCCGTGGTATTCGATGGCACCAGCAATGGGTCCAGCAGGTATGTGCATCCTCTTCCCCTTCCCTGTTTAAATCATTTGGTATCCTGTCTAGATGGAGTTTGTGCTGCAGATCCCTCCGTGCTCTTGCGGTGCCTTGTTCTTCTACACCATGGCACGGTCCTCCTGCACCATGTACTCTTGTGCCCTGTGTTGGAACTTTCATTGGATCATAAATGAACCGACCGTCGTCGTTGTTTCAGAATTTAAGGCAAACGAAAGTGCTTTGATGGTTTTTCTGAATACAACAATATGGAGCAGAGAACTAAATTGGCTTGCTTTCCTTTTCTTTTATTTCAAAACTATTTATAGACTCCTTTACATAACCTTTCACATGTACAACTCGATTCAGACTCGAAGCCAACACGACGAGTACCATAATTGGTTTCGTGCTCAAGACACGACTTTGTTCTAAATAGAACTCTTATACTCTGACGAAACTGGCGACCCGGCAAAACTGAAGCGAACTTGTTCTTCAGACAGGCTTATCTCAACATTCTTCCCCATAAGCCTATTCTTTATCTATCTTTCTTATCCCAGTACGGTCTCTAATTTCTTGGAACTTGAGACGGCTCAAAGGTTTTGTCAGTATGTCAGAAAACTGATCATTGTTCCGACATGTTGTACTTTAATCTTTCCCTTATTGAAAGTGCATCTAGGCATTCCCTTGTGGGTTTTGGACGATTGATGACAAACAAATGAGATCCTAAAGAATTTGTTGATATGAATGCAATTCTACAAAGACTAGAACATATGGTGCACTCAAAAAGGTGAAAAATGAGGAGTGAGAAAAAGAAAAGCCCAAATAATCAAGGAAGCGCAAAGTGGATATCAATATATAGGATGTGTGTGAGAGACACATCCCAAAAGCTTATATCTTTGCATAGAGGGTAAGGGCTAAAATCAATTAATTAAATAATTCACTTAAGCACCAGACAAGTCCGTTCACCAGCGGACTAGTCCGATGAATGTACTGTTCTTTCACGGACAAGTCTAGAACAGCACCGGACTAGTCCGTTCAACTCATTGACCTTACTCGGACAAGTCCAGACACTAGCCGGAAAAGTCCATTCAACTTTATGATGTTTTGTCAACACAACACACAACTCACCTCACCGGACAAGTACGTCCCATTGCGGACTAGTCCAATTAACTTTTTGTAATCATTCGGACTAGTCCGTTGAACTCTCTATTCCAATACGACAAGTCCGGTACACCTCACACAAATTAGGGTTTCAAGTGGGTTGCTCACTTCACGTAAATTTTTCACAGCACACCGGACTAGTCCGACCGTCGGGATCCATAACGGTAACTTTTTTAGAAACTTTATAAATAGGTGATCCACGACCCGACAACATAAGAACCGTACACAACAGTCAACAACTAAGAACCCTAGTGCCGTCAAACATCCCAAGAGAACAGAAACACTTCTCCCCACACATCTAAAGCCATAAAAAAGTTAAATCTTTTGGGAATCAAGATCTGGGAAAGGGAGATCGTCTTCTACACATTGCTAAGCTCTTGGGATTTGATCTCTTATACAATCTTACATCTGTTGTAGATCTTTCTAGTGTATTTGATTGCTTTTCTTTCTGTAATTTTGTGGGAACCCTTAGCGTGTGAGGTTGCCCCACCAACTTGGTGATTTCCCCCATGATAGAGGAACTCAAGTCGGTCTTCGTGGTGACTTGAAGAGGTAAAGGGTTGATTGAGACCCGACTCTGTGTGGGCCCCTCATTGAGGAGTAGATCTCTTTGGTGAGATCAAATCTCAGTAAAAATCCTTGCCTCACATGTCCTTGTTATTTACTTTTGCAATCATCATCTAGGGCATAGGGTTGATTAATCTTGCAACTTATATTAATCTTGTATTCCTCTTCAAATCAATCATCCTAAAACTTACACAAGTTCTTAGGATAATTTACTTAATTCTGCTGCTATAACATTTGAGGAGAATACATTAAACAATCCATCTTTTTGTAGGTATAATTAGCATACCGGACTAGTCTGTACATACTCCGGACTTGTCTGACCCTCCTATATTTGACAATTTTGGTTAAGTGTTGCAGGAAACGTTTTCAACACCTATTCGCCCCCTCTAGGTCATATTCAATTGGTATAAGAGCAAGGCTCTCCTTTTATGACACTCACCGCTCAGAGAGACAAATGGCCACCGACAAGACCAACGAGATCCCAGAGATGCCCATCATTGGAGACGAACAAGACACCAAGGCGTTCGATGTGCTCAAGGAGCACGGACACGATGATGAAGAAGTGTGTGAACTCAAGGCACTTCTAAGGAAAAAGATTCTAAGCCAGAAGGGCAAGAAGGAAGATGAAAAGCCAAAAGGAGGTAGTCATCAAGACTACTCCCGGTATATTTTTAATTATGACAAGTTTAACAACTACAATCACTATCTTTCCATTCCCATGGAAAGACCTCCAAAGTTTCATGACAATGATTACTCAATGTGGAAATATAATATGAATATGCATCTTATCTCACTTAATCCTAGTCTTTGGCATATAGTGTGTACAGGTTTGGACATCCCCGGCAACGATGAAGAACTCACTTTGGAGCAAGAACAAGCAATTCATCACAATACACAAGCCATAGCGGTGATCATTTCATCTTTAAGTCCAAAAGAGTACACCAAAGTGGATGGAATTGAAGTTGCCAAAGACATTTGGGATACACTCAAGACTGCTCATGAAGGGAATCGCTCCGTTTGTGAAGCAAAGATCGAGATGCTTGAGGGAGAACTGGGGAGATTCGCAACAGGAGATGGTGAAACTCCTCAAGAGATGTACAGCTGCTTGAAGACACTCATCAACAAGATTCGTGCTTATGGAAGAAAAAAGTAGATTGATCACGAGGTTGTAAAAAGGATGATAAGAGCCTTCATGTCTCGGAATGTCACTTTATGCTCAATGATAAGGGAAAGCTCGGGGTTCCACAAAATGACCCCTGATGAAGTCCTTGGCAAAATTATCAATCATGAGATGATGGACAAAGAAGCTAAATATGTTAAAGACTTAGCTGAACTTACCTCATCCAAGAAGAAGGAGGTTGCCCTCAAGGCAACTTGCAAGCCCAAAGGGAAAGAGACTCGTGATACACATGAAGAAGAGGACACTGACGATGTAAGCACATATATGGATGATGAAGAGATGGTGCTCTTCATGAAAAGATTCTAGCGCATGATGAGAAGAAGAAGGGGCAGCAACTCAAGTGAAGGAAAGAACAAGGAAAAAATAAAATCCAAGGCTCGACGTACTTGCTACAACTGCGGTGAATACAGACACTTTATGGTTGATTATCCATATGAGTAAAACAAGAAGAAGAAAGAAGTGAAGCTGCAAGAAAAAAAATTCAAGAAAAAGAAGCAAGCACATCAAGCGCACATCAGCAAGGAGTGGGACTCAAACGATGAGTCCTCCTCGGATGATGAAGATGAGATGGCAAAAATTGCCATCAAGAAGCCGACCAAGAAGTCTAAACTCTTCCCAAACATGGGAGGTAGAGACAACCACAATCAAACTTGCCTCATGGCTAAGGAAGGCAAGAGAAGGTTCAATTTACACCACCCTCCTTACATTCCTCTAATGATGATTTTGATAGTTGTAGTGAAAATGAGGAAATGCTTAAAGGATTGAGCAAAACTGCACTAAGAAAAATGAAGATGTTGTTGGATGAAATCTTTGAGAAGGAGGAGCTTGTCAACCGCCAAGAAGATATGCTCATCCGTGAAAGGAAGAGATATCAAGAGGTTGAAAAGCTTCTTGAGCTTGAAGAGGAGAAAAGTAAGGCAATTGAGATTTAGCTAGCTTTGAGTATGGAAACTTACTCAAATCTAGAAGACTCACACTTTGCAGTCAAGGACTAACTTGCTAACTTGACAAAAGTTAACAAAATCCTTGAAGTGCAAGTGGAGTCACTCAAGCAAAGTGGTGCTTCCTCCTCTAAAATCTCAACTTCTCAAGATGTCAGGTTGACAACTATTAAAACTTGCACATGCTCTAGTAATAAGACTAATGTAAAGGATGAATTTAATTTTCCACATGTTAAACATCCATCCCAAAGTGGCATCTTTGACAAGGAAAATATCAAATATGCACGTAGTGCTTATATGGTCACAAGACCTCCTAATGTCAAAGATGGTCTTGGGTATACAAAAGGTAAAAAGTTGTCCACTAATGCTCAACATAAGGATCATATTGCTTTTGTTAGAGAAGAATCACATGAATATGAACTGCAAACACTATTTCATACTTTTTATGCAACTTATGTCCTTATGAAAAATAAATCTAGATATATTTATACTACATATGCAGGGTCACGCCACAAGAGACCCAAAGCTTGTGTGTGGGTGCCTAAAACACTTGTGCTAACCTTCGAGGACCCAAGCAAACTTGGGTACCTAAAACCAGGACATAAATCTGTTTTGCAAGCCTACTCCTCCAGTGGATCAAAATGGGTGCTAGACAGTAGATGCACCAATCGCATGACCGGAGAGAGGAGAATGTTTATAGAGTATGAGTGAAACGCGGATCCAATGAAGGAATTTATTTTGGAGACAACAGCCAAGGAAAAGTCCTTGGCAGCGGTAAAATTGGAATTTCCTCTCAACACACTCTTTCCAATGTTTTACAAGTTGATTCTTTAGATTATAATATTTTGTCTATATCTCAGCTATGTGACAAAGGATACAACTGTTTATTCACTCATGAGGGTGTGACAACCTTTAGAAGGAGCGATAAATCAATTGCATTCAAGGGAATGTTGAAGAGAAAACTTTATCTTGTTGATTTTAACAAAGATAAAGTTGAAATCAACACTTGTTTGGTTGCAAAAACTAACATGGGATGGTTGTGGCATAGACGGCTAGCCCATGTTGGGATGAGGAATTGTGACACCCGGTTTCAAAAATGAACCAAGTGCAGTATATGTGTGCCCAGGATGTTCAACACACATACACAAGTGCATCACAAACGATATATAGACAAATACCACAACTCAAATTATTAAATAAGTACTTTTATTACACAATTCATAATAATCTCAAATACAAGTGCTAATGAGTATTAATGACAAGTTTCAACTAATGTAGCGGAAATAAACTAATTAAGCAAACTAAACAGCTAAGCAGCATAAGCATTAGGGTAGCGCAGCTCCAATCAACACCACAGGCAAAGCTGACGGTAGACACGGCCTAGAACTCTGTATTATCGCCATTAAACTCCCAATCCTGACCTGTAACTGTTGTTGGGGGAATTGCAAGGGTGAGTACATGTCGTACTCAGCAAGTGTGGAAAGTATGACATGTAGTTGATTCAAATGATGACAATAATAAGGGCTAAGTGCTGAAAAGTACATTAAAACATTTGAAAAATCAATATACATCATGTATGTGAAGTAATCCCATCATAAACCATAATTAATAACATAGTACCAGTCTATATTCCATATCCATCATCCATATACCAATAACCATATTCAATACCAGAATTTAATTCATAACCAGCCATATCCATTACCAAACCATAACCATCCCAGAAACCATCCCAATACCAAAACCCCTCTAATCATGTAGGTCATCCAGGCGCTCATAATCGGGAGCACGGCTATCATGATAGTTTTATTAGGCTCTGCAGAGTTTGTACTACTTTACCCACGTGTTTGTGATTTCATCACCCGTCGGCGACTAAAGAACCTCCCTTATGCCAATCACACTTCCTTTGACGTATGGCCAGGAGATCACAAAATAGCCTTTACAAAGGGATTACTATCCTATTTAGAGCCCACTAAGGTTTCACCGGTGGCGATGTCTCTTACAGAGCACATCTTCAACCAAGGGCCCCCTCTTGAGCCATTCGGATCCTGGGGTAGTCCCACCAATCATCAACAAACCCAATCCGACTACCCCTTCCCCTAGCATCCTTAATGGTTCAAATAGCATCGTCAAAGCCCTAATTAATCAGCTATGCCGCACCCATACTTGGCCTCGTGGTGGCACTATTATCCTGGCATATTCTCACATGAACCGGTCCTTAGATCTAAAGCTAGCGAACCACCATAACATCCAACCCATCCACATACCATGTTTGCTTAGATCAGTCATTACCATATCATATTACCAGTTCATGTTAATCATATTCTCATAAATGCATAATTAAGTTAAGTGGTATAGTTGTCTCCCCATCCCAATTAATTAAAGGAAGCAAAAAGATATAAATCCCATCCTGACTCTCTACCATGTATTCCAGGTGACAAGGGTGGTCAAACAAATCTAGTAAACTTCCTATCATAGGATCCCATCAAATTGACACAAGCATGCAGTTTTGCAAACAAAACATGTATTTCAAAATAGGATCAATATGCTTCAAGGACACTTGCCTTGGTCTTGGGATTGGTTCGAGTCAAAGCCTTCAAACTCTTGGTGTTGGAGATCTTCTGCGGCACTCTCTAATGCAAATTCATCTAATCCGCACAATATACAAACAAGACAAGAAACACAATCAAAGAGTGCACAAACATTACTCAATATGACATGACATGCATGCTTAATGCAAATGCAAGGTGGAACTTGTTAATGAGTTGCTTTTAATGATCACTAACTAGTTCTAATTGCTTTTAACAAGTTTATACAGGTTTGGAGTCGATTCGATCTAATTTTAGAATTAATTTGACACAATTTAATTAGGAAAATCGAACTAGATCGCAAGAGACCGGACAAGTCCGCACTGCGCGAGATCAGCGGATTAGGGTTTTCTAGATCGACGTGAATTTGGAGAATTGGGGTTGAATTCACGTAAGGAAAATAGAATAGAAGGTATACCAGGTGTTTAGGACTCCAATGAATCAAGAAACTTGGAGACAACACTTGGATCTTGATGATCTAGGGTTGATGATGAACTTGGAGATGAATTGGTGATGAATAACGAAACTTGATGGAGATCTTGATCCTCTTTCGTTTCCACCTCTTCTTCTTCTTGCTTGGGATATCCTTCTCCCTCCTTGATGGCGTATCTCCACGAACTAGGATTTGGGTGGGGTGGAAAAGTGGCAAATAGATGTCAAGCCAAGGGGTGGGGTTGTTTATATAGAGGTGGAGGCTAGGGTTAGAAGGATTTCAAGTTTGAGATGAGTAGGGGTCGGTTTAGAGTCCCACATGGGCTCTAAAAGAGTTAGACATGACGTCCCTAGGCCCACTTAACGTGAAACCCAAGAAATAAGTCGTAAAACAAAAGATCAATTTAGAGTCGTGATTTATCGAACAAGTCCGAAAAGGTGCAGACTAGTCCGAAGTTATCCAGAGAGAAATCAGACAAGTCTGGACTGGACATCGGACAAGTCCGCACTTATCCGGAGGGGAAAAACAGACAAGTCTGGCCTCAAATCGAACAAGTCTGACTTTAGTCAAAGAGGAAAACGGACAAGTCCGCTGGAAAACTGGACTAGTCCAGACAAGTCCAGGGACTTAAGAAATTTTCAAGGATTCTTGGAACACCGAACTAGTCCGCACTAAGCCGGACAAGTGCGAAAGTGTCCAGAGGCAAAAACAGACTAGTCCGCAGCAAAAACAGACAAGTCCGAACAAGGTCAGAGAGAAATCGGACTAGTCTGCACCAAATTCGGACTAGTCCACACTTTCCAGAATTCTTAAGTGCGGTTTTGTTTCTAAATCAATTTCAAACTTGTTTCTTTTTATGTTGATTAATGTTAGACTTGTATATGAATGTATGCAGGGCATGATGCATGAAAATGAGGGTGTTACAAACCTACCCCCCTTAAAATGAATCTCACCCTTGAGATTCAATGCGGAAGAGAAGAGATAGGGAAATTACTTCTTGAGATCATCCTCCAGTTCCCATGTTGCCTTTGATTATGTATGATGCTTCCATTGAACCTTGCACCATCTGATGACCTTGTTCCTTGTGACCCTTTCCTTAGTTTCCAAGATTTTGATCGGTTGCTCGGCATAAGTCAAGTCTTCCTCTTGTTCCAGTTCTTCCATTGGCACTTGTTCTTCCGGTACTCTCAGACACTTTTTGAGCTGGGAAACATGAAACACATCATGGACATCTGAAAGATGAGTTGGCATCTCCAACTTATATGCTACTTCTCCCCTTTTGTCCGAAATCTTGAATGGTCCAATATAGCGAGGTGCTAGCTTGCCTCTTATGTTAAACCTCTTATGACCTTGCGTGGGTGACACCTTGAGATAAACGAAGTCTATGACTTCAAAGACTAGTTTTCTTCTCCTATTGTCCGCATAGCCATTTTGCCTTGATTGAGCGGCCCTCAAGTTTTTGCAAATAATCTGAACTTGTTTTTCAGCTTCTTGCAACACATCTGGTCCAAATACTTGAGTTTCTCCTGTCTCATTCCAGAATAAGGGTGTCCTACACTTCCTTCCATAAAACGCTTCATAAGGTGACATCTTCAAACTTGCTTGGTAAATATTGTTATATGAAAATTCTGCATATGGCAAGCTCTGGTCCCAACTTTTCTCATGCTTCAAAGCACAAGCTCTTAACATGCCCTCTAAAATCTGATTGGTCCTCTCGGTTTGTCCATCCGCTTGAGGGTGATATACTGAACTAAAATTCAACCTCGTTCCCAAAGCTTCATGCAATTTTTGCCAAAACTTGGAGGTAAATTGAGAACCTCTATTCGATACTATCTTCTTTGGGACTCCATGTTGACACACAATATGCTCCATATACAATTATGCTAGCTTCGCGGTGGTATAGGTGGTCTTGGCAGAAACAAAATGAGTTGATTTAGTCAATCGATCTATAATGACCAAAATTTGAGCCATAACTGGACTGAGTACGCGGCAATTCAAATATAAAGTCCATTCCAATCTCTTCCCACTTCCAATCCGGAATCTTCAATGGTTGCAACAATCCGGCTGGCCTTTGATGTTCCGCCTTAACTCGTTGGCACACATCACACAATGCTACGTATTCAGCTATGTCCTTTTTAATGCTAGCCCACCAATAGCATGTCTTCAAGTCTTTGTACATCTTGGTACAATCGGGATGATTTGAGTATGGTGAGTCATGTGCCTCTTTTAATATTTTCTTCCGAATATGTTTCACATTAGGCACAACAATCCTTTTTCCGATCCATAAGGTACCATGTTCATCCTCATCAAATCGGAATTCTCTCCCTTCTTGGGTCCTTTCCTTGATTTCTTGGATTTCCTCATACTTTGTTTGACCCTCTCGAATTTCTCACTCTAAGGTCGGATTTAATTCCATCATCCCCATCTCATTTACGAACCCGAGATTCAATCGCTCAAACTCCTTACATAACCCGGATGGAAACTCTTGAACTGTAAGTTGATTACTTACTCCTTTTCTACTCAAGGCATCGGCCACTACATTGGCTTTTCTCGGATGATAGTTGATTCCCAAATCATAATCCTTGATGAGCTCCAACCATCTTCGTTGCCTCAAATTCAGATCCGTTTGTGTGAAAATATACTTAAGACCTTGTGATCCGTGTAAATTTCACACCTATGTCCAAGGATATAGTGTCTCCAAATTTTCAATGCATGTACCACCGCTGCAAGTTCTGAATCATGTGTTGGGTAATTCTGCTCATGTTTCTTCAATTGCCTCGATGCATAGGCGACCACTTGACCTTCTTGCATGAGCACACATCCAAGTCCTTGTCTTGATGCATCATAATATATGTCTTAACTCTTGCTTACATCCGGCAATATCAAAACTGGGGTTGTTGTTAACCTCTTCTTCAACTCCTCAAAACTGGTTTGACAAGCTTCAGTCCATTGGAATGACTTCCCCTTCGTTAGCAACTCCGTCATACGCTTGGCTATCTTGGCAAAGTCATTGATGAATCGACGGTAATATCCAACCATCCGAAGAAAACTCCTTATTTCCTTTACGTTTTGCGGCGGTTCCCACTTCAACACGTCCCTTACTTTTTTGGGGTCAACCGAAACTCCTCCTGAATTGATATGACCCAAAAGCAATACTTCTCTCAACCAAAACTGACATTTGTTGAACTTGGCATATAATTGATGCTCCCTCAATTTCTTCAACGTAAGCCTCAAGTGTTCCTCATGCTCCTTCTCATCCTTGGAGTAGATCATAATGTCATCAATGAACACCACGACAAATTTTATCCAAGTACTCCATGAATACCTTATTCATGAGGTACATAAAGTATGCAGGTGCATTGGTCAATCCAAAGTACATAATAGTGTACTCATATGATCCGTACCGTGTCATAAAAGCTGTCTTGGGTATGTCCGACGGTCTAATCTTCATTTGAAAGTATCCCGAACTCATATCAATCTTGGAGAAAACACAGGCACCCTTCATCTGATCAAACAAATCTTCTATGCATGGCAATGTGTACTTGTTCTTGATGGTCACTTTGTTGAGAGCTCGGTAATCCGCAAACATCCTTTGCGATCCATCCTTCTTGTCCACAAACAGCACGGGCGCTCCCCAAGGTGAAGAACTAGGGCGAATAAAACCTTTCTCTAGTTGCTCTCGAATCTGCTTCTTGAGCTCCGCTAATTCCATAGGAGGCATCCTATACGGCCTCTTAGCTATAGGTGCAGTTCCAGGTATTAAATCAATAACAAACTCAATGTCTCGATCAGGTGGCATACCTAGCAACTCATCCAGAAACACGTCCATAAATTCACAAACCACCGGGATTTCCTCAATTGAGGCACCGTCCATGTGATTCAGCTCCAATTGCTTTGGTGCGTGTTGAGATGCTTCAAATTCTACAGTGATCCCTTCCTCATTGGTCAACTTCACCATCTTCGTGGCACACTCAATGACTCAATTGTGCTTCCTCAACCAGTCCATACCAAGTATAATGTCCAATCCTTGAGATTCCAAAACAATAAGGTTGGCGCAGAAGTCTACCCCCCTTATTCGAAGGCTTACTTTTGTACACACTATATTTGTCCTCATCTCTCCTCCAGGAGACTTAACCAATAAAGTAAACTTCATATGAGAGATAGGCAAACTATACTTGGCAACATATTTCGATGCAATGAATGAATGGGATGCTCTAGAATCAAATAACATAGTCGCGGGGTTGGAGTTCACGAGAAACATACCAATGACCACGTCGTCCGCTTGTTGAGCATCCTCCATAGAGACATGGTTCACATTGCCACGAGTAAAATTATGATGTCCACGGTTCCCTTGCGGCTGCTCTCCATTGGGTCTTGGGTTTCGCCTCGGTGCATTGCTTCCTTGACAAAGGCCTGACTTGGGACATTGATGTGCAAAGGGTCCAGCTTCTCCACAATTATAACACTTATTAACTCCACCAGAATTTGTACGAACTTGATTTTGAACATTTGCACCCAGAAAGTTGGCACGAGGTGCGTAAGGCATTGGTGGCCTAGGTGCTTGCATAACAGGGCGCTGCTGCACAAACTGAGTTGGCCGCGATACAAATTCAGGGCGCTGTACAGGAGCAGAGGAGCTGTAGTATGGTGCATTAGGAGGCGCAAAGCAAGGGCGCACATTACTTCCTTGTCGCTGTCCTTGATATGGCGCCTTCCTCTTTTTGTCTTGCTCCATCTCACGGACCTTGTTCTCAACCACGATTGCTTTGTCCACAAGCTTCTGAAAGTTGGCATAGTCACAATTGAGCAATTGCACTTGAATTTCATTGTTGAGGCCTCTCATGAACAAGTATTGTTTCCGGCTGTCCCGGCTCACATCCTCGGGCGCATACCTTGGGAGTTGAGTGAATTTACTAAGATATTCACCAACGCTCGATCTTCCTTGCCTCAAGTTCTCAAATTCCTGCCTCTTCAAGATCATAACTCCTTCCGGCACATAATGAGAATGGAAGCTCTCTTTGAATTCGGCCCAAGTAATTCTCTCTTGGTTCTCATGAGCATTGCATATAGAATCCCCACCAATCCGCAGCTACTCCAACTAGTTGATGAGAAGCAAAAAGCACTTTCTCCCAGTCACTGCATTGGACAATAGCTAGCTTCTTCTCCACGGACTTGAGCCAATCATCAACATCCATAGGGTCAGCGGCTTGAGCAGAGGTTGGCGGCCTAGTCCTCATAAACTCTCCCAACCAGTTATGAGGAGGCGGGGGTGGCGGTGGAGGCATGTGGGGCTGATTGTTGATGTTGCCAGCCTACAGCTGTCCCCTAGTTTGTATCATGGTCTGCACGAGGTTGTTTTGCATAGCCAATAGCTGCTCAATGTTGATAGCTCCATGAGCAGGTCCTCGTCCATTGTTGTTTTGAGGTGCTCCATTGTTCTCCTCCTCATCATTGCCATCCCTCTGGTTGCGAGTCCTCACCATCTGAAGAAAAGCAAGAGATAAGAATTTAGAAACATCCCCAACTATATGCATTAAGGGATATGAAACTAAATAACTAGCTATACTAGCCTAGGTGGACATGCTAATGCTAAAGCATCCCAAATCCTCTATTAAACACGCAAGCAACAATATATAGCAAACAGCACACCAAGCAAAAACACATTGATTCTTGAGTGCTCCTATGTGCTCTATAGTGTCCATTCTATCTAGGCTGCGTTCTATGGTCAACATGTGGCTCTGATACCAATCTATGACACTTGGTTCTGAAAATGAACCAAGTGCAGTATATGTGTGTCCATGATGTTCAACACACATACACAAGTGCATCACAAATGATATACACACAATTACCACATATCAAATTATTAAATAAGTACTTTTATTACACAATTCATAATAATCTCAAATACAAGCACTAATGAATATTAATGACAAGTTTCAACTAATGCAGCGGAAATAAACTAATTAAGCAAACTAAACAGCTAAGCAGCATAAGCATTAGGGTAGCGCGGCTCCAATCAACACCACAGGCAAAGCTGGCGGTAGACATGGCCTAGAACTCTGTATTATCGCCACTAAACTCCCAATCCTCACCTACAACTGTTGTTGGGGGAATTGCAAGGGTGAGTACATGTCGTACTCAGCAAGTGTGGAAAGTATGACATGTAGCTGATTCAAATGACGACAATAATAAGGGCTAAGTGCTGAAAAGTACATTAAAACATTTGAAAAATCAATATACATCATGTATGTGAAGTAATCCCATCATAAACCATAATTAATAACATAGTACCAGTCCATATTCCATATCCATCATCCATATACCAATAACCATATTCAATACCAGAATTTAATTCATAACTAGCCATATCCATTACCAAACCATAACTATCCCAGAAACCATCCCAATACAAAAACCCCTCTAATCATGTAGGTCATCCAAGTGCTCATAACCGAGAGCACGGCTATCATTATAGTTTTATTTGGCTCTGCAGAGTTTGTACCACTTTACCCATGTGTTTGTGATTTCGTCACCCGTCGGCGACTAAAGAACCTCCCTTATGCCAATCACACTTCCTTTGCCGTATGACCAAGAGATCACAAAATATCCTTTACAAAGGGATTACTAGCCTATTTAGACCCCACTGAGGTTTCACCGGTGGCGATGCCTCCTACAGAGAACCAAGGGCCCCCTCTTGAGCCATTTGGATCCCGGGGTAGTCCCACCAATCATCAACAAACCAAATCTGACTACCCCTTCCTTGAGCATCCTTAATGGTCCAAATAGCACTGGCAAAGCTCTAATTAATAAGCTACACCGCACCCATACTTGGCCTCATGGTGGCACTGTTGTCCTCGCATATTCTCGCATGAACCAGTCCTTAGATCTAAAGCAAGTGAACCACCATAACATCCAACCCATCCACATACCATGCTTGCTTAGATCACCCATTACCATATCATATTACCAGTTCATGTTAATCATACTCTCATAAATGCATAATTAAGTTAAGTGGTATAGTTGTCTCCCCATCCCAATTAATTAAGCGAAGCAAAAAGGTAAAAATACTATCCCGACTTTCTACCATGTATTCTAGGTGACAAGGGTGGTCAAACAAATCTAGTAAACTTCCTATCATAGGATTCCCATCAAATTGACACAAGCATGCAGTTTTGCAAACAAAACATTTATTTCAAAATAGGATCAATATGCTTCAAGGACACTTGCCATGGTCTTGGGATTGGTTCGAGTCAAAGCCTTCAAACTCTTAGTGTTGGAGATCCTCCACGGTACTCTCTAACGCAAATCAGTCTAATCCGCAAAATAAACATACAAGACAAGAAACACAATCAAAGAGTGCACAAACATTACTCAATGTGACATGACATGCATGATTAATGCAAATGCAAGGTGGAACTTGTTAATGAGTTGCTTTTAATGATCACTAAATAGTTCTAATTGCTTTTAACAAGTTTATACAGGTTTGGAGTCGATTCATCCAATTTTAGAATTAATTTGACACAATTTAACCAGGAAAATCGGACTAGTCCGCTAGGGACCGGACAAGTCCGCATTGCGCGAGATCAGCGGATTAGGGTTTTCAAGATCGATGTGAATTTGGAGAATTGGGATTGAATTCACGTAAGGAAAATAGAATAGAAGGTATACCAGGTGTTTAGGACACCAATGAATCAAGAAACTTGTAGACAACACTTGGATCTTGATGATTTAGGGTTGATGATGAACTTGGAGATGAATTGGTGATGAAGAACGAAACTTGATGGAGGTCTTGATCCTCTTTCGTTTCCACCTCTTCTTCTTCTTGCTTGGGATCTCCTTCTCCCTCCTTGATGGCGTCTCTCCACGAACTAGGGCTTGGGTGGGGTGGAAAAGTGGCAAATAGATGTCAAGCTAAGGGGTGGGGTTGTTTATATAGAGGTGGAGGCTAGGGTTAGATGAATTTCGAGTTTGAGATGAGTAGAGGTCAGTTTAGAGTCCCTAGGCCCACTTAACATGAAACCCAAGAAATAAGTCGTAAAACAAAAGATCAATTCGAAGTCGCGATTTATCAGACAAGTCCAAAAAGGGGTGGACTAGTCCGAAGTTATCCAGAGAGAATCGGACAAGTCTGTACTAGATATCGGACAAGTCTGAACTTATCCAGAGGGGAAAAACAGACAAGTCTGGCCTAAAATCGGACAAGTCCGACTTTAGTCAGAGAGGAAAACGAACAAGTCCGCTGGAAAACTGGACTAGTCCGAACAAGTCCAGGGACTTAGCAAATTTTCAAGGATTCTTGGAACACCGAACTAGTCCGCACTAAGCCGGACAAGTCCGAAAGTGTCCAGAGGCAAAAACATACTAGTCCGCAGCAAAAACGGACAAGTCCGAACGAGGTCAGAGAGAAATCGGACTAGTCTGCACCAAAATCGGACTAGTTTGTACTTTTTAGAATTCTTAAGTGCGGTTTTTTTACTAAATCAATTTTAAACTTGTTTATTTTTATGTTGATTAATGTTAGACATGTGTATGAATGTATGCAGGGCATGATGCATGAAAACGAGGGTGTTACATCAATCTGTAGAAACTTCTAAAGGGTGGTCACATCTATGGTCTGAAAGATGATGTGTTTGAGAAAGACGGGCCATGTATCGCATGCCAGGAGGGAAAACAAGTTGGAGCACCAAACCTTGCAAAGAACATGATGACTACATCAAGATCGCTCAAACTTCTTCATATGGACCTCTTCAATCCAATTGCTTATATAAGCTTCTGCGATAACAAATACAATTTAGTCATTGTTGATGATTTTTCTAGATTTACCTGGGTATTTTTCTTGTATAATAAATCAGAGGCCCAGGGGATCCTCAAGAATTTGTTGAAGAGAGAGCAATATGAATTATCCTCAACCGTCAAGAATATTAGGAGTGACAATGAACGGAGTTCAAAAATACTTAAGTTGAGGAGTACCTGGATGAAGAAGGAATAAAACATGAGTTTTCGGCACCCTACTCCCCTCAACAAAATGGGGTGGCCGAAAGGAAGAACTGAACACTCATTGAGATGGCGAGGACAATGCTAGATGAATACAAGACTTCGGACCAGTTCTGGGCTGAAGCGGTAAACACCGCTTGTCACGCCATGAACCGGCATACCTTCATCGACTTCTGAAGAAAACGCCATATGAGCTCCTCACTAGTAACAAATCATATGTTTCATATTTCAGAGTATTTGGAAATAAATTCTTTATTTTTGAACAAGAAATTGAGGACTTGGAAGTTCACTTCAAAATCTGATGAAGGATTCTTGCTTGGGTATGATTCAAACGCCTACGCCTATCGTGTTTTTAACAAAGTCTCTGGCATTGTTGAAGTGGCACGTGACATAGTGTTCGATGAGACTAATGGATCCAAAGCAGAGCAAGTTGATAAGTGTGTGCTAGATCAAGAAGAAGCCCCATGTAAAGCATTAAGGAGGATGGCACTTGGTGATATTCGACCTTAAGAGCAATCACAAGACTCAAGTGCTCAAAATGTACCTCAACAAGAGAGCAATGATCATGGGGGAGCTTCTGCACAAGATCAACATCAGCAGGATCAAGATGATCAATATAAATTGAAGCAATGATCTAGGGGAAGATATTGACAATGATGATAATGAAGAGCAAATGACCTCACAAGTGCCTCACTCAAGAGTACATCAGAGTATACAAAGAGATCATCCTGTCGACAACATTATCGGAGATATTGCAAAGGGAGTAACCACTACATCTCGTATTTCTAATTATTGTGAACATTACTATTTTGTCTCGTTTCTGGAACCATACAGGGTTGAAGAAGCATTAAAAGATCCAGAGTTGGTGACTGCCATGCAAGAGGAACTAAACAACTTCAAAAGAAATGAAGTATGGGAGCTTGTGGAAAGACCAAAGGCAAACATTGTGGGCACCAAATAGGTCTTTCAGAATAAGCAATATGAAAACGGAGTCGTATGAGAAACAAGGTGCGACTTGTGGCAAAAGGTTACTCACAAGATAAGGTTTGGATTTTGATGAAACCTTCACTCCGTAGCTAGACTTGAGTCCATTTATATTTTATTAGCCTATGCTACTCACAACAATTTTAAGCTGTATCAAATGGACGTCAAAAGTGCATTCCTCAATGGTCCTATCAAGGAAGGAGTGTACGTAGAGTGGTCACCAGGATTTGAAGATCAAGAGTACCCTAGCCATGTGTAGAAATTGCGTAAGGCTCTCTATGGCCTCAAACAAGCTCCCCGAGCTTGGTATGAGTGTATTAGGCTTTCTCACTCAAATGGCTTTAAAATAGGAAAATTTGATTATACTTTGTTTACAAAGCATTTTGATAGTCATTTATTCGTATTCACATTTATGTCGATGACATTATTTTTAGTTCTACTAATAAATCTTTTTGTGAAGAATTTAGTAAAATTATGACAGGCCTATTCGAGATGTCAATGATAGCGAATTGAAGTTCTTTTTGGTATTCCAAGTGAAGCAATTGAAAGAAGGCACTTTCATTTGCCAAACTAAGTACATGCAGGACATCCTCAAAAAGTTCAATATGGACAAAGCCAAGCCCATCAAGACACCCATGGAAACTAATGGACATCTCAACCTCAATGAAGACGGTCCAGATGTGGATCAAAAGGTATATCGGTCCATGATTTGTTCACTGCTTTATTTATGTGCATCTAGGCTGCACCTAAATAGTGTCATTTAATAGATGTAAAAAGAATTTTAAGATACCTTGTGCACACACCTAACTTGGGCCTTAGGTATCCTAAAGGATCCAAGTTTAACCTTACAGGGTATTCTGATGCCGACTATGCAGGCCGCAATAAGAGCATCCCAGGAACTTGCCAACTTCTTGGTAGATCCTTAGTTTCATGGTCCTCAAAGAAGAAAAATTTCATTGCTCTTTCCACAGCCGAAGGGGGGTATGGTGCAGTCGGTAGTTGTTGCGCACGACTACTTTGGATGAGACAGACTTTAAGGGATTATGGTTACAATCTGAATCATATTCCACTCCTATGTGATAATGAAAGTGCCATAAAAATTGCACCCAATCCAGTAGAGCACTAAAGAACCAAGAACATCGATATACGTCATCATTTTCTAAGAGACCATTCATTAAAAGGTGAATTAGTAATCTCACATGTTAGAACTGAAAAACAATTAGCAGACATATTCACCAAGCCTCTAGATGAAAAGAGATTTTGCGAGCTTCGAAATGAATTAAATATACTTAATGCTCAAAATGTGGCTTGAAACATTGCATACCTGATTGATTCTTCAAAGTTTACTTACTTTTGCAAAAATTCATCCCTTATCTCGATTTTCTCTCGAAAACTACTTTAATTATTGAATCCTGGTGAATTATGGCTATTGTATAATTGTTGATTGCTTACTGGTCATGTTTATCAAGATTATTTGTAAAATGTTGTCCTTTAGATCACTATTAGATCAAATTCTCAAAAATCACTTTGTTCTGATTCTAAACTGTCCAGCTGACCCGGACTAGTTTGTGGTGAGCACCAGACTAGTCCGTTGCTGGTGACTAGTCCGGCTCTGGTCCAGTGTACCGGACTAGTCCATTACTATCGGGCTTAACCCTAGCCCACCGCCAAAAGTCTATCTTCTTCCTCTCACAACCGCCTTTGCATTCTCTCTCTTCAAACTTGAGCTGCCAAGGCGATTTCCACTTTGAGCCACCAAAATTGAAGGTTTCTCCATGGAAATTCTCCCCCTCAGCACGAAGCACCTCTCCTCTGGACTAATCCGGACTCTACTCCGTGCCTCCATCCTTCAATCTTCGAATTTCGGTAAAGTCAAACCCTAACCCTAGTTCTCATCTTTTATCAAATCTTGCTTACTTTTCATGATTCCTAGTGTATACATTGCATTGTTGTATGTATTCTAAATGTCCTCCTATCTTTTTGCATCATTCTTGGTTGGATTTGTTGAAATAAGAAGTTAGGATTCATACGTCAAACTGGACTAGTGCGGTACTTTGTGCAGACAAGTCCGGTGCTCCGGAGAAGTCCGCACCCTGAAATTAGACAAGTCTGGCCCCTTGACAGTTCTTCACAAACTCTAATTCCCATTCTTACCATACCTTGTACTCTCTATGTCACGCACGATGTCGTCCACTTCATAAGCAGCATGTTTGATTATGAAGTTGAGCGTGACTACGAGAGAGTGGCTAGGGCAAAAGAGCTATAAGAAGCAAGAAGCGCCATGACCATGATTCAAATGATTCTCCTCCTCACTCTATGCTCCCAAGAAAGAGGAAGGTGGTAGTCAAGAAGCCATCTAGCAAGGATTGTGCGGGTGCCAGCTCAACGACACCAAGGAGAAGCACTAGCAAGGGCAAAGGACTTCGAAGTGGACCCATCGGTCCACTAAAGATGAAGTCTCATGTACAGCACAATAGGCAGCCCTCTGAAGATGATTTCATGGGAAAAGGAAATGATTTGGATGACAAACTCACGAAGGTTGAAGTCTATGAGCAGCCAAAGCAATCAGCTGACCCGAGGTTCTGGAGCCACTTCCATGCTGATTATTATGAGCATGTCTACAGGAAGATGAGAAATCTAGTGGTTGCAAGCCAATGGGTGGACATGACTTATCTACAATCCAAGAATTGTCAAGCATATCATGAAGTCTTGGAGGCATTGGAGAGGCATGGCTTGAAGGATCTCATATCCTTCCAATACAATTGGAACAATGAAGTCATCACTCAATTTTACTCTACTCTCTACTTCGCCCGTCATGATGGGGATGAGATGACTTGGATGACACATGGATCCAAGTATAGGGTCACATATGAGGAGTTTGCCAGAATACTCCACCTCGAAGACACCTTGGAAAATGAGCTTATAATTCACAACTTGAAGCCTCTGGAGAAGAATGAGCTAGGATTCCTCTATGATACAAGAATGCCATACAAGCCTCCTACCACAAAGTACTTGAACCATTTCTTTGCCGTGCTGAACAGAATTCTGAGGAAGACCATAGCTCCAAAGTATGGATATGCAGGTACAATTCAAGGAACTCTAAGGACCTTCATGAAAGTGATAAGCAAGAAAAGAACCTTCAATCTCTTTAAATATATCTACAATGACATTGTGAACATCTCAATCACTCCTAATAGGTCCTGTGGATATGAACTTTATATCATGTTCATGATTGAGAAGGTAACCGACCTTGAGTTTGTCAAGGATATTGAGCACGCCAGCCTCAAGCCCCAGAAGCCACCAGTCTACAATGTTCCCAATGCTCCTGCTCACCTGTAGTAGAACAATGATCAAAGGAAGAAAATGAAGTAAAAAGGACTCCAACTGCTACCTCTGCTACTCCACCCTCCAAAGAGTCCTCTAGTGGTGTATTGAAGATGCTTTCCTCCATCTTTGCATCCTTCCGCAAAGTGGGGGTTAAGCAACACAAGGAAAGCTTGGCCAGGAAGAGGCACCAGAGGTATATGAAGGCAAACATCAAAGCAATCTGTGAGAAGCTTGATATTGAGCTAGTGGAATCTCCTCAAATTTCAGAGGATTCCAAAGAAAACATCACAGAGATGATGCCTCTCGCAGAACAAGAATTGGCTTGCTTTGGCCTTTCGGGTGTCACTATTCCTCCTCCTCCTCAGCATGCTCGTGAGTTTTAAGATGAAGATGAAGACACGACTGAGAGTGAGAGGGGGTGACGAAGAGTAATCACCAAAAAGGGAGAGATTGAAAATGCATCTAGGCATTCCTTTGTGGGTTTTGGACGACTAATGACAAACAAATGAGATCCTAATGAATTCGTTGATATGAATGCAGGGCTAAAAGGACTAGAACATATGGTGCACTAAAAAAGGTGAAAAATGAGGAGTGACAAAAAGAAAAGCCCAAATAATCAAGGAAGCGCAAAGTATATATCAATGTATAGGATGTGTGACAGACACAACCCAAGAGCTTATATCTTTGCATATAGGGTAAGGTCTAAAATCAATTAATTAAGTAATTTACTGAAGCACCGGACAAGTCCGTTCACTAGCAGACTGGTCTGATGAATGTATTGTTCTTTCACAGACAAGTCTGGAACAACACCGGACTAGTTCGTTCAAATCACTTATCTTACTTGGACAAGTCCAGACACTAGACGGACAAGTCCATTCAACTTTCTGATGTTTTTTCAACACAACACACAACTCACCTCACCGGACAAGTCCGTCCCATTGTGGACTAGTCCGATTAACTTTCTGTAATCACCCGGACTAATCCGTTGAACTCTCTGTTCCAATACTGACAAGTCCAGTACACCTCTCACAAATTAGGGTTTTAAGTTGGTTGCTCAATTCACGTAAATTTTTCACAACACACCGGACTAGTCCAGTCCATGGAGCGCACTAGTCCGACCGTTGGGATCCATAACGGCAACTTTTTTAGAAACTCTATAAATAGGTGATCCATGACCCCACAACATAACAACCGTACACAACAGTCAACAACTAAGAACACTAGCGCCTTCACACATCCCAAGAGCACAGAAAAACTTCTCCCCACACATCTAAAGCCCTAAAAAGTTAAATCTCTTGGGAATCAAGATGTAAGAATGGGAAATCGTCTTCTACGCATTGCTAAGCTACTGGGGTTTGATATCTTATACACTCTTGCATCTGTTGTAAATCTTTCAAGTGTATTTGATCACTTTCCTCTCTGTAATTTTGTGGGAGCCCTCAGCGTGTGAGGTTGCCCCACTGACATGGTGATTGCCCCGTGATAGTGGACCTCAAGTCGGCCTTCGTGGTGACTTGAAGAGGTAAAGGGTTGATTGAGACCCGACTCTATGTGGGCCCCTCAATGAGGAGTAGATCTCTTTGGTGAGACCAAACCTCGGTAAAAATACTTGTCTCGTGTGTTCTTGTTATTTAGTTTTGGAATCATCATCATCTAGGGCATCGGGTTGATTAATCTTCCAACTTATATTAATCTTGTATTCCTCGTTCAAATCAATCATCATAAAACTTACACAAGTTGTTAGGATAATTTACTTAATTCTGCTTCTATAACATTTGAGGGGAATACATTAAACAGTCTATCTTTTCGTGGGTATAATTAGCATACCGGACTAGTGTGTACATACTTCAGACTAGTCCGACCCTCCTGTATTTGACGATTTTGGTTGAGTGTTGCAAGAAAATTTTTCAACACCTATTCACCCCCTTCTAGGACACATTCACTCATCAACACACTCTCTGATAAAGTGGTATCGAGTCTCAATGTGCTTGCTGCTTTCATGCAAGACTGGATTCTTGCAAAGCGAGATGGCTGACTGATTGTCTATCTGAATTATTACAGGGATTCTTTCTTTGTCTTCTATTAGATTATCCAATCATCTTTTCAGCCAATTCCTTGACATGTTGCAGAGCTTGCAGCCATGTAGTCAACCTGTGGGGATCAGGGTCCTGACATCCAAGGATCTCATCGGGTGGTGACGTGCGATGCAACACCCAATAGTATAAATGAAAAGAACCAAAATAAAATACAAACACAGTCTTTTATTTATAAAAAAAGTGGAAGTTTTTACAATATTAAATGAAGGAAAGAGTCTATACATCATAGCTACGCTCTCAGCTCTAGCTATGCAAAAGCAAAGTCATCCATGCCCTTAGGACACTTCGCACTAGCATCACTCACTCTCCTTATCACGGCAGCGTGCAGGGCTCCCACTTAGCTGTGAATCCTGATGAGGGTAAGGCGTCATCCTCAGGCCCTTCATCAATGGTATAACCTGCAAAAACTCGTTAACTACAAATGTGAGCATCAGGCTCAGCAAGACTAACCCGTCTCCCTAGACATATGCAAGGTAAAGACTAAACATATGTAGGAAATAGCATAAGTAGGCTCGCCTACATGTGGATCCTTATAGTCATGTTTTAAGTAGCAAATGACATTCCTCAGGCACGACACATCATAGACTCCGCAATCAAACAAGAAATGCTTTGCTGATGATATGACATGCCCTAAGCACATAATGCTATTACAGGTTAAGTGTTTGGAAACTGTAAATTTTAATTGTGCTATCTCTAAGCCACACAAGGATGTAATACAATATTGTAGTCATTGCAGCAATTTATAATGTTTTAACTGTTGTGGATTACTACATCACGACACAGTGAACAAGCAGTACTCAAATAACCGTGAGGGACGGTGATTGCAATCTGTAGACACCCGGGTAATACGTCACATACACCCATTTTGGAAGTGGAGTGAATCACACTTCAATACTATGTTGTATGCAGCAACCTTTCCAAAGAAACCCAAATGCTAAATCGGTCCTTCCGTGACGGGTAGGAGGTCCCCGTGGGGAGCGTGTCTATGGCCGCCAGCAGATTTACACCTTGCCGCCCTCAACCCACTCCTATAAAACGGTAGGGTAAGCCTCGGCACCCAGGTTAACCAATTACATCGATATCCTGGTTTCCATATAGCTAGTATGGCAGTATGCATCTGGTACAGTTCAAACTTGCTCAGTGGGGCCACACACGGATCGGTCCTCAATCGACACAGTCAGCGTTATGCAAGTGAGGCCACGTCTCGCTGCTTCCTACGCCGTTGCCCGGTCTCATATTAATACTCATATGCCATTCTCAACATAAACTAATCCCGTGTGACAATAACTCTATCTCGCGAGTATATTCCAACTACTCGGGTTCTACCGGATTCCATATAACATTAGCATGGCAATTCTACACGTCGCACTATACAGCTACCCAAATACTCCATGGGATTGTGGGTCATGCAATTGGAGTATCAATACACCTTAGACATAATGCACTTCAAACTATAGACTTAATAGTGATACAAATGAAAACTTTACATAATCTCTTAAATGCAAATCGAGGCTTGCCTTGGTTTGCGACTAGGCAAATGTTAATGGTTAGGATTTATCTTCCTCCGATGAATCCGCCATGAAACTTTAAGATGGTTACTCCTCAGCTCCTCCTCCAAGTTAAGCTCCTCGTCGATCATCTCCATCATGTTTCCTATTGACATGATTATGCATATAAGGAAGCAATGTAATATAATATTAGACTCAACGTGGTTGTATGCACCTTAAGAAGGAGAAGCTTGACTAGGAGGGACAGACATGTCTCTGTTCTGTGGAGAAACAGAGGATGAGTCAAGGTGGTTATAGTAGTGTCGAGGTAAGAATTGAAAGGTGTAATGTAAGAACACATTGCAACTTAGCAATCAACACTTGGAGCTAAGCCACACAAGAGTGGTAAGATTGATTGGTGAAGAAGCGTTCGACTGAATAGTGTAAGGATGATTAAGGGATCATGGTGAAACATAGCACGATTAAGGTATGATATGACTATGCAAAGCAGAAGATCGAAACTCCAGATTAAACTTATGACTGGAGAATTGAAATAGTCTAAGAACTGATGAGAAAAAATGAGTCCCGATCTTCCGAAAGGTAATGTATAAGTCGATTGATGTGGAGATCTCGATGTTGATGATCCGAGGCTCTCGAGTAGAACAGGAAAAACCCGTGCAATCACTACACCACCACTCCGTTGGTTATCAACCTTGCAGCACACGATTGACCTCGCCAAGAAGGCTAATCCCTGCAAGTGCAACCGAGAACACAAGCAAGAACGGAGAAGAAGCAATCTGAAATTGCTGAATTGGGGTTTCACAAACCGATAAACGACGATATTATTAATCTAAGCAAAGACCAATTGTTTATGGCGGCTATCATGGAGTATATATAGGTGGGAGGATATCAAAGCGGATGTTGGGGTCGTGACCAAACCCTAGGACACGAAAATAAGAGATGTAGACTTGATACAAGGCCCAATGGCCCAATATGGTGGCGCAGCACCCTGAAAGATTATGAAGTCCATTTTGTTTCGACGATTCCTGTCGACTCCGGACGAATTTTGACATGGGACCAGCGCATTTGGAAATTTTATCCTCCCCCTTTCCATGCATATGTAGAACGTCCAAAACAGAGTTTGTATGCATCCTGGGCATCCGTTTTAGTGCGAACTACTCCTGGACTCCGAATGGACACCAATTTGAGTTGGGGTCGGTTTGCATCTTCTTTGAACGTAATATCTTGTCCTCCACGCCCCTAAATCTTCCTCCAATTACTCCTTGAACTTCTATATGGATCCTAATCACAATGAAGTCATTAGGTAGCAATCTATTCTCAAAAATATGTAAGGAAACATATAAGAACGAGCTCACCTCTGAAATTAATTGGTGTGTGTGAATTCTATTGATTGCATCTTGTATGTTGAATGGAGTGTTGTGTATATCCATAAGAGTGATGTCCTCATCATCCTCCCCTTCTTGAATCGGAGTCGTCCTCAACTCATGTTCATCTTCTCTCATGTGTGAGTCCATATGTGCAACGCTATCAAATCCTCTTGTGTGCATCAAAGGAGGAGGCCAAGGTGGTGGACGATATAGTGCACCATCTTCATATTCGCAAGCACATTCACTTGAGCCAGGATCCCAAACAAATAAACATTGTGCCATGTTTATTTGTGCAATGATAATGTGCATGATCTCATCATTCTCCCCTTCTTTATGACAAGCCGTCCTCGGCTTGCTTGTATGTCCAGCAAAGAGTCTTGCTTTGAGGGTAGAATGAGTGTTGTCCATATTGCACAACTGCAGCAAACAATGCTCCTCTTTTATATATTGTCCCTGCTGCAAGAAAAAAATGCTAGAAAAACTTGAAAATACATTATTAGTATTAGTGCATCCATTCATTCACCATGTTGTTGCAGCACTAAATGGGATTTCTCATTTGAGCATATGTAAACTTTATGCACCATAAATTCACCACTATCTTCATAGTTGCCTATAGCATGAAAAATATTTCTACTTAACAAAGGCAATTCAGATTGGGAAAACATTCTCCTCTCTACAATATCTAGATCACAAATATTGGAATCAAATGCTTAATTTCAGCACATGTGGGTGACAAAGTATCAAATTCATTCAGTTGTTCTAGCATAGGTACAATATAATTATTAGCACACAACTCATTTTAACAGAAGGATCAGCAGGAAAATCAACATGTGACAATTGTGTATAAATAAACGACTCTAATAGTTGCTCCTCGAAAATAGCATGATTGGTGGAAAAATTCAGAAAATCCAAAAACTTCTCACCTTCTGTATTTGTAGAATGTTTTGCCTTACCATTTTCAGCAATTATTTCGAGTGCATTATGAGTTGATCCATCTAAAATTTCACAAGTGTTGTTGAAAGACTCGTTCTCTTTTGCATCATCTATATTATTTTCTATATTGTCCTGCAAAATGTTAGACACAAAAGGAGGTACAATAAGAAATTTCTCCTCAAATTGATGCACTTCATCTTTGCAATAAGATACATTCATAAAAGTTTCTCGCATACAAATTCATATCCTTCCATGTTTGAGGTTTTTCTAAATCATTTAAATTGTTCCACCAAGTTAATGCACAGCCTACTAATGCACTTGCAACATTTCTAATCTTTCTCCTCTCACACATATGACATTGTCCAAAAATTTTATCCAACTCTATTTCCCAAGCAATATATTCATCGTAACCAAAACCATCATAAGATGGAAGATATTGGAGAATGTAATTACTTCTTGTGGAAGGTGTTGTAAAGGTGGTCTTAATGTCATGTGAAACCTTGGTTTATGTTTGATTTTTAGTGAGCAACTCCATCGTCGTCTTCATCATGTCAATCATCTCGGCATATAATGCATGATTCTTGCTTTTACTTGACATTGTTAGTAGCAAACAGAAGACAACAAAAAATGTGTTATCCCTATCAACTACAAAGGATAATGACAAAGTGGAAGTGGAATCACACACTCTCAAGCGTCTTACCACGCTCTTACAAGTGTTCTTACCGACACTGCAGGTGGCAAACGGTGGCCGGTATGAAGAAACCAATGAAGCGTGGGATGATTGCAAAGGTGTATCGATTCTGCTCAAGAGTAAGGTGTAGCTTGGATGGCACTTTATATGTAGCAAAGATTAGCAACAATGAAAATAAAATAGTAAAGTTGAATAAGTGTCCAAAGTACTTGTCAAAGTCGCTGGCCTAAATGTGTTCCTAGTAGTTCAAGCTAGCAAGACATGAGACAAAACTAGATGACACAAAGGATGCAAGCACTTCTATTTTTGTTGTTGTTCTTCTTTCTCTTTTTTTAGTGCAGATTTTGTATCTTTTTATTTTTGCACATGCCTTTCTATTTTGTCTTTTTTTTTTCAGAATGTGCTGCAAAAGAAGAACACAATGCAAGGCAATCAAAGATATCTCGTAGGTTTGTCACAGATTTTCTGCTCAAGCTTCCAAGGAGAATTAGGCACACTTAGAGGCTCAAAATAGAAACACTTAAAACATAAAGATTGTAGATATATCTCTCCTCTTTAATTTCATTATATGGAAGACCTATTTTGGACAAGAACAATCGGAGATATTGCCCCCCGAAATACAGACTATTCAGAGTTTCTAGTTTAACAACAGATTTGGATCTAATGCAATTTCGACATTGATAACTATATTTTATGGGAAACTGATGAATACAAAAGTTATAGAGAACTTGTGCTTTCCATAAAGTACAAGAACACCAAAATCTGCGTTCGTAAGAGCGAGATATAATTAAAATACCGAACTAGACAGAGATGAATCTAATCTGGACGTGATGACTTGATTCAAAAGGATGAATCAACACAATGCAAAACTCAAACTAAGACCAAAAACACTTCCTAAACCAGCAATATGACTCAATCACGTACACAAACTCAACAAAACTAAACTGAAAATAAAAGTTGCAAAGGCTCAATGTGGTTTGGACAAAGTAATGAACAGATCTACTAAACTGCAAGTTTTTTGTGGCTTTTTTGTGGACTCTAGGTATGAAAAACAAAACTAATGTAATGGATAGATGAATTAACTAACAGGAAACCTGGAAATCTGATACCAATTGATAAGAATGGTTTAGGCCCGATCTTTCGAAAGGTAATGGATAAGTCGATTTATGTGGAGATCTCGACGTTGATGATCTGAGGCTCTCGAGTAGAACACGAAAAACCCCTGCAATCACTACACCACCGCTACGTTGGTTATCAACCATGTTGCACACGATTGACCTCACCAAGAAGGCTAATCCCTGCAAGTGCAACCGAGAACACAAGCAATAACGTAGAAGAAGCAATCTGAAATTGTTGAATTGGGGTTTTACAAACCGATAAACGGCGATATTATTAATCTAAGCAAAACCCAATTGTTTATGGTGGCTACCATGGAGTATATATAGGTGGGAGGACGTCAATGGTGGTGTTGGGGTCGTGACCGAACCCTAAGACACGAAAATAAGAGATGTAGACTTGATACAAGGCACAATGGCCCAATATGGTGGCGCAACACCCTGACAGATTCTGAAGTTGATTTGGTTTTAACTATTCCCATCGAATCCGGATGAATTTTGACATGGGACTAGCGCCATTGGAAATTTTATCCTCTCCCCTTTCTGTGCATATGTAGAACATCCAAAACGGAGTTCGTATGCGTCCTGGGCGTCTGTTTTAGTGCGAACTGCTCCTGGACTCCGAGTTGGACACCAATTTGAGTTGGGGTCGTTTCCATCTTCTTTGAACGTAATATCTGGTCCTTCACACCCCTAAATCTTCCTCCAATTACTCCTTGAACTTCTATATAGATCCTAATCACAGTTAAGTCATTAGGTAGCAATCTATTCTCAAAAATATGTAAGGAAACATATAAGAACGAGCTCACCTATGAAATTAATTGGTGTGTGTGAATTTTATTGATTGCATCTTGTATATTGAATGGAGTGTTGTGTATATCCATAACAGTGATGTCATCATCAAGAACTAAGAGACGATCCACAAAGCTTCTAAGGACTTAGTAGGAACTTACTATGGGTTTCTAAAGTGTTCTAAGATTCTTAATCTACATTACCTGTGTGTCGTAAGGAATCAATTCCAAGGTTCCTAGTAACCATTGAAGATTGGATCATCTAAACTTCTTGAGGTTCCTATGATGAGAATGACTATTAACAAATCTACAAGAATTAAATGGACCCTTGATAAGGAGCTCAAGGTCAAGGGAGAGACATCACAAAGACAAAAGTAGCAACAGGAACGAATGACCATGTAGTCACACCCCTCCCCCCCCCCCCCCGGTACTAAACAATATGTGCAGGATTACGGAACACTAGTTGCACTACCTTCCTATCCTTATAAGCATGCTCACCTTGTTCATTTACTTAGCAGCATGGTCCATTGGCTTCATGCTCCCACACACAGGCACTTCTATTCAAGTAAGACATCAAGGTTGTTGAAGTGTGCGATCGACACTTCCCCAGGTACTACTTAGATCGTAGCCCACGGAGGTTCTTGATTGGTTGGGGCGCGTGAGATTTGGACAAGACGGTGACACGACGGATTTACGTGGTTCGGGCCACCTAAGTGTAACACCCTACTCCACGGGTTGTATGTATGAAAAATGTGTCTATGGTGTTGTGTCCGTATCAGCCCCCCTGTGTATCGTGCGATGCAGCCCTTTTATAGTCTGAGGACTGGTTGTTACATCACTTGTCTAACCTGACATGTGGCCCTGGCATAGTTAACTTTGTGATACACAATCACTGAATATTAAATGTGATTAATAGGGTGATAACGTGCCTTAATGATGGTGTTACCCTTATTAATAGTCTATTGATCGTGTGTCATTAATATGGCATTAATGATACATAATCAAGTCTTGTAATTGTCGCCTTAATTATCCCCTGAAGGTCTGAGTCGTTGGAGATCTCTCTGTCTTCTGTTGAAGTCCTAGCTCTGGAGGTTCGACACATGGCAGCTTCGGAGCTTCCTGTCATGGGGAGGCAGGTCCGGAGCCGCTATACACATGACAAGACTGGAGCTTCCCTATGACGGGTGTTAGGTCCAGCCTTGTGATACACGTGTCAGTGTCGGAGCTACCCAAATGAGGGAGGCAGGTCCAAAACTATGTAACAAGCATGGCCTTCAGAGGTCTTCAGCTTGAATGGGGGGAACTCCTTAGCTTTTCTTGCAGTATCATGGGGTACCCAGTACGCAGGGTACCGACAGTGGCCCCCGGGCCCACCTTCGGGAGAAACCCTTTAGGTTAAGTTATTCTACCAGAGGTGGGACCATCTTCGATTCCCGCGTTGTGGCTTCAAAGGTCTTCTGATGTGCCGTTGGGGCGATGCTAAGTGGTTAAACCATTGCCACGTGGCTTCTTTTGAATGTGGCAGGTGATATCTTTGCGTGTGAATCTCACGCAATTGAAGGTCGCCGGTTCCCGATGCAAAAACTATATCAATTCCGTGTGCCTTGTCAGGCCGTCGCCCTCGTGCTTCCAACCTCCCATCATGACACACCTGGGGCAAAAGCTTCGGCTTTTCTACCAAAGTGGACCCGGGTCCAATCGTCATTGGCAAGGTACATTTTTTAGAGCGTAACCTCGATCCTATTGCGGTTTCAATCCAAGCAATGTGGAGGCTTAATTAAGAAGGAAAGCCCGCACTGTTTGAGGACTTCCAAATTTCGCTCCACTTTGCACGATGGAGTTGGGTCTTCCCCGCAGCAAGGTCAAGACCAAGGAGGAGATGGCGAGTGTCCGGACCTACATGGGTTGGTCCAGCGACTCCTGCAACAAGGACATCTGCTTTGGCAAGCTCCCTTTCAAGAAGGAGCGCACCGAAGATATGGTGTACTTTTCGGCATACGCCATGGTGGGTCTGATCCCGACTTTCTCAAGCTTCCTCCTGATGTTGCTGGATTTATACGGCCTCCAGCTTTATCATATCGTCCACCACTCCCTCTTGTTAGTGGCGAATTTTGTCCACTTCTGCGAGATGTGGGTTGGTGTGCCTCCCTGCATTGAGCTGTTCCGGACCTTCTTCATAGTCCACACCATCGGCAAGGGGACGGAGCTCATCCGCTTCTACTATTTCGTGATGCGGAAGAATTGCCCCTTCAAGTACTTGAAGTCATTCCCCTCCGGCAAGTGCGATAATTGGAAGAAGTATTGGGTGATCATCACTGTGGAGGAGCATGAGAAGCTAGAGCTGCCCAAGGGCCTTCCCAATGTTGACACTGGCACCTAGAATGTAGTTCCTGAGCCGTCGAATGCATACAAGCCCATCCTAGAAAGGATCAAAGAATGAATAGAGGGAGGAGTGACCCCCCAAATGGTCTTCGGCAATTTCTTGGTGCACAGGTGGGCCCCGCTGAAGACTAGGGAACGACCCGCATGGGCGTTCAATAGTGAGATGGATCATGACCGAATTGAAGTTGGTTTGAACACCAACTTGGATGATGAAGCTTTGAAGATCAATCTCCAAAAATTTCGAAATGGGGGTATCTCCCGCGATGCCCTGACTCCACCGGCTGCTTTCCTGCCTCTAAACATGGTTCTGAAGGTCAGCTGGGAGATCCACAGGAGAATGCAAGCATTAGACGACTTGGGCGTGGTCGAGAGGCATCCTATCTCCGGGATCACGATCCCCATAGATTCTGAGAGGGTGATTACCCCTGCCGCAATCCAGAAAGTCGATGACATCGGCAAGGGCAAGGGTAAAGGCAAAGAGACAGCTGAATCCTTTAGCCGGAAGATAAAGTTGAAGCATGCTGATGAGAGCCACATTAGGTCAGGTCCAACTACAACTGCTCCTTCTACCCTACGAGGTAGATCTTTGGCAGACATGCCTCCTCCGGTGCAAGCATCCTCAAGGGGCACCAACTTTGGCAGATCAACCCCAGCTCCGATGCCAGCTATGGGCTTTGGGTCTAGAGGTCCTTCTCAGCCGAGGGAGGTCCTAGCTGAGTCGACGCCGAAGACAGCAACAAGTTTTGGGTAGCAATCCAGAGCTCCGGCCACACCCCCCGCGGCAGGCTCTCGCTCTGATCGCCCACTGAAGAAGTTCCGCGCCAGATGGAGCGGTAACCTTCCAAGGTAGACATTGTGTCCTCACCTTGAGTTGTTGTTTTTATTTTTCATCATGTATTGAATCTTTCGATTCTTTGTTTGCAGAGCAACGAGGAAGGGCTCGGAAGCTCCGACACCCACCCCAGCAACTAAGGCTATGCAGTCAGAGGTTCCAACGCCGACCCCTACGCCTCCCCAAGTGGTGGCTGAGGTCATGATAGCTCTGGTGTCGGCTGTCATGGATCTGGATCTTGAAGAGACACTAGAGGCTCCCATGGTAGCACCGGACCATGGGGGAGACATTTGTGAAGACGCACCGGCAACAGTAGTGTCGGTGGCTAAAGCTCCAGCTCAAGACATGGAGATGACGGAAGCTCTGGAAATTGAGGTGGAGGCAACCAAAGCTCAAATTCTTGTGCTGGAAGTTGTAGAAGAGCTAGCACTCGAGCCAGAGGTGCTCGTAGTCCCGACCTTTGTGTCGGAGATAGCTGAAGCTCCGGCCTCCATGCCGGAGTTGGTTGATGTTCTGGCGCTTGAGCCGGAGATGATGGGGGTTCCGGATGAAACTCCAGCATCTGCCCTGGAGGTGTTAGCTCCGGAGGCACCCATGTTCAAGCCGTAGCACCCTAAGGAGTTTTTGGCAGGCCCTCCACCCGCCAAGCCAATGGTGGATATTCTTGTGGCGTGGGACCTAATTTTTGTTCTTGAAGACCCCCTGGAGCTAGCGGAGATGACCCCGGCAGGTCCGGAGCCTATTCCGTTGGCGTTGTCTAATGAAAATGCATGCTCAAGCCTCCGACAGGTCCAGCTCGCCTTCGACCATGATAACAAGGTCCTTGAAGAAGAGTGCCACACCTTGAGGCGTTGGCGCAATGGGCACCACTTCGAGACCAAGCTTGCAAGGAGAAGGCACGGATGGAATATTCGGGCAAGTTGCTGGAGGTAAAAGAGGCAACCATCAGGGCCCTCGACGATAATTCTTGGGAGATTCTCAAGCATGCCAAGGAAAGAAATGATGTTGCTGACGAACTTCATGACAACCTCAATACATTAAACGAGATTCTCCTAACTTGCCGAGCATACCTCGATGCAAGGGAAGAGAAACTCCTGGAACAGCAGGAGGATAGTTTGAAAAGAGAAGAGGAACTCGCCCCAAATCTGACTCTGGGAGAGCAAAACTTGGCTAACCGCTCGAAAAAGCTTGATCTGCGGTGCAAGGAAGAGGAAGATAAGCTCTGGCAGAGGGGACAAGACCTCAACAATAGAGAGGTCGATGTCTCCACCGGAGAGGAGAAAGTGCAGGGCAAGGAGAAAGACCTGGCCAACCAGTGGAACCGCATCCACCTCTGGGAGTCGGAGCTCACCAAACATGAGAAGCAAGTTGCTGAAAGCATTCAGCAGCATGCCAAAGAGGTTGAGCGCCTTACCTGGGAAGGATCGGAACTTGTGGCCGCCAGGAGGTCACTGGAGGAGTTGTGGAGTTTGGGGAGACTGATTCCCAACAGGTGTGGGACTTCTTGGGTGAGCCAATGATGCTTTGATGCCTCTGGGCTTCAGTCCAGTACGTCCGGATAATCTAGAGCTAGAGCTGTACCAAGCACTGGTGGCACTCGGCTCTACCGGCAGCAAACTCGACGTGATGGGTGATGTCATCGTGGACCAGCTGGAGACAGAGGGCAAATCTCTGGCCAAGAACGTCGTAGAATATTTGCTGACGTGTTACAAGAGCCGAGACCCCCAATTCTCTCTGGATCCGGTGCTCGAAGGACCCGTTGCTAAAGAGGAGGACACCGCCAAGGCCAACATTCAAGAGGTTGCCCAGAAAGTTGCCTCATACTTCCGCAGAACCTAGGAGTTTTCTCTTTTGCTCCCGCTTGTAACTCTCCAATTTTATAATCTCCTCAAATGAATGAAATCCAATATTTTAGAAATGAATTTCATTTTGTCCTTGTCTTCGATACATTATCCTTTATCTTGTTTTCCCCCTCGTAGATGTACACAATTTGATTGTGAACATGTACCAAAAGGATATGATGATGTGTTGTCGGAGCTTAGTAGGTCCGACGACACCCACTATCAACACGTAGAACGTCGACGGTGGGCCCCCTGGGGTTGTCGGAGCTTGGTAGGTTCAACGACACCTACTGTCAACGCATAAAACATCGACGGCAGGCAGCCTGGGGTTGTCGGAGCTTGGCAGGTCCGGCGACACCCACTGTCAACGTGTAGAACATCAACGGCGGGCCCCCTGGGGTTGTCAGAGCTTGGTAGGTCTGACGACACCCACAGCCAACGCGTAAAACATCGACGGCGGGCCCCCTGAGGTTGTGAGAGCTTTGTAGGTCCGACGACGCCCACTGTCAACGCGTAAAAACGTCGATAGCAGGTCCCCTGGCGTTGTCGAAGCTTCTTGTGTTCGATGATATCTACCTCAATTGTAGAATACGTTGATGGCAAACCCCTCGGGTGGTTTTGCCATCTTCACTTGAGTTGGCGTTATGCTTCACGTCGACGGCGGGGCCCCATGGGAGTAGCTGGAGCTTGTTAGCTCCGGCAGCGCCCACTTTCAACGTCCAAAACGTCGACGGCGTGCCCCCATGGAGGTTGTCGTAGATTAATAGCTTCGACATCGTCCACCATCGCCATGAGTTTTCATTTTTCCAGTGCATCAAAGGAAAGAAAAACCGTAAAATTCATCAAGTCATTTATAACTATTTTGCGACTTACAGTTCTTATTTGAATTTTAGATCCGAAGAAACACGATATGACAAGCACATTGATATAATCTTTCCGGATCCGAATGATTTTAGGATCTGCCCTACTGAGGCCTGCCGAAATGTAGGTAGAGTGGCGTACTTAGGATGCAGGACCAGGTGTTCACGCCCGAGCTGGTCCTGCGTGGCTTCATCGAAGGTTCGGACCCAGAGTGACCCCATGGTGATTTCTGGAGGAAGGACTGCTTCAGCTCTGTACACCAGGAAGAAGGGTGTCTCTCCAGTAGACCGGTTAGGTGTAGTCCTGCTTACCCACTGCAGATGGAAGCTCCTCGATCCATTTGGCTCCATGTTTTTTCAGGCGCTCATAAGTGCGTGTCTTAAGTCCTTTTAAGATTTCTGCATTTGCTCTCTCTGCTTGGCCATTACTTGCCGGGTGAGCTACTGGTGTGTAGCTGACTTGAATGTCGAGGTCTTCACAATACTCTTGCAATACTGCACTTTGTAAGGATCGAATGCCCAAGAGGGGGGTGAATTGGGCTTCTTTTCAAAAATTAAAGCAATAAAACTTAATTACTAAAAGCCCAATTCCCTAAGCAAATAACCTATGCATTCAAATGAATAGTAACTTTGCGATATACGAAATGCATAAGTGTAAGGGAGAGGAAGAGAATGCAAACTCCCGAGGAGACACGAGGATTTATCCCGTGGTTCGGCTAGATCGTCAAGATCTTCCTACGTCCACGTTGTGGCACCCACCCAAGGGTATAGCCACACCCAAGTCACCGAGACTAGGGATCTTCACTATTCTTCTCCGTTTGCCAACCTCGGCAAGGTGGAGCTCAAGCCTTGTACAACTTGGATCCTCCGGGCTTCCACAATCGTCTTGGCAAGCTCCGGAAGTCTCTCTCAATTACAAACACCAAGGGACACTCCCTTACAACTTTCACTACACTAGAGATTCCACTCACCAAGAATGGAAGCGCACAAGCACTATCTCTAGCTAGTTCTAGCCTATCTCTTGGTGTGTAGGTGGTGTAGATGATCTAGAAGCGGTAGCTCAACGTCTTGAATGCTTGAGAATGTGTAGAGTATGTCTGGTGATCAAGACTTTTTGAATAGACTGGTTGAAGGGGTATAAATAGCCAGCCTCCACGAAATAGCCGTTGGAAAAGTAGGCTGACATCACTGCTCTGCGAACGCCGGATGATCTGATGCTTTCCCTTCAGTTATCATTGGTCAAGTTCACTTTAGCTGATGTCACTGTGTCAGATATGACCGTTGTTAGACCGATGTTACACTTGTCTTCTCATCGGATGATCCGGTGGCACTTCCTCCAGAATTGGTTCAGACTTGATGCTTACTGGAGTGATTGACCGATGTGTATATTGTTGTACATCGGATGATTCGGTGCTACACTTGGTCCAAGGATATTGCATACTGTACTGATGGACCGATGTAACATTGCCCTTAACATCGGATGATCCGGTGAGTACTTTGTTCTAAGGTCTTCTTCTTCTGCTGAATCAACTCGACCGATGTGTTGTTCTCTGGGAACGTCGGTTGATCTGGTGAGTTGATTTTGTTTGCTTCGAGTTGTTCTAAGTGATTCTTTTGTATTTTGCTCGATTGACCTCTTAGACAATTGTTGGAAATATACTTCTGATGATTTTCAAGCACTGAGTGTTGTCAATTATGGTTGAATGACTTTGACATATGAGCTTTTACTTCTAGTCTTCATAACATTGATTGATCTCATAAAATGATTGTTTAGGAGTCTCCAATGATCAGTAGTTGATGTTCACATTCATATAGATTTTATTTGATTGAGTGATATGGGAGACCTTGCATCCACAAAATCATTAGTAAAATCCAAAGGTTGTAATTAATCATCGAAACCATACCTCATGGGGGCCTAGATGCTTTCAATCTCCCCCTTTTGGTGATTGATGACAACACAACAAGTGAAGCATAATAATGAATTTGATAGTACGATACTTAAGAAGATATGCAATGAGTACAAGATATGGCATATTAAACTTGAAGACTCAAAAGAGATTAATAACGCGAAAGCTCAATAGATCAATAACTCAAGAGAATAAATGGCACATGAATACTCAATGAATAGCAAATGAAGCAACTGAGTAGCAAAAACACCAAATTACAAAAGATGTAGATAAACTCCCCCTACAGCTAGAACACTCCCCCTGAGGCTAAGCTATCCTCCCCCTGACTCTCTCTAACTCTTCTCCCCCTTTGGCATCAAGACACCAAAAAGGGATCCGAGCGCCTAAGAACCCTGAGTGCTCGGAGCGATGACGAACTGGTCACCATCGGGGGTGCTGTCGTCGGAGTTGCTGCATGCTGCTGCGGCTGAGGCTGGAGTAGAAGTGGAGGGAGCTGTAGGAGTCGTAGGAGCCGCTCTCGGTGCCTGCTGAGTCGGAGCTACTGGCAACGGGGCACTAACAACGGATGTCGGCGTCTGCTGGAACAACGTCGTAGCCGGCAGCGGAGAGTGGATCGATGCGCCTGGAGCAAGCAGTGGAGACATGCTGATCATTGGAATCGGTGTGGTCGGCACTGGAGCTGCAGCTGGAGCAAGGACAGGCGGGGGTGGAGCAAGGCCTGGCAGCTGCGACGGCAGTGCAATCCCAGTCTGGGTGTAGAGGTTGGTGATCAACCCTAGGATGCCCATTATCGCCTGCTGCGTTTGCTGCTGCTGGTCGAGGGAGCGCTGGTGCATCTGGTCTATCACCCCCATCAGCCGGTCTGTGTCCTCTCGCCTCTGATGGGCGATCTAGCGATGCATCTCCTGCTGCTGCTGCTAGAGCTCCAAAAGACGTGCTGCCTGCTCAGCTCGGGCCTGCTCAGCTGCAGGCCGGTCCAGGCGCTGCTGCTCAACCATCTGCTGGAGGAGGGAGGTGAGCTCGGACGGCTGAGAGACATGTGCCTCTGAGACGGGAGGTGGAGTAGGAGGGGGCACGGTCGAGCCTCCAGCCTCCGCGTCGTGCTGCCTGGGTGAGGGAGGAGGTGGGAAGTACTCCTCAACACTGTCATCTGTGTCACTCTCGGACCAAATGTGCTGAAGGTCCTCACCCTGAGCCTCTGCCTGTGCAAGCCTCTCGTCTTCCTTCTCCAGATCTGACCAATCCTCCTCGGATAGCCGAGCACGGACCTGACGCTCGACTGGACGGCCAAGGCGGCGGTCTCCAGGAGCTGGAGCACGGTAGTGGCTGAACCGTGTGACACTCTCGTCAGTGAGACTGTCACACACGGCGGACTCCTCAGGAACAACCATGGAGAGCAAGTAGCTGATCCAGTGTCCAAACACAAGCTGCCTCATCATGCCAACTCCATCAGTGATCACGTCCTCCATCTCACATATGAGGATGTCCACAATATCAAACTCCATCCCGTTCATGATGTAGAACAGGAGGGTCTGCTGCAGGATGGTGAACCCCTCTAGGTATCCGGACCTCGGCAAAAGTGTGCGGCGCAAGGAAAGGTGCACTGTGCGCGCAGCTGGAGTCAGCAGTGATGGTACCCTCGGCTGGTCTGGAGAGAAAGACGGTGCAAACAGGGAGCGAATCTCCTCCAGTGGTGGTGCCACTCCTCCAGTGAGCGGCCTCCTCGGTGGGTCTACCTGTCCATACACTCTCTCGTGCAGGAAAGTGTCGTGGAAATCCACTCCTAGCAGCTGTGCCAAAGTCTGTCTTGTCAGGTGATGGTGGTGGCCCATGAACATGAAGTCTATAGATCTGCGGCCCTCAGAGACGTAGAGGGTAGCGTAGAATACGCGGACCCAATCCTCCACGTAGGCACTTCTCTCGTAGGACATCAGCTCCACCAGTCCTCTATACCTCTCAAAGTAGGGGCGTATCTCTGTCTCGGCTGCCAGGGCAAGCTGATCCCAATCCAGAAAGTTGTGCTGGAAGAGCTTATGGCCTCGACGTCTATAGGTCTCGTATAGCGACGCCTGTGTCAAGGTCCAAAAGTGGTTGTCCACAAGTGCCTCTCTGGGCTGCGGGAACCACTCCTCAAGCAAAACGCTCTATCTGAGTCTTCTGAGCTGCTTGGCCTTCATCTTCCTGTAATCTGTCAACCGGACACCTTCACCAATATGGACGTTGGTGTCCATCTTGTAGACGGCTCTCTGGGCCGCCCTGTCCTCTCGAAAATCGGCAGCAAATGGTCTCGAACGTGGTACTGCCGCGGGATGACCCCCACGGGTCCTGGCTAAGCGCCGGCAAACAAGCGGCACTTCCGGCTCTTCTTCTTCCTCGGACTCATCCGGCACGGGAGGCTGCCTCGGACGAGCCTCGCGGATCCTCAATGATCCTCCTCGGCCATGCTCTCGCTCCTCGGCGGCGCGAGCGGCCATCAAAGCCTTCTTTTCCTCTTTCGACATCTTTTGCTTCTTTGCGGCCGGCTCCACAATGGCCCTGCCCTTTCCCTTTTGTCACGAGCCATTGCGATGAGACGATGCACGGGAATAAAGTTGTGTCGGGCGCACGGTCATGGCCGAGAACCCTAGCGTCGATGCGGCTGTGCTTGGGGCGGTGGTGGTGCACGGGAGGTGATGGTCGGCGGCGCCGGGTGGAGCAGAGGCGACGGCGGTGGCGCTGGGGGGAGTAGCGCCGACGGTGAAGAGGGCGGCGGCTGCGGCGCTAGAGGGGAGTGGCGGCGGCGGCGTTGCTGCAGTGGTACGGCGGCGTCCGGAGGGCGGCGGCGGCGGCTGGAGGTGGCGGCGGCCGGAGGCGGCGACGGCCCGGAGGCGGCGGTGGCCGGAGGGCGGCGACTAGAGGGCGGCGGCGGCGTGAGGAGCGAGCGAGCGTCGGGGTCGGGGAGAGAGAAAGAAGGGAGGCGAGGGGGCATTTAAAAAGTGAGTCCCAAACCCTAGCTGAAAATTTAACACCGGATGGACCGACGTTGAAAGTTAGGATCATCGGTCGAATGGCACAGTAAGGGTATTCAAAAAGGTACCGTTGACACCGGATGGACCGACGTTGAACTGATTTGCATCGGTGGAATTTGGCACAGTTCCATAAATGTGAACATCGGGTGGACCGATGTTTCTCAAAATGAACTCGCCGGTTGATTTGTGTTACTACTGAACTGGCTCTTGGTCTTTGAACACCAACTGATCCGATGATGGTCTGACCTAAGCATCGGATAATCCGATGACTATAAAACAGCAACATCCCATATATGTCCTTTGACCAAACAAACGAACAATGAGAAACACATGTCTTAGGTTTTTTTGGGCAACCCCTTACCCCTCAAAAATACTAATTGCCAATAACTTGGCTAAGCCTTAAAGCAAATAGAACACCGAAAAAAATAGGGAGGAAATTATCCAAATAAAATGTAAGGCCCATGCTTTGTTAGCTAGAGGATGAGGCCTTCTATCTCTTAAAAGCATGTTCCTTTAGGCATTAACGCACCTAACATTTTGTTCTTCCCACATCATATGAGTTGAGATATTGCATTTCAAACAAGTCTCTTTCTCATGAGGTGGGTTCCCCTTTGTGACAATCTACCGTATGCAATGCCAAACAATTTATAATGTAGGAGATTTAAATATGAGTGCAAGTCTATATGGCAGGCATCATGCAAGACATAAAGTAAATCTATCTTGCCAAGTTTGAACCTTTCAAAGGCTTCTTCAGGGAGAGCCACTCTCCAAGCCTTGGGGAAACCCAAAAGAACCTCCATCCCAAGCTAACCCTTGCTCACCCATATCCTTTGAAAGTTAGACAAGACCTATATGAGATGCATTCTTACATGGCAACTTACATGACGTTCGATGCATCTAGCACATTTAATTCACTTCTTAGCCTAGAAAAAGTTTTCTCATCAAGTGGTTTAGTGAAGATATCCGCCAATTGTTCTTCGGACCTAACACCTCGCAATGAGATGTCTCCCTTAGCTTCATGGTCCCTTAAGAAATGATGGTGAATATCAATATGCTTAGTGTGGGAGTGTTGAACGGGGTTTTTTGCTATCTTAACCGAACTTTCATTGTCACAAAGGAGAGGTACACAACCAAGTTTAATATCAAAGTCCAAAAGGGTTTGCTTCATATAAAGAATTTGGGCACAACATGCACCGGCCGCAATATATTTCGCTTCCGCCGTGGACAAGGCGACGGAATTTTGCTTCTTGCTAGACCAAGATACTAGGGAACGCCCAAGCAGGTGGCACCCACTGGAGGTACTCTTGCGATCCACGTGGCATTCGGCAAAGTCCGAATCCGAGTATCCCAAGAGATGGAATTTGCATCTTTAGGGTACCACAAGCCCACACTAGGGGTATGCTTAAGATACCTAAGTATCCTAAAGACCGCCTTTCGATGCAATTCTTTAGGTGCCGCTTGAAAGCGAGCACACAAGCATACACTAAACATGATATCGGGCCTAGATGCGGTAAGATAAAGCAATGAACCAATCATAGAACGGTAGTTAGATTGATCAATAGGTTTACCGTCCTTATCCGCGTCGAGATGACAATTTGTTGCCATTGGAGTGCTTCTTGAGCTACAATCTCCCATCTCAAATTTCTTCAAGAGGTCCTTGGTATACTTCTCTTGATAGATGAAGGTCCCCTCTTGAAGTTGCTTGATTTGGAATCCGAGAAAGAAGTTGAGCTCTCCAATCATCGACATCTCGAATTCCCTAGACATCATTTTGCCAAACTCATGGCTAAGAGCTTCGTTAGTTGAACCAAAAATAATATCATCAACATAAATTTGACAAATAAATAATTCTCCGTTGATGTCTTTGGTGAAGAGTGTAGTGTCCACCCTCCCGATCTTGAATCCTTGCATGATCAATAAATCCCGTAGTCGTTCATACCATGCCCTAGGTGCTTGCTTGAGCCCGTAGAGCGCCTTGTGCAACCTATACACATGATTAGGATTCCTCGGATCTTCAAACCTGGGAGGTTGTTCAACATAAACAAGCTTGTTAATGTAACCATTAAGAAAGGCACTTTTCACATCCATCTGATAAAGTCTAATATTATGATGTGATGCAAAGGCAAGAAGGATGGCTTCTAGTCGGGCGACCGGAGCAAATGTCTCCAAAGTCTAGTCCTTCAACTTGCGAGAACCCTTTGGCGACAAGTATTTCCTTGTTGCGGACCACAACGCCGTTCTCGTCTTGTTTGTTGCGGTACACCCACTTTGTTCCGATGACGTTCTTGTCCTTGGGTCGCTCCTCCAACACCCAAACTTCATTGCGGATGAAGTTGTTAAGTTCTTCTTGCATGGCCATCACCCAATTTGGATCTTGGAGTGCTTCCTCAATGTGAGTGGGTTCTACACATGAAACAAACGAGTAGTGCTCACAAAATGAAGCGAAATGGCGAGAACGTGTACTTACTCCCCTTGACGGACTTCCAATAATTTGGTCCATTGGATGCGCCTTGGAGATGCGTCCATGCCTCATAAGTGGTTGTGAAGCACATGGCGGTGGTGATGCGTGTTTCTCTTCTTGTGGTTGGACTTGATCATGGACTTCTATTTCTTCTTGATGTTGTGTGGCTTGTGAGTCTTGAGTCGGCAATGGATCATCCTTCTCTTCTTCATCAACTTGAGGCGCCATGGAAGTGTTGATGTTGGAACTTGAAGCTCCCCCTTGATCATGGCTCTCCTCAACTTTAGGCTTGATATCTCCAATGGTCATGTTCTTCATAGCTTCTCGTAGAGGCTCATCATCTATTTCATCATGACCAAAACTCTTCTCTTGGGAGCCATTAGTTTCATCAAACTCAACATCACAACTTTCCTCAACTAAACCGGAGGTTTGGTTGAATACTCGATATGCTTTTGAGTTTGATGCATAACCAAGAAATATACCAACATCACATCTTCTTTCAAACGTACCGAGCCTTTTCTTGCGGTAGATGTAGCACTTGCACCCAAAGACTCGAAAGTAGGAGATGTTGGGCTTTCTCCCAATGAGAAGTTCGTACGGGGTCTTTTGAAGTAGTCGATGTAGGTAGACCCTATTTGCGGCATGGCACGCCGTGTTGATTGCTTCGACCCAAAACTTCTCCGACGTGCCATAGTCATCAAGCATTGCTTGCGCATGAGTGATGAGAGTCTTGTTCTTTCTTTCAACAACACCATTTTGTTGAGGAGTGTATGTGGCCGAAAACTCATGCTTCACTCCTTCACGGTCAAACCACTCCCCAATGTTGTAGTTCTTGAATTCGGTGCCGATGTCACTCCGGACCTTGATGATGGGAAGTTGAAATTCCCTTTGAGCGCAGTTAGCGAAGGTCTTGAACACTTCCGGAGTTTCACTCTTGTCACCTAGAAACAAAGTCCAAGCATAGCAAGAGTAGTCATCAACTATAACAAGACAATAGAGGTTACGCCAAGACTTTGATATGTGGACGGTCCGAAGAGGTCCATGTGAAGTAGCTCAAGTGGCTTGGAGGTTGACACCATTGTCTTCATTGGGTGGTGTGAAGCAACTTTCTTCCCGGCTTGACAAGCGCTACAAAGCTTGTTCTTCTCAAACGTGACATCCTTCACGCCGGTCACCATCCCAAGCTTGAATGACTTCTTGAGCTTGCTCATCCCAATGTGCGCTATGCGTCGATGCCATAGCCAACCCAAACTTTTCTTAGTGAAAAGACAAGTGGTCAAGCTAGCATCCTTGTTGGAGAAGTCTACTAAGTAGAGATGTCCATGCTGAAATCCTTTGAAGATTAGTTCTTTGCTTGTTTCACTACTCACAACAACATCATTTTTGCTAAAGGTGCACGTTAGTCCAAGATCACATAATTGTGCAATAGAAAGTAAATTAAAACTAAGTGACTTAACGTACAATACATTGGAAATAGATAAATCATTTGAAATAGCAATTTTACCTAACCCAATTACATTACCCCTAGAGTTATCACCAAAGGTAACTTGTTCATGATTGTCGGGGTTTTCTATGGTGGTGAACATACCATCATTGCCAGTCATATGTTGAGTGCACCCGCTATCGAATACTCAATGCTTTCCTCCGGCTTTGTAGTTCACCTACACACATGAATTTAATTTTTAACTTTAGGCACCCAAGCCAACTTAGGTCCTTGTATGTGTGATACAAGTGTTTTTGGGACCCAAAGTTGCTTGGGGAGCTTCCCCTTCATGCCCTTCATATCCTTGCCAATGAATCTTGCCTTCACCTTGCCATATACTTTACTCAAGAGATAAAAACGATCATTGAAAGTAGATTTGTAGTTAATGGGCAATTTTGGAGAAGGCCGGTTAGGAAGAGGACACTCCCTTGTGTGGTGACCGGTGACCTCACAATGTTGGCAATAAGAACCAACTTCCTTGATGAAGCTAGTTCTAAGATCCGGTGAGGGCACCTTTCCTTTGTTAGGCACCGGGAAGGATCCAAGTCCTCTCTTGTTGAAGGCTTTTGCTTGTTGGAAGAGGATTTCCTTGTGCTTGACTTCTCCTTTTGATAGTCTTGCCACACTTGTGCGAAGACTTTCAATTTCTCCCAACAAGTCCTTCTCCCTAGCATTCTCTTTCAAAGGAAAAGTCTTATGCAAGACATTAGTGGCATGAGAAGTAATGGATACCTTATCATTAAGAGTATGTTTCTTTGTATTTTTTAATTCTTGATCAAGTGCTTCATAAGCAAGGTTAAGTATTTGATGCTCTTGGATCAACTCATTGTGCTTTCCCAAGAGTGCTTGGTGGGCTAAGTCAAGCTCATGATGATCTAGCTTGATTTGAGCCTTATCTTCCTCAACTTGCTTGACATGGGATTTGAGCGTGTCATGCTCTTTAAGTATGCTTTCATACTTGTCAAGCAAATCAAGGTTAGCACTATCAAGCTTAGCACGAGTTTCTTCAAGAGCCTTAACCTTACTCTTTTCCCTCTTAATGATAGTGTTATATTCATTTATTAATGAAGTTAGATCATCGGGGGAAAGCTCATCATCGATAGATTCATCACATACCTTGGTGTTACCTTTAGCCATGAGGCACATGGGTGGTAGATGAAGAGGTGACTCATCATTGTTGGCAATGGCAAGGTCGGCCAAATTTTCTTCTTCCGCTTCACTCTCTTCATCACTTGATTCTTCGCCGGTGACCCATTCATTTGCCTCACTCATGAACATCTTTTGTGGACCATTTCTCTTCTTTGGGAAGAGCTTTGCCTTCTTGCCCTTATCATGTTTCTTCTTCCCAAAGGATCTTGGTTTGGGTTTGACCTCTTCTTCATCATCTTCGCTATCTTCAAGCTTGCGATGCTTGCTCTTGTGGTTCTCTCTTCTTTTGTCCGGTTTTGGACAATCATAGGAGATGTGGCCTTGATCACCACAATTGTAGCAAGTCTTGTGGTCGTCTCTCCTTGGTAGAAACGCTTTCTTCTTGGGATCAAAGGTGTATCCCTTCTTGGCAATCTTGGAGTTCAAGCGAGAGAACTTTCTCATCATCAATGCAAGCTCATCATCGTCATATTCACTTGATGCTTGCTCTTCTTCACTTGAGCTAGGCTCAACCACCTTCTTTTTGAGACTTGTTTTCTTGGTGATGGCCTTTAGAGCAATTATTTTTGAAGATGATTGCTCCATCGTCCCAAGTACACTCATCTCATGAGCGTGGATCTCTCCAATAAGTTCCGAAACTTCAATGTGATCAAGAGATTCTTTTTGAAGCATGGAGTTGATGATGTTGTACTTTGGCTTGGGAAGGAGCATAAGAATCTTGCGGTTGATGAGTCCCTTGCCAAGAGAAGCAATGTCAAGAGCATTAATTTCTTCAATAAGCACATTCAAGCGAGAGAACATTTCATTGACATTTTCATGAGGTAGCATTTTAAATTCATCATATTTGGCTTTAAGCATGTGATATTTTAGTTCCTTGACACGAGAAGAGCCCTCATGAATTTCTATTAAGCAAGCCCAAATTTCACAAGCCTTTTCCTTGCTAGCAATCCTAGCAAACACATCTTGACTAATACATTCATAAATTGCATTCCTAGCTTTGGCATCCCACTTAATTTGATCACCAACATAATTGTGCTCACCAAACCCCGCGTGGGTCGCTTCCCATACTTCGGGAGCAATAGCCTCTAGATAAGCGTGCATGTGTGCTTTCCAATAGGCAAAGTTCTTGCCATCGAAGATGGGAACCGAACCCCCAACCTTGTCCATTTTAGCTCTGTAGCGGTGAAGCTAGAATGATCCAATGAGCGACCTTGCTCTGATACCAATTGTAAGGATCGAATGCCCAAGAGGGGGGTGAATTGGGCTTCTTTTCAAAAATTAAAGCAATAAAACTTAATTACTAAAAGCCCAATTCCCTAAGCAAACAACCTATGCATTCAAATGAATAGTAACTTTGCGATATACGAAATGCATAAGTGTAAGGGAGAGGAAGAGAATGCAAACTCCCGAGGAGACACGAGGATTTATCCCGTGGTTCAGCTAGATCGTCAAGATCTACGCCCACGTTGTGGCACCCACCAAAGGGTATAGCCACGCCCAAGTCACCGAGACTAGGGATCTTCACTATTCTTCTCCGTTTGCCAACCTCGGCAAGGTGGAGCTCAAGCCTTGTACAACTTGGATCCTCCGGGCTTCCACAATCGTCTTGGCAAGCTCCGGAAGTCTCTCAAAATTACAAACACCAAGGGACACTCCCTTACAGCTTTCACTACACTAGAGATTCCACTCACCAAGAAAGGAAGCACACAAGCACTATCTCTAGCTAGTTCTAGCCTATCTCTTGGTGTGTAGGTGGTGTAGATGATCTAGAAGTGGTAGCTCAATGTCTTGAATGCTTAAGAATGTGTAGAGTATGTCTGGTGATCAAGACTTTTTAAATAGACTGGTTGAAGGGGTATAAATAGCCAGCCTCCACGAAATAGCCATTGGAAAAGTAGGTTGACATCACTGCTTTGCGAACACCGGATGATCCGATGCTCTCCCTTCAGTTATCATCGGTCAAGTTCACTTTAGCTGATGTCACTGTGTCAGATATGACCGTTGTTAGACCGATGTTACACTTGTCTTCTCATCGGATGATCCGGTGGCACTTCCTCCAGAATTGGTTCAGACTTGATGCTTACTGGAGTGATTGACCGATGTGTATATTGCTGTACATCGGATGATTTGGTGCTACACTTGGTCCAAGGATATTGCATACTGTATTGATGGACCGATGTAACATTGCCCTTAACATCGGATGATCCGGTGAGTACTTTGTTCTGAGGTCTTCTTCTTCTGCTGAATCAACTCGACTGATGTGTTGTTCTCTGGGAACGTCGGTTGATCCGGTGAGTTTATTTTGTTTGCTTCGAGTTGTTCTAAGTGATTCTTTTGTATTTTGCTCGATTGACCTCTTAGACAATTGTTGGAAATATACTTCTGATGATTTTCAAGCATTGAGTGTTGTCAATTATGGTTGAATGACTTTGACATATGAGCTTTTACTTCTAGTCTTCATAACATTGATTGATCTCATAAAATGATTGTTTAGGAGTCTCCAATGATCAGTAGTTGATGTTCACATTCATATAGAGTTCATTTGATTGAGTGATATGGGAGACCTTGCATCCACAAATTCATTAGTAAAATCCAAAGGCTGTCATTAATCACCAAAACCATACCTCATGGGGGCCTAGATGCTTTCACACTTGTAAATTGGGTTCCGTTGTCAATGGTGACTTTGTTCGAAACTCCAAATCTGCATGCTTTGGACTTCAAGAACATGATTGTTGACTGCTTATTGATAGTCACAATTGGAGTAGCTTTCGACCACTTGGTGAACTTGTCGATGGCGACATACAGGAACCTGTATCCTTCGACGGCTTTTGGGAAAGGTCCCAAGATATCCATGCCCCACACAGCGAATGGCCAAGTAGGAGGAATCATTTGCAATGACTGAGATGGTGTGTGAATTTGCTTTGCGAGGAACTAGCACGCTTCACACTTTTTCACCAACTCTACTACATCCTGGAGTGTTGTAGGCCAGTAGAAGCCATGCCGAAAGGCTTTTGTGACGCCCGGTTCCGAAAAATGAACCAAGCTAACGCATATGTGTGCCCAGGATGTTCAACACACATACACGAGTGATTCACAAATGATAAACAGATAATTACCACAGCTCAAATTATTAAATAAGTACTCTTATTACATAATTCATTAAATCCTCGAATACAAGCTCTAATGAATATTAATGATAAGTCCAACTAATGCAGCGGAAATAGACTAATTAAGCAACTAAGCAAACTAAGCAAAAGGGAATAGCGCAGCTCCATGCAACACCACAGGCAAAGCTGACGGTAGACACGGCCTAGAACTCCGCATTATCGCCATTAAACTCATAATCCTGTCCTGCAACTGTTGGGGGGGATTGCAAGAGTGAGTACATGTCGTACTCAGCAAGTGTGGAAAGTATGACATGTGGCTGATTCAAATAACGAATGTAATAATGGCTAAGTGCTTAAAAGTACAGTAAAACATTTGGAAAGCATTATACTATGTCTATGTGAAACAATCCCATCATAACCATCATATTAACAAAATATAAACCATATGCAATTATTGCCAACATCATCATTATCCATGTCCAGTTACCGTAACTCAAATTCATATCCGTAACCATAAGCCAAAAACCATCCATAACCATTACCAAACCATAACCATTACCAAACCATAACCATCCCAAATCCCAATTTCCCTCTAATCATGGAAGTTATCCAGGTGCTCATAACCGGGAGCACGGCTATCATGATAGTTTTAATTAACTCTGCAGAGTTTGTACCTCTTTACCCACATGTTCATGATTTCATCACCCGTCGGCGACTAAAGAACCTCCCTTATGCCAATTACACTTCCTTTGGTGCATGGCCAAGAGATCACAAAATAGCCTTTACAAAGGGATTACTAGCCTATTTAGACCCCACTGAGGTTTCACCGGTGGCGATGCCTCCAACTGAGCACATCTTCAACCAAGGGCCCCCTCTTGAGCCATTCGGATCCCAGGGTAGTCCCACCAATCATCAACAAACCCAATTCGACTACCCCTTCCCCGAGCATCCACAATGGTCCGAACAGCACTTGCAAAGCCCTAATTAATCAGCTACACCGCACCCATACTTGGCCTCGTGGTGCACTGTAGTCCTGGCTTATTCTCGCATGAAGCGGTCCTTAGATCTAAAGCAAGCAAACCACCATATCATCCAACCCATCCACATACCAGGCTTGCTTAGATCACCCATTACCATACCATATTGACCAGTTCACATTAACCAGAATATCATTAATACATAATTAAATTTGTAGTGTTGTTTTTCCATCCCAATTAATTAAGCGAAGCAAAAAGGTAAAAACCCTTCCCGACTCTCTACCATAAATTCCAGGTGACAAGGGTGGTTTAGCAAATCTAGTAAACTTCCTATCATAGGATTCCCATCAAATTGACACAGCATGCAGTTTTGCAAACAAAACCTTTAATTTAAAAACAGGATCAATATGCTTCAAGGACACTTTCCTTGCTCCGACGGATGGGATTGCTCAAACGCTTCAAAGTCTTGATTTTGGAAATCCTCGTACACAATCTCTTGAGCACTTCCCTCTACTCGTGATCACACATACAAGAAAATACATACAATTAAATATGATGCACACACTTTAATCAACATGCGATGATATGCATGGATGCAAAGTACAGTAATTAATTAACTATAGTTGTTTATTAATTAGATGCAACTAGTTCATACGTGTTCATACGAGTTTACGGGGGTTTCAGAGTGGATTAATGCTGCTTAAAATAAAATTATGGTGCAACTAAAATCAATTTACGCCTATTAGATTCAGTATGATCGCTAAAATTTGCATCAGGAACGAATCCTACCGTAGATCTGACGGCTTGACGGTCGAGGAACAAATGCGATGCGTAGACGAAGTGGATGGCGCAGTAGTTCCTTGGCGGCACGACGACGGCGACGATCTCCGGTGGATGGTGGCACCCTCCTCTTTTTCTTCCTCTTCTTCCCCTCTTTTTTTCTTCCTTTTCTTCCCCTGGCGCGCAGCTCTGCTTTCTGGTGCTTTGTACCGGCGGCGGTTCTTTATGGCGGCGGCTGTTGGGATCGGGGAAAAAAACCTAGGCCTACAGTGTTTTTTATAGGCGCGGGGCGGGAGTCCGTGCGCGCTGCGCCGGGAATCGCGGGGCGGGCCGGAATCGGTGCGCGTGGAGGCGCGTCGCGCGGGGCCCAAGGCGGCTCGCAGCATGGGGACAGCGGCGCAGGAGGGCGCGAGCGCGTGGGGGGGGGGGGGGGGGGGTCGGCCGGCAGGCGGGAATCGTGGGGGGCGATCGAGGCGGGGGGGAACCGGGGCGCGGGAGCGCCGGTCGGCGCGGGAGCCAGCGGCGGGAGGCGCATGGGCCCGGGCGCGATTCGCGCGCGCGCGCGCGGCCAGGGCGCAGGCGGCAGGGCCGGGGCAGGCCGCGGTCGGCGCTGGCGGCTCGGCCGCTGGCCAGCACCAGCAGCTTTTTTTTTCTTTCTTTTTTTTCTTTTTTTATTTATATATATATATATTATTATATTATTATTTATGCTTTATTATTTTTATTTATCTTATTCATTTATTTATTATTATTTTATATATATATATATATATTTTTATTATTATATAATTTATTTATATATATTTCTTTTTATCTATTATTATTATTTTATATTTATTCCCTAATACATGTTTTAGGATATGATTATTATTTTCCTCTTCTTCTTTTGCTACACCATATTTGTATATGTATGCTCCATCCTTTATGTTTTATTATTTTTCTTTTATCCTACAAATGCATGATCATGTATGCTATGCAGGATGCGAAAATTTAGGGTGTTACAAACCTACCCCCCTTAAAGTGAATCTCGCCCTCGAGATTCGATAGCGTGGAGAAAAGATGCGGGAATTCTGCCTTCAGGTCTTCTTCACGTTCCACGTGGCTTCGGCTTCTGTATGGTGTTTCCATTGCACCTTGCACCAACGGATCCTCTTATTTCTCGTGACCCTTTCCTTCACGTCCAAGATCTTGATAGGTTGCTCGACATAGGACAAATCCTCGTGAAGTTCTAACTCGTCCATCGGCACATGTTCTTCCGGTACCCTGAGACACTTCTTGAGTTGAGACACGTGAAATACGTCGTGTACGTCTGAAAGATGAGCTGGCATCTCCAACTTATATGCTACTTCTCCTCTTTTGTCAAAATCTTGAATGGTCCAATATAGCGAGGTGCGAGCTTGCCTCTTATGTTAAACCTCTTATGACCTCTCATAGGTGACACCTTGAGGTAAACAAAATCTCCTATTTCAAAGGCTAATTTTCTTCTCCTATTGTCCGCATAGCCTTTTTGTCTTGATTGGGCAGCCCTCAAGTTTTCACGAATTATTTGGACTTGCTTTTCGGCTTCTTGTAACACATCCGGACCAAATACTTGAGTTTCTCCTGCCTCATTCCAGAATAAAGGTGTCCTACACTTCCTCCCATAAAGTGCTTCATATGGTGACATTTTCAAGCTTACTTGGTAACTATTGTTGTATGAAAATTCTGCGTATGGCAAGCTTTTATCCCATCTTTTCCCATGCTTTAATGCACAAGCTCTTAACATGTCCTCCAAAATCTGATTGGTCCTCTTGGTTTGTCCATCCGTCTGAGGATGATATGCTGAACTAAAATTCAACCTCGTTCCCAAAGCTTCATGCAATTTTCGCCAAAATATGGAGGTAAGTTGAGAACCTCTATCCGAGACTATCTTCTTCGGTACTCCGTGTCGACACACAATATGCTCCATGTATATTTCGGCCAATCGTGCAGCTGTATACTTGGTATTCACAGGGACAAAATGAGCTGACTTGGTTAAGCGATCCACAATTACCCAAATTGAGTCATACCCGGACTGAGTACGCGGTAACCCAACTATGAAGTCCATTCCAATTTCTTCCCACTTCCATTCTGGAATCTTCAACGGTTGCAATAATCCGGCTGGCCTTTGATGTTCCGCCTTGACTCGTTGGCACACATCACACAGTGCTATGTATTCAGCTATGTCCTTCTTCATGCTATTCCACCAATAGCAAGTCTTCAAGTCTTTGTACATCTTCGTACAACCAGGGTGAATTGAGTATGGCGAGTCATGTGCCTCCTTTAATATTGTTTTCTCGAATAGGCTTTACATTAGGCACAACAATTCTCTTTCAAGCCATAAGGTACGTGTTCGTCTTCATCAAATCTGAATTCTCTCCCTTCTTCGATTCTTTCCTTGATTTCCTTGATCTCTCATCTGTGGTCTGTGCTTCTTGAATTTCTTGCTCCAAGGTCGAATTTAACTCCATCATCTCCATCTCATTTACAAACCCGAGGTTCAATCGTTCAAACTCCTTACATAACTCGGACGGTAACTCTCGAACTGTAAGTTGATGGCTTACTCCCTTTCTACTCAAAGCATCAGCCACTACAATGGCTTTTCCCGGATGATAGTTGATTCCCACATCATAATCCTTGATAAGCTCCAACCATCTTCGTTGCCTCAAATTCAGATCTGTCTGTGTGAAAATATACTTAAGACTCTTGTGATCCGTATAAATTTCACACCTATGTCCAAGAATATAGTGTCTCCAAATTTTCAATGCATGTACCACGGCTGCAAGTTCTAAATCATGTGTTGGGTAATTCTGCTCATGTTTCTTCAATTGTCTTGACGCATAGGCGACCACTTGACCTTCTTGCATCAAT